>CM066171.1:60703210-61303210 GCA_033629205.1 Lithocarpus polystachyus
AGTGGAGTTGGCAGCAGTGTGGTGTTCCCAGCTTTGAATAGACTTGTTTTGGAGAGGATGCCCAATCTAGTGGAATGGAAGGATGCGATGGAGCCAACAACAACAACAGGAATGGTGTTTCCTTGCCTTGAGGAGTTGACCCTCTTGGATTGCAACAAACTGATAAGTGCTCCATGTCATTTTCCATCTCTTCAGACATTAGTTATTTCTGATATTAGGAGCACGGTACTCGAAAACATTACCAGCAGGCTTACCACACTCACAACCCTTAAAATAACATGGGTATCAGAACTTGCTTGTCTGTCAGATCAGTTACTACAAAATAATTCAAGTCTCATGTATCTAACAATATGGGGTTGTGATGAATTGGTGTCCATCTCATCACGTCAAGATGTATGGGTCTTTTGTACCTCTCTTCGATCAATCAGAATAATTGGATGTCATAAATTGAGAGATTTACCAATCGCACTACATACACTTCATTCTCTTGAGAAATTTGAAGTAGCTGCTTGTCCAAATTTGAGGTCCTTTCCAAGTCTACAAGGCGTGGGGTCTCTTCTTCAAAGTCTGGGGATATCGTGTGCTGATGAAGTTCTACCGACTGGGCTGCAATCCTGTACATCTCTTTCAGAATTGATTATAAGTGAGTGTCCCAGTCTAATATCAATTCCAGATCTAGGAGAATTACATTCTCTTACCGGATTAGAAATATGCGATTGTCCTAATTTGAAATCAATTCCAAATCTACGACAACTGCATTCTCTTACCGAATTAAGAATTATGTGTTGCCAAAATTTGACCCATCTGCCAGAGGGGTTAGACTGCCTCACCTGCTTGAAGTCTTTGGAGATCGGTGGGTTTTGTGAGGAGCTGGATGCTTTCCCTAGTCTCAGTTCAACTTCCATCCAACACTTGCACGCATCCCTTGAAAAACTATACTTGTATGGGTGGGATAAACTCCAATCTCTCCCAGATGATATTCAACGCTTCACTGCACTTAGAACTCTGTGGATAGATAAATTTGATAGAATGGAAGCTCTACCTGAGTGGTTCAGCAACCTTTCTACTCTTCAAGACCTGTCTCTTTTTAACTGCGAGAACTTAATGTATATGGCCACAGCCCAACGCCTCACCAAATTAACGATTCTACAGATTTTTGACTGCCCCAAATTAAAGGAAAGATGCGCAAAGGGCACCGGTGCAGAGTGGTCAAACATTGCCCATATTCCATTAATCACCATCGACAGTAATGATATTGAAAATGAAGTTATTTGAAGATGCTATAAATTATTATGGAAAGAGATGAGCGGTAAGTTTACTCATACAGTCATACCTCAAATCCTCGTCTCTTTTTTTCTCTAATGCTTTCATTTAAAACAGCCCATGATTAATTATATTCCTAATTCCCCCAATTCCTTCCTTTCTTACTTTTGTTTTTGAAGCTAACGGAAGTTCGGAAGTGCTGGAAAACTTATGGAATTTCAATCCATTCCCAAGAAATTGATGGGGAACAATATTTATCAAAGAGTAGCAGCGTAGATTGGTCCAGGACACAGGAGCAGTTAAGTGTACTCAATACGGTACCTAATATCCTCCTCTTCTTTTCTCTGATATCTCATTTGATTTAAATCAACCTAATAACCTAGGATTATAATTTCCCCAAATTCTTACTTTCACTCTTAGTTTTCCCCTTACTTTTACTTTGATGCTTAGGCATGGGGATGGCATATCTATTGTGTTCAGATGGAGGAAAAATCAATTAAATAATCCACTCTCAAGCTAACAAGTGGTAAGTTTTCTTTAATCTGTCTTCCCTTTCACTTTTCCCGCAATATTTACTCACCTGTTACTTAATAAAACAAAAAGAATAATTTTTTGATCCATAGTTTTTTTTTTTTTTTTTTTTCCTGAAAAATTATTAATGGTGCTAATATTTGCTCAAGTAGAAAGATCTACAATTGTGAAAAGCTGATTTTTTACTGTTCTCATTATAAGGAAGGATGCACCAAGGGAAAAGAGCCCAAGTGGACCAAGATTGTTGATATTTAATAAAAATGGAAAGTTGGATCAACCAACTGATAGCATCTTGAAGTTTGTTTGATATCGTACAAATCCACTGGTAAGTCCATCGAAAATGGAAACCGGTCACTTTTTTTTTTTTTTTTTTCCCGAGTATCAAGTACAAATTTCTATTAGTACGCAATCTGGTTTTCCTTCTTATCATTTTTCACCTTTTTTTTTTTTTGATCATCTGATTCAATAATTCACCAATTTTCCTGAAATCTAGCTTTTTATTTCTAGTTCAAAATCATAGAATTATATTTTTCGTTAGCAAAACTAAAGCTAAAAGGAAAACATAAATGGAAGTTCACTAACTTCCATGCTCCTAAGTTCACTAAATATTTTTAGAAATTCACACATGTGGAATCTCCCAAATCAACAATTAGAATATTTCCTGAAAGTGTAGAGGGATAGGAATTGGCCATAACATGTTCTTGATGAAATCCAAGAGGGAAAAAATGAATATGATACCTCCTTCCGAACTTAATAAGGATCGGAAAAATTTTCCTTTTCTTTCCCCAAACTGATATAAGATTCAATGACCTGCAAAATTTTAAGGTGAGTTTGTATGTTTAGATATCTTTGCAGCTTTTTCAATCTTGATTTTTTAATTTTATTTTATAAAAGATTATTAAACCTTGATATTCTAATATATGTAGTTTGCTAGTGGTGATATTATTTCATTCGAACATTATTGTAAAAGTCTGTAATCCTCAGGTACCGCTGGGCAATTCAGAGCTGGCCGATGGCAGTTTCTGATGCCATAGAGGAATGTCAAAGATTTTTTTTACAAATCACCCATTTTAGAGCCTAATCTTCTTTCTGTATCGTAGACTGTTCACCCAACTTTGAAACATTATGTCTTTAGTTGGAGGATTTAAATTTGGTTTTGTTGGAGTTGAACCTTTCAATAGTGGTGGGTAACTTTTCATATCTTCGAGAACTGAAGTTCGGGTGTTAGAAGTCCTACCATCTACTAGCAAAGGAAGAGGTATAATCCCTTTCTATGGAAAGCCAAGTTGAACTTTCCCAGAGTGGTTGAGGATTTATTTCAACATATATCCTTGCAAAGGCTTAGAATACAATCAAAGCTTGATTTTTTTACTGTGAATTGAAAGGAAGTTGGAAGAAGCAAGAGTGTTCCAGTGGTAGAAGATAGGTTGAGTACAAGGATCACAATAAAGTTCAATCAATGCAATTATTTCATTAAAATTTGTGAGTTGTCTCAATCTCTTCTTCTCTTCCCATTTTGCTCTTCGAACAAAAAGAACCTACTAAGCTTCCTTCCTTTGTTCCACTTACTTTTTTGTATCCTTTTTACTAAATTAGTTGTTTGTATACTATTTACAGATATTGGATATCCTTCACTCTCAATCAGAGGTGTACATCCGTAAGTTAGCTATCCTACATTTCCCAATCAGAGGTGTACATCCGTAAGTAAGCACAAAGTGGACCAAGGTTGCCCCTGTTCCAAATATCCAGATAAACTTTTGATTCCTTTTCTAAGCTCAAATTAATCTAAATAGATATTTCTTTAATATTTTTCTTTGAAATAGACTAGTTCTAGTTGTTCCCTATTTTGTCAATTGCCATATTTCTTATTCTCTTTTTCTGTCATTAATACTTTATAAAAAATATATACATATATATATATATAGTAATCTTGAAGGTTCACCATTGGGTTATATTTCGAACTTATGGAAGAAATGCTGAATGTAGGACTACGAATTTGAAGGTTGTCACAAAGTGAACCACATGTAGCACCTGGCAATTCAAGAGCTGGCCACTGGTAGTTTCTGATCTCACAGAAATTCTTTTCCAGTGTCAAAGATATTTTACAGATCTACCATTTTAGAGCCAAATCTTATTTCAGTATCCTAAACTGTTCGCCAACTTTGAGAAATATAGGGAAAAAGCTGATGAATTGCTCTTTAGGAAAGATAGCCAGAAACAAGAATGGGTAAAAAGCAGTGTTTTCTTCTTGTAATTTATATATTATTGTCTTACCAAATAGGTGAGCATTATACTGGATACTCTAGATGATGGATGCAAATGTTCAGAGGTAGTTCCCAATTGCTTGCATATAGGGTATGGATCTATCTCTAACCGTAAATGATTGGCTATTATTCAATATTTTGTGTACAATTTGGTTTTGTAACTCTTAATCCAAATTTCTGTAAGTTTATTCACCTATGATCAGTTTTGACTTATGTAGGTTGAACTACCATGGTGTTGAGAGATTCTGATGACTTCTGTCATGATTTAGAAAAAGGCAAGGTGCAGTACATGCTCCAAGCATGGGTAACTTCTTATTCTTGTCAATGAGCTCGATGTCTTCAGTTATTAAGGATGTTAACAGAGAACAGACCAACTTGTGTCACACTTTTTGAAATATTAGACAATTAATTACTCCAACTATGTGCTACTATGACCTATCATGCTAGCTCTTTCATACCATTGATAGCTCCTGAAACTGTGAATCATAGTCCCTTGCAAAAAATAACAAGAGCCTTGGAGATAAAGGCCTCTATTTGGGTCTTCTCATGAATGTTTTGATCACACCTTTGAATCAACCAAATCACACTTTTTATTGACTTCCAAAATTTTGGCTCATTAATACATGGCCATATATGTTAGATGCAGTAAGCTCTCCTAAATCTTTCGTATTTGCTGGTGGATGATGTGTTTTGCATTTTTCCTGAAATTAGAAAATCATTTAGATTCATTTTTGTTGTAGTTTAAGGCCTTCTAAGTTAATTAAGTAGTGTTAAACATCTTTTTAGCATTTTTGACATTTAAATAAGTTTTATATTTAAGCCCCTCATGTTTTGTCCCAGAAAAAGAAAAAGGAAAATTCTCTTCAAGTGCTGCACAAAGTACTTATGATTTCAAGAAGCTGATTTGCTCCCTTACAATATGCTGCTGATTTTTTTCTCCCTTATTTAAAAGAAGGATATGCCAAGGGAAACGCTCCCTAGTATCCCTGGATTGCTCTTATTCAAATGATAGAGATATCATAAAATGCAAGTGATAAGTCCCTCCAAACTTGATGTCTAATCTCCTTTTTTTTTTTTCCTTTTTTTTTTTTAATGTCAAATGCCAAATATATACTATTCATCAGCGATCATGGATTTCATTTCTAATATACTCATTTTTACTAAGTCATTCATCACATTGGGGCATATTATCTCTGCAGGGCTATTGTTACTTTTCATTTTGGAGAAGTGTGGAAATTCATTGGTGCGGGAAACATGTTCAGGTACTTTGTTTTGCTGAGACTTTATTGTCTTCAACATGGCATAATGCACGTGAAACTTAGTTTTTTTTTTTAATAATTCTTTACACTTATGTTTGCCTCGTTTTCCTAAAAAACATTATAATACAACTACAAGCACATGACTGGTATTTTACAAATCTTATACAGTTAAAAAGGTTCAATCAAACTTAGTTTTTTGTCATTTTCAAAACTTCTCCAAATAGTTGCTTATTTATCATAGATCTAGCTTTAGAATTGTTGTCCAAGGTCCTAGTAGTACTTGGAGCTTTGATTTTATTAATCCTGATGCATCTTGAACCCTTTCACCACACTTTAGTTTGTTACCAACAACACAATTGAAATATCTCATATGGGAGAAAATCTTTTGTAATATAAAAGGAAAAGTATAAGAATCGGTCTTTTCTCTAGTCAATAATATGTCATTACGAAAAAAAAAAATAGCTATCACGTGGATGGCTTAATCTCAAGTCTTTGCTTCATTTTTTTGAACTCACTACAGGAACATATTTGAGCGTAATCAAATAAACTCTTACATGGTAACTAGCAAACTTTCATTTCTACACGAGCTGTACATCTGCAAGAAGCTATAGAATCTAGCTATGGTGGAAGTGGCACATTGCCTTACAAAACTACAAATGCTAATGATCTTTCAATTTCCCATTTTGAGGTCATGTAGGTTTGTCCAAGTTATATATTATCCTTCTTTTTTCAAAAATATTTTCCAAAAAGCCAAGTTGTGTTAAGATCCAATGATATGGTTATAAGCATTAGCAATGTCTCATAAAAAAAATTCAATTTGTGTTCAGCTCCTGTCCTTTGGAGCGGAATTGGCTGCCTTTATCTAAAGGATTTCTTTGCCATTACTGGTATAAGCTTCATTTTGCAAACTGATAATAATTTTGTGCTTTAATAGAAGAATGATTTTTAATGCATGATTGATTTAAATTTATGGGATTTCCCTGCTATTAATTTTCTTGCTGACACAACCATCATCTGTTTACTGTTACATAGTGTATAGATAGAGCTCTCCTCCTTTTATCTGAAACCCATAACTTGCAATATAGTGTACATATGTTGACTACTCATTGTTGGATAAATTTTATTAACAAACCCGCGCAATGTGTGGAAATATATAATTATTTATGGTATAATGTATAGTTTATTCACAAATTTATATTGTAGATAATTTGTTCTTCCTAAAAATTAAACAATTTCTATCTCTCTATTTTTACAAATATATAATTTTATCATTTTTGGTATTTTTGATTGATGTTATTCTTTTTTGAAGTGGTCCATATTCTTCTAACTATTGTTTTTATGCATAATATTTCCAAATTTTTTTTGGTCAACTAAAATTTATAAATTTCAAATTTATTATTCAAAATTCTCATTACCTTGAGGAAATTATCATGATAATCAAAACTAATCATATAATTAAAATTGATAATACTCTCAACCCAATCCTGTTTTTTCCTATTCTTAAGTAAATACACTAAAGGAGACCAAAATGGACTGAATGGACCAAATTGGACAGAAGTTGACCAAAGAGGACCACATTGGACTGAATGCCGAACTGTAATTTGTAAATATACCTCAAAAAATTAATAATAATCATAATAATCAAGTGATGTAAAACCATAACCTATGATAAGTAATATATTAGAATGTGATGGAAGTGGTTTGTTGTTGAAGTTAACACCAATTAGATTTGTTATCAAATTCATATTTTAAACTAACTAATTATGCATGCATCTGTGATTCTATGTGTCCATTGAAGGTTTTATTCAAGTTGAATTTGGTATTATGTAGAGAAAGTTGGTACACTACAGAAAACATATCATAAATACCAGTTGCATGTAATATTATAAAAAAGAAAAAGAAAGGAAAATAAAAATCTTCGTTAAGGGCTTTATTATCTCTATCTTTAGAAGTTGATGAAAATGAGATATAGTTCTCTAAGTATGATCGGAACTAGACCCTTCAACCTGATCTTGAATACTACATTAGCATACAGATATGATTACAGAGGTAGAATGAGAATTTTTTTTGGCGAGTATAAATTGTAAATAAATAATTGATGTCTCCACCCAAAGTGTTTGTATTACATGTATTTTTTATTGTAAGTTACATTTAAATTCAAGAATGTGTAAATTTATGGCAGTGAAAAGTAAGTAAATGCATAATGTATTATCATATGCATTAATATTTCTATACATATTTTTTAAAGAAATTATGAAAATAAAACGATGATATGACTGGTAATATGACTTAATAGATTCCTAAATGGGGATCAAGTACTTTGGACAACATTGCTTGGCGAAAATCATGATATCTAGATAAAAGTGACATTCATATACGGGACATTTGCCCTCTGCTATTTTCTCCATTAAATTTTTCTTTTTGTCAATATACAAACCAAAGGAAGGGGGAAGGGGTGAAACTGAACTTCTGGCCAGTCTTTTAAGATAGAGTGCATCTTTGGAAGGCCAAGAAATACAACTTGGCTATAAAAGTGGAGTGGTGAATTTTAGAATTACTCTTAATTTCTAGATAAGCATCTGAATGATATTTGCTGCACCCCACTTCATTTTGTTCGGTATGGACCATGAAAGCGTGCATTTACAAGCGTTTAAGATGCCTCTTAATCTTTATGCGCAGGTATTCTTACATGTCTGTATGGGTATATGGACATAGCAATGGTTCAAATTTAAGAGTGTCAAATGGCAGTTGAAAGTTAACTATGGTGATGCTTTAATTTGCAGAAATAATGGTAATTAAGAATTGTCTTGTTATTTTACTGTTATTATTCAACTTTATTTTTTTGGTCCATACCATATTTTACTTGACTGACAATGATTGGGATATCTCTTTTGATGCAGTTCTCTACATTAGTGTAAGTGATGTAGATCATTTGCAGTTATGCTTTTAATGTAAGATATTGTGGATTTGGGAAATAAGGACTAGATGAGCTTCTCTAATGGAATGAACTATCTAATGTTTGATTTAAAGAGTGATGCCTTATTACTACTGTGATGAATGGTATCATTGATTTAACAGTATAATCAATGATGATGAATGTTGAGTTGGTGGCTTGATATTGTTTAAGCAATGTTGCCATGAACTTGGTTTCAAATATTGTGCACCATGTCACTTATGCTCCTCACAAATATTAGTGGACCTTATTGCGTCATGCAGCAAACCTAAACTATTATATATATGCGGTCTTGCTAATTGTTGTGAGAGAAATTTTAGGTTTCTTTTGTCACGTGCTTATGGTGACAGCGCTCTTTGGGTTTATGGTGTTTGGGTTTTGGGTTTTGTAATAGCACCTTTGTACTATCTTTGTAATCTCCCTATTTTTTTAGTGAAACTTTCTCCTCAACGTTGCTTGTGGAGGTAGGTCTATAGCCGAACCACGTAAATTATTGTGTTCTCTGTGTGTTTGTCTTTTCTATTTTTTATTTTTATTTTAATTTCTATTTCGCATAAACCCACTATCATTTGGTTACACGACAAATAGGTTCAATGCTTCCATTATAGATGACACTTCTTAACAAATAAATTTATACATTGAAACTTGGTGCATAACTTTTAGAAGCATCTTTTGTTTTTGGGGATGCTCTACTAATGTGAATTTGTTTTGAGATGGTTTTAGTTTGCAAGAAAACTACTTTGCACTGTACTTAAATTTTACTTGCACCAAGAAAAGATAATGGTTAGTTGGGAGCCAGTGTTCAGCTTGGTGCAAATATTTTTTTTTGAGAAGATGGATGCCCTTTTTCTTATTTTGAAATTTAATGTTATTTATTTATTTATTATTTTTTGGTTTAGGGAAAATGGTTTTGGAAATCACATTTGGTTTTACATTAAGAGTGTGTTTGATTGGAAGTGAAATAGGGTAGATGGAAAACTTTGAAGAGAAAATGGGAAGGAAATTTTTTTTTTTTGAGTGTGTTTGGTTGGATGAGAAGGAAGGAAAATAAATAGTGGGGTCCAGGTATTTTCTCTTCGGGTCAATCAAAAAGTTTTATATCTAAAATGGAGAGAAAACTGAAGGGAAAAAATGGAGCTACTTAATGGACAAAAATGCCCATATCCAGATCCTTTCTTCTTCTTCTTTCTTTTTTTTTTTTTTTTTTTGGGTGATGGGTACATTGCCTCTTTCTTTTCTTTCCTAGACAACTTGACGTCATTTTTTTTTTCTTGGGCTGTGAGTGTGATAGGTTTTTTTGTTTAACTAGACATAATTTTTTTTTTTTTGGAACATGATTTTTATTTTTTAATAAATTGGATGATTGCTTTTTTTTTTTTTTTAGTTGTTTGTCACTTTTTTGTTTTAATTGGTCATCATTTTTTAACAAAGAGTGTATAAGTAAATTTATACAAACTCACTTTGTTTATCTCTCCACTTTTCTACTCTCAACCAAACAAAAAGGAAATATATTAAAATCTTTTCTATCCTCCCACCATTTTCTATTTTCTCACTTTTTCACCCTTCCAACTAAACGGAGGCTTGAGAATATTGATTTGAGAATCTTTAATTATAGGTGACTTTGAGTAGTTTTTGGCTACTCCCCCTCAAATTGCCCTCAAACCTTAATCCAGTTGATAGCTAACCTTTAGTTACCATTACTAATCACCTCTTCAAAATTAAAATTATTACATATGAATGATGCCCACATTGATCACATAAAATAATCAGAACTAAGATCAGGATGATTTTGTAGTGTTAGCACTACACAGTGTTGCAAGAATTCGAACTAGACCAGGAAAAATAAAAACTGAGCCTCACATGAGATTTGGTCCTCCTGAGGTGAATAATTTCAACTTAATGTTTGTTTACAAGCAAATTGGACTACATAGATATGGTTTTACTCAAATAGACAAGTCTATGAAGTGTACTATTTCCCACTTCTAATAAGTTCTAAGTTCTGACCTTACGATATTGACAAAAGGCATTAAGTCTTTCAAAAAACACGTGCTAGTGGGCTTATTGTATTAGCCCATGAAGGAGAATTTTGAGGAATGGGTTGGACCACAGGGCTAAGCCCATGAAGGTGATGGTGTGGCACCTGCGGATGACTCATCCAGGACAAGGCTTCCTTCTGAACTTTTGAACTTCCACATTTACATTGTAACGGAAGATAAATATGGATTTTGGTAATAAGGAAGATTAGAAGAGCTACTCCAATTTGGACAAATGAATATTGTGCTATCTATTATGTGCAATGGAATAAGTTGTCAAATGTTTTATTTAAAACATTCAAAGATTCAAACCAAAGAAAGCAGAAAGGAGTGAAATAGAAATTTTCCTGTGGAAGGCGGAGAAGTACCACTTGTCTATATAATAGGCCAGTGGTGAATTTAGACATACTCTTTGGTAGATAAACACCTAACCGATTCTTGCTAAGTCCTACTTAATTTAGTTTAGTATGGACCATGAAAATATACATTCACAGGCTATTATGATTCTATGATGTCTACTCCTATTAGTTGATGCCTACATTCAGTTTCCTTCACTGATCACCTCTTCAATATTGACTAGCATAGTCAAATTTTAAAGAGAACTGTTATATTCATAACATTTTTGTAATACTTTTACAATAAATCATAAGTAACAGGTAGTTACTTGTTATTGGTGGGCGAGAAAGTATTTCAGTGGTAGGTTTAGATTAATACTAGTAATAACTTGTCATGTAGCAATATTTGTTGTGAAAATGTTATAAACTTAGCTTTTTTTTCATCTTTCAAATCATAAAGTGGAAAATATTTTATTCAGAAAAAAAAAAAAAAAAAGAGGAAGGTGAAAAATTTTATTTATATATATGCTACTATGCCCATCAATAAAAAAAATTAATTTTAAAATAACAAACCAAAAAAGTCTTACATTGAAGTCATTTTCTATTATTTCGTAGTCACTTTCTATTAAACAAGCATAACCTAACTTTATTCAGGGAAAAAAAAAATTTATTTTTCAAAGAATATTCCATTCCAATACCATATTAATAATTGATAATTTTCAGTTGATAGAGATCATACCATTTATTTATTTAGTTGAATAATTGTTCATATCAAATTAATAAATTTTTTTCAAAGACTTTCTTAATGGTCATCAATTTTGTATTTTCTAATGAAGACAAAAAATTATTTACAATAATATGTTTTTCCAGCCTTATCAAGAACATATTTTTTCTGCCACTTGCAGATTTGTTAGTAAGCTGATATATTGTTAATTAAGCAAACCGGTGTTTTCCTATTTGTCCTTTTTCTCGTGATTCCTTTTTATTTATTATTTTTTTTTTTTAAATCAGATTAGTTTGTAGCGAGGACAATCTATGATAGCATGTGACTTAAAAATTAAGAGGCTTTTGCTTTCACCCACTTTTAAACCTAATAATTATTAAATAAATGTTAGATTAAAAGATTAAAAAAAAAAATATAGCACTAGTGGGTTAAACCATCGAATAGAGTGGAAGTCCAATTCTTATTTCCAACTTTTCATTGTGCGACTTTAGGTTGCCAATCAAAAAATTAAAAAGTTGCTTTTGAATAAAAAATGCTTATCTCTTGAGTCTTATCTTGTTTTTGTTCATGGCCCCGTGAAAGTGTAGGTTGATAGAATTTTATTTAAATTCTTATGTTAAAAATTAAGATTTCTAGAGGTATATTGATTTATTAAATATAAAAAAAATTTCAAAATCAAGCCGAGCGAAAACCTTGAAATTTGGTGGTATTATTATTATTATGTTTTTCACTTTTTTATTATTAAGTTTTTAAGGGGGTATCAATGAATTAGTGAAAACCTTGAAATTTGGTATTATTATTATTATTATTATTATTAATTTTATAAGAAGAAGATAATTCGATGAATTAGCTCAGATGGGAGTTCCTCCATTCAAACTTGAATGGACGCTATAAATGAAAAAAGTTATGCCATCTAAAACAATAAGATTGAGCTTACATGATGTAGGGACATTTTATGAGGAAGACACATTCTTCGAATATCATTGTTGTTATATTATAGAGTTTTATTTAACTTAAATCATTGTTATTATATTTTTTTTCTCCAAGTCTACGGTAGTAGTTGGTGGTCTTTTACTATAAAATGGTATAAGGGAACCTTGGGAAGATACAAAATTTTGTATCATCTTAGGAATATTGTAATGGACCTGTTGTTTTCATCAAGACTTGTTGTAGCACTCTTCTATCCCTTCTTTTCGTTTTGATCGTGGCTTGACAAACCATGAATTGAGGTAGAGTCATGAAGTCTTAAATATCTTTCCACTAATCATTCTGCTTAGCCGGGGCCCTACCTGCCCCACATTAGATAGCTTGTAAGTTGTAACTCTTATAGAAATCTTAGTTTCAAATCTACCTGTAAACAAAAAATAAAATAAAATAAAGTTGAATGGTTGAACTCATATTCCGTTTATTCCTCAATATTTTAAAGTTTTGAAATAAGATAATTGTAAATATTATTTTAAAAATAAGATATATATATATATATATATGCGATTTGTATGCTGAACATTTTGGAGCTTAATGTAATTCATGGTCTGTCTTATAATTTAAATCTTCATTGAATCCAGAGTTGGTTTTAGTGGATCTTGATCAATGTTTATTGACATGCCTCAGGCATGCCCGCAAGCAGAATATTTGGAGTCCAAAAAAATCAGAAGGCGCATGAATGACCGGGTGAGGGTTAATTAGGGATGTTTGAGATTAATGCTTTGGAAATTTCATATAGATTTGATTACTATTGTTAAAATTGAGAGTCAATTATTTATATATTGATGTGTTGAACACCTTACTTTTTATATAAACAAATATAAAAGTGTTTTGTATCATTAATAAGAGTGTCAAGAGCCTTGTCACTCAACTAGAAATTTCTAGTATTTTTAATAGAAATATCTAAGGTCTAAGTTCTATCCTCCATTGTAATTATTGAATTTAAAAAAAAAAAAACAGTAATAGAAGTTTAGTACAAATATGGTACAACTGACTTTGGAGTTTGGACACCTTGGTACACTAAGTAAATATATAAAAAAAATAAAAAGTTCAACTCCAAAATTAAAAACTACTAAAATGTCCTAGTTTTTTAAGGGAGAAAATACCACAATTTACAAAGTAGAACAAAAAAAAAAAAAAAAAAAAAAAATCAAATTTCAGATTGGGAATAGAATATAGGGTATTATTCAGAACTCATTCATAACTGTCAGTACATAATCCCGACTCATATTTATTTCATATCTAACATCTGAAATACATCCTATCCAAAATTCATGCTTTTCTACGACTGTTGCTCTACTTGAGACCTACAAGGAAGTCCATCTTCTTTTGCAAGTGATTCTCTGAGTGGGAGAAGTGAACAGAGACAAAATTACAGTGAGACCAAATGGCTTTGAATGTGTCATACTTCACCATAGTTTCCATGATGTTTCTGAATGAGTCTTTCATTTGAGGAAAAAAAAAATTAACTAATAAAATGGTGGTCCTTCTTGACAAATGGAAAGAAGAATCAGAAGGAAAAGTCATAAATAAGCCCTCGAAACTTCCCTTCTCATGAAAATTTCTACGTAAAATACCTCGTTTGTTTAGTTAATTTAATGCTACAGACTTATTGCAATTTAATAATTCAATATCAGCCAAGTTATCAAATAAAATACATAAAAAATCGTACTTATATATATATATATATATATATATATATATATATATATATATATATATAAGAAAAACTGAAAAAGGGAACATAGTGGACCAACAGAGTTCCAAGGTACCGCCAGTCAATACAGCGTTCCACCAAGGAATGACAGGTCTTCAGCCCTTAAAGCATGTGACTTTGAGCTATTCAATTGAGAATGAACTTGAATGGATTACAACCAAAATTGAAATTTTTGTGTTTTTTATTTTTCTTACAAAAATGTATGCCATAGTCATTGAAGTATATTTCCATTTTCCAAAAAGGTTTCACATCAATCTAGTAAAAAAAAAAAAAAAAAAAAAATTGTAATGGACATATGTGTGCAACTTAGAATTCTCGCTTTTTATGACAAACTCTTTACTTCATCTAATTTCTAATTCTTCTTTAAAAATAAAAATAAAAAACTAATTCCTATATCTGTTGTTCTATAGTCTAAATTTTTTATGACCTCAATTTAGTACTAATTAAATTTAATAAAAATCTCTTCATATTATTGCAGCAATATTTCGTGTTATTACTCTAAAATATATTCAACATTTTCCATAACCTTCTTACATAAAAGTGCTCACATCATTATTTGTCTAATATATGTCCAACATTTTCCATAACCTTCTTACAAAAAAAGCTTACAACATTATCCACAAATCGTGCAAGCACTCCGCTACTTCAATTAAGTTTTTAAATTAAATTTAAACACATGGTATTATTGACCACTATTACACAAATAAAATACATAAAAAATTGTACTTAAATTTGTCCTTTAATTTATTTTTAAAAATAAAATTTCCTTTAATTAGATCATAGCTAAAAGTCTTTTTCTTTTTCCTTTTTTATTTTTAAAAAATATATTTCTTTTTATTCTTGTTAAATATATATATATATATATATATATATTGCATATCCACTACAAACTTTTTCTCCCCTGAATATATCCACATTCATCGAATTCTTTTTTTTTTTTTTTATATACAAAATAGAAATTATACTATAATCTAATCTAAATATATATGTGTGTGAAGCTCTCTCTTAGAGGAGTTCAAATCTTCTGTCCCACTCTTCCATCTTCTGTTCCACTCTTTCTGCTTCACTATATATTCCACAAATAAAAACATGTCACATGTCCATCTATTTATTTTAAGAAATTGAAATAATAAAATGCATAAATTCAACATTTAATTAAATAGATGGACATATGGCATGTTTTCATTTGTGGAGTATATAGTGGAGCAGGAAGAGTGAGATAAAAGATTTAGACTTCTCTTAGAGATTTGAACCCCGGCCCTTCCCCCCCTAAAAAAAATCACAAGCATTTATACTTGTGGAGTAACCATCGCACCAAGGAAGCGCAGTGGTACATTCATTGAATTCTATTTCCACACATTCATTTATACTTTAAAAGTTTTTTTTTTTTTTTTTGGTACATACTTTAAAAGTCATTGGCTTTGGTTATCACCAATTTTCACATATATTAATTATATAAATAACTACATAAATTATAAACAGTAAAATGAATATTCTGTTTACTTTTTATTATTTACCACGATCACCCTTTTTTAAAAGGACTTGACAACTTTTAATGTTTTTAATATATATATATATATATATATATCTATAATTTAAATCTCCTTCCCCTAAATATGGAATTCTAATTATAAAAAAAAGACCTGGCAGGATTTTATTATTATTATTTTATTTTATTTTATTTTTTTGGCTGAGAAAAGACCTGGCAAGATAGTGTATGCCTAGCAATGATAATTCATTAAAAACAAGAAAGTAGATAGCATCATGGCAATATTAAAATTGATGATGCCAAAAGATCGTCAGTAAGTTACAAGGTCCTCATGTTGCTTAAAACAACTTGCACAACACAAAACAAGAAGATCTTAAGAGGGTACCGGTGTGGTACCGGCCAAAAACCCTCTGAAAATTAAGTCAAAGAATGCTTATAACTTTAGAATGTCAAAACTGGGGGAATTATGCGTGCCTTGGTATGTGAGAGTCTTGGGGCTTTTAAAGTCGTGTAGGGTTGACATCCGTGCCTTGGTTAAGAAGATGTTTCTTTATAAGAGAGATCCTCTTTGATTTGTGTATTTTGCGGAGATTTTTCCTTATAGGATTCTATTAATTAGGGTTGAGTGTGGTGCACAAGATATTTCCTTAAATGTTTATGCGTTTAGGCTAAGTAAGGTCATGTCAAATCCGTCCGGGATTTACTCCTTTCAGCTTTCTTCTGTCGGCTTCTTACCCTCGTATATACATCCCAGTTGTTACCTTTAGATGTTAGTTGTTCCAGAGATGACCTCGTCAGCTTTGTGGTGGGGCCGCCATCCGGTCGTTGCTTGGGTCATGGACACGTGGGTGAGGCTGACGGGTTCATTAAAACTGTCGACCCTACCTAAAGTGTACGAGTTCATCATTGCTATAAAACTTCCCTTATCAAAAATGTTCAGTTAGCTAAATGTGACGCGCAAGCCCTTGGATTGGTGTGTGCGATACGGCTTTCATGTTTGTCTCTTTATGCATGTCATGTTTGTAGTGTACAAAATTATGCTTCGATTTTTGTCACTCAAAGCCAATATTTTATACTTTCATCTCCTTCGAACACTGATATATATATATATATATATTTAAGACATCAGTAGCAAAATTAATTAAAAATGAATATATACCATATAAACAGAAAAGGAACTGTTGAACAAATTACACTATCAAAACTAATGGAAATTTTCAGAGAGAGAGAGAGAGAGAGAGAGAGAGAGATATACCTGACCATAAAACAAAAACAAAAGAAGATCAAGGAAAAAAAAAAGAAAAAAGAAAGCACTTTCCAAACTTGTGAGATGATGCAGATATGATCATATGGTTTCTCAAGGACTTCAAAGATACTATTGCAAAATTAATTAACGCCATCTACGCTCAACGTTGACATTATTTGTATGCTGAACATTTTGGAGCTTAATGTA
The DNA here is from genome assembly GCA_033629205.1 of Lithocarpus polystachyus. Classification (NCBI taxonomy): domain Eukaryota; kingdom Viridiplantae; phylum Streptophyta; class Magnoliopsida; order Fagales; family Fagaceae; genus Lithocarpus; species Lithocarpus polystachyus. The sequence continues at coordinate 60,720,216 of CM066171.1, forward strand.
AATCATGGTCTATCTTACAGTTTAAATCTTCATTGAATCCAGAGTTGGTTTTAGTGGATCTTGATCAATGTTTATTAACATGCCTCAGGCATGCCCGCCAGCAGAATATCTGGAGTCCAAAAAAATCAAAAGACATATGACCGGGTGAGGATTAATTAGGGATGTTTGAGATTAAAGTTTTGGAAATTTCATATAGATTTGATTACTATTGTTAAAATTGAGAATCAATTCTCTATATACCGATGTGTTGAACACTGACAACTGATTACTTTTTATATAAATTGATATAATAGTATTTTGTATAATTAATAGGAGTGTCAAGAGCTTTGTCGTTCAACTAAAACTTTCTAGTATTTCTAATAGAAATATCTAGGGTCCAAGTTCCGTCCTCCATTGTAATTATTGAATTTATCAAAAAAAAAAAAAAAAAAACTAGTAATTATAGTTTAGTACAAATATGGTAGAACTGGCTTTGGAGTTTGGACACCTTGGGTACACTAAATAAATAAAAAGTTCAACTCCAAAATAAAAAACTTCTAAAATTTACTAAATATTTTAAGGGAGAAAATATCACCATTTACTAAGTAGAACAAAAAAATAAAAATTTCCAGATTGGGAATACAATATAGGCTATTATTCAGAACTCATTCATAACTGTCAGTACATAACCCGACTCATATTTATTTCATATCTAACATCTGATATACATCCTATCCAAAATTCATGCTTTTCTACGACTGTTGCTCTACTTGAGACGTACAAGGAAGTCCATCTTCTTTTGCAAGTGATTCTCTGAGTGGGAGAAGTGAAAGAGACAAAAATACAGTGAGACCAAATGGCTTTGAATGCGTCATACTTCACCATAGTTTCCATGATGTTTCTGAATGAGTCTTTCATTTGAGAGGAAAAAAAAATTAACTAATAAAATGGCGGTCCTTCTTGACAAATGGAAAGAAGAATCAGAAGGAAAAATCATAGATAAGCCCTCGAAACTTCCCTTCACATGAAAACTTCTACGTAAAATACCTCGTTTGTTTAGTTAATTTAATGCTACAGACTTTTTGCAATTTAATAATTCAATACCTGCCAAGCCATCAAAATTGAATTCAACTTCAATAAGATAATATTTTAGGTCAGATTGGATGGTGATTTGTTGTGTGTAGTTGGTGAAGGAATACGATTAATAGTATACACAGCAGTGAGTGCTGCCTCAAGCGCTCAGGAAGACAGGCAGAAATGAGAAGGGTATGGACAACATCAAGAATGTGACGATGTTTTCGTTCTGCACGACCATTTTGTTGAGAGGTGTAAGGACATGACTGCTGAGGAAAGGTACCATGATTGTCTAAAAAGGATGGGAAAGATTTATCATTATATTCTTGAGCATTATCTGACCGAAAAACTTTGACGGTGCGATTGAACTGCGTTTCAACCATTTTATGAAATGTTTGGCAAATAGACACAAGTTCAGACCTATGGTGGAGCAAATAAATCCAAGTATATCAAAAAAATCATCCACAAATATGACAAAATATCTAGATCCCCACTCAGTGGGAACCAGGTGTAGGACTCCAAATATCAGAATGTATAAGATCAAAAGGTGCAGAAGAAAATGAGTCACTATTATTAAAGGGAAATTTTGTTTGTTTGCCAAAATGATAGGAAGTACAATCAAATTTTTGAAACTGAACTAAACCTAAATGACCTTGAGAAGCTAAAAACTGAAGACGAGATAAAAATGGGTGACCAAGACGAGCATGCCATAGATCAGGTGAGGGGGTGGCAGTGGTAGCAGCTGTAGAAACAACTTGTGAAGGAATCTTCAAGTTATGAACCTCAAACATGCGACCAACCTTATGGCCTGTCCCAAGCACTTGACTCGTCCGGGGATCCTGCACATCCACACCATGATTAGTAAATAGAAGATCTATGCCTAATTTACAAAGTTGGCCAACAGAAAGGAAATTGAGGAACAACTTTGGGATATGAAAAGTGTCACTAAGGGATAAACAAAGAGAAGAGATTGTTCCTTTATGGCTAACCGGCATAGAGTTTTCATCAACACTGTAAATGGTAATAGAGTGTTCTAAGGGTGCCTTATCAGAAAATTGAGATTCATCAAGAGTCATATGGTTACAACATGTAGTATCAAAAAACCAAGGTTGTTTACCTGAGGTGACAGAAAGGGCAGTGGAAGTTCGGGATAAAACCTGTTAAACTATTGCTTAATATTAGCTGTAGTAGGTGAGGAAGCCAAAGATGGACCTGTAGAAACCGATGATTCTAAAGGACATATAGTAGCTACCCAAGGAAGAGAAGATTTATTCTGCTCTTGCATAAATTTCTGCAGTTTGCAACAAACTGAGATGTCATAGCCTTTGGCATGGCAAAACTCGCACCGAGTACCTTTGGAAGACTAAGAGGTAGGACGCCTAGAGTTTATTCATAGATGAGCAGTGAATGTAGCAATGGGAGGCTATGAAGATGGTGTAGCCAATACATGACCAGATGAAGACATGTGATGAGTAGGCCGACAGTTCTTCTCAGAAATGAGCTCCTTGACTGCAGCATCGAGAGAAGGAGTAGGAGATTGACTAAGCAGAGAAGCCCTAGTAGGCTCAAAATCCTCACATAAACCCATCGTGAAGTGTATAAATTTACGACAATCTCAATATTTGACAAAGAGCTCAATGTCCTTAGAACACACTAGTGGAGGATCTACAGTAGAGAGTTGTTCTCACATAGTAGAAGTCTGAGAATGAAAATCAGAAATAGACTGACCTGGCTCTTGTCTCATTTGATAAAGCTTTGATTCAATGAGAAATTCCAAGCTTGAATCATTAATGCAATTATAGTGATCAGCCAGAAATTTCCAAGCAGCCTCAGCAGTCTCAAGACGAGGAAGAAGATTATGAATGGAGGGAATAGAGGTATTGATAAACCAAGACAAGATCTTACTTTGAATACTCTCTCATTCCTCTAGGCGTTCTTCATAATCATCCACTGTAACAACAGTCTTGGAGGCATCTTCAGTGGCTATGGCTTTGGACTGAGGTTTTGGTACTGACTTAGGAATTAAACTAGTCACATACTTCCACAATTTTCGACCCTTGAGAAAGACAGTCATATTCTGAGACCATGCATGATTGCTAGTAGGACCATCCAACATAATGGTGATAGGATGTATGATATCTTGTTCGCTTTATTGAGTCATAATGAAGAAAATAACTAAAAAGTGGGATTTAGAGACCTCAAATGAAGAAATGAAGCCCAAAATTGGAATCTACGTGAAAAACTGAGCAAGACAGGCCCTGTTGAAATTTTTTGACTTTGGTCAAAGTCAACGGTCAACGGCTCGTAGGATGCTGATGTGGCAGTGTGATGTCACTCTAGGGCTGACGTGGCAGGATGCGATACGAGCTAGCGCGTGGGGCTTGTGGAAGTGCGTGACAGCGATGTACTAGCGCATGAGGCGCGTGTGGGAGACTGATGGAGCATGTAGGCTCATGGAGGCACGTGCTCGTGAGGCAGAAACTTCAGCCGGCGCGTGTGGGCGCGTGAGAGGTAGTTTCTGGCCGTTCTTGCTTGGGTTTTGCTTGGGATTGTCAGATATGTCAATTTGTGCCTTGACTTTGGTGGTTTGATCTACAAAATTGATGAAATTCGAGTGTTCTAGAGGCTGTGGGCATGATGGCAGTGACTCACTTCTGACAGTGACTACTGGATGAAGGCGATGGTAGCGGAAGAACGCCGGAGATGTCCATGTTGGGATTAGTGCACTTAAATCCTATTGTATAATGCTATGTATGATATTATGTATGACTTAATATTGTGATTAATAAAGTTATTTTATTATTATCTAAAATAATGGTAACATGAATATTTGGACATTATTATATAGTCCATGAGATGCATAGTATGTAATTTATGTGAAAAGTCATAAAAGATATAAATCACAAGTTCTTTGTAAACTTAGAATTTTAGTTCGTAGTCGGTGATGAAATTGGACAATTCATCTTCGAAGACTATAACATATCAACTAAGATGATTTGTCTTGATCATGGAAGTGGAGACTTCTAGTTGATGTGTTGATATGTTTTAAGAGTTAAGACATATTGAATTGGACTGCTGTGAGATTTATTATTCTCCTAACAACTGTCAAATAAATAATAAATCTCACGACTTCTATTTGTATGAACTCTTAATCCTAAGAAAATAATGGAACTAATCATGAAGTGTAGATTGCTTTGATTTATCAAGAGTGAGATCTAAAGTAACGGTCAAAATCTCAGTATGTTGGACAGCCGCATTTAGTGTTGATGGAACATATATTCTCAAGATAGAATTCATAGTCTCTTAACGGAGATACAAAATATTCCCTTGTGATAAGTTTAATGAGTTTGTTGTTCAGAATGTTAGACCTAACTACTTTAGTAATTAGTTACTAAAGTATATATTTATGAAATTGGATTTCATAAATATATGATGAATAAATTTAAGGATTAAACCGGATACTTAAGGATTAAGATGCAATAATTTACAAAGTGACAGCCTACCTTCATGACTTTGTATTACTATGAATAATTTATGAAGGGGTTGCATGTACAATAAAATTTTGGAATATAATTTATTAATAAGACCTAAAGTGTAATTATATTTATATAGTGATATTAAATATAATTAATGGTAACTTTGAACTTGTCAAGAGTTGACAGAAAAGCCCATAGTCCATTGGAGCTAGTGTTTTATTTGTTCCCTTTTGGTCCCACTCTAAGCCACATACAAATGCCCAATTGGAAAAGTCCAAAAGGCTAGCCCAATTAGATAATCAGTTATTAAGGGAAAAACATACAGAATTTTTAAGAAAGACATCCTCATGAAATGGTATGTATGTGAGTGTTGGACACTCTCTCATTCTCTCTAGAACAAACACATATAACTGATTGAGAGACCACACATCTTGGGCATAAGTGGAATTGGAGTGAAGATTAAAAGTCTTCCCAAGTACTTTTGATCTTTGTTTTAAAATTCACTGCACCAAGTTACATTTTCTTGATTTTATATTCTGAAATTTACATAGTGCATGTTATCAATAGCGAATGAAGTAGATCCGTTAATTTTCCGCTGCATATATTTTGTATGCAATACAAACATGTTTTTCCATCAGTCCACAGGAACCAGAAGGTCAGAGGAAAGGCTCTGATACTATGTTAACAATATAAAGTGTGAGAGAAAGACTGAATAGTTTGTATATTGATGTGTAAATAATAATGTACAATTGAGAGCTTTATATAGGCTAAGTATGTATGTAGTACAAACAATATGAGTAAACTACAAGTACAATATACTGGGCCAAGCCCAATGGGCTAATCTAGTCTAAGCTATACACTAACAATTTCATTAGCCAATTGGAGTAAAAACTTTTTTTTACTTCATAACATGTCTGCTGCACTGCGCTTAGAAATTAATAGAGGAAAAATTGCCATAGTGTTTATAAACTGCATTCTATTTCTCAAATGAACATACTCTATAGTCTATACTTTGCAATCCCCTTTTCAGATTGGTAATTAATTACCACAATCTTAACCATTTTCTTGCAGATGACAAGTTTCATTTGCCAAACAAGAGTGCTCTCTTCCAGCTCTCCTTCTAGGTGGCATGAAGAATTTTTTAACATATATAAAAGAAAATTTGAAAAAGGGAACATAGAGGACCAACAGAGTTCCAAGGTACCCACAGTCAATACAGCGTTCCACCAATGAATGATAGGTCTTCAGCCCTTAAAGCATGTAACTTTGAGCTATTCAATTGAGAATGAACTTGAATGGATTACAACCAAAATTGAAATTTTTGTGTTTTTTATTTTTCTTATGAAAATGCATGCCATAGTCATTAAAGTATATTTCCATTTTCCAAAAAGGTTTCACATCAATCTAGTAAATAAAATAAAATAAAATTGTAATGAATATATGTGTTCAACTTAGAATTCTTGCTTTTTATGACAAACTCTTTACTTCATCTAATTTCTAATTCTTCTTTAAAAATAAAAATAAAAAACTAATTCCTATATCTGTTGTGCTATGGTCTAAATTTTTTATCACCTTAACTTAGTACTAATTTAATTTAATAAAAATCTCTTCATATTATTGCAAGAATATTTTGTGTTATTACTCTAAAATGTATTCAACATTTTCCATAACCTTCTTACATAAAAGTGCTCACATCATTATTTCTCTAATATATGTCCAACATTTTTCATAACCTTCTTACATAAATGCTTACAACATTATCCACATACCATGTGCAAGCACTCTGCTACATCAATTAAGTTTTTCAATTAAATTTAAACACGTGGCATTATTGACACTATTACACAAATAAAATACATAAAAAATCGTACTTAAATTTATTCTTTAATTTATTTTTAAAAATAAAATTTCCTTTAATTAGATCATAGCTAAAAGTTTTTTTTTTTTTAAATCTATTTCTTTTTTTAAATATATATATATATATATATATAAATATATATTGCATATTAACCAGCAACTTTTTCCCCTGAATATATCCACATTCATCGAATTCTATTCCCACACATTCATTTATACTTTAAAAGTCATCAGGCTTTCGTTGTCACCAATTTTTTTTCACATATATTAATTATATAAATAACTACATAAACTATAAACTGTAAAATGAATATTCTGTTCTCTTTTTATTATTTACCACGATTACCCTTTTTAAAAAGGACTTGAGCTTGACAACTTTTAATGTGTTTAACAGATACATCTACAATTTAAATCTCCTTCCCCAAAATATGTAATTCATATATATATATAAGCCATTGATGCGGCCGCTTAAGGACCCATGTGAAAAAAATGCCCATAAATTTTAATCAATAGTATTAATTAAGCTGAAATATTAACAAATAAATAAAATTATATTTTCTTATCAAATGAAACACAAATAAAAAAGAGAAAGAAATGTTATGTTCACAACATTTTTCACTATATTTTTTCAAAAAAAAATCCTAAATAGCAGATTGTTAAGGGCTGTCATTGACAGCAAAAAAATAATTTTAGTGGTAGGTTTTCAAATAGAAAACAAGAAGTAACTTAACACCTAAGATTTGTAATGAAAAGCATTGTGAATGTAACACTTCTAAATGAAAAAAGAATAGAAAGAAAGCAATCCACAAAAAAATTCACAACATTTTTCACAATAGTCAAATTAGCAAACTTTTACTAGATTTCAACTGGATTCACCACTAACATCATTCTTTTACTCACTATTATCAATCTGTCACATCAATAAATGTAAAAAGTTTTGTCAATTTTTTTTTTGTGTTTATAAAATTAAAAAAAAAATTATGTGATTCATGTTAATTAATAGTAATTTTACATATGAAACAAAATAATCGATTTTTTCCTTAGACCTCTAAATGTATCAAGCCGCCATATATATATATATATATTTGTGCTCAGAAAAGACCTGGCAGGATAGTATATGCTTAGCAATGATAATTCATTAAAAACAAGAAAGTAGATAGCATCATAGCAATATTAAAATTTTCGGTTAGCGAAATGCGACACGCTAGCCTTTGGATTGGTGCGTGCGATACGGCTTTCATGTTTGTCTCTTTATGCATGAAATATGTATATATATATATATATAAAAGACATCAGTAGCAATATTAATTAAAAATGAATATATAACGAATACCATATAAACAGAAAAGAAACTCTTGAACATATTACACAATATCAAAACTTAAGGAAATCTTCTAAGAGAGAGAGGGAGAGAGAGATATATCTGACCATATAACAAAATATCATGCTTTTCTCCGAGTGTTGCTCTACTTGAGAGATACAAGGAAGTCCATCTTTTTGCAAGTGATTCTCTGACTAGGTGAACAGAGACAAAAATACAGTGCGGCCAAATGGCTTTGAATGTGTCATACTTCACCATAGTTTCCATGATGTTTCTGAATGTGTCTTTCAGTTGATAAAAAAAGAAATTTAACTAATTAAATGGTGGTCCTACTTGACAAACGGAAAGAAGAATCAGAAGGCAAAGACATAGATAAGCCCTCGAAACTTCCCTTTTCACATGAACACTTCCTCGGAAAATACCTCTTTTGTTTAGTTATTTTTAATGCTACAGACTTATTGCAATTTAATAATTCAATACCAGCCAAGCCTGAAAAAATTGAATTCAACTTCAATAATATAATATTTTAAGACAAATTGATTAAATATTGCATTAACCAATTGGAGTAAAAGTTTACTCCATATCATGGCTGCCGCACCGTGCTTAGAAATTAATTAGGGAAAAATTGCCTAGTGTTTATATATTGTACCCTATTTCTCACATAAACATACTCTACGCTTTGCAAACCTCACTAATTTCTCTTGTACCGAGCAACCAGGAAAATATGGCTGAACATGTCCTAAGTGTTGTTGTAGATGGAGTAATAGCCAGTGCGATGTCACTAGCTAGTGAGCGTGTCAATTCTGTGTGGGGTTTCAAGGAGGAGCTAGGAAAGCTTCAAGTCTCATTCGCCAAGATTCAAGCTTTGCTACATGATGCTGAGAGAAGACAAGTAAATGACGAGTCTGTGAGGATCTGGCTACAGGAGCTTAAAGATGTAGCTTACGAAGCTGACGATGTGCTAGATGAGTATGACTATGAGATTCTTCGACAAAAGGTAGAGACACAAAACAAAATGAAGGTACGCAGCTTCTTTTCACTCTCCACTAATCCCATTGTATTCCCCTTCAAGATGGCAAAAAGAATAAAGGCCATCAACCAATCGTTGGATGAAATTAAGAATGATGTACCTCTCCTTGGCCTTAGAGAGTCTTTGAACCCAATCCCCCAGACTGGTCTGGACCGGGAGACAGACTCTTTTATTGATGGTTCAGAAGTTGTAGGACGAGGAGATGATGTCTTAAAAATTGTTAACTTGTTGATTGGTGCAAACAATCAGCAAGTTATCTCTGTCATTCCTATTGTAGGTATGGCAGGTCTTGGAAAGACAACTATAGCAAAACTAGTTTATAATCATGAACTAGTAAAGAAATATTTTGATGTGAAGATGTGGGTATGTGTATCTGAAAATTTTGATGTTAACAGGATTTTAAGAGAGATTCTTGAAATCCTTGACAACAATTGTAGTGGGTTTGAAAATAAAAATGCTATACTTCACCACCTTCAAAAAAAGTTGCAGGGAAAAAGATATCTTCTCATACTTGATGATGTGTGGAATGAAGATAGTGAGAAATGGGATAATTTAAGGAGTAGTTTGTTGGGAATTAATCAAAATAATGGAAATAACATTATTGTAACTACTCGTAGTGACAATGTGGCAAAAATCATGGAGACAAGTCCCAAACATAAATTGAAAAAACTATCAGAAGATGAATGTTGGTTAATATTTAAGAAAAAGGCTTTTGCAAATGAAAGAATTCCAAGAATTCCAGATTTGGAGGATATTGGAAGAAAGATTGCTAAAAGATGTGGAGGGAATCCATTGGCTGCAAGAGTTCTAGGAGGAATGATGCGCTTTAAAGAGGATAAAAGTGAATGGTTATTGATTCAAAATAGTAAAACTTGGGATTCGATAGAGGACAATAAGGGAGTTTTTCCAATATTAAAGTTAAGCTTTGATCATCTCCCTACACCATCTCTAAAACAATGTTTTGCATATTGTTCAATATTTCCCAAGGATTCTATTATTGAAAAGAAACTACTAGTTCAACTTTGGATGGCTGAAGAGTTCCTTCAAACATCTAAAAGAAGTTTTTCAGTGATAGAGGATATTGGTAACAAGTATTTTGATTTCTTAGTGGCGAATTCCTTATTTCAAGATCTAGAAAGGGATTCTTATGGTGATATTAGAAGGTGCAAGATGCATGATCTTGTGCACGATCTTGCGCTCTCAATTTCAGAAGGGGAAACCTTGCATTTGGAGGGCAATTTAAGGGATGGCGTTGATGTGCCTCATATTCGACGTTTATCTCTTATATCCGATGGTCATACGACATGTGCAATCCCATTATCTAAAGATGGCATGGGTAGATTACGAACAGTTTTTTTGAATTGTGTTGATCTTGGTGACAAGTTATTGGAGTTTATATGCGTACGTAGTCTATCTTTATCTGGGTCATGTATAAAAGAGTTACCCGAGTCCATTGGTAAGTTGATACATTTAAGGCTTCTTCGCATCAAGTACACCTACATCAAATTAATACCCAATTCTGTTACCATGCTCTACAACTTGCAAACTCTAGTAATCAAGAATTGTCGTCTTCTCAAAGCGCTTCCAAAAGATCTACGGAACTTGATTAACTTGAGGCATATTGATATTGACATTCTTGGTTGGGACAGAATGAAATTGCCAATTGATTTGGGCCGGTTGACTTGCCTTCAAACACTGCCTTACTTTGATGTTGGTCAAGACATTGGTGGTCAAATTGAAGAACTGGGATGCTTAAGCCAACTTAGAGGAGAATTAAGTATTTACAATCTAGAGCATGTGAGAGATAGAGAAGAAGCCAAAAATGCAAAATTAGCTGAAAAACTAAAAGTACACAAATTGGGATTTCATTGGAGTTGGAATGGAAGGGAAGGCAACAACAATGATGAGGATGTATTGGAAGGCCTTCAGCCTCACCTAAAATTGAAAAGCTTAAATATAGATCATTTCAATGGTGAGAAGTTCCCTTCGTGGCTTTTGAGGAGTGATAATATTAGGGGTGGCTTGTTACCTTTCAATCATCTATTGGAGATTTGCTTAAGCGGCTGTACGAAGTGTGAAAAACTTCCTACACTTGGACATTTACCCAGTCTCAAAGTTCTTGAAATAGATGGAATGGATAACGTGAGATGCATAGGAATTGAATTTTACAGCAGATATAATGGTGAAGGATCAAGTAATAGTAGAGGTGGCAGTGGCAGAACCGCGTTGTTCCCAGCTTTGGAAAAACTTGTTTTGGAAAGCATGAATAATCTAGTAGAATGGAATGACGTGACAAAACCAACAGCAGAATTAGGATTGATATTTCCTCGCCTTGAGTATTTGGAGATTCAGGTATGCGAGAAACTAACAAGTGCTCCACATCATTTTCCGTCTCTTAAGAAATTATTGATTAACGGAATCAGAGGCCCGGCATTTGAAAAGATTATTAGCGAGCTTACCACACTCACGTCCCTCACGATTGATAATGTTTCAGAACTTGCTTGTCTTCCAGAGCATTTTTTGCAAAAAAATGGGGGTCTCATGGATTTGAGAATACGGGCTTGTGCTGATTTGGAGTCAATCTTGCCACATGGCCATGTATGGCCCATCTGCACCTCTCTCCGATCACTCTCTATACATGGCTGTGACAAACTGAGTACATTGCCAGATGCACTGCACAACCTTCATTGCCTTGAGAAGATTGAGATAATTTGTCCCAATCTGAGGTCCCTTCCAAGTATACAAGGTATCGCATCCCTTCTTCAACGCTTGCGGATTTCCTGTAGTGATAAAGATTTACCAACTGGGCTACAATCCTGTATATCTCTTCAATATTTGAGTATATGCAACTGCCCTCATCTTATACGGATTCCAGATCTACGAGAATGGTATTCTCTTACCGAATTAATTATTGGGGATTGTTCTAGTTTGATAGCGATTCCAGATCTAAAAGAATTGCCTTCTCTTACCCGATTAATAATTTGGGATTGTTCTAATTTGATATTGATTCCAGATCTAAAAGAATTGTCCTCTCTTACCCAACTAGTAATTCGTGGTTGTCATAATCTGATATTAATTCCAGATATACGTGAATTGCATTCTCTTACCCAATTAGAAATTTACGATTGCCAAAAGTTGAGGTGTTTGCCAGACGGATTAGACTTCCTCACCCGCTTGAAGCATTTGGAGATCGGTGACTTTTGTCAAGAGTTAGACTCTTTCCCCAGTCTCAATTCCATCCAACACTCACTTGAACAGTTACACTTGTATGGGTGGGCTAGTCTCAACTCTCTCCCAAAGGAAATTCAATGCTTCACTGCCCTTCAAATTCTAAGAATATCTGGATTTGGTGAAATGAACGCTTTACCTGAGTGGTTGGGCAACCTTTCTTCTCTTCAATGGCTATTAATTGACAATTGCAAGAAGCTGATGTATCTGCCCAAAATGCAAGCCATGCGATGCCTCATTAAACTAGAACGACTATCCATTAGCAATTGCCCCAAATTAAAGGAAAGATGTGCAGAAGGGAGCGGCGCAGAGTGGTCTAAGATTGCCCATATTCCGGAATTTAATACTCGTTTTTTGGTTCATCCTTATTATTCATAGCAATAACTGGTAAGTCTACCTAATGCTATATCCTTGCCAAATGTTTATAATTTCAAACTCTAGTCTGAAAATCGTATAAATCATTTTTTGTTTTTGTTTTGGTGTGTGTGTGTGTGTGTTTTTTTTTTTTTTTTGATAGGTTGGTGTGTGTGTGTTCTGTTTTTTTATAAAGCAGTTTGAAACAATTAGGAATGCTATGATTACAAGCTCGCCCCAATTTGCACAGAGTGGTTTGAAATTGATGGAAAATACATTGAAGAGTTGTAGCACAGATTGGTCCAAGACAAATGAGTGGTAACATTGTCAAACAGGATCTACTTTGAAGATCATATAGATTTTTAATATTAACAGTGATAAGTGGTAAGTTTAGTCATACCTTATATACTCTTCTCTTCTTTTAATTTGATATGATAACCTTATTTAATTTAAACTAAGTATCAACATAATTTCCCCCGAATTTAACTTTCTCTCAGTTTTATAAATTAATGTGTACACAGTAGAGATGGCATACCTATTGTGTTCCACTCCAGGAAAACGGAAAGTTCATAACTAGTAAGAGCTGGTAAGTTTTCTCTAATCTTTCCTCCCCCTCACATTTCTCACAATATTTATTCACCTGTTACTTAACAAAACTAAAAGAAAAAATTGTTTATCCATTGTTTTTTGTTTATTTATTTATTTATTTTACATAATATTTTTCAAGCATGATTAAATTGGGGAAAGCCTTTCTGAAATCTATATCTTGAGATAGTATTATTATAATGCAAATATGCATTACAATTAACCATCTAACCTGCCAAGTCACCACCAACCTTGTTCTTTTCTCCTCTATTTTCGCTCCTTAAAATTGATAAAGTGGTTTCACTAATTTTTTGTGATTCAAATATTATCATTCTGTCATTGCCATGCATTAAGTTTTCCACTATAACAACACAACAACAAAGCCTTAGTCCTAAATTTTTGTGGAAGGCCATGGATCCTCAACCGATTAGTCTAGGTTAGCCACATATATACATTAAGCCTTTTCATTTTTGAAAATTTTTAAATCCAACTAATTAAACAGAGAATTTCAGATTTTAAGAGCCATGTATAAAGTGTAGGAATTTTCCAAGTCAAGAAGAAACTATTATTCTTTGGATTGGCTTGCTTCCAGTGCACTGGACAGAAGCTTTTCCCTTATTCTCTTTCTTGATTTTAGAGTCATACTTGCATTTGAAACTTTGATTACATAAAATTTTCCCGCCTTTTCATTTTCAAACGGTTTGACAAGATTTTTCTTCACTTTGGGTTCAAGACTGTACTCTTTCATACTGTGGAGATTTTTTTTTTTTTTTTTGATAGACATACTGTGGAAATTTGATTAGATATTTACCTCAAGAAAATGTTAATACCTGTCCAAATACAATTTTTAATGGTGAACTCATAAACTTTTGTGTTTGCCTAGTTTTATTCTGTTGTGTTGTTTTTCTATTTGATAAGTTATTCAGAATATTCATGGCATAATTTGAAATTCATAATAATAATAATAATAATAAATAGTATCATGCTTTGACCATAGCAGAAAGATCTTTTGGTACTTGTGGAATTAAAACCAATTTATCTCTTACTGATGGCCCTAGTACTCTGCTCTAGTAGTAAAAAGAAGGATCTTTTAAGTCCTGCATACACTACTTATCAAAAAAAATATCCTGCATACACTACTTATGATTTCGAAATTTGATGCATTTGTACCACACAATGTCTCACCATATTACAGAAACTGCAAAGCCTTTATTGTCCTCATCTAAAGGATGTGTGAAGGAGTAGAGCCAAGAGGTCCTGAATTTGCACTAAGAAAATAAGTTCGCCAAATGTTATGGATGTACCTGGCCACACAATATATAAAATGGTGAACTCATGAATCTTTTGTGTTTGTCCTATTCAGTGCTGTTGAATTGTTATTTAGAATCAACATAACATAGATCACGCTTTGTACATAGTAAAAGATTTCTTTAGCTATTGTGGAATTAAAGTAATTTTTTGTACTAATGGCGCTAATATTTTTATCTATTAGGAATAGGAAGGTTCTTTTCAAGACCTGCTTATATAATTATGGTTGCAAAAAGCTGATACAATGCCTCACCATATAGCGGAAACTGCAGATTTTTTGTTGTCCCCCATTAAAAGAAAGGATATGCGAAGGGAACACTGAAAAGAGCCAGGGTGGTCCAAGATTGTCCATATTTAATAAAAATAGAAAATTGTTCATATTATGTCATAGAAATCTACTGGTAAGTCAATCTAAAACAGACTTCCTTCCATTCCCTTCTTCAACTTTTTTTTTTTTGCATGTTACTAAAACATCTACTTATATATTCCACTTTCTTGAAGTTAGTCACAAATTTGGGAATGATGTGTCCGCAGGGATAGTTGGTACTTGTTTTTTAACCGGGAGAGTTGAGATCTACTTATGCACAAAGAGTTTCAGGTACTTCAACTCTAATTTGAAGGCTACCCACCCTTCCCCCTCACCTCTTCCAACAAAACCTACTAAGATTCCTCCCTTTTCTCTAGGTTCAATTTTTTTTTTATACTAATTACAGATGCTAGTTATCCTTCATATCCCAATTTGAGTTGTACTACTGCACAATGTCATACAAGATTGCCCTTGTTTTGAATATCCAGATAAACTTTTGAGTCCTATTGTAAGCTTAAAAAAAATTTAGAATTGGAATTTTCTATCAAATGTCCTTTTGGCTAATGTTTCTCTTTGGAATATACTAGTTGTTCCCTATTGCAACACCGTATTTCTTCACTGATATACTCACTTTCATTGAGTTATTAACAACATTTGGGTATCATGTTCTTGCAGGGCTATTTTATAATTATTTTCAACTGGGAGGATAGCTGAAATCTATTTGGAACAAGTCTAGGTACTTCATCTCTTCATCTTGCTAAGGCATTTTTCTTTTTATAATATAATGCATGAGAAACTGTGTTTTTGTTAGTTATTTTTTTGCAATTATCTTTGCCTAATTCTGAAATAGTACTAATACATACATATGATTGTTATTTCACAAATTCTTAAAAGGCTTCAAATGACACTCAAGTTTATGTTCATTTGAACAATTTTTCTAACAATTACTTAATTATCAGAGATCCAGCCTTAGAGTTGTACTTCAATGTACTATATTATTTAGAGCAAGTAGCTCCTTGCTAAAACATGTACATGCATCTTGAACCTCTTCATCACACTTGAATTTCTTCTTACCATCAATACACAATTAAAATCTCACATTAGAGGAATTCTTTTGTATTATAAAAGGACAAGTACAAGAATCAGTCTTTTCTCTAGTCAATAACATGTCAATAGTGAAAAATAGGCTGTTATATATATGGGTGGCTTAATTTTTTTCTACTCTTCATCTACTTGAACACACTACAGTAACATATTTGAAAATCACAGAGCTGAATAGTGAGAATATCTTCTATAGTGGCGTAAGTGTCATTGTGTCACAACATTACAAATACCGGTGATCTTTTATTGTCCCAAATTAGAGGTTTTTTAGTTTTGCACAAAATGGTCTAAGATTGCTCATGTTCCAGCGAATAAGATAAACCTTTGATACATCCTACTCCAAGGTCAAAACCATTTAAAATCTGGTTTGCTCTCCCAAACCTCCTTATGTTTGCTTGCTGTTTCACTTTGAAGTCAACTAAATGTTCATGATTTGTTCTCCTTTTTGCTTTCACTTGTTCGCTTTATATATATTGCCAATGAGATCCAAAGAGTCTAGTGTCAAACCTTTAATTTATATTTTCTTAAACTTATTTTACTGCATAGCTTTTGTGTATTCTTAAATTTTAGCTCTATTTGTACTGTTCTTGAATTATCAATTACCCTTATGGTTTCATGTTCATATTAATATTAAACTCTGATATGCTTGTTAGAGGTGAAGATTTCAGAAAACTTTTCTACAAAACCAGCTACTTTCTAGCCAAAATTGGAAGGTCAACTCCGATTTTGATGAAATTTCAGAATGTTGTTCCTGACAAAGAAGGCCTTGTGTTGACTGGTGTTGCTTGAAACCCCTCTCCACTTGCACGGATGGTAGGACTCACTTCGTGAGATCTTTTCTAGTTGTTATTGTTATTGTTGTAATCCAAGAATGGCTTTTTTTTTTTTTTTTTTCTTTTTCTTTTTTAATTATTATTATGTCTTTGTAGCCTCTAGCATTTGTTCAAGAAAGATTGTTGTAAACACATTATTCTATAGTGGAAGATTTTACTGGACTAAGTCCCGTGGTTTTTCCCTTCCCATTGAAGGGTTTTCCACGTAAAAATTTGGTGTCTTGATTGTGGGTTGTTTCTAAACTTTTTTTTTTTTAATTTTAAATATAGGTTATTATGTTTTGCTAGTTTATTTGAAATACCCATTGAATTTTCACAAAGAGAGAAAAAGAAAATAATTCCATTGTGTGTTGAATTAATTGGCTATTTTTCTCGATAGAGGCTAATCTTCAAATTAGACAATTTTCAGTGCCTAACCCATTCCAGTCACTATACCCTAATGCCGAATCCTCTATGGTTATATATATTAGATCTCTATATAGAGGTCTAGCTACTTCTTGGAACTTAAGAAATTGACAATTCTACTCGTTGCACTAAGCTTGAGTTCATTACGTAATACCCTTTCCATGTGTTGGATGGATGTATATTGGATTACACCAATTCACCACGTCACAAAATAGTCTTTTTTAAGAAGTAAATAGACACTTTTATAAAATTCATAACTTGCGCTTTCCTTTACTTGAAAGTCAATATCATTTTTATTCAGGTTGAGGGAAAGGAAAATAAAAAATTTTTATAAAAAATTTAAAAAATAAGTAGAGGAATGCCAAAAATAACATTAGAGGAAATGGTTTGAGAATTTTTAATCATAGGTGACTCTAAGAATGTTTATTATTCTCTCTTTGGTTTAGGGAAATGGTTTTGGACATCACATTTGGTTTTACATTCAGAACTTGGGAAGAATACTTGAAAATGTTTAATCATATGTGACTTTGAATAGTTCTCTGCTAACCTTTAAACTATCCTAAGACCTAATGCTAGTTGATGGTTAGTTACCGTTATTGATCACTCCTTCAATATTGTTGACTAACTTTGATGGTTAAAGATCATAGTCAATAGGTAAAAAATTATCAAACATAAAATTTTTGTGTACACCCATTAGTCAAAACAAGTCATTTTCATAGAAGGGGAATAAAAAAAAAAGGTATCTTGGACTGTATTCAATTTCATCTTCTACTAGAAAGTTACTATGTTTGAAACAAACGTAAATTTTAAAGAATTTGAAATTTTTATTCATATTAATTGCTAGAGAAGTGTACAGTTTACTTAATCAATAGTTTTCTAATATGGATTTTTTTTATTATTCTTTTAAAGATATGCTTTCCAGTTAGGCAACCCGTGGTTTCGCTGCTATAGGTGTCTAAGCTAGATTAAAGCCAAGATGTTTGTCATGTTCTTTTTTTTGTCCCCCTCTCCTTCATTCAAATTAGAAGTTAAAACGATGTAAGTGTTAAAAATGATTGTATACAAGGACAATCTATGATAATTTGCTACAATATAAAAATTAATAGTCTTTTACTCTTCTATTGCCATATACATTGACTGTGAACAAATCAATAAACCACACTTCATTTCTTATTATTTTTCTTATTCAATGTCACAAGGACCACTTTATAGAAGGCCTTGCAACCGTGACGTGAGAATGAGAAAGAAATGTTGTTATAGATTACTAGTCGGCATAGTCGCAAACTCACGTAATATATGGGAATATATAATTTTGAGATGAGGTATAATGTATGATTTATTTTCTAAATTTTATTGTAAAAAAAATTTTCTCCCTAAAAATTAAACAATTTTTAAAAGAAATTTATGACTATTTTAAAAATATATAATTTTCTCATTTTTGGTGTTTTTTATTGATCTTATTCTTTTTTGATATGTTCCATATTTTTTTAACTATTACTCTTATGCATTATATTTGCCTGATTTATTTTGGTACAACTAAAATGTTTAAGTTTCAAATTTATAAAATTTCTCATTCTTTTAAGAAGATTATTATAATAATAAAAACTTATCAAATAATTAAAATTGATATTACTCAAATAACTAATAGCAATTCAAACCTATCTTCTCCCATTTTTAAGTAAGTACACCAGAGTGGACCAAAATGAACTTAATGGATTGAGATAGACCTAATAGATTGAAATGGGCATAATTGACCAAAGTAGACCGAATAGACCAAATTGGACCGAATGAACCAAAATTGACCAAATGGCAAACTGTAATTAGTAAACATAACTCAAAAAATTAATAATAATTATATTAATAACGTGATGTAAACACCATAATATGTGATAAGTAATGTATTCCAACATGATGGAAGTGGTTTGTTGTTAAAGTAAGATCAATCAAATTTTTATTACATTAATATTTTTAATTTAATTATTATGCATGCATTTATGATTCTATGTACTTGTTGAAGGTTTTATTGAAGTCGAATTTAGTAACATGTAGAGAAAGTTTTTTTTTTTTTTTTTTTGAGAAAAATGAAGTGAAAGTTGGTACACCACAAAAAAGCATATTAGGAAAACCACTTGCATGTAATATTTTATACAAAAACAAAAAGAAAAAAAAAATCATTTGGCCTTTATTATCTCTATCTCTCGAAGTTATTGAAAAATGACATATGGTTCTCTAAATAGAAGCGGAACTAGACAACTTGGCCTTGACTACTATATTAGCATACAAATATGAATACAATTATGGAATGAGACTTTCTTTTAAAGTGACTATAAACTAAAAATAAATAAATGATGTCTCCATCCTAGGTATTTGTATTATTTCTATTATAGTTAAATTTAGGTTCAAGAATGTGCAAAGACAAGTTTGTGAAAATTGATGATCATATCATGATTGATAAGTGTGGTGGCATACTTTTGTTGCGCCGAGGTAAGTCTCTTGGAGAGCGTGACCTGGCTAACTCAAGCGTAAGCTGCCCCCACTTGCTGGCTAATGGTACACTACTGCCTTCGCTTCACGCTAATTAGGCAGCAAGTGGGGGCAGCTTACGCTTGAGTTAGCCAGGTCATGCTCTCCAAGAGACTTACCTCGGCGCAACAAAAGTATGCCACCACAATAAACCAGCTAATGGTACACTACTGCCTTCACTTCACGCTTATAAGGCAGCAAGTGAGGGCAACTTCTTTCGATGTGAGACACTTGAGTTAGCCAAGTCATGCTTTCCAAGAGACTTACCTCAGTGCAACAATCGTATGCCACCACGATAAGTTGTAATTAGTTTTGGGATGGAGTAAAGGCATAATGCGTTATTACATATATTGATATTTATATAAATATTTTTTAAAGAAATAATGGAAAGGAAGTGATAAAATAGTCACTGATGTGGCTCAACCAAAACGTAACAACAATAAAGTGTTGCAATTTAGCTTTTAAATATAGATAATATTGGTATAGATATAGATTAACTTGTTGTATGTAATAATTAAAGAGTTTGAGTTTATTTACCTTATAACACAGCAGTATATCTTGTTTTACATTATTTTATTTACCTTATAACACAATAGTATATCCTGTTTTTAATTATTAGGAAAACCATGGTTCAAATTCCTATATATAATTTAGTACTTATTAGCTACGACTTGCTTCTTTAGCTTTTTGAAAATGGACCATTTGAAAGAGTTGTTTCTAAAAAGGAAGTTAAAAGTAGTACTTTGAAGAAATGTGGTTTCAAAACGGGACATCAAAAGGGAACTAGTGTCCATGTATAGTATATCTCTTATGCATTTTAGCTCTTAATTTTACTCATCTATTCTATCATATGCATATATGTTTGGTTCAAACATGTAAGGATTTGCAAAGATGCTGAAGGCCATGCTTATACATTATGTATTCTGAACAGTATGGATCAATTATTCATTATAGGCCGCTGAGTATTTTGCCCACTGGGCATAATGCCACCGTAAATAGGCTGGGTTTGCTCTCATATATATTTCCATTTGGGAAGCTTTTTTTTTTATTTTATTGACATAGTACCTCACCAAAGCAGAGCTCTTTAGACCCATTCTTAGAGAGTAAACTATGGAAATACGTTCCCACTCACCAGAGCCGTGTATCAAGTAATTCAAAAGAACTGTTTGTGAATATCGAACCTAAGATGTCAGGGTCTATAGCTCACCCCAAGCTTCTAACCACTTAGGCTGCACCCTGATGGGTTGTTTGGAAAGCAAATTAATCTGGCTCCTCTAAATAAACATGTTGAAGCTTCTTTTGTTGCATACATAAGTTACATCCAGTTTTGCCCTGCATCCTTATGCTCCATTTTGGATCATTCAAATTTCATGAAAAATCATATTGCATAAGGAAGATAGATACACAAAAGGAATTGAATTTTTTGAAGTTTCATATTGGATGCTTTTGAACTGAGAAAAATTGTATTTTTTTTAATTTTAGTACGACAAAATTTATTAAAATTATGATTTGATTATTTCTAGTTTTATTAAAATTACTTTTGTGTTTGCCTAGTTTTATTCTGTTGCATTGTTTTTCATATTTGATAAGTTATTCAGAATATTCATGGCATAGTATCATGCTTTGAGCTTTGAAATTCATAATAATAATAATAAAATAATAAATAGTATCATGCTTTGTCCATAACAAAAAGATCTTTTGGTACTTGTGGAATTAAAACCAATTTATCCATTACTGATGGCCCTAATACTCTGCTCCAGTAGGAAAAAGAAGGATCTTTTATGTCCTGCATACACTACTTATCAAAAAAATATCCTGCTTACACTACATATGATTTCGAAATTTGATGCATCTGTACCCGCATAATGTCTCACCATATTACAGAAGCTGCAAAGCATTTATTGTCCTCATCTAAAGAAAGGATGTGTGAAGGGAAAGAGCCAGGAGGTCCTGAAATTGCACTAAGAAATAAAGTTCGCCAAATGTTATGGATATACCTAACCTGGCCACACAATATATAAAACGGTGAACTCATGAATCTTTTGTGTTTGTCTCATTCGATGCTGTTGAATTGTTATTTAGAATCAACATAGCATAGAATCACACTTGTTACATAGTAAAAGATTTCTTTAGCTATTGTGGAATTAAAGTAATTTTTTGTACTAATGGTCCTAATATTTTTATCTATTAGGAAAAGGAAGGTTCTATTCAAGACCTACTTATATAATTATGATTGCAACAAGCTGATACAATGCCTCACCATATAGCGGAAACTGCAGATTTTTGTTGTCCCCCCATTAAAAGAAAGAATGTGCCAAGGGAAAACTAAAAAGAGCCAGGGTGGTCCAAGATTGTCCATATTTGATACAAATAGAAAGATTGTTCATATTATGTCATATAAATCCACTAGTAAGTCAATCTAAAACAGACTTCCTTGCATTCCCTTCTTCAACTTTTTTTTCCATGTTACTAAAATATCTGCTTATCTTTCCTAACATATTCCACTTTCTTGAAGTTAGTCACAAATTTGGGAATGATGTGGCCGCAAGGATAGTTGGTACTCTTTTTTAACTGGGAGAATTGAGATCTACTTATGCGAAAATAGTTTCAGGTACTTCCAACTCTAATTTGAAGGCTACCCTCCCTCCCCCCTCTCCCTCTTCCAACAAAACCTACTAAGATTCCTCCCTTTTCTCTAGGTTCAATTTTTTTTTTTTTTTTTATACTAATTACAGATGCTAGTTATCCTTCATATCCCAATTTGAGTTGTACTTCAGCACAATGTCATACAAGATTGCCCTTGTTTTGAATATCCAGATAAACTTTTAAGTCCTATCATAAGCTTAAAAAAAATTAGAATTGAAATTTTCTATCAAATGTCCTTTTGGCTAATGTTTCTCTTTGGCATATACTAGTTGTTCCCAATTGCAACACCGTATTTCTTCACTGATATACTCACTTTCATTGAGTTATTAACAACATTTGGGCATCATTTTCTTGCAAGGCTATTTTATAGTTATTTTCAACTGGGATGATAGCTGAAATCTATTTGGAACAAGTCTAGGTACTTCATCTCTCCATTTTACCAAGGCATTTTTCTTTTTATAATATAATGCATGAGAAACTGTGTTTTTGTTAGTTATTTTTTTACAATTATCTTTGCCTAGTGCTGAAATAGTACTAATACATACACATGATTGTTATTTCACAAATGCTTAAAAGGCTTCAAATGACACTTAAGAACAATTACTTAATTATCAGAGATCCAGCCTTAGAGTTGTACTTCAATGTACTATATTTAGGGCAAGCAGCTCCTTGCTAAAACATGTACATGCATCTTGAACCTCTTCATCACCCTTGAATTTCTTCTTACCATCAATACACAATTAAAATCTCACATTGGAGGAATTCTTTTGTATTATAAAAGGAAAAGTACAAGAATCAGTCTTTTCTCTAGTCAATAACATGTCAATAGTGAAAAATAGGCTGTTATATATGTGGGTGGCTTAATTTTTTTCTACTCTTCATCTACTTGAACACACTACAGTAACATATTTGAAAATCCCAGAACTAAATAGTGGGAATATCTTCAATAGTGGTGTAAGTGTCATTGTGTCACAAAATTACAAATACCGGTGATATTTCATTGTCCCAAATTAGAGGTCTTTTAGTTTAGCACAAAATGGTCTAAGATTGCTCATGTTCCAGTGAATAAGATAAACCTTTGATACATCCTACTCCAAGGTCAAAATCATTTAAATCTGGTTTGCTCTCTCAAACCTCCTTGTGTCTACTTGCTGTTTCACTTTGAAGTCAACTAAATGCTCATGATTTGTTCTCCACTTTGCTTTCACTTGTTTGCTTTATATATATTGCCAATGATATCCAAAGTGTCTAGTGTCAAACCTTTAATTCATATTTTTTAACATATTTTACTGCATAGCTTTTGTGTATCTTTAAATTTTAGCTCTATTTGTACAGTTCTTGAATTATCACTTCCTCTTATGTTTTCATGTTCATATTAATATTAAACTCTGATCTGCTTGTTAGAGTTGAAGATTTCAGAAAAATTATCTACAAAACCAGCACTTTCAAGCCAAAATTGGAAGGTCAACTCCAGTTTTGAAGAAATTTCAGAATGTTGTTCTTGACAAAGAAAGCTTCATGTTGACTGGTGTTGTTGCTTGAAATCCCTCACCATTTGCACGGATGGTAGGACCCACTTTGTGAGATCTTTTCTAGTTGTTATTGTTGTAATCCAAGAATGGTTTTTTTTTTTTTTTTTTTTTAATGTCTTTGTAGACTCTAGCATTTGTTCTAGAATGATTGTTGTAAACACATTATTCTATAGTGGAAGATTTTACTGGACTAGGTCCCGTGGTTTTTCCCTTCCCATTGAAGGGTTTTCCACGTAAAAATTTGTTGTCTTGATTGTGGGTTGTTTCTAAACTTCTTTTTTTTTTATTTTTAAATGTTGGTTATTATTTTTTGCTAGTTTATTTGAAATACCCATTGAATTTTCACAAAGAGGGAAATAAAAAATAATTCCATTGTGTGTTGAATTAATTGGCTATATTTCCCAACAGAGGCTGATCTTTAGATTAGACAATTTTTGGTTTCTAACCCATTCCATTCACCATACCCTAACGCCAAACCCTCTATGGTTATCTCTCTCTCTCTCTCTCTCTCTCTCTCTCTCTCTCTCTCTCTCTCTCTCTCTCTCTCTCTCTGCATGAAGGTCTAGCTACTTCTTGGAACTTAAGAAATCGACAACTCTACTCTTTGCATTGAGCTTGAGTTCATTACGTAATATCCTATCCATGTGTAGGATGGATGTATATTGGATTACTCCAATTCACCAAATCTCAAAATAATTCTTTTTTAAGAAGTAAATAGACACTCTTTTATGACATTCATAACTTGCGCTTTCCTTTGCTTAAAAGTCAATACCTTTTTTATTCAAGTTGAGGGAATCAAAAAAAAAAAAAAAAAAAGAAAAAAGTAGAGGAAAACCAAAAATAACATTAGGAGAAAAAGGTTGAAAATTTTCAATCATAGGTGACTCTGAGAATGTTTATTGTTCTCTCTTTGGTTTAGGGGAAATGGATTTGGAAATCACATTTGATTTTACATTCAAAGCTTGGGAAGAATACTTGAGAATGTTTAATTATATATGACTTTGAATAGTTCTCTACTAACCCTCCAATTGTCCTCAGACCTAAATCTAGTTAACAGTAAACATTTAGTTACCATTATTAGTCACCCCTTCAATATTGTCTGGATCACAGTCAGTAGGTAAAAAATTATCAAGCATAAAATTTGTGCGTATGCCCATTAGTCAAAACAAGTCATTTTTGAGAATTGAAAAAAAAAAAAAAAAAAAGATATGTTGGACTGTATTCAATTTCATCTTCTACTAGGAAGTCACTTTCTTTGAAACAAACGTAAATTTGAAATTTTGATTCATATTAATTGCTAGAGAAGTGTACAAACCCATGGTTTCTCTACTATAGGTGCCAAGCTATAGATTAAAGCCAAGATATTTGTCATGTCCCTTCATTTTCAAAGGAAAACTAGAAGCAAATCAAAATGGTGTTAAGTGTTAAAAGATAATTGTACACAAGGACAATCTATGATAATCTTCTGCAATATCAAAATTAACAGTCTTTTACTCATCTATTGCC
Source organism: Lithocarpus polystachyus (assembly GCA_033629205.1). Classification (NCBI taxonomy): domain Eukaryota; kingdom Viridiplantae; phylum Streptophyta; class Magnoliopsida; order Fagales; family Fagaceae; genus Lithocarpus; species Lithocarpus polystachyus. Next base: position 60,745,281 of record CM066171.1, read on the forward strand.
ATATACATTGACTGTGAACAAATCAATAAATCACACTTCATTTCTTATTATTTTTCTTATTTAACATCACAAGGACCACTTTATAGAGGGCCTTGCAATTGTGACATGAGAAAGATAACTTGTTATAGATTACTAGTTGCAAACTCACGCCATAAGCTAATGTTGTTATAGATTACTAGTTGCAAACTCACACGATTTATGAAAATATATAATTATTTTGAGATGTGGTATAATGTATGATTTATTCTCAAAATTTTATTGTAGATAATTTGTTCTTTCTAAAAATTAAACATTTTACAAATATATAGTTTTATCATATTTGGTGTTTTTGATTGATATTATTCTTTTTTGAAGTGATCCATATTTTTCTAACTATTGTTCTTATGCATTATATTTTCTTAATTTATTTTGGTACAACTAAAATTTTTAATTTTCAAATTTATTATTCAAATTTCTCATTCTCTTGAGGAGATTATTTTCATAATCAAAATTTATCAAATAATTACAATTAATATTACTTGAATAATTGATAGTACTCTCAACCCAAACCTATATTTTCTCATTTTTAAGTAAGTATACCAGAGTGGACCAAAATAAACTTAATGGACCGTGATAGGAAAAAATGTACCGAATTGAACGAAGTAGACCAAATTGAACCGAATGAACTGAACTGAATTGGAACAAATGCAAAACCGTAATTAGTAAATATAACTCAAAAAATCAACAATAACTATAATAATAAAGTGATTTAAAACCATAATATGTGATAAGTAATGTATTCCAACATGATAGACATGGTTTGTTGTTAAAGTAACATTAATCAAATTTGTTATCACATTAATATTTTTAACTAAATTATTATGCATGCATGATGCATCTATGATTCTATGCACCTGTTGAAGGTTTTATTCAAGTTTAATTCAGTTACATGTAGAGAAAGTTGGTACACCACAAAAAAGCATATCTAGAAAACCACTTGCATGTAATATTTTATACAAAAAGAAAAAGAAAGGATAGAAAAAAAAAAAACATTTGGGCTTTATTATTTCTATCTCTTGAAGTTATTGAAAATGAAATATGGTTCCCTAAGTAGAAGCGGAACTGGACCCTTTAACTCGGTCTTGAATACTACATTAGCATATACATATGAATACAATGGTGGAATGAGATTTTTATTTTTTTCAGGTGACTATAAACTAAAAATTAATAAATGACGTCTCCACCCTAGGTATTTGTTTTACATGTATTTTCTATTATAGTTACATTTTGGTTCAAGAATGTGTAAATACAAGTTAGTGAAAATTGATTGTCATGTCATGATTGATATATTATAATTAGAATTGAGAGTGAGTAAAGGTATAGTGCATTATTGCATACATTAATATTTATATAAATATTTTTTAAAAGAAATGATGGAAAGAAAATTGATGCTCATATCATGATTTAAGCTTCTTTTGTAGCATACATAAGTTACATCCAGTTTTCCCCTGCATCCTTATGCTCCATTTTGGAGCATTCAAATTTCATGAAAAATCAAATTGCATAAGGAAGATGGATATACAAAAGGAAATGAATTTTTTGAAGTTTCATCGTGTATGCCTTTGAAACATGTTTTGTAATTATATATGTTAGGTTCTAAAGACTAGGATCTAATGTATTTAGAACTTCAATTTATATGTTGGCAAACCATGATCAAAACAATGTTTAGTCGTGTGTTAGACTTGCTCAAAGTATGGGATTTAATGTAAAGTTGGAATCGAGTTTTTATGCAGAATTATCTTTAACTTTCTGTGTGACTCGATCGATCGAAAATTAGACTCGATCGATCGAAAATCGTGCAGAACGTTTTTCTGCAGAAATTTCCAACTAAGCCCAAGCCCGTTTTAATGTATAGGATTTTATGTTTGCCCTAAGTATAAAAGGGAAAACCCTAGCCACGTTTTTACTGTTCTGTTTTGCTGTGTTTGTGAATCTCTTTGTGAGATCTAAAGGTGTTTACCTTCACATACACTTAGGGTTTACAAACTTGAGATTTATGTCAAGAGTTGTGTAGATCGTTACAGTTGCAGAATTAAAGAGCACAAAGATATACAAGCAGGTGCGCTTGTGGATTTGCTGAAGAATTCCGGAAAGAAGGAGTCCGTGGATCTCGGAGCTATCATGGGGTCATGGTAGTAAGTTTCCTACACTTGGGTAGCAATAGGATGTTAGTGGTCTAAGTCTTATTGTGAAACTTCAATTCTTTCATAGTGGATTCAGTTTACCTTGAGGATAGCTAGGTCAAATCCTCCCCAGGTTTTTACCGGTGTGGTTTCCTGGGTCATCATATCTTTGTGTTATTTAATTTCCGCTGCTTTGTTATTTTTGTTATATTTGTGTTAATCTAGTTTTAATTAAATTACCTAAGTTAATCACTTGGCTAATTCACTAGGTTAATTTGTTTGGGTTAAGGGGTCTAAACCAACTGACAATATAGATAAGGCAAAACTTAGTAGATTTCCTTAAGACATTATATCTTTGGTTCTATAAATAAATTTGACCGTACTACATATACGACAATGTAGCACAACCATAGGACTTATTGGCTTAATTGGCCAATGTACTTCCTTGAGTATAATTACCGCTTACATGGCTAGCTGGTTGAATTTAATTGAAAATTCCCAAGCTACAGCACCTAACATATTGTTTCTAAGTGCTACCCTTTTAAATAAACTTATTGTCCACTTTATGTAAGTCAAGCCAAATATGGCCTTACGTTGGTATATGGCACATTCAACAGAATTTAACATCATCAATCATGCTGTAACAAAATCAAACACTTGTGCTACCATTATAAGCATTTTATAAGTTTGTTTGTCAATGGTTCACAGCTTCAACGAATTTAATTTGGTAACCTTTTTGGTTTATAACTTTAGACCCTGAAAGACTTGCATGCAAACAAACTCTCTTTGTCCACAAGGACACATAATCTAATTAATTTTTTCCACAATTTTCATTATTTCTTACAAGGACCGGGATTATGCACCTCCCGTTAATTCATTTTTGTTAGAAATTTAGACCCCTATAAAACTAGATTGTTTAACCTAATTAATTAACCAAGTGGATACTTAGGTTTATTATTCAGATCTAAGTTAAACACAAATAATCATAAATAATAAAGCAGCGGAAAATAAAGAACACAAAGATCTGATGACTCAGGAAAACCAAACTAGTAAAAAACCTGAGGAGGATTTAACCTAGCTATCCTCAAGGTAAAACAGCAAATCCACTAGAAAGAATTGAAGTTTGTACAATAGCGACTTAGAGCACTAACATCCTATTGCTACCTCGAGTAGAAAACTTATTACCACGACCCCATGATAACTCCGAGTCCACGGACTACTTCTTTCCTTGGCCTTTGCAAAACACAAACACCCACGCTTGTGACTTTGAGATCCCACTCAAAGGTTTAGCAACACAAACTATCCAGTTTGTGACTTTAAGACCACCTTTAAAGGTTTAGATCATCACCATCTTTGATGACTAGAGAAGGCGGCAACTTCAACAATATCGGATCTTGAGATTCTTCAAGCAATAACACCGGTAGAAGATATGAGAGAGCCTTTTAGGAACAAAACCCTAAATACAAAAGAGGCACACTCTTCTCTCTCTAAAAAGCCTTTTAAAAAATGTGCTTAGGGTTTCCTTTATATAGTGGGAGAAGTAGATTTGAAACCCTAATCCTTAATGGGCTTGAACTGCTATTTGGGCCAACTTAAAATTCTACAGATACGATTCTCGATTGGTCGAGTCTGTTTCTCGATCGGTTGAACCAGGCAATTTCTAAATTCTTCTTTCTGCAGATTACTTGTTCTTGAATCTTAACTTGAATCACCTTGAGCATTGTCTAATAAAACTTATAAACTCTAAGATCTATATCTAGACAAGTTTGTGTTCACGATTTGCCAATTGTTCTAAACTTTTAGAGCCTAACAACTTTTCCCCAAAAAATCCAAGATGCTTTATTAATCGCCTCACATTCTTTAGAATATACAAGGTGCATTTCATATAAAAGGTTATAAAAAAGTAGAGCGCCGACCTGAGAATGGCCCCGATGAATTCTTTGCAGATATCACTTTGCTGACCAACAATCTCCACCTAGCCTAATCTTTCTTCGCTTGCTGCTGCATTTTCTCCTTGAAATGCTTGGAAGCAAGAGGGAAAAAAGAGAACTTATTAACAATATCATCAAATTTATCATATATGAATGTTGTCCACATGTATCACTCAAAATAAGCACCTGCATTTTTTACTTGAAATGCCTAGAAGCAGGAGAACAGAAATAGTCTTATTAAGACAATTATCAAATTTATCATATAAGAATGTTGCCCAAATCAATCACTCAAAATAAACACAACTAAGATTAGGATTCTGCCAGTGTTAGCGCACTGCCCAGTTACCAAGTCATCGGTTCAATGCCAACTGAGCATTGCCCAAGTGATTGAACTAACTACTCTCAAGTCTCTAGAATAGATTTTTTTTTCTTTAATATCTGTCGATAACTTAGGTGAAATTCAACCTGACTGCCATTCAATAGAAGGTTTTCACCTTTGATAATGATCTTATTGAGGAAATGTTAATCTAAGACTCTTGTTGACATGTGCACAACATGACATTCTACATCTTTCATCACTTTTTTTTTTTTTTTGGGAAGTGGGGATTGGACTAATCATATACTTTCCCCAGACAATGAAGGGCATAGAGGCAAAGATAGAAGTTTCATGCTTACCTGCAAAGAGGGACCTTGCAAGAATCAAGGTCATTGCACAAGCGAGAATGCAATTCAAACAACTGCCACATGCGCTTGCAGTGAACACATCCACCAGGAACTCGGGTCTTACAACTGGAGAAGTGACGGACTAAAGTCTCAATCCCTTTTCAAGCTAGGAAACCACAAGCAACTTGGCTTCCTTTCAAAACCTTGTCACGAGGCCCTATTGTTCTACACCCATCCCTGCATATGTGGAGGAGGACTTCCATACACCTTTTTCTCTTCCATTCTCTTCAATCGGTCTTCTTTTCTTTGAACAAAGAATCAAAGAAAATGATTATGAAAGAAATGTAAGCTGATGATTGAGAACAAAAAAATTCGTTGTCCAACAAATTGTTTATCAATGACTGAAGAATATGAGCTTTCTACTTATGAAAGTCACAAATTGACAAGTATACAATGTAGTTAATTTTAAATTGACCTAAAATTAAAAAGGGTAAACTATAATAGCCTCCCTCAAGGTTGGGGGAAATGTAAGAAAAACCCTCTTATTTTTATAAATGAAAATCCACCTCTTTGAGGTTTTGATTTATATTAACTAATAAGTCCTTAAGATCATTTATGTCCATTGCAAATGAAATCAAAATACATGTTTTTCAAATTAAATTCTCACCCAGGATAACCTCAATATAATGCTTACTATCCAAATTGGTTATATGAAGAAAATTAAAACTACAAGGAGTAAGTGTAAATTTTAAAAATAAAAGTGAATTTCTAACATTTCCCCAAAACACAAGGGAAGTTAATGTACTTTACCTAATTTGAGGGGAAAAAACATAGAGTTAATCCATTGATTAAAAAAGATAAAGAGTAGTTTTCAACAAATGGAGTGGGTCCTCTGTACTAATATGTGAAGGGTAGTGAGAAGGGTGGGGGGAAGGGGGGAAAAGTAAATATTCTTCTATATTAATGTTATGAAAAGCATAGATTTGGATATTTTTACACACTAGGACCAAGTAGATAGTCCATTGCAGGATATGTTGTGCAGATCCCAACAGTAAGAAAGTAATTACTATGTTGCTACAAGTCCTGATGGATATGCTTCCTTCGGACGCCAAGTTGCCAAAGGACCATTACGAGGCTAAGAAGATAGTTCGAGATTTGGGTTTGGGTTATGAGAAGATCCATGCTTGTCCCAATGATTGTATTCTATTTTGGAAGGAGAATGTTAACCTCGAGGCGTGTCCTTGTTGCAAAGTTTCAAGGTGGAAAACGAATGAGGCATCTGTTACAAGTAATAATGCCTCATCCAGTAAGGGAAAGAAGAAAGCTGCAAAGATCTTACGATGGTTCCCCTTAAAGCCAAGATTGCAGCGACTGTTTTTGTCACCCGACTTGGCTAGTTCTATGAAATGGCATGTTAATGGTCGTACAGATGACGGGGTAATGCGGCATCCTGTTGACTCGGATGCATGGAAAATGTTTGACACAACGCATTTACAGTTCTCGTCTGAGCCTCGTAATGTCAGACTTGGATTAGCTACGGATGGGTTCAACCCCTTCGGAATTCTGAGTACTAGTCACAGCACTTGGCCTGTCATGCTCGTCCCTTACAATCTCCCGCCTTGGCTGTGCATGAAACGGTCATCTTTGATTCTATCACTAGTTATTCCTGGTCCTAAATCGCCAGGGGCTGCGATAGATGTGTACTTGCAACCCCTAGTTGAAGAATTGAGGGAATTATGGGACGTTGGAGTAGAAGCCTACGATGCATCGTCAAAAAATGTATTCCAATTGCGTGCAGCGTTGATGTGGACCGTGCATGATTTTCCAGCATACGCAGATGTGTCGGGTTGGAGTACGAAGGGTAAGTATGCATGTCCTTGTTGTGCCTTGGAGACTGACTCTCGATATTTAAAAAATGGCCACAAATTTTGTTACATGGGACATAGGCGATGGTTGGGTAGTGACCATGAATTCCGGAGAGAAGATACATTATTTGATGGATCTACTGATATACGAGTGGCTCCTGTGCCACCAGTTGCGTCAGACATAATTGTGGACACAGAAAGTTTAGTTGGACGTTGTCTGGGAAAGAAATGTCAAGAAAAAAACAACAAAAGAAAGAGAGGTGAGGCACACCAGTGTGTTTGGAAGAAGAGAAGTATTTTTTTCAGCTTGCCTTATTGGGCGGATCACAAGTTGCGACACAATCTTGATGTAATGCATATAGAGAAGAATGTGATGGACAATATACTTGGCACGGTGTTGAACTTGAAGGACTGGACAAAGGACAATTACAAGGCACGGCTTGACTTGGCGGACATGGGAATAAGGAGTGAACTCCACCTACAACGAAAAGGTGATGATAAGTATACGATACCGCCTGCGTGTTTTCATATGTCTGCATTGGAGAAAGACGGTTTCTTGCAAGTTTTGCGGGACATAAGAGTGCCTGATGGATATGCTTCCAACATCTCACGCTGTGTCAATGTGAAAGAACGCAAGATTTCTGGTTTAAAGAGTCACGATAATCACATCCTGATGCAACAACTCCTTCCAATTGCTTTACGAGGATCTTTGCCATCGCACGTTACTAGACCTTTGATAAAGTTAGCTTCTTTCTTCAGGATAATATGTTCGAAAACCCTAACGGTTTTGGATATTGCAAGTGCTGAGGCAGACATTGCAGTGACGATGTGTGAATTGGAAATGATATTTCCTCCATCTTTCTTCACTGTGATGGTACATTTAGTCATGCACTTGGCTACTGAAGCCAAGATTGGTGGTCCAGTTCAGTATCGTTGGATGTACCCCATTGAGAGGTAAGATTTGTGTAATACATGTACAATAATATGAGCTTAGTGTCAAGTACTAACCTTTTCATGTGCATTGAAGGTACCTCTCACGCCTTAAGTCTTACGTAAGAAATAGGGCTGCTCCAGAAGGGTGTATTGCCGAAGGATACATAGTGGAGGAATGCTTAATGTTTTGTTCACGGTATATGGAAGGAGTTGAAACTATATTCAATCGACCCACGAGGATGATGGAGGAGTCAACAGGGGCGGTTTCAAGTGTGGTACTAGACAATAGGGAGTTGACCCAAGCTCATCGCTACGTGCTATTCAATTCCGAGAACATTTACCAGTTTCGTGAGTAAGTACTATGGACACCAATATTTTGTTTTCCAGTCCAATGTTCGCCATGTGTATTAAGACTACTACAATTGTCATCGCATGCAGGATGCATAAAAGTTTGATGGAGGATGAACTTCGAAGGGGCCATCGTCGTATATCCAATGCTATTATTCATAAGCATCACATGGAAAAGTTCTGTGGCTGGTTTAGATCTCACGTACGTGTCACATCTTCAAGTACTGCTTAAGCTTGCAACTTTCCCATAAGTAGAATGACTGTACTAATTAAAATAAGTTTGTTTGGTTATATTAGGTGATGTCAATGACTGATGCTGATAGGGAAAGTACTGCACTTACTGATACACTTATCACACTTTCGAAAGGGCCATATACATCAGTAAATCGGCTGAAACATTATGTCATTAATGGGTTAAAATTTAGGAGTTCAAATGTCGAGGCAAATAGAAAAACGCAGAATAGTGGAGTTAGTGTCGCCACTGAAGGTGGCATTACGTACTATGGTGTGTTGACAGATATTATTGAGTTGAATTATTCAGGCAATATCAAACATGTGTTATTCAAGTGTACATGGGTTGATGATCAAAATCGGAGGGGATATAAGATTGATGAGTTTGGGTTTCCTATGGTGAATTTTACTCACTCCATACATGGTGGGGAGGAAACGGTGCATGAACCATATGTCTTGGCGTCTCAAGCTACACAAGTTTTTTACGTTGAAGATAAAAGGCAGAAAGATTGGTATGTCGTCGTTAAAACAAAAGCTAGAGATGTGTTTGATGCCGGTATTGGCCCCCATTGTGACGAGGATGACACAGATGGGTTTTATGAGAACATTCCGTACAATATAACTGGTAATGATGTTGGTAGGGATGACCTTCGTTGGGGTCGAGATGATGTGGAGGGCATGACAATTGATGCCTCTATCATTGGCGAAAGACATCTTCATGAAATGGACAATTTCGATGATTGTGAGTTCATTGATGATGAGTCGAGCGATGAAGATGACAATGAAGTGGAGTACATCAATGATGAGTAGTGTAATAGGATACTGCTATTGTATGTGTAATTATTTTATAGTTATTCTTGCAATTATAAGTAGAATTTGTAAGGGTCTATTACGGGCAAAGTTTGACAATGTTGCATATAAATGTTACAACTAGTATTTCTTCATGTTGTTAACAAATAACAGTTTTAACATGTATAATTATCTTTAACACTGTTATTTTTTCATGTTCTTATTTCTTGATGTGATTGCTTGTTGGCTATAATTATCTTTCTGTTTGTGTTGTAAAGGTAGTGGACGCAAGAATGGTGAGGAAACGTCAATTGCCATTTGTTTATGTTGGGCAAGGATCGTCGCATTCCCGACAAAGGGTGGAGGCAGCAGATGAGGAAGCCCATATTTCTGAAGAGGCAAGACCGGTGGCAAGTGATGACGATGAGACACAGACTCCAGGTAGTTAATATGTCTTCAAATGTAAAGTTTGATGTTTATTACTAGATGTGTAATTTAGTTCTAATAGCTATAGCTATAGGAAGTCATTGGGTTCACAATCAGTATTTGAAAAAGTATTAGCATATACGTAGTAGTAGGGGAAACCTACAGAAGGTTAGTGATGACTTTTTTTTATAATCTTGAAAAGGTGTGCAGATAATGCATGCGTTATAATATGGTGGAGGGGTATATCAAACTTTTTCATAGAAGAATGACACTAGTGTTTAGCATAGTAGTCACAATTTATTTATGCGATAAAGGTTCTAATTTGTGTAACGTAGTTTACATGAGCCTATTACTAAAAGTATTTTTGGTAACTTGTTATGTAATAAGTTTTGAAAAAGTAATTAGTGTAATATAGTTTTTTCTCAAGTATTTACCCCACAAACTAGGCAATTGAAATGATACCTCAAATAATCTATAGTACCTAGGGTTGTATTTACAATTTGTTGTTACTATGCTCTTATTGAGCTACATTAGCATAGCATTGCGGTCCACTTTGGTCCATTCGGTATATTTATTCCACTTCGGTCCGTTTGGTCCATTCATATCCTCTAGGTCGAATATGGTTGACCTTGGTCTATTCGGTCCAATTTGGTCTACTCAGTCCATTCATTTCCCTTGAGTCCAATATGGTCTACGTCGGTCCTGTAGGTCCACTATGGTCCATTCAATCACTTTGGTCCAATTTCGTCCACTTTGGTCCATTGTAGTACCTATTGGTCCATTCAATGCACTTAAGAATGATCAAGATAAGTTTGACATGAAATTATATATTCTAAATCAAAATTTATTAACTTCAAATGAAGGCAACCCAAACGAAGTGAGGTTGCTCATCTTTTCAAAAGCTAGGTAAGTGCATGCTTGTATAAAGATTTAAAATTAACCGAAATCAAAATACACTCACAAAATCTGGTCATAAGAAGAGGTCATAATTTGATCTCTCGTTCTGTTTGTTTATAAGGGATAAGACATAGTTTTGGTAAAGTGCTCTTCTTTGTAGGCCAACTTACAACCAATCTATGGGACTTCTAAGTTAGTATTAAGGAGAACTAGTTGCAGGTTGTTATAGAGGGTAATGCGTTACGAAATGTGTTGATGGCCAATATAATGGGGGAACAAGTTGAATGGTCGATTACTCATAGTGCCAATAGGCATCTAGGTTCATTAGTAACGGTACGAAGAAGTACCATACATGTATGAAGTCACATAATTAAGAATAATTACCGTTCATTCTAATTCTAATGCAAGTCAACAAATGTTCTCAACAATTAACTTGGTCACATGAATGTGTGGCATAAAGGCCTAAATTTTCTCATGTTTTGTTGAAATGAAATCATAAACTTTATTATTTATGTTTGTAGATGCATAATATTTGCGTGGCCATGACGTTTTTCACTAGTTGTGAGCTTTGATAAATCAGTCCTAATATTGGTGGTTTTGTATATACAGATGATTATGTTCAAACCCCAGCATTGGTACAAAATCCAGCTCCGGTACAAAATTCAGCTCCGGCACAAAATCCAACACCAGAAAATACGCGCAAAAGACGTGGGAAAACTAAGTTGGCTGACATATGGGCAATGAATGGTGAGTACAAAATCCAGTTGCCATTAAATGATGAAGGCCAACCAATTGGCAAGGACGGGTCATTGTTCGTTCGGTGGTTGGGCACGTTTTGTGAGAATGGCATGTTATGCCTGCTTACACCTGCTGCGTGGCCAAGCGTCGATGCCAAGTTTAAACAAGATTGTTGGGCGGAGATTGAGGTAGTATTTGACTAACATATAAGTTACTACGTTTACAGCAACTTTGGAGTTAATTAAATGTTACTTTTCGACTGCTGTCCTAATGAAGTTACTACAGTTTGCTTACTCGCCTTTTGATTTCAGATGCGGTATATAATTGACCCTAACATTGTCGCACCACCCAACCAAATGGCATGGGCAATGCATCTACTAGGGGAACTAAGGAGAAATCGGAGGACGAAGTTGAAGAAGGATCACGTAAAAACTGGGTTCACACGTGAATAGGTATTGGCTAGCCATCCGACAACGGTTATGAAAGCGCAATGGATAGAGATGGTTGACTATTGGTTCAATCAAAAAACAGTGGTACTGTTACTTTCTTCAGCTATCTCATATTCGTGGTAATTTAGTGAAGAGATGCTATGTGAAGTATTTTTTTTTTTTTTTTTTTTTACGGTAATGTGGTTGCAGACATTAAGTGACAAAAACAAGGCGAGTCGAGATAAACAAGAGGAAATATCAAGGTCTGGGGCCAAAAGTTTGGCACAAATATCTGATGAAATGGTAACTTAGAATTCATGAACGCCTACATTAATTTTTTCAGATTTTGTTTACCTATTTATGGTTTTAACCTCATTGCATTTGTTTTAGGAATAAGGATAAGTTAGTTAAATTATAGGTAATTTTGTAAGTAAAAACGACAATAAATAACTTTATACATCCTCTTAGTATACAGGGATGACTTTCATAATCCTCGTAATATATAGATATTAAGCAGCCACTTAAGGAGAATAATTATGCATCTATAAATATTTAGCCACTGTCATCCAAACATGGTTAAATGGCAATCACACAAGCATGCTATTCATGTTAGCGACGAGAAGCATTTAAAGAATGAAATAAAAAAGGATTTGTAGAATAGGAATTAAAACTAAGGGGAAGCTTTGTAATTGATTAAATATGGTATTTATTTGGAAATTTTCTGAATTGATTTGAGCAAGAATTTGGGTGTTATTTGGGAATGTTATGAATTGCTTCTGTCATCATTGGTGCACATATTTTTTAGCAATTTGGTGAGCATCCAACATAACTTTTTCATTGCAAATCATAGAGAAACATGCTTAGTTTACGAAGTCCCAACATTTTAGATCACCCATGGGCAAGTTATTGGCCAAAAGTTTTGCATGATGAGGACAACAACATTTTTTATTGTAGATGCTGTATTTTATGGACATATATTTGTGTTATCTTTTGAAAATTGTTTGGAGAAAGTATAAGAAAAGCGTAATCATGAAAAGGAATTTATGGCTATGCATATGTATGCCTAGCTGGATGGACAATGATTGGGAGTTATTATAAATTTGCTTAATGGACAGCCTAAACTATGGTGGGGCTTCGTGTTATATCTATTGGATGGACTTTATCAGAACCATGTTGCCTATATTATTGTCCATGTTCTCTTTTTTTTTTTTTTTTTTTTTTGTTAATACTGATGGTTATACTGATTGGATACGCTGAATAGCAAACATCTACTGCATATATAAGCTCATTCCTAACAGGTTCACCCGTGGGTAATTTGTTTCCTTTGTTGTGTGCAAAGTGGGCATCTCAATCTTATCCAAAATTAAATTTTCTATGGGTTTTGCATTATCACATTTTATACTTCAATATTAACATTAACACAGTTTATCCGTCATTGTTTAAATTCTCATAATTTTCTATGCTTTATAGAAAAACATACATATCCTTAATTATTTGAAATATATATAAATTACCATGCGGTTCATTTCATGAACCCCACCATCTATCTATAGTATAAACCAACTTGTAGATTAGTCATATTAATGTACATGCAATGACTATTTACTACAGTTTAAGTTGAGGTGCTCATCTATGTTATTTACTACTCTCTCAGCTTTATCTTTATTTGACTAACTTTGCTATGTTATGACTATGTCATTGCGGTTTTGTTAATCTTGTAGGCAAAAGCTAAAGGGTCGGCAGTTGAGCGTACTGAGGTGTATCAACGAGTATACCACACCAAAGATGGGGTTCCTATTAGTACCCACGCAGAAGAGAACATGGTAAGCACAATTTGATCGAATCGAATTTTAATGTATTTTGTGTTTGTATGGTGTATGGTGTGTAATACATTGTTTGGTTCTTGTGGGAAAATAGAATAGGATGACAGAACTTTTGAATGATCCGAGCATACGACTACAAGGAGAGATTGGTAGGGGAATCCTTTGGTCCAAGGACGATGTGTATGCTCGGGTGATGGGTCGTCCAGAGCGCCCAGGACGTGTGCGTGGGGTAGGTTTTGGAATCACCCCATCAGGAAGAAATGCGACAAACCTTTCGCAGTTTGCCTCAACTCCGTCATCAAGCCGAACGACCCTAAGGATTTCAGAGTTGGAGACGAGTCATGAACAGCTTAGGGAGCAAGTGGCTCAATCTGAGGCGAGGCATAGGGAGGAACTAGCTCAATCTGAGGCGAGACATAGGGAGGAACTAGCTGCATCTGAGGCAAGGCACCAACAACAGATGGCCGACGTGATGACGTCAGTGAGAGACATGCTCAACCAAATGAGCCAGGGTGCACGTGATGTTTCTACTCAGGTAGCAAACAAATGGTATTTAGCAGAATACTACTTTTTATATTACATGTTATGTGATATTAATACGAGGCTTTTAATATGTTTTAGGGTGGCATATTTTGATGGGTGGCAGTGCTTGGTAAGTACATTCTCAAGGTTTAATATATATATTATGAGCTGTTTCAATAAGGAATGCGGGTCCATATATGTAAACATTAAAGGTAATGGTCTAATTGGCAAATAAACAAAAAACTGTGTGACTGCTAAAATAATTATGTCTATTTGTTACTATTTCTCAAATTTAAGTGTTTACATTAAAAAACAAGGGCGTTAAACATCTTTGTTTCAAGTGTCATATTGAAGCATCAACGGTTCTGCAGAGTCAACTAACACTAATAAAACTTTCTTTTGCTTTTGACTCTTGAGAAATAATAATAAAAAGCATTTTGGTCCTCAAGGGGTTTAAATCTCTTTACCTTGATTGCCATAAGCTTTGTGACATTGAACATTATAGCCTATTGCATATTTAGCACTTGGCAATAAACAACTCGGTTGTGTAGACTTTTCTCCTTTCTGTGTTGTTCTATATTGACTAGGAAGAATGGTACTGTACTGTAACGTGTTTTGCCCCAACATTTCTTTACTGCTAGTGATAAGTAATAAGGGAAGCTAGAGGATGAGGGAACAAAAATGAAGGCAAACTATGCCTCTTTATATAGAGGGAAATTAAACTGGATGATGGAGAAAACATGGAAACGGATAGTGACGTGTCGTTATGGAATTATTAAATTTGATCGGTATTAGTAATATTATAACTTAATGCTGAAGTGTTTTTTTTTGAGGAAGTTAATGCTGAAGTGTTAGTATGTATAAGTTTTTTTTTTTTTTTTTTAGAAAAGTGTGTATAAGCTATATCAAACTTACAGTTTAACAGGATGACTAGTCCATTACAAATACTCTTTAACATAAAGTAAATTGGATTTTGTGTTTGATGAGTGAAAATAAGGTGATTATCAAATAACATATAGGTTTAAGAAACTATTTATTCAAGGGAAAGAAAGATAGTGTGAAACAACATAACTGATATGGCAGAGATAGATCTTTGCTTATATTTTATTTGTTTTGTTTTCTTTAATCCAAATGAGCTCACTTTTCCCTATAACATTATTCTGCCAAATTGCTCCATGATCATGCCTTTTGATATAAAGAATAATTTGTAACATGACAAAGAATAATTTGTGCAGTTTTACCATGAAGTGGACAATGGAAACAAATGAAACTGAGGCCTCACAACCTAGTGGACATTCTAAGCATGTTGTACAGTTTTTTTGTGAATAGACATGAACAAACATTTGTATATTTTTTGTTAACACAAGGTTAGTGATGTTGCTACTTGTATATTTTTTGTGATGAACAAAAATATTGTTTATACCTTATAATTATCTTTTTGTTGGGAACTTGTATGTATTTTGTGTATGGAACTTGTGATGTTGTGAACTTGTGATGTTGGGAGGATGGCAACTTGTGAATTTGTGATGCTTGTGAATTTGTGATGTTGGGAGGTTGGCTTGTTGCATGAGTTGTGATGTTGGATGTGAAAAAAATGTGAAGTTGTAATTTTTGGATGTTATGTTGTAATTTATCATGAAGTTGTGATGTTGTAAGTTTTGGATGTGAAAAAAATTAATTAAGGCAGAAATCTTGTGATAGGAGGAATATTAATTTTGTAATAGCAGGAAGTTATTATGTTGGGAGGTTGGCTTGTTGCATGAGTTGTGATGTTGGCTGTGAAAAAAATGTGAAGATGTAATTTTTGGTTGTTATGTTGTAATTTATCATGAAGTTGTGATGCTGTGAAGTTGTCATTTTTGGATGTGAAGAAAAGGCAGAAATCTTGTAAAAGCAGGAATATTTTGTAATAGCAGGATGGTGTGATAGCAGGGAAAATAGAAAGAAAAAAAAAAAAGTAAAACCTATAGCCGCGTTTTTAAAACGCGGCTATAGGTCCTTGCGAAGGTTCCTGACAGCAGAAGAAAACGCTGCTGAAAGCATGTCTATAGCCGCGTTTCTATAAACGCGGCTATAGACCTGCCGTATAGCCGCGTTTTGAACGCAGCTCTAACTTGGTCTTTAGTCGCGTTTTATAAAACGCGGCTATAGGTACGAGCCGCGGTTACAAACGCAGCTCTAACTAGGTATATAGCCGCGTTTTTGAACCGCGGCTATAGGTAGACGGCGAAATGAAAGGGTCTATAGCCACGGTTATAACCGCGGCTTAAAGAGGGTTTTTAGCCGCGTTTTTAGAAAACGCGGCTATAGGGTCGAAGCTTATAGCCGCGGTTTAGAATCGCGGCTTTAGGTGGGTCTATAGCCGCGGTTAAAAAACGCGGCTATAGACCCGCTGGGGGCTGTTGCTGCGTGGCATAAGCTGGGGTCGTAAACGCGGCTATAGAAAACGCGGCTATATCCTATAGCCGCGTTTTTGGGGTCTAAAGCCGCGTTTTTCAAACGCGGCTTTAGACCCCGTTTTTTGTAGTGTAAAGGTAGGATTTATTTATTTATTTTTTTTTTCTTTTTACAAGGCTTAAAAGTTAACTAACCAGGAAGTTAGTATGTTGTGGATCCATTAGGAGGTTGTTGAGCCAGGGATCTACCACATACCCAGTGCAAAAACCTTCCTTGTTGCCTTAATTGTTACGAAATTCAACAGATAGTTAACGTACATAAATTATAGCAAGCATATATCTATATATCTATTAAAATTTCCATGCCTAGTTCATGATGACATATAATTTTCCTTGAACAAAGAACAGGAACTGACTTACTGAATCTGCCTCAACAAGGCACTCTAGAAGTTCTTGTTCAAGTGCAGGATTAGCCCGCTTCATTACTTTCCAACCTTCAGTTGAAGATATAGTTTTGAAGTCTCTGATAATCATATGAACACAAATGAAAGAGAGCCGTGGTGCATCACAATTCCTTGCCAATTGAAGTACATCTATCACGTTTTCTTTGGTCAGCCAGCCCTGCTCCAGAACATATATACAAACTCTTTTCAGCAATGGGACTGAGTGGGAGTGTGATAAAACCAACATATGGAGAACAAACTGCTTCATTTCATCCTCTTCATAGCTGCATTAGAATATTTAAGAAATAACTTTGAGCATTTTTGCAAGAATCGCTATCTGAGAGAGAGATGGGGATGCAAAAAGATGGAAAAGGACAACTCCAACATACCAGGACGAGTAAATAAAACGGATAAAAGCATAGGCAGCTTGATAAGGCACCCCGGGAATCTTGATGTATCTCATACCATTCTTAACTTTTGATTGCTGTAGAATATTCCCCGGCACAGGAGATGCAACACTCTGCATAGTGAAAAAAGAAAAAGAAAAAGAAAAAGAAAAAAAAAGCCTTTAGGCCCATCCCTGTTCAAAAATTCCTTGGCAACTAAAATAAAGAAATTCCAGGAATTTGCATGTGATGAAATTGTAGTTTCAATAGTCTCATTGCCTCATTTAAACCACCATTTCTAGAAATTGAAAAGGCAGCAACTTTGTCAGTATAATATTTTCAAGTGAATGTCTTTACAATATTAAGTCAGGACCAGCAATAAAAATTGGGCTAGCTCAAAATTATAAAAGGAAGTTCAATCGACTCACCAGAATACTGGAATAAGCCAGAATATATGATTTGTCCTCTCTAATAATATAGACATCTGAACCATATCCTTCCTTGAATAGCTTGTCCCATGTATCTTTAATCTTTTGTTTCCTTGGGGACGGAGCTACGCTCTGAAAGCCTATTGGAGTATTTGATTCTAATACAGGATTTACTAGGGAGAGAAGGTGGTTTTGGAATATTACATTTAGGGGATACAGAAGAGGAGGGAACTTCCAGCACAGGTAAAATATCGGCTGGATTATCTTCTTCTAGGTGTATATTAAAAGATCCACAGAAGGATTCACCAGTTGAATATGGCCAGGGATAGTCAAGATCTGATGAAGCCATTAAATACTAGGTATTACGTACTACACAGCTATCAAATTCTAATCAAGGATCTGCATACAAGATAAAAACAGATTATGAGAAGTGTCAATTAATTGCAAGCGGCTTAAGTTCAAAAGGATATTAAAAGAGTGTCAATGAAACAAAGGGAACATAGTGTGCATGGTATTTGACGGTGATATTAATGAAACAGTGATTATGTTGGAAACAAATCTAGATATATAGTTGCTTAAATGGGATCTAAAGTTTGCATCATAATGTCAAACTTCTTTAGAAAGGGAATGCCAAACAGATGTAAACAAACAAAGCAGAACACCCTATATTATCAAATAGGAAAAGAATCAATTTCATACATCCTTTACTATGACTTGTAGAACATTCATAAAGTTGCTTTGCTTTGAGGTTACAGATTTCTTCCATGCCCACAAAACTCAATACTAGGAAAACCTTAATTTAGTCTGTTACAAAAGTTCGGAATCCACCCTAACCAGATACTATACTTAAAACCATAACAAATTGGTTAAATGAATCTTCCATAAATCTTACATGTGCCATTCACACAAATTTAGACGATGAAATGTGCAATTGTGCATACATACTGTAACCTTTATGGGGGAACGTGTTCAGATGAATTAATCATAGAAGTACCAAATAAAAAAAAATACAAGGATTATAGCATCTATTCCATTGATGACCAAAGTAATTTAAAAAAAAAAAAAGTAGTTGGAGATTTCGATAATGATTAAAGTGTCAAATTCAAGTCAAAAGTCCACACTCAGACACACATTAACAATTAAAAAATTGCAAATGATACATATTGAATAATGATTACAAGAACATGCATAAAATGTAAATAAATAATAAACAAGACTTCCTTTTTATTTATTAAACAAAGATGATATCCACAGAACATGAAGAATTAAAAGGAATTTTTATATAGAAACCAAGTTTGGTAGTTAGTCAATAATTAATACAAAAGAAACCAGAATTATATGGTAGAATTTGCTTAAATGGCAAGGAAGTATAAGAAAAGAAATGAAAACTCCAAGTCATACAAAAAGTATTTTCCTTTGGGGAAAAGTTCTGGTCAAGTATGAATATACAACCTGATTCAAAAATTTACACTTTACCCACATGTGTCTAACTGTATTTAGTTTTGGCTCATGAGTTATGAGTTTAGTGTAGTCATTACAATCTGTGTAAATTAGACCTAAAGGTCATCAAATTGCCCACGGCTCACAACCTGACCCAAAAACCCGATGGCCCACTAGGCTAATGGGCAGCCCAGCCTGTTGTTATTGAGGCCCACGGGTAGCCCACTAGCCCAGTGGGTCAGGCCGTGGGCTAGTTTTTATGTCCATGGGTACCCGTTGCCCAGCCCAGTAGCCCAACCCGTTGTCCAGCCCATTGGCCTAACCCGTTGGCCCAGCCTAATAACTCATAATTCTTAACAAAAAAATATATAAGAAGTATATGAAGGATTGAACTTGAGATATTCTAGAGGAATTTCTTAAGAGAGCTTTCTCAACCATTAAGATACTCAAAGTAATTGTGCTAAACTTAGTTTACTAAACATATATTTTTCTAGCAATCTAGCAAATTTGAATTAAGCATTTGACATTTTTTATTTATTAAAGATGAAAATAAAAAACTATTTAAAGCCTTAATAAAAAAAAATAAATAGGTTTCCATCAACAAAACAAAAAATTAAATAGATTTGACTGTAAAAAAATTTGTAATTAAGTATTAAATTCTTTAATGCTTTCCTTCAAAAAAATAGATTAATTATTCTCTTATAAAAAATTGATTCTTTCCTTATAAAAATAATAAAATAATATGCTAACACAAGCCAATGGGTAGCCCATTAAGCTCAACCCGATAGCCAAACTCGCTAAAGAAAAAATGGGCATTGCTCATGGGCAGGGCCATGGGCTGAGGTTTTCTCTTTTGGCCCAGCTCGACCCGGCCCGTTAACTAGTTAATAGCTCATTATGCCCAACCCATTGTATCCATGGGCCAAGTAAAAATGGGCCGGGCCAGCCCGACCCGGCCCATTGACGACCCTTAATTAGACCCAAGTGGGTAAATCACACTTTGGTGCATCAAACTCTGATCCAAATCACAAGTGGGTTAAATTTAATTAACTTTTTTTTATAACTTCATTTAAAATAATATAAAATAATTCATTAAAGTAATAAAGAAAGCAAGAAAATTTGAGTTTTTAAATTGAAAGAAGAGATATAATTTTAATAAAATATTGTATTTTATTTTTAACAACTTGCTATAGTTAATGGTATATATACCAGTTTACTTTAGTTACAAAAATTTAACTTTGGCTTCTCCAACAACACATGATTTTTTGGTTTTTTGGTGGAAAAATGGATTTTTTTTTTTTTTGGGTTAAAATACAATTACCATTTTGAATATTTTTATTGTTTTTGTTAAGTTTTTTGGTTAGATAATTACTATTTGGATGAGGTTAGTTAAGCTTATTGTGGAAAAATGGGGACCTAAGATTTTGGAAGGAGATAATTACAAAAGTAAAAAAATATTATAAAAAAAAAAAGAAAAATTTGGACCCAGGGTGGGGCCGGGCCCCCTTGGGCCCCACCTGGGTTCGTCCCTAGTTGAAGATATATAAGCACAAATGAAAGAGAGCCATGGTGCATCACAATTCCTTGCCAATTATATCACATTTTTCTTTTGTCAGCCAGCCCTGCTCCAGAACATATACACACTGAAACAGTAATTAAAATGCAACACTCATTCGTGGGTTTCAGTTAGCTCAACTGGTGAAATCTCTGATGGTGGTATAAGAGATCTGGAGTTTAATCCTGCCTACACCAAAAACTGATTAGTGTCTTGGTCTAATGATAAAGAGCTATCATTAGGAGCAGACGCCATAAGTTGAAACTCTCTCAAAAAAAAAAAAAATGCGACACCCATTCTGCACAATTGACAAATAAAAAGCCTAAAGCCTTTATCCCTGTTCAAAAATTTCCTCAGCAACTAAAATAATTAATTCTGGGAATTTTTTTTACTCAGCAAAAAAAAAAAAATATAGTCCCACCCATGTGATGAAATTTTCAAGTGAACAACTTTACACTATTTATGTCATTGGGCCAGCAGTGGAAATTGGGCCGAGAATATACGATCTGTAATAATGTAGACTTCTGAACCGACCAAAAACCCGACCCGACCCGTTTCCACGTCAGCTGCAGACCCAATTTAAAAAACACACACACACACACACACGGACACAGTAAACGACGTCGCATCTCTATTTATCGTATAAGCGACCCAGTGAGTTTGATTTTCACTTCCAGCACAAAAAGGAACTGCGCGCATGTTCTGTGCCAAAGATGAAGCAAGTTAATCAAAAGGGTATGTTTATTGTTCTTCGTACTTTTAGTATTTGGGTTCAAGTTGAAATCTTTGTCTTTTTGTTTCTCGTTTTAGTGTTGAAATATGGGTTTTAGAGTACTGTTTTCATTCCTATATTCAGATGCTGGTATATCTGGAACATTTGGGAAGAAATGCTGAATATAGGACTACGAATTCAAAGATTGTCACTAAGTGAACCACATGTCGCACTTGGCAATTCAAAGATTGTCACAGAATTTCTTTTCCAATGTCAAAGAAATTTTAAAGATACCCCATTTTAGTGCCTGACCATCTTTCAGTATCCTGATGTCTACCTATGGTGGAAGTGGCTCATAGCCTCACTTTAATTATAAATGCTAATCTCTTTCATTGTCCCAATTTGAAGTCACGTAGTTTTGCTCAAAATGGATTAAGATTGCTTATGGAGTTTGTTCCAATTATGTATTATTCTTCTTTTTTCAAAATTATTTTCTGAAAAGCCAAGTTGTCTAAAAAAACTTTCAATTGTCTTCAGGTCCTCTGGAAAGGGATCGGCTACCTTTTTCTGAAGGAATTTTTCTCTGGCATTTACTGGTATTTCCTACATTTTGCAAGCTGGTACTTATTTTGAACTGTAATAGCAGAATTTTTTTTAATGCTTGATTGATTTAAATTTATAGATTTCCCTTTTATTAATTTTCTTGCTGACCTATGAAAATATACATTCACAAGCTATTATGATGCCTTTTAATCTTCATAATTTTCATAGCGGAGTTATTTTCTTTCTTTCTTTTTGTTTGTCAAAATTTTCATGTTAGTCTTATCTTTTAAAGGTTAAACCAATGATCCGGTTTTATACTCAATGGATTCAATGGAAAGTACCCTCAATGTCCTCTGTAATTGAGAATTCACATGTATGGTTATGTGATCATTGTAACTCTTTGTGACATTACACCACTGACATGGGACAATTTGGGCAATTTGTCTTACATGCGCATGTGGTGGGTTAAGGTTTAGGCTAATTTTTGGATTTTGGGCTTAGAGCCTTTATAAGAAGGTTTAGGGTTTATGAACGAATTTGGGTTAGAAAAGGGAAAAGATTTGATTTAGGGTTGATAAAAGGGGAAAAAAAGAAATGGAAATAGAATTTCTTCCCAATTTGTGTTTTTCCTCAACATGCAAAACATTCGATTTTTATTGATCAACTCTAACTTGTTGGAGTACAATATCACACTTACATAGGCCCTAAATCTTAACTTCTCCTATTAGAACTAGAACTCCTTTGACTAGTAAACCAAACCCTGATGGAATTGAACCAAAGCCCACACTTAAATACTACACTAAATAAGGCTTACTTGTTAATAAAAGAAAATCCAAGGTCCACAACTATCGCCCATACCCAACAATAGTAAAATTACAAAAAGTAACCTTGACTTTAGAATAACCAAAAAAAAAAATCAAATGGTAATTAACTCCATCAACCACTCCATAACCACACTATGGTTGCACCATCAACCTATCAAAACTTTTTATTAGATTAATATTTTGATAATTGAATAGTTGATCACATATTTTTCTTGTAGATAACGTCCATGCCAAAAACCATATTAATTGGATGTTATTTAGCATTTGATTAATAAACTCATGTTTTGCATATAATTTTTAAGTTAAAAATACTTTAAATTTAAACTCGTTGTGATGTGATAGTTTTTGGTATCTGATTAGCTTGATATTTTGCAAGCATGTAAATTCGAATAAGGCAATGTAATCCAACAGTTAATTTGTCAATATACTCATTCAATACAAAATTATGGAGCAGTGTAACATTGTCAGTCTTAAGGAGCCGATTAGGCCATATGAGGCGGCTTAGCTATGTTTCACTCAGTCATCGGGCGTCTTGTTGGTCTGAGTTTTCCAACAAAATCTGCAGTTGGGGGTGGTGATTGGGTTCATTATTGGTGCAGATCAGGAGAAAGTACTGGGTTTATGGGTATGATTTTGGTTATTGGAGTTAGATAGTGTGTTTAAGGTGGCCGTTGGAAATGATTCATGTAGGAGTTGATGCAAACCACTTGAAATGGCGGGGAAGGTGATTTTTTCCCCCTATGGTTCTTATACCATGTTCTCAGGAAGTGTGTTTAGGTTTTATTAATTTATCTTAACACATTTATATTTTTTATATGTGGGTAATTACATTGATATCACAATTTTACCCGTCTTATACATACTCCTAATAATATGAATATGTTCGCAGAGTGTGGAGATTGGTTACTTTTCTTTAGTTTGGTAGGCTTGTTATACTCCCTGACTGTCAGCAGAATTTTATGCATGCTTGAGTTATCATTCAGTGTGCATGTCATACATATGATATGTTTCTAACATATTTAAATTTGTCAATATTATGCATTTCAAAGCAATTTATTTGTACCTTAAAGATAAAGTAACTTTACAAAAGTTTAACCTCCACCATTGTTTGTGGAGGTTGTTGCTCACATGCCTCACTAAGACATGTAATTGTTAAGGGTGCATCATTTGATTTTGTAAAACACCATAATTGAACATGTACAATTTTTGAACATTACTTTTAGGCATGTTTATATTAGTACTGCTGTCTCGGTCAGTATTGATAGCAGTGATGTTGAACCAACCTGCACTCCGAAGGTTTACAACTTCTCCATGTTGTACTGGTAACAGTTTTGTTGAGACTGGAGGTTTTGTGAAACTTGACTGTAAAATGCACGATGATATCTACCTTTATTATTTGGGCCATGGCATGATGCTTTGTTGAGTATAGTATACATGTTATTGTAGTTGTGATCATTAATGATAAACATTGTTTCTGTCCACTCTCGAGGAGTCATTCATGCTAAATATTTTTTTTTTTTTAAATAGGGTCATTTTTGTGTGGTGATTTTGAATTTCTTTTTTCTTGTAATTTTTTTTTTTCTTTATATGGTTGTCTTTCCTTAATGTCTAATCCAGTTGAGCTTTGATTTGAATTCAGGAAGTCCACGCACCTCTTCTCAGTCTTTGGGAAGTGAAAATAGTTGTCATTTCTCTCTTTCTTGGATGTGCATTGGCTAGCATTGTGAGTTTTTGTGGATATTTGAAAAAAAAAATCATTATCTTTTGACAGTCGGTGAGATTCTCCTTTTATTTGTTTGTGCCTCCTATGCATCTTAATTAATTTTTTATTGCTTTACATCTCATAGGCATTATGCACTAGGATTGAACCTGGTTTGGAACAAAAAATTGTTCTTCCCCGAGACTCCTATCTTCAGGTTTAACTACTTTACACCTCATTACCTATATATTATGAAAAGAACTATTAGTTTGGTGTATGCTAAGACTAAAATAATGTTTTCTACATGGGTATTTTAATAATGTTTTAGAGTATCTCAGAATTGGATCGCTACTCTATTTTGTTGTGAAGAACTATAATTATAGGTATCATAGTGTCATTATATTCCCTTTTTGCTCCAATTTGATCACCTTTGTAGCTATGTTGTTATTCTCCTTATCATACTTGTGGTTCTCCACCTTTATAAAAAGAGAGAAAGGACCAAGTGCCAGCTGCCAAGGCGCATGCCTCCTGTGTATTTATGGATGACCTATGAAAATATTCTTGTATTTATGGATGGGTATATGAATATAGCGATGGAGCAAAAAGAAGAACGATTTAAAAATGGCAATAAAAAAAAAGTATGGTGATGCTTTCAGTTGCAAAACAATGTTAATTTAAAGGTTGGTTTGTTATTTTATTATTATTATTCAACTTTCTTTTTTTGGTCTATACTATACTTTACTGGACAGGCCATGATTAGAATAATCTCTTTTGATGCAGTTCTCTACATTAATATAAGTCATGTAGATCATTTGCAGTCATGCTTTTAATGTAAGACAATGTGGATTTTGGAAATGATCTCCAATGGCATGAGCTATCAAATGTTTGATTTGAAGAGAGATGCCTTATTGCTATTGTGATGAATGGCATCATTGATTTAACAGTATAATCAATGATGATGATTATGATTGTTGAGTTGGTGGCTTGATATTGTTTAAGCAATGTGGCTGTGTACTTGGTTTCAGATAGTGTGCACCATGTCACTTGTACTCCACACAAAGATTAGCCGACCTTATTGGTTCATGTAGCAAACCTAAAATTTTTTATATGCGGTCTTGTTGACTGTTTTGTGTCAAAAAATAGAGTTCAAGCTATGCTTTGTTTGAGAGAAATTTTAGGTTTCTCTTGTCATGTGCTTATGGTGAGAGCCCTCTTTGGGAGTACTGGGGTTTGGGTTTGTGATATTGCCTTTGTTCTAACTTTTTAATCTCCTTATTTTGTTGTTGAAACTTTCTCCTTGAAGCCGCCCATGGATGTAAGCCTATGGCCGAACCACGTAAATCTTTGTGTTCTTTTTGTGATTGTCTTTTTTGTTTTTCTATTTCTATTTTGCATAAACCCACTATCATTTGGTTACACACAACAAATAAGTATCAATGCCTCCGTTATCGATGACTCCTTAATAGATATATTTATACATTGAGGCTTGATGCATAACTTTTAGAGGGATTTTTGTTTCCACTGTTGTTCGACTAGTGTGAATTTGTTTTGAGATGGTTTTTGTTTCCAGAAAACTGCTTTGCATTGTACTTAAATTTAACTCAAATTTTACTTGAACCAAGAAAAGCATAATGATTGGTTGGTTGCCAGTGTTTAGCTTGCTGTGAATTTTTTGTGAGAAGATGGAAGCCCATTTTCTTATTTTGAAATTTGTTCTTTATTTTTGGTTTAGGGAAAATGGTTTCAGAAATCACATTTGGTTTTACATTCAAGTCATGGGAAGAATGATTTGAGATTTTTTTTATTATAGGTGAATCTAAGTAGCTTTTGACTACTTTCCCTCAAACTGTCTTCAAACCTAAAGTCAATTGATGGTTAACCATTAGTAATCACCACTTCAATAGTGATGGCTATTTTTGATGGTTAAATAGTCCTCCATAAAATATCTAGTTGAAAAGATTTTTTTTATGCCCATTAGTCAAAACAAGTCATTTTCAAAACAAATCTTCATTTATCTTATATCAAGAAGTTACTTTCTTTGTAATAAATGGAAATTTAAAGAATTTGAAATATAGATTCATATTTAATTGCTTGAGAAGTGTACAATGTACTTATTTTGGTGGTTGAATATTCTTTATCAAACAATGAGATTGAGAGAGAAGCTTTCCTGTTAGGCAACTTGTGACTTCCATGCTATAGGGGCCAAGCTAACTTAATGCCCAGATGTTTGTTGTGATTTGTGATTCTCTCTTCTTCTTTTCTTTACTCCCTCATTCAAATTAGAAGCAAGCTATCCATTAAAAAAAAAAAAAAAAAAAAGAAGAAAAAGAAAAAAGTGGAAGCAAGTTGAAATGTTTATAGGTTTTTAAGAATGTCATATATAGGGAAAAATTTATGGAAAATCAAAATTAATAGCCTCTTACTCTCATCTCATCTATTTTCACATGCATAGTGTTAAAGAATGTCGTATATAGAGTGAAGACTTCAACGTTTGGAGTCAAGTATATTATTGACATTAAGTGAGTGAAACATCTTGCGCTGCAAATAAATTATTACTATTAGTATACTGTATATTGGCATGCTGAGCAGAGAAGAAAGTTGTGCTCAGACTATGGTCTAGGTTTTGCATGCCCCTCTAAGAGAAGTTGTTTAGTTTGAGTTTTAAAACTAAGTTGGAGTAAATTCTCTTAGTCTTGTTTGATGGCTAGTCTATTTATTTTAGTACATCATATTTTGTTAACCTTTTATGAGATAATATTGCTTAGACCAATTGGAGTTTATTTGTGAAGTTTATTAATAATTAGTTAATTTAACTTTTGCTATGTTATTGTTCTATCATCAGGGAGAGAAAGATCAGATTTTAGATAGGCAAAATGAGTGGAGGTGGAGAGAAAGGATCAACAACTACAAAACCCCCTGGAGTAAATTATCGAGGTCAGTCTCCCTATTTCTTATTTGTGAAGTAGTGTTTCTAATCTCTATTTGTGTATGTGTGGCTAGTTCTTGATGGAAGTGTAATTTGCTTCGTATCAAACATTCTTCCCATTGAGGGATTCTTGATAACTCCAATTTTACAGGAAATCTTTTTTTTTTTTTTTTAATACGGACTGGGCAGTTAATATTATATATTTTTCTACATATGAAATATTTTGGTCACTTTTCTCATTTAAGAGAGGTGTTTTATGTTTTATTTTTCTTATATAGTTATAATGACCATCTTTGTTACAATATTTCAATTGTTCTCTCTCTGAGCTCACCTTCTTTTCTTTGGAAATTAAGAAATTGCTGCCTTTTTCTAAGTACTTCTTCTTAGGCTTTGATTGGTATCTCCTTCATTTTGCAAGCTGTAATTATTTTGAATTTTTACAGCTTTGAATGCATGATTGATTTTAAATTTATTGATTTCCCCACTATTGGCACAATTACCTTCTATCACATAGTTTACATATCGAGGAGGTGTCCTTCCGTCGTATATACTGCATAACTTGGTCCTTATTGTTTATCAAATATACACAATATATTGATTACTGATCATTATTTAAAGATTGTTTATCAGATATCCACAAATTTGTAAGAGAAAAATTTTGGCTAGTCTTTTGGTATATGGTACCTCTCTTTAAGATCTCCATGGTAGGCAAATGAAATTGGGTTATTGGAAGGAGAAGAAAAGGGGGGAAAAAACCTGGGAGTGGGGGGTTGATGCAGGAGTATACATAAGATGGATGATGATGACATGGCATATTGAAGTGGCACAGGGCTTGGCTTGGCTTGTGACATGGCATGACACCTGAAATTCAGCCATTTGACTTGACTGGCCTTGTGCCATGTCAATTACTCGTGCCTTGTCACCTTGCCATGTCATCATCATCCATGTTACGCTATATATTCCTGCATCAAAGGGGAGGCTAGGCTTATATAGCGGTGATAAGTAATTAAATTTTATTTATTGATTTGTGTCTAACCCCACTTTTGCTTCTCCAAAAAAAAAAATAAAAAAATAAAAAAAAAAATAAAAAAAAAAATCTATTGAATGATAGAATATACTGCTAATGGGTCGAATCAGACCTCTAGTGATGGTTGGTGTGCCCTACTTTGTTTAATTCTGTATGCACCATGAAAACATGCACTCATAGGCTATTATAATGCCTTTAAATGTTCATGTGTAGGCATCCTTGCATGTCTAGATGGGTATATGAATATAGCAATGGAGCAAACAGAAGCATACGTCAATGGGCAGTTGAAAAATAAGTATGATAATGCCTTCATCCGTGGAAACAATGGTACTTTAAAGGATGATTTGTTATTTTACTGTTATTATTCAACTTTCTTTTTTTGTCCCATATCAATGATTGGGTTATCTCCTTTCATGCAATTCTCTACATTAGTACATCAAAGAGGACATTGGAAGATGGGGCTTAGTTTTGATGTTTATTAAGTCATGTAGATCATTAGCAGTCATAAGATAAGTTGGATTTTGGAAATGAGGATTAGAAAGAGCTACTCCAACTCGGAAAAATGAAACTTTGGTTATCTATTTTGTGATGGAATGAGGTGTTAGATGTTTGATTTGAAGAGTAATGAATGGTTGTCATTGCCTTTAAGAATATAATTGATAATCATTCATGATCGTGATATCATAGCCTTGCTTACTAGATTTAGACATTGAAGGGTGCGCAACCCATGCCGTAACCCAAACCCAAGATTTTGAGAGGGCTTGGATCTTAGATGATATTTAGTCTCTTTTGTCATAATTTTTTGGACACTATCAATTGTAAAAGAGAGTTGAATAGAATGGGCCTATAATTTAGTCTAGTGGGCTTGTTTTTGTAAGTAGATTGGACCTGTTTTTATCTCTATGTATCTGTCTAGTTGTATTACTTAGGGTATAAAAATGACACGTCCAGATCCAGTCCAAATCCATCTTCATAGACTATATGCTGGTCCAACGTTTTATTTTTTATTTTTAAATTATGTGGTGGTAGGCGTCCTACCACTACTAATAATTGGAGTCTTTCGGCTAGTGGTGGACTTCCTACTTTAGATATAGAAAGAAACCCATGTCCATTATATGCAAGCGTCGGTCCTACTTGTTCTAACTTTTAGTAATTTTCAAGGAAAAAACAGCAGTATTTGGAGAGAGAAAAGAAAAAGGAAAAGACATGGAAACTGCCCTTTTCACATGAACAATTCTAAGGAAAATATATTATTAGTCTATATACGTTTGCTTTTATAGATATGAAAGATTTGAACATGCTTCGTGGTGATAGCCTTTTAGAAAAGGAAAGAGTTGTTGTGTATGCGCCACAATCAAAGCAATTCATTTTTTACAGCAAAGAAAAAAAAAGTTAGAAAGTAAGAAGAAGACTTTGACTGAAATAATTTTCTACCTGGAAGTAACTTTCTACGAAACGAAGTAACAAACTGGACCTAATTTCAAAGAATATCCATTTATGATATCGTCTTAAATAATCCATGATTTTTAGTTGTTTGAGACATATCCAATTTATTTAATTGGGTTCTTAAATATTCATTTCAAGAATAAGGTCGAAAAATATTTAAAATAAATTGATGACTTATAAGTCATCAATTTTCTAATGAAGACCAAGTATTCTTTTTCAAGCATACCCTTCCAAGCCACTCCAAGAACCTATTTATGCTGCCTGCCACTTGAGATTTCTTTATGAGCTGAGATACTGCTATGCAACCCATGTGAATATCAAGATAAATTCACCTATTGG
The DNA here is from genome assembly GCA_033629205.1 of Lithocarpus polystachyus. Taxonomy (NCBI): domain Eukaryota; kingdom Viridiplantae; phylum Streptophyta; class Magnoliopsida; order Fagales; family Fagaceae; genus Lithocarpus; species Lithocarpus polystachyus. The sequence goes on from CM066171.1 coordinate 60,775,201, forward strand.
ACACCTCTTTGCTTATAATTTTATTTTATTTTATTTTTAAAAAGGACCACCAAAATCATCCAAAAGTAAAATTCACCATATTGTTTTTGAATTTTTTTTTGAATTCAGTGAATTAATGTTACATATTTTGAACACTCCTCATTTGCTTTGTTTCTCAAAAAAAAAAAAAAAAAAAAAAAAATCTAGCTTTGAGAGTTACGTGCAAGAAGCACTTTGTCATATACTATTGGGATTTGGGCTGCATTATGCAAGAAGAACTATGTGCATGTCATCCATGTACCACTTCTTTTTTATTAATGATTATGAATTTTACTTGTAGAAAGGCCTAGGATTAAAGCCCAAATTAGAGCAATTGAAGCTACCCCATGAATAAACAACTAGTTCTTCTACGGACAAACACTTCGCCATAATTTGCATATTTCTCAATTCGTGATTGGATTTCATTACTTGCACATAGTATCACTATTGGTATTGGTAAAAAAAAAATACTTCAACGGCCACTTGACACGTGCAAAACATACACCCTAAACTCCCAAACAGGAAAAAAATGAAGTGCAGAAGTCCTTTATGACTTGTAGAAAACTCTCAAAATTTCTTTGCTTTGAGGTTAAATATTTCATCCATGCCTGCAAAAATCAATACCAGGAAACCATAAGCAATCAGTTAGGAAAGTTCACAATCCACTCAAACCAGACGCTTCACTTAAGATTATAACACATTGGTTAAATGAATCCTCCATTATATTACAACGGATCAAACTAAAACAAATGGGAAATTATAATGTTGAAATTGTTTAATTTAAACTAAAAGACTAAATTGATACCAATATAGATTTGGGAACCAAATTGTGGACTTAGTATAAATTACAAGTAGGGAAACGGAGCAGAAAATAAATGGACTTGTTTTGTTATTAAAAAAAAAAAAAAACTAAAAAAAAAAAAAAAAAAAAAACTCCTTACTAGGAATAAAGAAACATGGTTTGATCTTCTAAAAGACCTAGGGTTTTCAAAAAAAAAATATTTGAAATTTAAATTTACAGTAACAATAAAATGACAAATACTAGTTATTCTACTAAAATTTACTTCGGACCCTCCTGAGATTTCAAGAGAAAAACTGAAAAACATATACCGGTTAGTGCCCTTTTAGAATTCACGTCACCTCCCTCAAGTTTTAGAAATGGTTCAAAAAAACACAGAAACAACAAGACATATTTAATACAAAAAAACCCAAAAAATTTAACGCATGGCCCATTTCCCCTTTAAATAGAAACAACAAAACATATTAAATAAATTTCCAAATCAACAATATCAAATGTTATCCTTCCATAGACTTCTAATGAATTCTGTGTCTCAATTGCTAAAACTTTGAGAAAATCCCAAAGTTGAAAACCGAAAAAAAAAAAAAAGAGATATGTGATCCTAAATTACAAATCTAAAGAATAGATATGTGATCCTAAAACCGATATGATAATATCTTGATTCAACATTCAAATCTAAAGAATTTATTATGCTAAAGATTGGTGAGAGTTAGAAAATTAACAATTTATCCAAGTGTTAATGGATTGATTAGAGACTTGTATTGATTATCAAAAAAATATTAGAGACTTGTATTTACTCTTACTATTTTAACAACTTTTAGTACATGAAAGAAAATAGGTTGGCTTGGCCCCCTAGGAAAAATTTCTGACTTTGCCACCGCTGTGTACTCTGTTTTTGTGAATTTGAAAACAGATATTTATTACAGGAGAACCAAAATACCTTTGAAAACCCAAAAGGCAAGGCATGGAACATTTTGGCACCAATGTTCATGGCCATGGCATCCAATAAGTTCTCATGTTCACTAGGCAACATCCAAGCTTCTTTCGGCTGAATGGTTGTCCTACTTGTTCTAATAATGGAGTCTTTCGGTGAGTGGTGGCCCTCCAAATTTAGGAAAACAAATGAGAAATATTGGTCCTACTTGTTCTGATAATCGATAAAAAGAAAGAAACCCATTTCTACAATGCAAGTGTTGGTCCTACTCTCTCTAACTTCTAATCATTTTGAAGTAAAGAAAGAACGGTTAGGAGAGAGAAAAGAAAAAGACATGGAATGGCCCTCCAAACCCCACTTTTCACCTGAACAATTCTGCAGAATATATTAGTCAATACTAGGCAATACCGTGGTTGCTTCATTAATTAAAAAGTCAATACAAGTCAAGTCATCAAAATTTAAAATGCATCTTAAATTTAACGACATTATTTGAAGGCATATTAATCAAATACTGCATTAGCCAGTTGACACAAATAACGTGAAGACAAATTAATATTTAAAGAGAATAATTAAAAATCACTATAGCAAAAATTAAGAAGGAAATTATTGTCATACAAATGTTTATCTAGCCCCACCGCTCTCTATAGTCGTTTATTTCTCACAGAAACATACTCTATACTTTGCAAACCTCTTCATAGCACTTTTCTCTTCTGCTGAGCAAGGAAGAAAATATGGCTGAATTTGTCCTTAGTGTTGTTGCAAAGGGATTAATGGCCAAGGTGATGTCACTAGCTAGTGAGCATATTGGTACTGCGTGGGGTTTCAAGGAGGAGCTAGGAAAGCTTGAAGACTCATTAACCAAGATTCAAGCTGTTCTACATGATGCTGAGAAAAGGCAAGTAAGTGACGAGTCTGTGAAGACCTGGCTACTGCAGCTTAAAGATGTAGCTTATAAAGCTAACAATGTGCTAGATGAGTTTGGCTATGAGATTCTTCGTCAAAAGGTGGAGACTCAAAAGAGAAAGAAGGTACGCAGCTTCTTTTCACCCTCCAATCCTATTGTATTCCCCTTTAAGATGGGAAACAAAATAAAAAACATCAACCAGTCGTTGGATAGAATTAAGATTGATGTAGCTCTCCTTGGTCTTAGAGAGTCTTTGAACCCAATCCTCAAGATCGGTCTGGATCGGGAGACAGATTCTTTTATTGATGATTCGGAAGTTGTAGGTCGAGGAGATGATGTCTTAAAAATTGTCAACTTGTTGATTGGTGCAAATAATCAACGAGTTATCACTGTTATTCCTATTGTGGGTATGGCAGGTCTCGGAAAGACAACTATAACTAAATTAGTTTACAATCATGAAGTAGTGAAGAAACATTTTGATGTGAAGATGTGGGTATGTGTATCCGATAATTTTGATGTTAAAAGGATTTTAAGAGAGATTCTTGAAATCCTTGACAATAATTGTAGTGGGTTAGAAAATAAAAATGCTATACTTCACCATCTTCAAGAGAAGTTGCAGGGAAAAAGATATCTTCTCGTAATTGATGATGTGTGGAATGAAGATAGAGAGAAATGGGATAATTTGAGTAGTTTGTTAGGAATTAATCAAAATAATGGAAATAAGATTATTGTAACTACTCGTAGTGACAATGTGGCACAAATCATGGAGACAAGTCCCAGTCATAAATTGGAAAAACTATCAGAAGATGAATGTTGGTTAATATTTAAGAAAAAGGCATTTGCAAATGAAAGAATTCCAATGACTCCAGATTTGGAGGATATTGGAAGAAAGATTGCTAAAAGATGTGGAGGGAATCCATTGGCTGCAAGAGTTCTAGGAGGATTGATGCGCTTTAAAGAGGATAAAAGTGAATGGTTATTGATTCAAAATAGTAAAAGTTGGGATTCAATGGAGGACAATATTGGAGTTTTTCCAATATTAAAGTTAAGCTTTGATCATCTCCCAACACCATCTCTAAAACAATGTTTTGCATATTGTTCAATTTTTCCCAAGGATTTTATTATTGAAAAGAAACTACTAGTTCAACTCTGGATGGCTGAAGGGTTCCTATAAACATCTAAAAAACAATTTTCGGAGATGGAGGATATTGGTAACAAGTATTTTGATTTCTTACTGGCGAATTCCTTATTTCAAGGTCTAGAAAAAGATTTTTATGGTGATATTACTCAGTGCAAGATGCATGATCTTGTGCATGATCTTGCAATCTCAGTTTCAAAAGGGGAAACCTTGCATTTGGACGGCAATTTGCAGGATGACATTGATGACTCTCATATTCGACGTTTATCAGTTATATCCTATAGCCATACAACGCATGCAATCCCATTATCCAAAGATGGCATGGGTAGATTACGCACAGTTTTTTGAATCGTGTTGATCTTGGAGACAAATTATTGGAGTTTAAATGCGTACGTGGTCTATCGTTATTTGGGTCATGTATAAAAGAGTTGCCCGAGTCCATTGGCAAGTTGAGACATTTAAGGCTTCTTCGCATAGAGCACACCTACATCAAATTAATACCCAATTCTGTTACCATGCTCTACAACTTGCAAACTCTAGTAATCAAGAATTGTCGTTTTCTCCAAGAGCTTCCAAAAGATCGACGAAGCTTGATTAACTTGAGACATATTGACATTGACAATGCCAATGACGTTGACAATGCCAATGGCATTGACGTTTGTTATTTGTATAGAATGAAATTACCGATTGATTTGGGCCAGTTGACTTGGCTTCAAACATTGCCTTTCTTTGACATTGGTCAAGACGTTGGTAGTCAAATTGAAGAACTGGGATGCTTAAGCCAACTTAGAGGAGAATTAAGTATTTACAATCTAGAGCATGTGAGAGATAAAGAAGAAGCCAAAACTGCAAATTTAGCGGTAAAATCATAAGTACACAAATTGGGATTCTATTGGAGTTGGTACAGAGGGGAAGGCAACAACAATAACGAGGATGTAATGGAAGGCCTCCAGCCTCACCCAAATTTGAAAAGTTTAAAGATAGAAAACTTCAATGGTGAGAAGTTCCCTTCGTGGCTATTGGGGAGTGATAATATTAGGGGTGGCTTGTTATTTTTCGATCATCTATTAGAGATTTGCTTAAGCTGCTGTAAGAAGTGTGAAAAAATTCCTACACTTGGACATTTACCCAGTCTCAAAGTTCTTGAAATAGAGAAAATGGATATCGTGAGATACATAGGAACTGAATTTTACAGCAGTTATAACGGTGAGGGATCGAGTAATAGTAGAGGTGGCAGTGGCAGCACCTTGTTGTTCCCTGCTTTGGAAATACTTGTTTTGCAGAACATGGATAATCTATTAGAATGGAATGACGTGACGGAACCAACAGCAGATTAGGAATGATATTTCCTCGCCTTGAGTATTTGAAAGTTTGGGAATGCGAGAAACTAACAAGTGCTCCACGTCATTTTCCATCTCTTAAGGAAGTAGTTATTTACAAAATCAGAGGCCCGGCATTTGAAAAGATTATTGGCGAGCTTACCACACTCACGTCCCTCCATATTTCAGAAATTTCAGAACTTGCTTGTCTGCCAGAGCATTTTTTGCAAAAAAAATAATAGTCTCGTGGATTTGAGAATACAAGAGTGTGATGATTTGGAGTCAATCTTGCCACGTGAACATGTATGGCCCATCTGCACCTCTCTCCGATCACTCTCTATAGATGGCTGTGACAAACTAAGTACATTGCCAGATGCACTGCACAACCTTCATTTCTTGGAGAATGTTGAGATAAATTGTCCTAATCTGAGGTTCTTTCCAAGTATACAAGGTATCCCATCCTTTCTTCAACGCTTGCGGATATCCTGTAGTGATGAAGTTCTACCAACTGGGATACAATCCTGTATGTTTCTTCAATATTTGACTATATGCATTTGCCCTCATCTGATATCAATTCCAGATCTACGAAATTTGCATTCTCTTACCCATTTACAAATTTACCGTTGCCCTAATCTGATATTGATTCCAGATCTAAAAGAATTGCCTTCTCTTACCCGATTAGAAATTTATAGTTGTTCTAAATTGAAATCGATTCCAGATCTAAAAGAATTGCCTTCTCTTACCCGATTAGAAATTTGTTGTTGTTCTAAATTGAAATCAATTCCAGATCTAAAAGAATTGCCTTCTCTTACCCGATTAGAAATTACTAGTTGTTCTAAATTGAAATCGATTCCAGATCTAAAAGAATTGCCTTCTCTTACTCAACTAAAAATTTCTAGTTGTAGTAATCTGATATCAATTCCAAATATACATGAATTGCATTTTCTTACCCATTTAGGAATTCACCAATGCCAAAAGTTGAGGTGTGTGACAGACGGATTAGACTGCCTCACCCGCTTGAAGTGTTTGTGGATCGGTGGGTTTTGTGAGTTAAACTCTTTCCCAAGTCTCAATTCCATACAACACTCACATGCGCCCCTTCAAAGATTACACTTGTATGGATGGGATAGTCTCACCTCTCTTCCGGAGGCAATTAAATACTTCACTGTCCTTCAAATTCTAGAAATATCTGAATTTCGAGAAATGAACTCTTTGCCCGACTGGTTGGGCAACCTTTCTTCTCTTCAAATCCTCTACATTTACGATTGCAATAACATGATGTATCTGCCCAAGACGCAAGCCATGCGACGCCTCATCAAACTAGAACGACTATCCATTTGGGAATGCCCCAAATTGGAGGAAAGATGTGCAGAAGGGAGTGGTGCAGAGTGGCCTAAGATTGCCCATATTCCAATATTTACTACTAATTCTAGGACCAATCATTATCGTTTATAGCGGTAACCAGTAAGTCTACCTAATGCTATATCCTTGCGCAATGTTTATAATTTGAAACTCTAGTTTGAAAATCGTATAAATCATTTTTTTTTTTTTTTTTTTTTTTTGTTTTGGTGCGTGTGTTTTTTGTTTTTTGATAAAGCAGGTTAAAACAATTAGGAATGCTAAGATTACAAGCTCGCCCCAATTTGCACACCAGCATAGAGTGGTCTGAAGTTGATGGAAAATATTGAAGGGTTGTAGCACAAATTGGTCCAAGACAGATGAGTGGTAACATTGTCAAACTGGATGCACTTTAAAGATCATATAGATTTTTAAATATCAAAAGTGATGGTAAGTTAAGTCATGCCTTATATACTCTTCTCTTCTTTTTATTTGATATGATAACCTCATTTGATTTAAATCAAGTATCAACATAATTTCCCCTGAATTTTAACTCTCTCAGTTTTTTACGATAATGTGTAAGCAGTGGGGATGGCATACCTATTGTGTTCCGCTCCAGGAAAACGGAAAGTTCATAACTGATAAGAGCTGGTATGTTTTCTCTAATCTTTCTTCCCCCTCACTTCTCGCAATATTTACTCACCTGTTACTTAACAAAACAAAAAGGAAAAATTGTTTATCCATTGTTTTTTCGGTATTTTTCATAATATTATTCTGGTGTGATTAGTGTTTGTATTGGGCTGTTAATTAAATGGGGCGAGCCTTTATGAAATCTATATCATGAGATAGTATTTTTATAATGCAAATATGCAATACAATTAACCATCTAACCTGCCAAATCACCACCAGCCTTGTTCAAGACTATATACTCTTTCATTCTATGGAGATTTGATTAGATATTTACCTTGAGAAATTATATTCCCCAAACCTTTTTGGATGTTAATACCTGTCCAAATAAATTTTTAACGGTAAATTCATGAATCTTTTGTGTTTACCTAGTTTTATTTTGTTGCGTTGTTTCTCATACTTGATAAGTTATTCAGAATATTCATGGCATAGTATCATGCTTTGAGCTTTGAAATTCATAGAAATAATACTAATAATAATAATAAATAAATAAATAGTATCATGCTTTGACCATAGCAGAAAGACTTTTGGTACTTGTGGAATTAAAACAAATTTATTTATTACAAATGACCCTAATACTCTACTCTAGTTGAAAAATGAAGGATCTTTTATGTCCTAAATACACTACTTATGATTGTGAAAATTTGATGCATCTGTACCCGCACAATGTCTCACCATTTTGCAGAAACTGCAAAGCATTTATTGTCCCCATCTAAAGGAAGGATGTGTGAAGGGAAAGAGCCAGGTAGTCCTGAATCTGCACTAAGAAAATAAGATCGCCAAATGTTATGGATATACCTGGCCACACAATATATAAAATGGTGAACTCATGAATCTTTTGTGTTTGTCTTGTTCAATGCTATTGAATTGTTATTTAGAATCAACATAACATAGAATCACGCTTTGAACATAGTAATAGATTTCTTTGGCTATAGTGGAATTAAAGTAATTTTTTGTACTAAATAGTGCTAATATTTTGCTCTATTAGGAAAAGGAAGGTTCTTTTCAAGGCCTGTTTATAGTAATTATAATTGCCAAAAGGTGATACATTGCCTCACCATATAGCGGAAACTACAGATTTTTTATTGTTCCCCATTAAAAGGAAGGATGTGCCAAGGGATAACTGAAAAGAGCCAGGGTGGTCCAAGATTGTCCATATTTAATACAAATAGAGAGATTGTTCATATTATGTCATAGAAATCCACTGGTAAGTCAATCTAAAACAGACTTCCTGCCATTCCCTTCTTCAATTTTTTTTTTTTTTTCATATTACTAAAATATCTGCTTATCTTTCCTAACATATTCCACTTTCTTGAAGTTAGTCACAAATTTGGGAATGATGTGTCTGCAGGGATAGTTGGTACTTCTTTTTTAACTGGGAGAATTGAGGTCCACTTATACACAAATAGTTTCAGGTACTTCAACTCTAATTTGAAGGCTACCCTCCCTCCCCCATAATCTCTTCCAACAAAACCTACCAAGATTCCTCCCTTTTCTCTAGGTTAAATTTTTTATACTATTTACAGATTCCTATTATCCTTCATAATATCCCAATTAGAGGTGCACTTCAGCACAATGTCAAACAAGATTTCCCTTGTTTTGAATTTCCAGATAAACATTTGAATCCTAATGTAAGCTTAAAAAAATGAAAAACTAGATTTTTCTCTCAAATGTCCTTTTGTCTAATGTTTCACTTTGAAATATGTTAGTTGTTCCCTATTGCAACACCGTATTTCTTAACCTTTTCATCAAATTACAGATGTTGCTGATTTGTAGTTACCCTCATGTAAAAGAAGGATATGACAAGGGAAAGGGTATCTTGTGTCCAAAGATTGCCTTAATTCAAATAATACAGACATCATAGAAAGCAAGTGATAAACACCTCACAAGCTGACTTCCTACTCTCCTCTTTATATAAATTTCTTTGAAACCAAATACCAAATATGCGTTTCATAAGTGATCTAGTATTGTTTTTAAAATATATGAAAATAAGTGATCTAGTATTTCTTGACTGATACACTCACTTTCATTAAGTTATTAACACATTTGGGCATCGTGTTTTTGAACGGCTATTTGATAGTTATTTTCAACTGGGAGGATAGCTGAAATCTATTTGGAACAAGTCTAGGTACTTCATCTCTCCTTTTTTCTAAGGCATTTTTCTTTTCATAACATAGTGCTTGAGAAACTATGTTTTTTTGTTGGTTATTTTTTACACTTATCTTTGCCTAGTTCTGAAATAGTACTAACACATACACTTGATTGTTATTTCACAAATGTTTAGATTGCTTCAAATGGCACTCACGTTTTTGTTCATTTGAACAATTTTTTTAATAATTAATGCTTAATTATCAGAGATCCAGCCTTAAGAGTTTTAGTTCAATGTACTATAGTATGTAGAGAAAGCAGTTCCTTGCTAAAAAGTGTACTTGTACAAATATATAAATGATATCAGTGATTATCCAGCAAGTAAATTGTAAAATCTTTGTCAACCCTGATGCATCTTGAACCTCTTCATCACACTTGAATTTCTTCTTACCAGCAATACACAACTAAAATCTCACATCAGAGGATTTCTTTTGTATTATAAAACGAAAAGTACAAGAATCAATCTTTTCTCTAGTCAATAACATGTTAATAGTGAAAAATAGGCCTATCATATATGTGGTTGGCTTAATTTTCTTTTTCTACTCTTCAGCTACGTTGAACACACTACATTAACATATTTGAAAATCACAGAACTGAATAGTGAGAATATCTTCTATAGTGGTGTTTAGTGTCATTGTGTCACAAAATTACAAATACCGGTGATCTTTCATTGTCTCAAATTAGAGGTCTTTTAGTTTAGCACAAAATGGTCTAAGATTGCTCATGTTCTAGTGAATAAGATAAACCTTTGATACATCCTACTCCAAGGTCAAAATCATTTAAATCTGGTTTGCTCTCTCAAACCTTTTTGTATCTGCTTGCTGTTTCACTTTGAAGTCAACTAAATGTTCATGATTTGTTCTCCTTTTTGCTTTCACTTATTTGCTTTATATATATTGCCAATGATATCCAAAGAGTCTAGTGTCAAACCTTTAATTCATATTTTTTTTAAATTATTTTACTGGATAGCTTTTGTGTATTCTTAAATTTTAGCTCTATTTGTACTATTCTTGAATTATCACTTCCCCTTATGTTTTCATGTTCGTATTAATATTAAACTCTGATCTGCTTGTTAGAGTTGTAGATTTCAGAAAACTTTTCTACAAAACCAGCTACTTTCAAGCCAAAATTGGAAGGTCAACTCCGATTTTGATGAAATTTCAGGATGTTCCTAACAAAGAAAGCCTCGTGTTGACTGGTGTTGCTTGAAATCCCTCTCCATTTGCACGGATGGTAGGACCCACTTCGTGAGATCTTTTCTAGTTGTTATTGTTATTGCTGTAATTGGTTTTTTTTTTTTTTTTTTTAAATTTATGTCTTTGTAGACTTTAGCATTTTTTTCTAGAAAGATTGTTGTAAACACATTATTCTATAGTGGAAGATTTTACTGGACTAGGTCCCGTGGTTTTTCCCTTCCCATTGACGGGTTTTCCACGTAAAAATTTGGTGTCTTAATTGTGGGTTGTTTCTACACTTTTTTTAAAAAAAATTTTAAATATTGGTTATTATGTTTTGCTTGTTTATTTGAAATACCCATTGAATTTTCACAAAGAGAGAAAAATAAAATAATTACATTTTGTGTTGAATTAATTGGCTATTTTTCTCGATAGAGGTTGATCTTCAAATTAGAAAAATTTTGGTGCCTAACCCGTTCCATTCACCATACTCTAATGCCAAATCCTCTATGGTTATATATATCAGATCTCTATATAGAGGTCTAGCTACTTCTTGGAACTTAAGAAATTGACAACTCTACTCTTTGCACTGAGCTTGAGTTCATAATGTAATTCCCTTTCCATGTGTTGGATGGATGTATATTGGATTACTCCAATTCACCATGTCTCAAAATAGTCTTTTTTAAGAAGTAAATTGACACTTTTATGACATTCATAATTTGCGCTTTCCTTTACTTGAAAGTCAATATCTTTTTTATTCAAGTTGAGGGAAAGAAAAAAAAAAAAAGGAAATCCAAAAATAACATTAGAGAAAATTGTTTGAGAAATTTTAATCATAGGTGACTCTGAGAATGTTTATTGTTCTCTCTTTGGTTGAGGGAAATGGTTTTGGACATCACATTTGGTTTTAAATTCAAAGCTTGGGAAGAATACTTGAAAATGTTTAATCTTTCAATCATATGTGACTTTGAATAGTTCTCTGCTAACCTTTTAACTATCCTCAGACCTAAAGCAAGTTAATGATTAGTTACCATTATTAATCACCCCTTCAATGGTTAAAGATCATAGTCAATAGGTAAAAAATTATCAAGCATAAAATTTTTGTGTACGCCCCATTGGTCAAAACAAGTCATTTTCACAAAAGGAGAATAAAAAAAAAAATTATCTTGGACTGTATTCAATTTCATCTTCTACCAGGAAGTTACTTTGTTTGAAACAAACGTAAATTTTAAAGAATTTGAAATTATTATTCATATTAATTGCTAGAGATGTGTACAATTTACTTAATCAAGAGTTTTCTAATATGGATTTTTTTTATTCTTTTAAAGATATGCTTTCCTGTTAGGCAACCCATGGTTTCGTTGCTATAGGTGCCTAAGCTAGATTAAAGTGAAGATATTTGTCATGTTCCTTTTTTTTGTCCCCCTCCCCTTCATTCAAATCTATATATTACTAAAAACTGAAGCGTAATATTTAATGTTGCTATTCTCACATTGAGCCACATCAGCAGCCATGTCATTTCTATCATCTTTTTTTAATTTGTCCTACAATTTTAAAATAGTTTTTATCAATTTTAAATACAAATAATTATAAAATAATTTTCATCTCTATCTTCACCATAAAACCCCCTTCTTACAAATTTAAGCTCTGTTTGGGTAGCGTTTTGGGCGTCCGCGTTTTGGGTGTTTGGGCATTTTTTTTTTTTTTTTTTAAGTCCAATGTGTTATGCACTGTTCATTGGCCATTAACAATGTATTTAGGCCAATGAACAGTACATCACACTGTAGCAAACAGTAAAAAAATTATTTTTTTTTATTTTTTTCAGTTTTCAGTAAAATAAGCGGTATCCAAACGCATACTTAATATCCCATAAAGCCCAGACCCAAAGCCTTTTCAACTGAAACCCTTTACTTTCACGGTTTTAACTTTTTGTTTTTCCTTTCCTTTTGTTGCACACGGTTTTAATTTCCTATCTCCCACGTTTTAGTTCTTTCCCCTTCCCCAACTTCTTTGTTCTACGGTTTCCTATGGTGTCACATTTAATCATCGCCAGCCTCTCTCCCTTCTAACGGCAGCTTCTTTGTTTTCCTTCCTTCTTGTCTTCCCCTCCTTATAATATATAAATACTGACAGCAGCTAGACGATTTAGTTGAGGTATCTCTAAACCAAGTTTCTTTTGTGCTCTGTTCTTTTGCATGATGTTTTTCTTTCCCTTTTTATTGCCTCTTTCACGTTGTGGTGTGGATGATTGTTATGTTGAATTTAATTACTTTGTAAATAATTTTTCTTAGTGTGTTGAATTTTTGATTGTTGGGTCTTATCTTGTGTGATTCCAACGACTTAGTGTGACTTTGATTTATTAATGTAGTGCTGTGGTGTTTGCTTCCACTATTTGTTTTGTATGAGATGCAAAACCAACAATTGGTATCAAAGCCTACTTCAATATCATGATTGTATAACATATTGATTAAGTTTTAGAATCAAAGAAAATTGTTTTCTTGGTGTTTGAATTTTTTGCAGTAATTTTTCTGCATAATTGTGTTTATCATGGTCTTTGGTTTAGACATGGTTTGATATTCATGGTTTCAATTTTAAGAAATTGTGAATTTCTTTTATCAAATTCGTGAAACTCAATTCACTGTGCAAGCATTTTTAAGTTGTGCTAAGGTTGTGTGCATACTTCTATAGTTCTACCTGATAGTTGGTTTTTAGAGTTTTCTAGATAAGCTATACAAACTAGACGTAAGCCTATTCATATTAAGTATTAATCTCTTAAAAATAAAAATAAAGATAAAAGAAGAATTGAGCATACGACTCTAATACGAACCTAAGAGACTTTATAAATATATATATATATATATATATATAAGTATAAAACTATCCCAAACCCAAATTATTTTTAGTTACAGTTGTGCGTTTTTAGACTCCTTAAAATCCAACTAGATTAACCTAGTTATTTAGCTAAGTGATTAACTTAGATAAATTATTCAGATCTGGGTTAAAAACAATAACAATCATATCATGTAAAGCAGTGGAAAAAAAAGAACACACGATATGATAACCCAGGAAACCAAACCTGTAAAAAACCTGGGGAGGATTTAACTTAGCTATCCTCAAAGTAAAACAGAATTCACTATGAAAGAATTGAAGTTTGTACAATAGCGACTTAGACCACTAACATCCTATTGCTACCTCGAGTAGAAAACTTACTACCACGACCACGTGACAGCTCCGAGCCCACGAACTACTTCTTTCTTGAATTCACAGCAAGCACAAGCACTCCTGCTTGTATATCTTTAAGTTCTTGAATCTGCAACTGAATGATCATCAAGCTCTAGACATCAATCTTGAGATTGAAAACCCTAAGTGTATATGAAGGCAAACACCTCTAGATCTCACAAAAGATTCACACACACAGCATAAAGAACTCTACTAAAATGTGGCTAGGGTTTTCTCTTTTATACTTAAGGGAAAACATAAAACCCTACACGTCAAACAGGCTTGGGCTGAGTTGGAAATTCTACAGAAAAAAATCTGCACGACTTTCGATCAGTTGAGTCTAATTCTTGATTGATCGAGCCAGACAGATTTGCACAGTAACTTTGAACGAGTCTAAACATGACTAAAACCGTTTTGATCATGGTTTGCCAACCTTACAAAATGAAGTTCTAATACATTAGTTCCTAATTCCTTAGAACCTAACAACAGTAACTATTCTTTTCTCATTCAAAACCTCTTGGAAGAAAGAGTTTGGAACACGTATTACTCATCATAATTGTATGCTTGTGTGAGAATGTTCATGCCTCAACATTGGTGGGAGGAGATCAAAACCTGACTTGGATCCACACAAGATTTAAATATTAAATAACTCCATTCTTTTAGTTTTTGAGAAGAACCATTCTTTTAGTTAGTGGGGTTTTAAAACGTGAGTGATGATGATTGATAGATTTATTTGAGGGAGTGTTGGTAAATATCTCATTTAAGTCCCGCTCCTTAAACAGTGAGGGTTTTGAAAAAAAATAATTATTTATTTATTTATTTTAATATGGGTTCCAAATTTCCAATAAACTTAACCTGACCTGTCCAATAAAAGACCTAAAACCGAATTCGATTTATAAATAAATAAATATATATATATATATATATATATATATAAGCCAAAGCTGAGTATTTATTGTTGTTACATTCTTGTTGAGCCACATCAGCGACCCCATCATACTTCTTTTTTTCTTTTTCTTTTTCTTTTCCCTCTTTCTTTACCTCAAATTCAACTTGGACTTTCTGTTTTCCTTGTCTCTCTATTTAGTATTAAATGTGCCTTTTCAATGTCCTTCCTTGTCCTGATGTTTGCCCTTAAGTTTTTGTTACTAAATAAATAGGATTGAAAGTGTAGAACCATAGAAAATTCAATGTTATGACAGAGAGTTCAAATGACAGTTACTTTTGAAGTAATTTAGAGAGTCAGTTTGTGTCCATCTCCCATAATTGCAGCACAAACATGGTATTGTTCCACTTTCAATCAATTTAGAAATCTATTGAACTTGAGTTAACGGAGAGAAGTGGGTGGAATTGATCAGGAAGAACAGCACATAACGTAGGACAAGAGAAGCTAGGACAAGAGAAGCTTAAAGACAGTAGTTGAGATTTTGGATTGGCATGTCGAAGAAGACTTACAACTTAATGTTCAATTTGCTGTATAAAGCTCCAAACATCATTTTTTTTTTTACATTATCATTTAACCTTTTCAATTTAATTGTTAAGCCATAGTTCATGGATTGCAGGTGTTAAAAACTTACCCCGTTTGTGCAAAAAGATTGTGGAGAAATCAAATGGCTATATCTGTTAGGTCTTTGACCAAAGGTCTCTAAGAGATTTGCATGGTGTGAAAAGATTACCACCATTTGTGTAGTAAGATTTCCTCTATTTTTTGTTTCCTTCTTATTCATTTTCCCAAAATACAATGTTCCCATATTGAAATAAATTAAGCATGGAAAGTCAAAATTGTTCCAATTGAATCACTAATGTTAGGTTTTAAGAAATTAGGAACTAATGTTTAGAACTTCATTTTGTAAGGTTGGCAAACCATGATCAAAACAGTTTTAGTCTTGTTTAGACTTGCTCAAAGTATGTGTGTTTTATGTAAAGTTGGAATCGAGTTACTGCAGAAGTTACTGTGCAAATCTGTCAGGCTCGATCAATCAAGAATTAGACTCAACCGATCGAAAGTCGTACAGATTGTTTTTTCTGCAAAATTTTCAACTCAGCCCAAAGCTGTTTAACGTGTAGGGTTTTATGTTTTGCCCTAAGTATAAAAGGGAAAACCTTAGCCACGTTTTTAAGATTCTGAATGCTGTGTGTGTGAATCGTTTTGTGAGATCTAGAGGTTTTTACCTTCACATACACTTAGGGTTTCCAATTTCAAGATTGATGTCAAGAGCTTGGTGATCATTCAGTTGCAGATTCAAGAACTTAAAGATATACAAGTAGGAGTGCTTGTGCTTGCTGTGAATTCAAAGAAAGAAGTAGTCTGTGGACTCGGAGCTGTCACATGGTCGTGGTAGTAAGTTTCCTACTCGAGGTAGCAATAGGATATTAGTGGTCTAAGTCGCTATTGTGTAAACTTCAATTCTTTCATAGTGAATTCTGTTTTACCTTAAGGATAGCTAGGTTAAATCCTCCCTAAGTTTTTTACCGGTTTGGTTTTCTTGGGTTATCATATCGTGTGTTCTTTATTTTCTGCACTTTGCATGATATGATATATTTGTGTTAAACTAGAATTGTTTAATTTACCTAAGGTAATCACTTGACTAAATATTTAGATTAATCTGTTTGGGTTTAAGAGGTCTAAAAAAACTTGCAACTAATACACCAGAGAAACAATTATTGCAAGAAGATTAGGTATTCAACCCCACCTTTTTCATGAGCAAGGGGCCTTCGTGAATTGGGTTACACATGTTAATTGATTTGGTTAATTAATGATGGTTGTTATATCTATATAGATATGAACATCTACCTCTAGATTGATTTAAAAAAAAAAAAAAAACTTTGCATCCTTGCATATGCAGGGGAAGAGTGTTGACCTACAACCATCAATGAAATAACCCCTACGTACTCTAAGGACCTACCAGAATATTGGAACCATCAAATATGTCATTTTGATGTGTCACTAATGTGGTAAAAATTAACTATAATAGGAACCGTGGCCAAGGATCACTTCGGTGTGTATTATTTCCCATGAACAAAGCTCTTCTAGGGAAAATAGAAGCAGTGATGGCAGCTGGGTGGGTGATGAGGGAAGTAGCTCAATTGGCAATCTGGACTGGGCTAAGGAACATTATTATAAAGGTGATAATCAAAGAGTAGTCCAGGCTTTCGATAGCAATCTCCTGAATCTCACTTACCTTGGTTTGGTTGTTCAATTTTTAGTTTAGAACTTTTGCTTTTGTATACATCATCAGGTCATGCGCAAATATGGTTGACAAAGTGGAGGGTGTTTGGATGGGTTGCCCTCCTTTCTTAGCACATTTGTTTGAATCATTGTACATTGTTATTTACATAATAAAAATCTATCATTTTCAATAAATAAAAATGAAAGGTTTAATATAGTATGTAGTTCAAAGCTTTCACCTCCGTGCTTATTTATATATATATATATATATATATTATTCTTTTCAACAATGCATCAATTCCGATATTACTAAACGTAAAATTTTAATATTATTTTGTAGGAGTTGTGTTTCAAATGATCATTCTTTAATAGTTTTACGAGCATCCTTTCTCATTATATTTTATTAAACTCCAATTCTTCATCCTTTTATTTTTTCCCCCTTTGAAGTCAATTGATGGGTTGACTTGATTCTTTGTTTTTCTATCAACTCATTACTTTCTCTCCTGAATTGGCATGTAAAGTTTGAAGCTAGGGAGCTTTCAGGTGGTTTCCTCTTATCCATCTTAATTAAAAAATTTATTAATTTTATTATAATATTGACAATAAGGTTATGCATTATGCCCGTTATTATATGATTTAGCTCATTAGCATTGTCTAAAAAAGTTGTTAGAAACTGAAAGGAATATGGACAGACACCCAAAGTGAGCATGTCCCTTTGTTTGCCTCAATCAGATTGTAACATCTAGGAGTTATGGAGTAATGGTTTCGACCGTTACTCTACCCCACTAAGTCCACTATCCCACTCAATATTAATGGAGTGGTGTGTATAAAAACACCAAGAGTGGTACCCATTGAGGTGTGAACGAATTCTGCATTTCTCATAGTGTTTACAGAGTGTTGTGAGGCTCTTAGTTTGTGGGTTATGTTTGCATCACTCTAGTAGTGTGCGACACCGTCGGAAACGTTTTTTTTTGGTTCGTGGGTTACACAAACTGGAATTCAAAACGTGTTTGGATAGCTGGTCTGTGTGGAGGCTGGCTCTAGACAGCGTAGAACAATCTCAAAGCTCCTGTGTGATCATCGGTTTAGGCCAAGAGAGGTATGCCGAAAAAACCGATTCCTTATATTCCGCTGCAAGTTTCTATTTCTAACATTGGTATCAGAGCTTTTATAGGTTGTTTTCGTTGTCATAAGCATATATGATTAGTTCTTAATGTGTTTTATGCTTCTGTGATATGCTATGAATTTCTATGCATCACACATGTCCTTCAATGGCAAGTTTTGATTCTGAGTATTTCGTGCCTTGAAACTAATGTATGTTGTTTATATTACATGTATTAACATCTACCTTAAGTTTCGTAGCAAATCTCTAAGTGTGCCATGAGATATAGTTTCACAAAGCTTAGAACACCGAATTTTTAAGGACAAAACTGCTCTTATTTGTTTTTTATTTGCAAAATATGATTTCATATTCTGAATCTATATGTTATAAGCTTTAAATCGGTATATGGAACGTCAAAAACGAATTTGAAATGAAAAAGATATAAACTTTTAAAGTTTCAGAGTAAACCTTGTTTTGCTGAAAAAAAATTCGAAAGGAAGAAGGTTGAAGACAACCTCCAAATCACGTGGCTTTCACGTGCCAAACAAAAAAGCTGATAGCAAATAAAAAAAAAAAAAAAAAAACAAACAAACAAACAAACAACAACAGCAACCAGCACATCACGTGGACTAGATTGATAGCAAATAATAATAATATTAATAAAAGGAAAGGGAAGGGTCCCACAATAGTTGACTGTTGATTTCCTAAATCTATTTATTGTATTATTATTAACATCCACCGTAAAGTAAGCTCATTTGCCATATTTGAAATTTTGTCTTTTTGTGATATTTTCCTACTACATGTATATCAATGGCTATTGATAAATGAGTTTCTTTAAGTGAAACGTATTATTTAACTTAGCATTTATTTCTCATGAAACATAATAGGTATATGCTTCAATGATATGGAATTGATTTAATAAATTATTTAATTCCATGATTATTTCTTGGTGAAATATGGTATTAAAAATATATATATATATATATATATATTTACACAACGTTAAATATAATATTTAACATGACAAAGAAATAATTATTTCTTAGTGAAATAATGAGATGCCTATATGAATTGTTCTCATGAGTTTTAAATTGTGATGGCATGTTTAGCTTAATAGTTAATATTGGTGAATTATTTTCAATACATATATTTTGTATAGAATTGAAATATGGAATAGTGGGAGTATGGTTGAGTTGTGTTATCTCCCATACATAATTTTGCACAAATAGATTAAAATTAAGCTTAGTAATAAGCACTAGTGGCGCAAGAGATGATTAAGAAGCTTAGCAAATTTTCGATCTTGCGACGTGTGTTGATTATCTAAGTTTATTTTAGATCGAACGTCAAAATTTTTGAAATATGTGTGTAATGTATGGGAGATAGAAAGGTATAAATGGATGAATGAAGAAATGGATGAAAGCAATGAATGAAGAAATGGCGTCTATGAGGACTAATCAGGTCTGGGATCTGGTAGACCTACCGTCAGGGCGAAAAGCAATTGGGAACAAATGGGTTCTTAAAATCAAACGCAAGTCGGATGGGTCAATAGAAAGGTATAAAGCTCGATTAGTGGCAAAAGGATATACTCAAAAGGAGGGTGTTGACTACGAGGAAACCTTTTCTCCGGTTGTGAGGTTTGCCCCTGTTCGACTCATTCTGGCCATTGTTGCAAACTTGAATTTGGAGTTATACCAAATGGACGTTAAGACAGCTTTTCTCAATGGAGAACTAGATGAAGAAATCTATATGGATCAACCTATTGGCTTTGTGACCAAAGGTCAAGAGCACAAAGTGTGCAAACTTAAGCGATCCATATATGGTTTAAAGCAGTCATCTAGGCAGTGGTATCTAAGATTTCATCGAGCCGTTCTATCAAATGGGTTTACGATGATCGAAGAAGATCACTGTGTCTATGTAAAACGATCCAAGGGAAGTTTCATTATTTTGTCATTGTATGTCGATGACATATTATTGGCCAGTAATGACATGGAGATGATTATCGCCATAAAAGAGTGGTTGTCCTCTAACTTTGAGATGAAGGACATGGGTGAAGCAGATTATATTCTGGGGGTTAAAATCCTTAGGGATCGCTCAAAGAAACTTTTAGGTTTATCACAACAAACCTACATTAAGAAAGTTCTTGAGCGTTTCCAAATGCATAACTGCAAACCCATGGATACTCCAATTGCCAAAAATGAGAGCTTAAGCCTGGATATGTGTCCTAAGACTAAAGATGAAAAAGAAAAGATGGCTCGTGTTCCCTATGCTAATGCAGTTGGAAGCTTGATGTATGCAATGATGTGTACTCGTCCTGATATATGTTATGCTGTTGGATTAGTCAGCAGATTTCAGTCTAATCCAGGACTTGCTCATTGGAAAGCTGTCAAAAGGATATTAAGGTATCTTAAAGGGACAGCAGACTACATCCTTTGTTATCAAGGCTCAGATTTGCATATGATTGGCTATAGTGATGCTGATTGGGGTAGTGACCTAGATGAACGCAAATCTACATCTGGATATGCTTTCTTGCTGAATAATGGTGCCATTACTTGGAGTAGCAAGAAACAACCCTGTATAGCATTGTCAACTATGGAAGCAGAGTATGTAGCATGTTCGGCAGCTGTTCAAGAAGCAGTTTGGTTGAGGAGGTTCTTTAAGAATCTTGAGGTTGTCAAGGATGCCTCAGATCCAGTTACGGTACATTGTGATAGCATGGCAGCACTTGCCTATGCTAAAGACTCTAAGTATCATGGTAGAACCAAACATATTGATATACGATATCACTACATTCGAGACATGGTTGCTCACAATGAAGTGGTTCTAAAACACATATCTACAAGCCTCATGATTGCTGATCCACTAACAAAGCCTATAGGAAGGGATGTCTTTCAGGCTCATGTTAGGAGTTTAGGGCTACGTAGAATATGATGATATGTTGTTTTTAGTTACCATTTATTGTACTCTTTTGGGATATTTTGTTTTAAATACATATGATGTTATTCAGTTAATAATATGTATGTTTACACACACACACATATCATATGATGAGTTCTGTGGTATGAAAGGTATGTCGGCAGGCTAAGGTCGACTCACTCACACGAGCGATCGCCTCTGGCGCTTGAGTAGTGAGCAGAGATGAGACATTGTGTCATTAAATGCTTATGTAGCATGTATAGATGATTGACACAAATAGATGTCGCCTTAGTTGGAACTAAGATGAGGTCTATAATATATTTATCTTAATTAGACCGTACATGGATAGCCCATGATCCATGTAGCCTGTGGTTAGCCAAATGCGAGACCTTATTTGATGCCTAAGGTGGCAAGCAAATAAATGACTTGAGTTAGGCGCTTGAGTAGCGACTAGACTAAGATTTGTACGGTGTATTGAGTTAAGACATACGCTCTTACTTAAGAGAACTACACCGTAGCATGTATTTCATACTACATGTGCTTGCTCGACCAAAAGCGGAGGTGAGAGAATAAATCCCTGCTTCTTCACCGTGTGAGTCCCATGGATTTTTCATTAAGATCCAACTTATGCCCTTGTTACTTTTGACTATGTCATGAAGCTGAGGTTTTGATGTCTGCTACTTTGGCATGTTACCTATGGCCATGTTGGATTCGGTCTAAAGGGACATTGCTGGGAAAGCGATTAGACCAAAGTTAAAAGACATGAGTGCAAAGGGAAGACTATTTTTGTAACACATCCTTACATTTGTACTCACTGTCGACAGGTTATAGCGCTTATGGTAGAGAAATAATCGTGAGTACATTTGGATAGTTATGAAGGTTCAAGCATAAAGTCTGAGTATTAAACTCAAGAGGGGTTAGAGATGCTTGATCCGATGTGTTAATATATGTCTAGGGCATAACGAGACACTTTAGGGATGTTGCTATACTGGTCTTGGTACAGATTTAGTATAGTGCTCCCAAATATGTTTTTTTTCAAGTGTGCTCGGCGGTCGCACAACCTATTTGCCAGTATGAACGCACTGAGAAACACATTGAGAGATGGATAATAGGGCCATGCCCACAGTGGATGAGTGGGAGATGTTAGAAACTGAAAGGAATATGGACAGACACCCAAAGTGAGCATGTCCCTTTGTTTGCCTCAATCAGATTGTAACATCTAGGAGTTATGGAGTAATGGTTTCGACCGTTACTCTACCCCACTAAGTCCACTATCCCACTCAATATTAATGGAGTGGTGTGTATAAAAACACCAAGAGTGGTACCCATTGAGGTGTGAACGAATTCTGCATTTCTCATAGTGTTTACAGAGTGTTGTGAGGCTCTTAGTT
The DNA here is from genome assembly GCA_033629205.1 of Lithocarpus polystachyus. Classification (NCBI taxonomy): domain Eukaryota; kingdom Viridiplantae; phylum Streptophyta; class Magnoliopsida; order Fagales; family Fagaceae; genus Lithocarpus; species Lithocarpus polystachyus. The sequence goes on from CM066171.1 coordinate 60,797,455, forward strand.
TGTGGGTTATGTTTGCATCACTCTAGTAGTGTGCGACACCGTCGGAAACGTTTTTTTTTTTTGGTTCGTGGGTTACACAAACTGGAATTCAAAACGTGTTTGGATAGCTGGTCTGTGTGGAGGCTGGCTCTAGACAGCGTAGAACAATCTCAAAGCTCCTGTGTGATCATCGGTTTAGGCCAAGAGAGGTATGCCGAAAAAACCGATTCCTTATATTCCGCTGCAAGTTTCTATTTCTAACAAAAGTAAAACTACATTCTTGAAAAATATATATTAAAATTGAAACTCATACTTTCTCTCAATGTTTGTAGCTATTCTTACTTTATTTATTAAAATTTTGCCTTTGTTGTTTTGTGATATAAGGCAATAGGTTATTGACTCAGAGAAAAGCTGAAGCAAAAAATCTTCTAAAAATGTTTCCTTTTATTTATTTATTTTTTTCTAACTCTCTAAATTTATTTGAAGCAAATGATTAAATGGTTTAAATATTTTCTAGGCAATTTCACACTTCACAAGAGAAAAAAAAAACATGTAATGTCTAATTTCTAATATATCAATAGTATCATACATTTAAAAATTGAGTTCAATTTGAGTTGGAAAACTTATAAATTCAATGTTGTAAAAGCAAACTTTAATGTGCAGTGTTCTTTAAGGAAGTCCTGGAGTAATTATCCAAGACGCAAAGGGAGCAATATAATTGAAAATTTTTCTCCAACTCCAACTGCCACTGCTGTATTGAACTCTATTTAACATAATTTAAAATTTTTTTCTTCAAAAAAAGAATCAATATTTTTCAAGTTCTTTATTTAATTTCCATTTGCATCACCTTGCTTTTACCAGAAGAGGATGTGTCATTTGAACTGAAGCCTAAAGTTCATTGACTCATTATATGATTTTTTTTCCCTTTGTAAATATTATATAATCTTTAATTTTTTTCCCATTGTAAATATAATATAATCTTAATTTAAACTATGATAAAAAGGGAAAGAGGTGACTAGGGAAGTAACTCAAATTGTGAGGGTTGGCCAAATGATAGTTCACAAGAGAAAAACAAAAAGACAAGGAAAATGGAAATATGACATTCAACTAGATCATTTGGTCCAACATCTATTTCTTGGAGGCGAGAGTTGCGATAGAACAAGAAAAATGAGTGATTGCATTTTCTTCAACATATAATTGATTATTTCAAGACTTATGCTTTGTGCGGGAAATTCTTTTTTGTCGATTGTATTCTTGAAGAAAAAGACTTCTCTCATACCAACTAACATTAGATGATGTTGTGTTCAAAGGTTAAAAGTTGTTTGTAATTTATGCCAAGACTACGGAGATACATATATTTTGGATGAGAATAGGTGATGTCGTGTTCATAGGCTAAAAGTTGTCTAAAATTTTTGCGTTAAATAAACACATGTTGTGTGGAACTAGAATCTTTACACAAGTTAAATTCAAGGCATATTGTCTAACAATTAAGAGAGCCTACTAGTTTGCATTGTATAAGTTGATTAGTTTTTCGCATATTTCAGATTTTTAAAAGGAATAAATATCAAAAGATTTATCAAGAAGAAATATTTTTGTAAAATTTGATTCTGTTGCATTTGTTTAGTAATTATCAAAATACAAATTTTTATACTTGATGGAAGTCAAAAGTAGATAAGACGTTACATATTGATTGTAGTATAGAAAATAATACTTGGAAATTCTTTGGAATTAGTGAATTTGAATTGAGTGTTGTAAGGACACCAATTTAAGGATCGGGCTTACGATCAAGACAGATTGAGGCCCAGACTGTGTACAGTACCCTTGAAATGAATTTGTAAAGAGAGTGGGTTGGAGAATACTTAATTGAAGGCTTGTGGGTTGATGGCCCAAGTATAATTATGATCAGATTTACACTAGGGAAATACAAGATAGCTACAAGGTTCTTCTCGGCACAGTCCGAGGAGTATGTTAAGGCTAATACAATGAACACTTTTCTCTTTTTTCTTCTCTTTCTGTTCTTCTTTTTCTTCTAATCCCCCCCTTCTTTCTTTCTTCCTTCCTCTATTTATATCTCCTTTTCCCATTACGTGGGCTTTTCTTGATACTTGTCCCATCAGCCTCCATCTGGAGTCTTCCTCTGGCAGTTGCAAAGGATGAAGATCACTGTTCAAGTGTCTTTTTCCATTAATGCGGTCATGATGTTAGCTACAGGATCATAAATACGGTGGCAGCAGCCTTTTGCCTGATATCTGATCTTTGCCACCTGTCCTTTTTGTCCATATAAATCAGGGGATCCTCCAGGGGAGCTAGGATTGATGTAGGAGCATTCATTTGGGACACCCTTTTGACAGTCCGAACAGGCAAGCCTCCTCGGACCAGTCCTTCTTCCACGTGACTTACACTTCAGAATCGAATTAGGCTGGGCAAACCCCTCAAGATTTGTTGTCCTTGGATGTATAGGTCTCCTTGGACGAGCCGTGGCCCATTACTTGATATTTGGCCCTTCACCCCTACAATAGCCCCTCAAAATTCTGACCTTCCCTCCTATCCGAGGAGAAGGGCGGGATTTTGACTTCCGCAGGGGTGAAATTCGTCAAACCCCTTAACTAATCCACGTGGAGGCGCTGTTTCGCGAGACTTTCGATTTTCAAAGACGCTTCGGAAATTGTAACGTGTCATTTATTGCTCTGGGTGGCGCTCTATCTCCTTGATGAACGGCGAAGCGCAGATCGTGCGGTTGAGATTTCTTCGTGAAATTTCGAGCGGGATAACTCCCACTCATCTTCGCCTACTATAAAAAGGGATCTCAGGAGGTAGTTTTCCTCACTTCGCATACGTTCAAGTACTCCAGCGTTCTTAAGTATCCTTGCTATCATACGCTCATTGATTTTAAGTAGTTCGAGGACGTTCTAACAAAGATCTCTAGGTGTCTAAGGGATTTCTGAACCAGGAACCTCAACTCCTCTTGTAAGTATTTGGTTCCCTCGATCATTCCTCCTCGGCCGAGCACCTCGGTCTTCCCTTTCTTTCACTTTTTAGTTTTACCTTAGGGAACCTCCTTAGCGTCTTCTTCACAGAGTCCAATGGGTAGATTTAAGAATCTCGTTGATACACCTATACCATAGAGCTTTTTAAGGCGAAGTACCATATCCCTGAGGGGGTTGGTCTTCGATATTGTCCACCGGAAAACATCCTAACCGACAGGCGAACCGGTGAAGTGGTCATCCCTGTAATCGCTTTTTTGGAGGGAGGGATGACCATTCCCATGGGTACCATAACTAGGGACTACCTTAGAAACCACAGGTTGTGCTTGCACCAGTGCACGACCAATATGTTTAGGGTCTTAGGCAGCGTCGATGCCCTTAACCAGATGATGGATCTGCAGCTCACCTGGCACGACGTCGTACATATGTATGAGTGCCACTCTCAGGCCGACGGGGGATATTACCTGAAATCCCGGTCTCCCGTCGTTAAGATGGTGTTGTGCCTTCCGAAGTCCAACAAGGGCATGAAGGATGACTACGTCATCGTCTCCGGGGCATGGCATGACGGTCACCATTGCCCGATCTAGGAGGGGAAACCAGGTGGGCTGCTTTAGGATTAGATTGAGTTAACCTAGAATCTAGGTTCTAGGCTTTATTTTTGTGTGTTGTTTTACCACCTGGCTTTGAAATAACGTAACTAACTCGATATTTGGTGGTTGTGGTTGCAGATAGGAAGTTCGTCGCTCCCCGCCTCAGCCTTGTGAACGTGCCGGGGCTTAACAAGCTTCTAAGGTCTGAGCTGTGCGTGCACACGAACGGCCAACTTCGTGCTATTCACCTCATATTGGACTTCACCCTACTGTCGGACAGCTTTTTGGACGTCGGCAATTCCATCCGAGCAGGCGATAAGAGAATCAACAGGATTGACGTTTCAATCCCAGGCTTTCTGGCCAAGAGAGACCTACCACCTGTGAGTGGCCAATCCGACAAGCTGCTCCTCAGCCCGCTGTTCAGAGGGAAGAGTCCGCTTCATCCTTGCAATCTTTGGAGGAAGAGATAGACGGCTTCCGCTTCAGCGGTGAAGAGGAGGTACAGGGCAAGCCAAAAGATACCCCAGAGTCCAAGACTTCCGAAGAAGAAGAGGACGATATGCCGCTAAAGCCAAGGGCGGGGTTAAAAGACCTTATCGCCGACAGGAAAAAGGGTGCTTCCTCCAAGGAGACGCCTAAAGTGAAAGAGCCTACTCATCTACCCCCACCTCCTCCTGCCCCTACGACTGGGCTCGGCCTTCTCCCCATGCCCGATCTTAAGAGGAAGAGGCCAGTCGTGGAGCTGGATGCCGAGGAGGGTGAATTGCCCCCTCCACAACAAAAAGGGGAAAAACAGCAAAAAGAAGGGAGAGACGACAGGAGGTCCTCTTCGTCCGAGCAGAGGGGAGACACTCGTGTCATTGACGTCCAGCAACCACCAGCCTGGGCTCCAAGGCTAGACTTGGACGATGCGCCCATTCCCTCCACGACCTCCATTAGGGAATTCTAGAGGGGGCGCTTGGGCTACATTGCCGAGGCCCTCGAGCGCCCTCTCCTTTTGCCTAAAGACATGGATACAGTGAGGTCGTGGAGGCAAGCCGACCTATTTATGTCGATGAAGAGAGACCTGGCCATGGTAAGTTTGTGATTACCTCACTGCTGAGCAGATTAAGTTAGGTGTGTACTATGTATTTCCTTTATATTGTTAACGATACGATTTTGCCTATCTTTCTGTGCAGCTCACACAACAAGTCTATGTGGCCGAGGATTGGGTCAGGGATGCCCGAAGCTTGGCTAGGACAGAGACCCAGTCTCGCCTTGATGTGGAGAGAGACATGGAGGCTCTGAAAAAAGAAAAACAAGAGTTAGCGAAGAAGCTAACTGTGGAGGAGAGGGAGAGGCGAAGTGTCGAGGCTGGCCTTAAGAGAGCCCAAGATCAGGCCGAGGACCAGCGGAAAAAATTGTACACAACAGAAATAGAGCTGGCAACCCAAAGGCAGGTGGTCCTGGAGCTCAAGGCCAGCCTTGAGAAGGCCAAGGCAGCGGAAAAGGAGGCTCGGAAGGCCCTTGTGGTTGCTGAGGCCGAGAAGGAGGCCGAGTTTATCGGCGGCATCGAAGAGACAGAAGTAAGGTTGGCAGAGGAGGTCTCTGAGGTCTGCAGGGACTACTGCAAGTTCACATGGGAGGAAGCCCTGAACTTGGCAGGAGTCCCTGCTGACTCGGACTTAAGGCAGCCGGGGAGGATATACTATCACCCCCACCTTGAGCCAAACTAGGCTGACCCCACCCCCTTATCCTCTCAAGCTCCGGAGCAAACAAGCCTGGCACTTGTTCCTCATGAGGCCGCCGAGGAGGTTGAGGAGGGACAAGTTGCCCCAACTGGACAAGTAGCTCCGGAGGTTTCTTCTGCCGTTATGGATGCCCGTATGGCCAAGGACGCAGCTCCCTTGGAGGTCGAGGCCGGCATACCTGCAATAGAGCCAAGTGGATCTGACAGCCCTCCCTCTTAGACAAGATAGGCTTAGGATTAGGATTGTTAATTGTTGTAGTTGCTAGTTCTTTTATATATATATATATATATATATGTAGCAATCATTTTGCATGTTGAACTGATGTATTCCAACTTTATGATTCAATGAAAATATTTTACTTAACTTCAGCTGTTTCCATTTCTGTTTATTTGCTTGTGAAAAGTCTAAGTTTACAGACTAAAATAGCAACACAAAACTTTAAGGTTCACATCAAAGATCTTTAACTAATTTAGTTTTATCTCAGCAAATGAATATGAATTCAAGCAAGCACAATTAACTGTCGTATTGTTGACTCGTTAAATTGAGTAAGAACAATAGCTTAGAGTGCGCAGTCTGAGTAAATATGAAAGATTAAACTTCTGCATAGTTCTAAGTGATACGTGTGTTTTGGTGATATGACTTTGAGTGTATGATCCGAGGGGTCAGGCATGCCTGAGATTTCATACAGCCTTTAGAAAAGTGAATGAAAATTGTTAATTTACCCAAGGCATGTGGTTCTATGGAGCACTCATGGATGTTAATTTACCCAAGGTAGGTGGTTCGAGGGACCAGACCTGACCAAGGTTCTGTTTAACACTTAGGGGTGTTAATTTACCCAAGGCAGGTGGTCCGAGGGACCAGGCCTGACCAAGGTTCTGTTTAACACTTAGGGGTGTTAATTTACCCAAGATAGGGGGTCCGAGGGACCAGGCCTGACCAAGGTTCTGTTTAACACTTAGTAATATTAATTTACCCAAGGTGTGTGGTCCGAGGAACCAGGCACGACCAAGGTTCTATTTAATACTTAGGGGTGTTAATTTACCCAAGGTAGGTGGTCCGAGGGACCAGGCCTGACCAAGGTTCTGTTTAACACTTAGGGGTGTTAATTTACCCAAGGTAGGTGGTCCGAGGGACCAGGCCTGACCAAGGTTCTGTTTAACACTTAGGGGTGTTAATTTACCCAAGGTAAGGGGTCCGAGGGACCTAGCCTGACCAAGATTTTGTTTAACACTTAGGGGTGTTAATTTAACCAAGGTAAGGGATCCGAGAGACCAGTCCTGACCAAGGTTCTGTTTAACACTTAGGGGTGTTAATTTATCCAAGGTAGGGGGTCCGAGGGACCAGGCCTGACCAAGGTTCTGTTTAACACTTAGTAGTATTAATTTACCCAAGGTGTGTGGTCTGAGGAACAGGCACGACCAAGGTTCTGTTTAATACTTAGGGGTGTTAATTTACCCAAGGTAGGTGGTCCGAGGGACCAGGCTTGACTAAAGTTCTGTTTAACACTTAGTAGTATTAATTTACCCAAGGTGTGTGGTCCGAGGAACCAGGCATGACCAAGGTTCTGTTTAATACTTAGGGGTGTTAATTTACCCAAGGTAGGTGGTTCGAGAGACCAGGCCTGACCAAGGTTCTATTTAACACTTAGTAAATAAGCTATATAGTAGACTTCAATGAGAAAATGGGAATTTTCATTAATAGTAGTACCTTTTTAGGTTATTTACATTCTAGGGGTGTGGTACAGCCCTTTCATCTAAATCTTCTAAATAAAAAGCTCCTATTCCAGCTACCGATAGGATACGATAGGGGCCTTCCCAATTAGGTCCCAGTTTCTCCCAGGCCGGGTTCTTCACAGTGCCCACGACTTTTCGCAAGACCAAATCTCCTGGTGCAAGTGGTCTCAGTTTGACATTGGCATCATAACTCTGTTTGAACTTATGCTGATAATAGGCTAGTTGAACCGCAGCATTTTCTCTACGCTCAGCGACTAGGTCCAGATTGTCCTTTAGTAGTTTGTCATTGTCGGCCGAGGTAAATGAACTGGTTCTAAGTGTGGGGAACCCAGTTTCTATTGGGATAACGGCCTCAGCACCATACGTCATGGCAAAGGGGGTCTCTCCGGTAGACCTCCAAGGAGTCGTCCTGTAGGTCCAGAGTATATGTGGTAGTTCTTCCACCCATTTTCCTTTGGCATCATCTAACCTCTTCTTAAGACCGTTTACTATGACTTTATTAACTGCTTCAGCTTGGCCATTTCCTTGAGGGTATGCAGGGGTGGAGTACCTGTTCGTAATGCCTAGCCCGCAGCAAAATCTTCTGAATGCTTTGCTGTCGAATTGAAGGCCATTGTCCAAGATGAGAATATGTGGTACTCCAAATCGTATTATGATATTTTTCCATACAAACTTCTGGACATCCACATCCCTGATGTTCGCCAATGGCTCGGCCTCAACCCATTTGGTGAAGTAGTCTGTTGTGATGACCAAATATTTCTTACTCCTGGCTGCTTTACGAAAAGGGCCTACAATGTCCAGGCCCCACTGAGCGAAAGGCCATGGACTTGACAATGGATTCAGAACTCCTCCTGGTTGATGTATGTTCGGCGCAAACCTCTTGCACTGGTCACACTTTTTTACATATGCTTGTGATTCCCTTTGCATGTTTGGCCACCAGTAGCCCTAAGTTAAGGCCCTGTGTGCTACAGATCTTCCTCCTGTGTGGCTGCCACAAATCCCTTCATGCAGCTCTTCAAGGAGCAACTCCGTGGCTTCAGGATGCACGTACAACAGATAGGGTCCAGAGAAAGAACGTTTATATAGCTTACTATCCCCTGATAGCCAGAACCGAGGTGCTTTTCTCCTCACCTTGTCAGCTTCGGCCTTGTCTGTTGGTAAGACGTCATCCCTGAGATAAGTCACCATAGAGTCCATCCAGCTTGGCCCTACACTAACTTGATAGATGTCAGGCCTTTCCTTTTCCTTAGCATGTCTTTGTACATCCTCCACCAGGATAAGCCGAGGTAGCCCTTCCGCCGAGGAGGTTGTGAGAGTGGCCAAAGAATCCGTGTGCGTGTTTCCACTCCGGGGAATGTTTTGCAGGTTAAACGACTTGAACTATGATTGTAGTAATTTGACCTGCCTTAGATACTTCCGCATTCTTTCATCTCGTGCTTCCAATTCTCCTCGAACCTGGCCGACAACCAAAGCTGAGTCCGAGAATACTTCTACGATGCTTCCCCCCATTCTTTTGACCATAGTCACTCCGATTAGCAATGCTTCATATTCAACCTCATTATTAGTAGCCGAGAAGTTTAGTCTAAGGGACTTTTCGATAACGACATTCTCTAGAGACACCAAGACTAATCCCACTCCTGAGCCTCTCTGGTTGGCCGCGCCGTCGGCATATAACTTCCATGGTGGGGACTGTTGCACGGATATAAGGCCAACTGAATTTCCATCCATGTGCGTTGTCTCGATTATCCCTTCTAACACAGGTTCAGCAAACTCGGCCACCAGATCGGCCAGTATCTGTCCCTTGATCGAGGTGTGAGGTATGTACTTTATGTCAAAAGCCCCTAGTATGGTACCCCACTTAGCAATACTTCCCATATAATCTGCACTCCGAAGCAGTGATCTGAGCGGGAGTTGGGTGAGGACCACAACCGTATGTGATTGGAAGTAATGAGGGAGTTTACGAGTGGCATGAATTACTGCAAAGATAGCCTTCTCAAGTGGCAGGTAACGAACCTCGGCCTCGTGAAGGGATTTACTCACATAGTACACAGGCTTCTGGACGCCATTGTTGACTCGTATAAGTACTAGACTCACAGCATGGGTGGCTACAACAATGTAGGCGAACAAGACCTCGTCCGTTGCAGGGCTAGACATGATGGGAGGCTGAGTTAGGTATTCTTTTAGTTGCTGGAAAGCTAGAACACACTCTTCATTCCACTCGAACCCCTTCCACTTGTTCAACAACTGAAAGAAAGGCCGACACCTCTCTGTAGACTTAGAGATGAATCGATTAAGAGCGGCGGTCATCCCAGTCAACTTCTAGACTTCTTTTGGGTTCCGAGGGGGTTGCAGACTGTTGATCGCCCTAATCTGGTCGGGGTTGATCTCAATTCCGCAATGGGTGACTATATAGCCCAAAAACTTTCCTGATCCAACACCGAAAGAGCACTTCAAAGCGTTGAGTCTTAATTTGTGCTTCCTTAAGATTTCAAAGATGTTCCCGAGGTCTCCAATGTGGTCGGACTCCAGCTTGCTTTTGACCACCATGTCATCAATATAAATCTCAATTCATTTCCCCAATTGTGGTTTAAACATTTTTGTCATCATTCTCTGGTAGGTGGAGCCTGCATTCTTTAGACCAAATGGCATCACTTTATAGTGGTAATTCCCTATGGGAGTTACGAAGGTTGTTTTCTCTTGATCGTTCAAGGCTAAGGGAATCTGGTGCTACCCTTGGAAGGCGTCCAAGAAACTCATTCGCGGGTGCCCTACGGTTGCATCTACTAGTTGATCAATCCGAGGCATGGGGAATGGGTCTTTTGGGCAGGCTCTATTTAAGTCCGTGAAATCCACGCATACACGCAATTTCCCATTCTTCTTCTTCACCACCATCGTGTTAGCCAGTCATTCTGGATAGAAAACCTCCCTGATAGCCCCTGCCTGCTTGAGTTTGTTTACTTCATCCCTAACAGCATCAGAATGCTCCCTGGATGAGCGCCGAGGTGGCTGCTTCTTGGGTAAGGCAGCTGGGCTCACATTAAGGTGATGGTAGATGAACTCGGGATCCACTCCTAGGGCCTCGTAAGAGTTCCAGGCAAACACGTCAACGTTTCTCCTAAGGAACGTCAGTAGTTCCTCCTTTTCCTGAGGGGGTAAATGAGCCCCTATCTGGAAAAACTTATCTGGGTCCTCCCCAATAACAACTTTCTCTAGTCTTTCACACTGCTCCTCGGCCGGCTCTACGACTTTGGGGGGAATCGGGAACTTTGACTGCTACGAGTACCAGACCGTGGTGGTCGTTGGTTCGGCATCAGGCCGATGTGTAATAGCAGCTATGGGGCATTGTCTTGTCATTGGCTGGCTTCCTATAATCTCTTCCACTCGTCCTCCTGACGGAAATTTAACCTTTAGATGCAAGGTCGAAGAAACGGCCCCCAAAGCATGGAGCCAGGGCCTGGCCATGATGGCCGTGTAGGGAGAGTATGAATCCACCACAATGAAGTCTACCTCGACCACTTCAGACCCTGCTTGTACGGGTAGCCTTATTTGACCCTTAAGGATGATGGTCTTTCCATCAAAGCTAACTAAGGGTGAATCATACGCTGTCAGGTCTTCAGGCTGTAAGCCTAGTCCTTTATATAGATCCGGATACATGATCTCAACCCCACTCCCTTGATCAACCATCACCCTCTTCACATCGTACCCTCCTATTCTAAGGGTGATGACCAGAGCGTCGTCATGGGGCTGTATTGTCCCCAATTTATCTTCATTCGAAAAGCTTAAGGCTGGTCGAGCCTCCATCCTTGCCCGTTTCGTCTCTTGGTTGGCGTCCTCGGCGGATGCCCTGGAAATGGACATTACTCTGGAAGGGCAGGATCCAGTTCTCCTGGGGGCCACGAAGATTACGTTAATCGTGCCCAAAGGGGGCCTTGATGAGGCGGTCCCCGAAGCCCCTGGCCTGATATGGTCTCCCTGGTTGCTTGGTCGATTGATGAACTGCTGTAGCTTTCCTTCCCTCGCAAGTTGTTCCAAATGGCTTTTCAAAGTCCTGCAATCCTCGGTGGTGTGCCCTCGCTCTTGATGATATTGGCAATGAAGGCTCTGATTGCGCCTCATGGGGTCTCCCCCCATCTTGTTTGGCCACTTGAAGTATGGTTCATTCTGAATTTTCTCCAGAATTTGGTGAATTGGTTCTCTGAACACGGCATGGACTGCTTGTAATACAATAGACCTGGACTGCACACTGTAGTCTCTCTGCGGCCTGCTGTTACTGTACTGGTCCGACCTGAACTCCCTCCTCTCTTGAGGGATAACCTTAGCCTTTCCCTTTCCAATCAGCTGATCTTCTTCGACGCGCTTATACTCGTCGATGCGGTCCATTAGTCGGCACACACTTCTTACCGGCTTCTTGGTCAGTGATTTTCTCAGGTCGTGCTCCGACCTTGAAAGTTCTTACTGCCACGTCATCGAAGCTCCCTTTGATTTCGTTAAACATCTCCCAGTATCTGTCTGAGTATGTTTTCAGCGTCTCCCCCTCTCACATGGACATGGACAGCAAAGAGTCTAGTGGCCGAGGAACCCTGGTGTTCGTCACGAACCGAGAGCAGAAAACCCTGGTGAGCGCCCTAAAGGACCCAATAGAGTCTGCCGCGAGGCCATCAAACCACCTCATAGCTACAGGCCCCAAACTGGAGGGGAACACTTTGCACATGAGAGTCTTGTTCCGAGAATGGACAGCCATTTTCTGATTGAAATGGCTCATATGCTCCACGGGGTCAGTCCGTCCATTGTATGCAGTGAAGGTAGGTTGAGTAAAACGCCGAGGAAGGCTTCTTCCTTCAATTCTGCGTGTGAAGGGCGACTTGGAAATTTGGTTGAGTGCCCTATTCATTGCATTACTCCCAGGACCCCTTGAGGATGTGCCTCTGCCCCTGCGGTTATAGTGGGGCTCTTCTACGTGGGAGAAGGACTCACTTGGGGGTGTCCTGGAGCGGCGTCTATAATTGGCATCGTCATCATCGTCATAAGAACCATCCGTGATGGACGGACTGCTAGACGGACTGTGCCTCCTTCGCGCACGGCTCAACTTCTTCTTGAGATGATCAATCTTGCGTTGCATGTCCTCATGAGACTCGTCACTGTCATTTCGACGTCGACTCCTCGCAGTACGATCTAGGTGCACACTCCCTTCACGGTCTCTTTCACGCTCAAGATGCACGAAATGGTCAATATGCTGAGAGCCACTTGACTCCGCTCTGTTAGAATCTGATCTAACCATGGTTCAAGCCTCAACACACAGGTGCAATAATGCTCTCCCCACAGACGGCGCCAATTGTAAGGACACCAATTTAAGGATCGGGCTTACGAACAGGACAGATTGAGGCCTAGACTGTGTACAGTATCCTTGAAATGAATTTATAAAGAGAGTGGGTTGGAGAATACTTGATCGAAGGCTTGTGGGTTGATGGCCCAAGTATAATTATGATCAGATTTACACTGGGGAAATACAAGATAGCTACAAGGTTCTTCTCGGCACAGTCCGAGGAGTATGTTAAGACTAATACAATGAACACTTCTCTCTTTTTTCTTCTCTTTCTGTTCTTCTTTTTCTTCTAATCCCCCCCTTCTTTCTTTCTTCCTTTCTCTATTTATATCTCCTTTTCCCATTACGTGGGCTTTTCTTGATACTTGTCCCATCAGCCTCCATCTGGAGTCTTCCTCTGGCAGTTGCAAAGGATGAAGATCACTGTTCAGGTGTCTTTTCCCATTAATGCGGCCATGATGTTAGCTGCAGGATCATAAATGCGGTGGCAGCAGCCTTTTGCCTGATATCTGATCTTTGCCACCTGTCCTTTTTGTCCATATAAATCAGGGGATCCTCCGGGGGAGCTAGGATTGATGTAGAAGCATTCATTTGGGACACCCTTTTGACAGTTCGAACAGGCAAGCCTCCTCGGACCAGTCCTTCTTTCACGTGACTTACACTTCAGAATCGAATTAGGCTGGGCAAACCCCTCAAGATTTGTTTTCTTTGGACGTATAGGTCTCCTCGGACGGGCCGTGGCCCATTACCTGATATTAGGCCCTTCACCCCTACAAGTGTGTTTAGTGGACTTTGTTTGTAATTTGAGGACATAAAGAGTGGTAGAGTGGCTTAATAAAATATTTAATTGGTCTAGGATCATTACTTTACTCTTAAATTCAACCTCTTTTTAAATAATGTGGTATTCAAATCCTATAAATGTATAATAGCTCATTGTTGTGATTTATATAATTTTGTTAGTATTTATCCACCATTATTTTCAGTCATATCATTTTTTATTGTGATAATTGGTAATAATCTCTAGGTAGTAAGGAGTTTGCTTCTTCTTCTTTTTTATTATTTTTTTTTTTATTTGGATAATTTAAAAAAGAGAAAGTATTACAATGTTTGATGTGGATAGCTCATTATTTCTTGGGGACGAGGTTTCATTCTAGAAATTGATATGTTGTAATTATTTGAAATGGTTTTTTTATTGGAACATGCTTGAACCATATCATTGTGGCTTTTAGATGAATGTTGTTTATTTGACTAATCTATTTATACATATTTTCAACGATTTTTTTTTTAATTAGAATTATCAAATTTGATTAGCTTCACCAATAAAAGTAAATGTGTATAACTTTCGTTCAAAGATCTCGTGCATCGCACGGGTTAGTGACTAGTTAGAAGTTAAAATGGTGTAAGTGTTAAAGATGATTATATATGAGGACAATCTATGATAATCTGCTACAATATGAAAATTAATAGTCTTTTACTCTTCTATTGCCATATACATTGACCGTGAACAAATCAATAAACCACACTTCATTTCTTATTATTTTTCTTATTCAATGTCACAAAGGACCACTTTATAGAAGGCCTTGCAACCGTGATATGAGAATGAGAAAGAAATGTTGTTATAGATTACTAGTCGGCGTAATCACAAACTCACGCAATATATGAAAATATATAATTATTTTGAGATGTAGTATAATGTATGATTTATTTTCTAAATTTTATTGTAAATAATTTGTCTTCTTAAAAATTAAACAATTTTTAAAAGAAATTTATGACTATTTTTAAAAATATATAATTTTCTCATTTTTGGTGTTTTTAATTGATCTTATTCTTTTTTAAAATGCTCTATATTTTTTTAACTATTGTTCTTATGCATTATATTTGCCTAATTTATTTTGGTACAATTAAAATGTTTAAGTTTCAACTTTATTATTCAATTCCTCATTCTTTTAAGAAGATTATTATAATAATAATAAATTATCAAATAATTAAAATTGATATTACTCAAATAACTAATAGTAATTCAAACCTATCTTCTCCCAGTTTTAAGTAAGTACACCAAAGTGGACCAAAATGAACTTAATGGAACAAGATAGACCTAATACACCGAAATGGACCTAATTGACCAAAGTGGACTGAATAGACCAAATTGTATTGAATGAACCGAAATTGACCGAATTGGACCAAATTCCCAACCATAATTAGTAAACATAACTCAAAAAATTAATAATAATTATATTAATAAAGTGATGTAAAAACCATAATATGTGGTAAGTAATAGATTCCAACATGATGGAAGTGGTTTGTTGTTAAAGTAAAATTTTATCACATTAATATTTTTAACTAAATTATTATGCATGCATTTATGATTCTATGTACTTGTTGAAGGTTTTATTCAAGTCGAATTTAGTTACATGTAGTCTTTTTTTTGTTATTTTTTTTTTTTTTTTGGAGAAAGATGTAGAGAAAGTTGGTACACCACAAAAAAACCTATCAAGAAAACCACTTGCATGTAATATTTTATACAAAAACAAAAAGAAACATATATATATATATATATATATCATATGGCCTTTATTATCTCTATCTCTTGAAGGTATTGAAAAATGACATATGGTTCTCTAAATAGGAGCGGAACTAGACAACTTGGCCTTAAATACTATATTAGCGTATAGATATGAATACAATTATGGAATTGAATACAATTATGGAATGAGACTATCTTTTAAAGTAACTATAAACTAAAAATAAATATGTGATGTCTCCATCCAAGGTATTTGTATTACATGTATTTTCTATTATAGTTAAATTTAGGTTCAAGAATGTGCAAAGAAAAGCTTGTGAAAATTGTTGATCATATCATGATTGATAAGTTATAATTAGTTTTGGGATAGAGCAAAGGAATAATGCATTATTACATATATTGATATTTATATAAATATTTTTTAAAAGAAATAATGAAAAGAAAATGATAAAATAGCCATTGATGTAACTCAACCGAAACAAAGCAACAATAAAGTGTTGCAATTTAGCTTTTAAATATAGATAATATTGGTATAGATATAGATTAACCTGTTGTATGTAATAATTAAAGAATTTGAGTTTATTTATCTTTTAACACAATAATATATCTTATTTTTCATTATTTTATTTACCTTATAACACAATAGTATATTTTGTTTTTAATTATTAGGAAAACCATGGTTTAAATTCCTATGTACGATTTAGTACCTATTAGCTACTACTTATTTCTTTAGCTTTCTGAATATGGACCATTTGAAAGAGCTGTTTCTAAAAGAAAAAGGAAGTTTTAAAAAGTAGCACTTTGAAGAAATGTGGTTTCAAAACGGGATGTGAAAAGGGAAATAGTGTCATTATGTATAGTATATCTCTTATGCATTTTAGCTCTTTATTTTACTCATCTATTCAATCATATGCATATATGTCTGGTTCAACATGTGAGGATTTGCAAAGATGCTATAGGCCATGCTTATCCATTATGTATTCTGAACAGTATGGATCAATTATTCATCAATTATTCATTATAGGCCGTTGAGTATTTTGCCCACTGGGCATAATACCACCGTAAATAGGCCGGATTTGCTCTCATATATATTTCCATTTAGGAAGCACTTTTTTTTTTTTTTTTTTTAATTAACATAGAACCTCACAAAGGCAAGGTCCTTTGGACCCATTCTTAGAGAGTAAACTATGGATACGCGTTCCCACCCACCAAAGCCATGTATCAAGTAATTCAAAAGAACTATTAGTGAATATCGAACCTAAGATGTCAGGGTCTATAGCTCACCCCAAGCTTCCAACCACTTAGGCTGCACCCTGATGGGTTGTTTGGAAAGCATATAAACTGGATCCTCTAAATAAACATGTTGAAGCTTCTTTTGTTGCATACATAAGTTACATCCAGTTTTCCCCTGCATCCTTATGCTCCATTCTGGATCATTCAAATTTCATGAAAAATCATATTGCATAAGGAAGATAGATATACGAAAGGAATTGAATTTTTTGAAGTTTCATAGTGGATGTTTTTGAAACATGTTTTGTAATTATATAGATGAGGTAAAACTTTGAATATTTCCTTAAGACATTATATCTTTGGTTCTATAAATAAATTCACCATATTTACGTATACAACAGTGTAGCACAACCATAGGACTTTTGGCCAATGCACTTCCTTGAGTACAATTACAGCTTCCATGGCTAGCTGGTTGAATTTAATCGAAAATTCCCAAGCTACAACACCTAAAATACTAGAACTAAAATACTGTATTTAAGTGTTACCCTTATAAATAAACTTATTCTGTCCACTTTATGTAAGTCAAGCCAAATATGGCCTCAGGTTGGTATGTGGCACATTCAACAGAATTTAACATCATCAATCATGCAGTAACAAAATCAAACACTTGTGCTGCCATTACAAGCATTTTATAAGTATGTTTGTCAATGGTTCACAGCCTGAACTGAATTTAATTTGGTAACCTTTTTGGTTTATGACTTTAGTCCCTGAAAGACTTGCATGCAAACAAACTCTGTCCACAAGGACACAATCTAATTAATTTTTTCCACAATTTTCATTATTTCTTACAAGGACCGGGATTATGCAACTCCCATTAATTCATTTTCCCCCAACAAATCCAAGATGCTTTATTAATCACCTCACATTCTTTAGAATATACAAGGTGCATTTCATATAAAAGGTCATAAAAAAGTAGAGCGCCGACCTGAGAATGGGCCCAATGAATTCTTTGAAGATATCACTTTGCTGACCAACAGTCTCCACCTAGCCTCATCTTTCTTCGCCTGCTGCTGCATTTTTTCCTTGAAATGCCTGGAAGCAAGAGGGGAAAAAGAGAACTTATTAACAATATCATCAAATTTATCATATATGAATGTTGTCCACATGTATCACTCAAAATGAGCTGCTGCATTTTTTACTTGAAATGCCTAGAAGCAGGAGAACAGAAATAATCTTATTAAGACAATTATCAAATTATCATATAGGAATGTTGCCCAAATCAATCACTCAAAATAAACACAACTAAGATTAGGATTCTGCCAGTGTTAGCGCACTACCCAGTTACCAAGTCATCGGTTCAATGCCAACTGAGCATTGCCCAAGTGATTGAACTAACTACTCTCAAGTCTCTAGAATAGATTTTTTTTTTCTTTAATGTCTGTCGATAACTTAGGTGAAATTCAACCCAACTGCCATTCAATAGGAGGTTTTCACCTTTGATAATGATCTTATTGAGGAAATGTTAATCTGAGACTCTGGCTGACATGTGCACAACATGACATTCTACATCTTTCATCACTTTTTTTTGGGGGAAGTGGGGATTGGACTAATCATATACTTTCCCCAGACAATGAAGGGCATAGAGGCAAAGATAGAAGTTTCATGCTTACCTGCAAAGAGGGACCTTGCAAGAATCAGGGTCATTGCACAAGCGAGAATGCAATTCAAGCAGCTGCCACATGCGCTTGCAGTGAACACATCCACCAGGAACTCGGGTCTTACAACTGGAGAAGTGACGGACTAAAGTCTCAAGCCCTTTGCAAGCTGGGAAACCACAAGCAACCTGGCTTCCTTTCAGAACCTTGTCACGAGGCCCTATTGTTCTACACCCATCCCTGCATATGTGAAGGAGGGCTTCCATCGCCTCATACAGTTGCAAGTACACCTTTTTCTCTTCCTTTCTCTTCAATCGGTCTTCTTTTCTCTGAAACAAAGAATCGAAGAAAATGATTATGAAAGAAATGTAAGCTGATGATTGAAAACAAAAAAATTCGTTGTCCAACAAATTGTTTATCAATGACTAAAGAATATGAGCTTTCGACTTATGAAAGTCACAAATTGACTAGTATACAATGTAAATAATTTTAAATTGACCTAAAATTAAAAAGGGTAAACTATGATAGCCTCCCTCAAGGTTTGGGGAAATGTAAGAAATACCCTCTTATTTTTATAAATGAAAATCCACCTCTTTGAGGTTTTGATTTATATTAACAAATAAGTCCTTAAGATCATTTATGTCCATTACAAATGAAGTCAAAATACATGTTTTTCAAATTAAATTCTCATCCAGGATAACCTCAATATAATGCTTACTATCGAAATTGGTTATATGAAGAAAATTAAAACTACAAGGAGTAAGTGTAAATTTTAAAAATAAAAGTGGATTTCTAACATTTCCCCAAAACACAAGGGAAGTTAATGTACTTTACCTAATTTGAGGGGAAAAAACATAGAGTTAATCCATTGATTAAAAAAGATAAAGAGTAGTTTTCAACAAATGGAGTGGGTCCTCTGTACTAATATGTGAAGGGTAGCGAGAAGGGTGGGGGGAAGGGGGGGAAAGTAAATAATCTTCTATATTAATGTTATGAAAAGCATAGATTTGGATATTTTTACACACTAGGACCAAGTAGATAGTCCATTGCAGGATATGTTGTGCAGATCCCAACAGTAAGAAAGTAAAGGTAGGATTTTTTTTTTTTTTTTTTACAAGGCTTAAAAGTTAACTAACCAGGAAGTTAGTATGTTGTGGAACCATTAGGAGGTTGTTGAGCCAGGGATCTACCACATACCCAGTGCAAAAACCTTCCTTGTTGCCTTAATTGTTACGAAATTCAAGAGATAGTTAACGTACATAAATTATAGCAAGCATATATTTAAATATCCATTAAAATTTCCATGCTTAGTTCATGATGACAGATATAATTTTCCTTGAACAAAGAACAGGAACTGACTTACTGAATCTGCCTCAACAAGGCACTCTAGAAGTTCTTGTTCAAGTGCAGGATTAGCCCGCTTCATTACTTTCCAACCTTCAGTTGAAGATATAGTTTTGAAGTCTCTGATAATCATATGAACACAAATGAAAGAGAGCCGTGGTGCATCACAATTCCTTGCCAATTGAAGTACATCTATCACGTTTTCTTTGGTCAGCCAGCCCTGCTCCAGAACATATATACAAACTCTTTTCAGCGATGGGACTGAGTAGGAGTGTGATAAAACCAACAAATGGAGAACAAACTGCTTCATTTCATCCTCTTCATAGCTGCATTAAAATATTTAAGAAATAACTTTGAGCATTTTAGCAAGAATCGCTATCTGAGAGAGAGATGGGGATGCAAAAAGATGGAAAAGGACAACTCCCACATACCAGGACGAGTAAATAAAACGGATAAAAGCATAGGCAGCTTGATAAGGCACCCCGGGAATCTTGATGTATCTCATACCATTCTTAACTTTTGATTGCTGTAGAATATTCCCCAGCACAGGAGATGCAACACTCTGCATGGTGAAAAAAAAAAAAGAAGCCTTTAGGCCCATCCCTGTTCAAAAATTCCTCAGCAACTAAAAAAAAAAAGAAATTCCAGGAATTTGTTTGTGATGAAATTATAGTTTCAATAGTTCCATTGCCTCATTTAAACCACCATTTCTAGAAATTGAAAAGGCAGCAACTTTGTCAGTATACTATTTTCAAGTGAATGTCTTTACACTATTAAGTCAGGACCAGCAATAAAAATTGGGCTAGCTCAAAATTATAAAAGGAAGTTCAATCGACTCACCAGAATACTGGAATGAGCCAGAATATATGATTTGTCCTCTGTAATAATATAGACATCTGAACCATATCCTTCCTTGAAAAGCTTGTCCCATGTATCTTTTGTTTCCTTGGGGACGGAGCTACACTCTGAAAGCCTATTGGAATATTTGATTCTAATACAGGATTTACTAGGGAGAGAAGGTGGTCTTGGAATATTACATTTAGAGGATACAGAAGAGGAGGGAACTTCCAGCACAGGTAAAATATCGGCTGGATTATCTTCTTCTAGGTGTATATTAAAAGATCCACAGAAGGATTCACCAGTTGAGGATGGCCAGGGATAGTCAAGATCTGATGAAGCCATTAAATACTAGGTATTACGTACTACACAGCTATCAAATTCTAATCAAGGATCTGCATACAAGATAAAAACAGATTATGAGAAGTGTCAATTAATTGCAAGCAGCTAAAGTTCAAAATGATATTAAAAGAGTATCAATGAAACAAAGGGAACATAGTGTGCATGGTATTTGACGATGATATTAATGAAACAGTGATTATGTTGGAAACAAATCTAGATATATAGTTACTTAAATGGGATCTAAAGTTTGCATCATAATGTCAAACTTCTTCAGAAAAGGAATGCCAAACAGATGTAAACAAACAAAGCAGAACACCCTATATTATCAAATAGGAAAAGAATCAATTTCATACATCCTTTACTATGACTTGTAGAACATTCATAAAGTTGCTTTGCTTTGAGGTTACAGATTTCTTCCATGCCCACAAAAATCAATACCAGGAAACCTTTTAATTTGCCACAAAAGTTCAGAATCCACCCTAACCAGATACTTTACTTAAAATTATAACTAACTGTTTAAATGAATCTTCCATAAACCTTACATGTGCCATTCACACAAATTTAGACATTGAAATGCGCATACATACTGTAACCTTTATAGGGAATGTGTTAGAAGAATTAATCATAAAAGTACCAAACGAAAACATACAAGGATTATAGCATCTATTCCATTGATGACAAAAGTAAATAAAAAAAAAAAAGGTAGTTGGAGATTACGATAATGATTAAAGTGTCAAATTCAAGACAAAAGTCCACACTCACACACACATTAACAATTAAACAATTGCAAATGATACATATTGAATAATGATTACAAGAACATGCATAAAATGTAAATAAATAATAAATAAGACTTCCTTTTTATTTATTAAACAAATATGATATCCACAGAACATGAAGAATTAAAAGGAATTTTTATATAGAAACCAAGTTTGGCAGCTAGTCAACCATTAATACAAAACAAACAATAATTACATGGTAGAAATTTCTTAAATGGCAAGGAAGTATAAGAAAAGAAATAAAAAACTCCAAGTCTTACAAAAAGTATTTTCCTTTGGGGAAAAGTTCTGGTCAAGTTTCAATTAAACAACCTGATTGAAAAATTTACACTTTACCCACCTGGGTCTAACTGTATTTAGTTTTGGCTCATGAGTCATGAGTTTAGTGTAGACATTAAAATCTGTGTAAATTACACCCAAGTGGGTAAATCACTCTTTGGTGGATCAAACTTTGACCCAAATCACAGGTGGGCTAAATTTAATTAACTTTTTAAAGGTTTCTCAGCAATCAAATACATACACACCAGATGGGGACAGTTACCTTCAGAAAAGGCAGCAAATCTCACACAAAAATATTTGAGATTTGTGCAATTTTTCCTAGAAGCTTTATGGTACAGAGCTATAGAACCTGAAAATCAAATTTTTTTTAAAAAAATTATTAATAATATTCCAAACAAGCCCCTTCAAATATCTTCACAAAAATCAAAACCCAAATCAATCATAGTATTCAAAACATAATAACAAAAGCATCCTCAAGTAAAAGTCCTAAACTTTTCTTCTGCTATATAAAATTTCTCTGATGAGAAAAATCCTAACTTTTTAAGGTGGAAATGTATTTCAATTTCCAGCAAAAAATCACACTTTTTAAAAAACGAACTTGATTTGATTTTCAGGGAAAATATTTTCAGGGTATTATTTTTATTAAAAAAACACAAAGAAGCAATGGAGCCAAAAATATTTTCTTCTAGTAAAATATGCTCACCCAAAAAATAAATAATTAATAAATAAAAAAATATCTTCTAGAACTTAGAAACTATTAAAAAAAGAAAACCCACCCGGAAAACGCTGATTAAAACTGCATCAAAGTGATTTTAACTTCAAATTTCACAAGAAAAAAGAGAAAGCAGCTAATCAAACCGAACAGATTGGAAATAGTTATGAAGGAGAAGAAATTGGAGGTACCTTAATGAAGAAGTAGATACATCAAGTGATTAGGAAATGGGTCAAGATTTGTTTATGGAAAATGCAATGAAAAAACTGATGGGTCTGTGAGTATTTTATTATATTTTATTTGTGTGTGTGCGTGTGTGTGTGTGTGAAGCAGAGCAGAGTAATATAGACAAAGATTTTAGTGAGAGAGAGAGAAGGAGAGAGACGTGTGCCTAAAACAGGAGGGAAATTGAGAGTAGGAGTCTGTTATTTATTGGGGGAATGAAAGGCATTAGTTTTGGTCTTTAATGTCATTTAAGTCTATTATTTATAGTAACTCTGTTTCTTTTTCTTTCTTTCATTTTTTATCATCATGGTTGTTGTTGTTGTAATGGTTATTTCACTTATTTGTCATCTCATGGTATATTCAATTATTACCTTCTTTTTCTTTTTCTTTTTTTTTAATTTAATAGTTGGGGGTGAGGATTTATTTGAGATTTTGGACACCTTTATCAAAAAAAGAAATGTTATCTTCGTAATATCATCACAATATTTTCATAACAACTCTTAAATAAAAAATTATTATTGAAAGATAAAAAAATTATTTTGATAATGGATTTAAATTAGAACATAAAAAAATGTTATAAACATAACATTTCTCTTATTAGAAAAAAGAAAATATTTTATAAACTTTTCTCTCATAACATACGAGACTCGTGTGCGTGGGGCTCATACACCTCTTTTAAAAATGAGAAAATATCTTAAGAGATTTCTCTCTCATAATATGTGAGACTCATATTTATGAGATATATATCCTATAAGATATATATATATATATATATATATATAAATCTTTTGTACCATTTTTTATGTTCTATTTTATGTTTCACTAATCATAATTTATCATGTATTTATTCAAGCTTTCTTATAAAATACTCAAACTTGTGATTGGGGAAAAAAAAAAAATCAAATTGATGACCAATTGAGATTGGTATAACCTGAAATGGTACACAAAAAGTAGTATAGTACAGAGGATTTGAATATGAAACCATTTAGTAACATATTTTATTGTTACAAACTTAGAATCACCAACAAATTATTATTTGAGTTAATGCTCTTGGCCATTGAGTTATGTCTTTATAAGACAAAGTATGATAAACTACTTTTATCGAAAGAGGATAATAAACTACTACTATTTTTATGGCTGAATTATTGGTTAAAGCTGAATTTTGTACCTACAGTATAGAATGTATCAATTTTATTTATTGAAGTTTCGGAGAAAGTATACCACTTGCTGTTAAAGTTGACTGTTGAAATCATAAAAATTGTTCTACATTTGAATACTTTGATTTATTTGCTAGGTCTAAAGCTTTTTTTTTTTTAATTTAAAATTACATGTTACAGTTTCTGTTTGTTTTAATATTTAATATTTTCTCTTTGTTATCTCAAATTATTTTTAATATTTTCTATATAATAAATCACTTTCTAAAAAATATTTCCTAAAAACTATTTGATTTTTCTATGTTTAGAACTAGAAGCGACCTTAAAATAAATTGTAAAATTATCTATGACCTCTTTTATTTAGCAACGCGTGAGATAGAATTGTTTTCCTTACTTAGCTTTACCTAAGACAAAATTGTTTTCTAGAAAATTTTAGTAGAAAACAATTTTATCTCACATCAAGCTAAATAAGGAAAGTTAAGAGATAGTTTTCATTTAATCTTTTTTTTTTTTTTTGAGAAATTATATGTCCACAACATTTTTCACAATATGTTTACAACAAATCTTAAGTGACAGGTTGTTACTGGTTGTTATTGTTGGGGCAAAAAAGTAATCTTAGTGTTAAGTTCAAATTTAAACCAATAACAACTAACCACTTATAATTTATTGTGAAAAATGTTGTGGATGTAGCACCTCTTTTTTTTTTTTAATACTAACAAAGAAAATATGGAAAACTATCTTCACTTAAAGTATTCTATTAAAACAAACAAAACTCATATATAAGACAATTTTCACAAACATTAGTCCACACCGAAAGAAATTCAGGACAAAAGGAATATTTAGACCTTTTAGGTACTAAATTGATACAATCAATAATTTAAGTATGAGTTTGGATTGTGTCTGGCGTCTTTGAGTCTGATGTTTAAATAGTGGGTCCCGTGCATTGTTCACGGGACCCACAAGTACGAAATTCAGCAAAATTTTCATTAAAATTGGGTCTCACGGCACTATTTACATATTTAAAAATTATTTTACTACAATGTTTTCAATTTTTAGCAATAAGCGGTATCCAATTAAACCTTAAGAATAAAATTGAACTATAACAAAAAGTTTATGTACCAAAATCAAACTGCGAAAGAAAAGAACTAAAAAATAATAATATTTTGAGCTTTATCTTCTTCTTCTTCTTTTTTTTTTTTAAATTCCATTAAATTGATAAAATTTTAAGAAAAGGGTAGAACGAAAAATCAACCAAAAAAAAAAAAAAGACTACGAATATCAGATTCAATTTCAACAGCCCACCCTCTCATGCATAAATCTGAAATTCCATATTCTCTCCTCACTTTCCAATTTATCCATACACAAAATTTTAGACGTTATGTATGACTAATTGTCTTAATCATAAGAAAGGAAAAATATACTGCAATGGACTTATACATCAAATAACTATCATGCATTAATCATTGAAGATTAAGAAGTTTCACACTCCCAAAATTTAGAATCTAGTAAAAAAATTTATCTTATAAATATATTGAAAATTTTTAGTTCAAGTTATATTGTTTTGGAAGCCAAGCCTAGCTTTTATGAAGGCCATGACAAAGACTATATTTTTTTTTTTTTTGGTAATTTAAAACGTATGTTTTAAACTTACACAATTGGAACTAGAATGAAATCTTGCTTACCTCAATATGTTTTTAGGGGAATTAATTTGATTGGAGGCCAAGAAAATTCCAGGACAGTGAGGAGCCAAAGTTATAACGTGTTCATAGCAAGCCAAGGATAAGTGTCATCCCTCATATATGTGTTGAAATTTGAGGTTAGTGAATGCACCAAAATACCATATCGTGTCAAAAAAAAAAAAAAAAAATTAGTGGAGGGTGGAGCCAGATAAGATTGAATCTTACCAAACCAAATTAGAGTTAAATGGCAATAACAAAAATTGGAGAATCGGAGAGATTATCAATGCCAGATTTCATAATTATATGGAAAAATCTAGAATGGGATTTATAGCATAGTTATTAAAAGTGGATCATATGCTAAATATAGTCCAATTAATATTTTCATCTTTCTAAAAAGAAATATATTGATGATCATATCTCTCTCTGATCCTTAATGGATATTACAAATCTTCTTAAGAATACAAAAACATACTTCTAAATAGCAAGCACCTATTGATAAAATTGTGGGCTGTTAAAAGAAATTAGGAATTTGACTGTTATTTAAATAGTTATTACATGGCTAATAGACTAATCTTGTACCCTTTAAATTGTGCTAAGTGGCAATTTCATTTGACAAGAAAAAAAGACTAAGATTTAATCCCAAAATTAAACTTTGGGATCAGACTTGAACGGACATACATTAGGGCCCAACGATAAATATACCTATTTTTTATATATAAATATTTGAAGCCTGGTCCTCTAAAATTACATCTAACCCCATTAAAAATTCAGTTGATCCAAAGAAGTCACTAGAAAGAGGTTGGCTGGCTCATGACATATGGGCCTCCTCCCCAAAAAAATAAATAAATAAATAAATAAATAAAAATAACAAAAAGTATTTTTTGAAAATTTTTTTTCTAATTTTTTTTTTTATTTTGTGATTATTGTATACAACAAAAATTGTTTCCTAATCCGCAAAACAATGAAGAACTCTGCGAAGAAAGAAGTTAAAGGACCTTAAGCAATTTTACTCTTTTATTTATTTACTATTTTTGTACTTCTTTTTTATCATTATATTGAATATTACGTTTTTATAAAGAGTTTGTATACTTGTAGTAAATTTGAATCACATATATGCTTTTGATTCATCATCATTTTTTTTTTCTTTAGGATTGTGTCAACAATTGGTAAGGACTAGAAGATGAATAAACTAACAACTTGTTTACACTTTACACAGTAGTTATACTTACGAACTCTTCCAACTTTGACTATGAGTGTGGAATGGGAATTTTTACTTTTTAGTTAGGAATATTGTCAAAATTAAGTTTTACAGCAAATAGAAATATGATTTTCTAAAGGGCCTTTTGAATTTGTATAATAGAAAGGAAATTGTTATGAAATTAGTATATTATCAATAATAGATGACTTTTGAAGTTAAAAATAATATTGAGTTTCATTTAATGAATGATAAATGTATTGAAAACAATATATGTGTCTTTCCTTTTAGCCAATTTTTTGTAACACTGGATAAATGCTAGTTATATATGATATATTAATTTAGACTTGAATCATAATATATTATTTATTCTTGAATCATTAGACATGGTTCCATTCCTTTAATGAAGAACGTTATGCATAATGCTTAGTTTAGGATGCATTCACGATAAGTTGATTAGCTTCATTTCATGATTAAGATTTTATAGATGTGAAAATATATAGTATATCACATTATTTAAATTTTAAATAACATGAAATTTAATAGGCTTTTAGATTTATAATAAATAATTTTCTTATAATTCAATAATTAAGAATATAAAGATTTGAATCTTAGATGTCTCTATTAAAACACAAGCCAACTAGTTGAGACTCATGATATATTTAATTTGAACTATAAAATAAATTTATTTACAAAATGAAGAATGTCATAATATTATAAATAAATAAATAAATAAAAATAACAGTTTGTTATTATTGTGCTGTCTCTTGGTACCCCACCTGTGCTAGCTCAAAGTACTCTGAATTCTTAACCTCAGATGAAAATAAAAAGTACTCAAAAAATTAAGTTTACGCCCAAAATTACACACAACTAATTAACAATCTAACAATAAATACAATCTTATTTAAACTCAGCTAAAAGAGGGAAATTATTGATTTTCCGCTAAAAGCATAAGAAGATACCAAACTCCAAGTCAGCAACCACAGCACAACCAACCTACTCCAACAGGTATAGGTGTAAAGTTACAGTGCCACCGACTAAGTACATGCAAGCTCATTAAAGAGCCTTTAGTCAATGTGGGCTGGAGTTGGATATTGTTGTTATTAACTTATTATTGGTAGCTTGTCAATTATATCGTAGAATTACTTGAGTACCTGTCTTTGTACTAAAGGATCCTGTGTAGTATTCCCTTCACTCACTTCACTATCCTTTTTCCTTCCTTTTTTTTGTTGGGATGCCTTGATTATTCGATAGTTATACAATTGGACGAAGAATTTGAATACTGAATATCTCAATTAGAAATGTCAAGATGTGCAAATTAATTAAACCACAACACTCTTAACGGAAAGTTTAACTCGTTTATAAAGTTAGTGTGTGTATATATATATATATATATATTGTCATTTTTGAATTCCTAAGTTTATACTTTCCATTATCGCAAGCAATCTTCTCTCATTGGATTTATTTGCTTCATAAAAGGTTAATTCTCAATTTGAGATTTACTAAATTGCAAATGGAGGAGGAGTTGAAAACAATATTTGATCCGTTCTGGTTACCTACAAGTAAAGTCATTGCTGATAATGGTGCACATTTTCAAAATTAGGGGCTTGCTCCTTTCTCTAATATGGATATCTTCCATCCCCACTTTCAAGATATATATGTTCAATGATGGTATGTGCTACGTACTTTTCCATAATCTTTTCCACGTTAGCTTTGTGAAACAGACTGAAAGAGAAGTATGCTCAAAGTAAATAGCACCATTCTGCCGACCGAATTTGCTATTCTAGTTATGCATGTTATGGGTGTTAGAAACTAAGAATACTACAAGATTAAGAGAAATTTTGATTTGGCTATTAGGACACTAAAGTCTAAATTAACTAACTTTAATTTTTTAATGATGAATACTTGGTTGAGAATTTTAAGAATTGGTGTCAAAAGTTTTGTAACTCAATTGATTGATATATTCTAATCTTTCAAGAAATTCATGGTTCAAATCCCCTTTACTTGTCGATGTATAAAAAAAAAGTACAATTTATTGGCAAGGTGTTAGAAGTTCAAATAAATGATTTTGGTTTTGTCATAGAACAAGTCTAATGACACGATTTGTTTTATAATTTTTTTCACAATTTATTGAAAAAATAGGTTTTTTTTTTTAATACAAGATAGAATTTCTACTCTAGTCTAATCTAAGTGTATATGTGTGTAAAGCTCCCTCCTGGAGACTTGAACTCCAGCCCTTGCCCCTCACACCTTACAAGTATTTATACTTATGGAGTAATCACTGTACCAAGGGTGCGCGGTAATATTGAAATAATAGGTTGAAGTTGTGCAGAATTAAAATGAAATTAAAGATAAATCTATTTGAAAGTGATTATTTACTCCTCATCAATTATCACCATAACAAGTTGTGAGTTAAGTAGTTACCATAATAATAATGTTGGTTTGCATACTAACAAAACAAGCAGTTGTCAAAGGAAACACATGTCGCTTCAGAACAACATGGCGAAAAAGACTCTTGGAAGGTCCAAACTCCAAACATAACTCTAACACATTTATTTATTATTTATTACTTTATGAAGTTCGACAAAATACTTTCATTGATTTGAAGCTGCTATGCCTTGAGACCTGGCTTTCTTAATTTATATATTTCTTTCCCAAATTTTCAGTTGTTTGAAAGAGTCAAGACTCAAGTTTGTCTTGACATTTGGACTCATGACAAGGTCTCTTACTCATTCTTTGTACATAGACCCTTGTCGGCAAAAATAATATCTTGATCGATTTTAAGGTGCTATGCCTTTGCTTTCTCATTGCTTACCCAATTTTGAGCCGTTTAAGAGGGTCAAGTTGTCTTTAGATTTTGACTCATGATAAAGTTTCACTCCTTTGAACAAGACCCTTGTGTCTAACTCTTACTCCTTATGACTCGCATTAAATATTGCTTGGAATCATTGTAACCATTATTATTATTATTATTATTTTTTTTTGGAATTATTGTAACCATTTTTTAAGATTAAATGATAAATTGTATCATTTAAGTGTGAGATCATTTTTTTTTGAAAAAATGCTAACAAATATAAGATAGAAATTTTACTCTACCTAATTTAAATGTATATGTGTATAAACTATAAAACTTTCTTCTAAAAACTTAAACATCGGTCCTTACCCCTCACACTCCACAAACACATATACTTGTAGAGTAATCATTTTAATTTTACAATATTTTGTATTGAAATTTAGATTCCATCCAAAAGATTATATATTGCTCTGATTTGAACCCTGTTGTCTATATCTGCTACAAGTTTGCTATTATATACTATTGCAACTCAAAACGAACAATTTATAATGTGTAAAAATTACGTAGTTTTGTGACTTTTGTTCATGTCAAAAAAATAATTATTTAACACTTTATTTTTTATTTTTTAACCTTGTTTTAGACTTTTAGTAGTGTGCAACAACCATACGGCCATGACACTAGATACTTGCCAAATCCTAATTCCCTCACACAAAATCAAAAAAACAATAGAGACTCCATCCAAACCAATAATGGAAAAGATAATCTCACTCTTGTGGTCAGGCATGAGCAACCTCATTGCCTTGTCGACCTATGTGAGAAAAATTATAACTTTGCAAAGTACTCTAACAAACTTAATCAACGAGGTAAAAATAAAGTTGTTTAATCCTGTAGAGCTTTAATAATTATCTTCGAATCACCTTCAAAGATTGAACGTGTGATGCCAATCTCAAGTGCAGGCTGGGCTGCTCCCTTGCAACCATCATTCCCCAGATTATTACTCCAGAAAAGACAACTCCATCAAAGTTAGTTTTATAGTTCCATTCTTCATTGGGGGGTTACCATTTAGTGTTTTTTTGCTCTCTTGGGTACCTAATGCATGTGCACTCCTATGTCTTTGAAATTAGTGTAACCTATCCTTAGCGAGAGTTGACACTTGGTTTATCACAACACCATGTTAACTGAACTGAGTAATAAAAAATAATTATCATAAAGCAAATGTCACATCTTCGCATTTTATTACACCTCTACAAATTTAAACTTATCTTACTATCAAAGCATACTCCAAATAATTTAGATCATACCTCTGAAACATAACTATCAGTGTGGCGGGAGTTATAGAACATCAAGAATCATAGTCAGATGGTTTTGATTGTTATTATTTTACAAGTGGTCCTCTAGCTCTTGGCTGTTGGCTAAGTTCCTCTATATATTATATAACTCAAGTTGATCAATCACTTGGGCTTTGTCCTATACTTCAAGGGTACGTTAGACTCGGTTAGACTCGGTGCCATCCATACCTTTAAACTTTATCAAATATAGAGGGTCGGTAAAATATACTAGCATTTCACAGTTTGTCCCTAGCCAAAAGCAAATCTTGTGGACTAGTAATTGACACTTGCTCTTCTTAGTTCTTTTTTAATTTTTTTGGTAGATGCTCTTCTTAGTTCGATTTTTTGAAAAATCATACATTTGATAATAAATGTGGCGGTCAGTAAAGTGTCTTTATTTGTGAATCATAATCGTAATGGTTAAAAAAGTAGGTTTGGTTGGTTAATTTATTCTTTATTGCTACTTGATTAGATTTTAATTTTTCTTTTTTCAAAGGGTGAGAATTTTACAGACAAGTGTTGTAATCTTATGGGTTGAACATGTTGGTTCTCCTCATTAAGTGACAAGGACAATAAAATAAGGAGGAAAGAATTTAGCAATGAATACCCACTATTCTATAAACACTATTATATTGATGAAGAATTTAGCAATGAAACCCATTATTCTACGGAATACCATTATATTGAAAAGAATATTCACGTGTGGGGGAATTTTGTATGGACAAAAATCTTTTAATCACATATGACATAACCTTTTTGATAGTCAAACAAGTTATGTGATTGAAAATGATACATATTATTAGGGTCTTATACACTGCAACGCAATTGTTTTGAGGAGCTTTTTTCAATTCAGTTCAAAGGAAAACTTGGTCCTTCTCATACTAAATAGCAATATTAAAAGTGATATAATATCTTAGCTTTTGTTTCTGGGTTGAAGTATTAGTTAGATATGTATATTATATGGTTGCTTGGAAAAGAATGTATGCATCCCTCGAACTCGAAGGATTCCATCCAAGGCCTAGCGATGAATTTAATATTCTAGTTTGAAGGAGTAAATTTAGTTTATACTTTAGAAAATCTCTATTAACTCATTATATTTAATTCAATTGTCAATTGTCAAGAATTTTGTAACTCAACTAACATTTTGTGGTATTTTCAGAAAAACATCTAAAGTTTAAAATTATAAATCTTAGAACCTCCAATTATTGATGTATGAAAATAAAAAATAAAATCAATGAATTTCTACTTTTTACATGAATTATCAAATTCAATCATGGATGCGATCCATTAATTTCATCTACCCACATGTACTTAAATTAGTGGCTTGAAGAAATATCATCCAAGTCATTATACAATCATCAACACTATTAATAATGTTAGATTCCTTCCACACACACACACACACAAAACAATGTTGGCTCAAGTTCAACGAGTTGCATTTATAAATAGGGTCTTATTAAGAAAAAAAAAATTCAATTATGAGCTATAAATTCATTAAAAAAAAAAAAAAGCTATTATTCAGAACTTAAGTATCTATTTCAAGTACAAATTCATTTGTTTCTCAAAAAAAAAAAAAATACAAATTCATTATGATTATAAGTGTTTTTCTTAATATTTATATAGCATGTAACTCGTGCAATGCACGGGATTTGTTAAATATTACTAATATTATTTTTCTATGAAAAAAAAGATAAAGTGTGTTGAATTGAAGTAGTTTAGTTTGAATTTTTTTTTTTTTTTTTTTTTTTTTGTAAAAAGAATTGCGTTGCATTTTAGGTTTTTAGGGACTATTTCTTATTCTATTAGCAATAGTAATGTGTTATAATTTAAAATGGAGTAGAAATTTAGTGTTTTAGAGACCTTTGGCACTTGAAAGAGGCAAGAGAGGGAGAAATATTAGGTGTTTATGTTTGATGGGAAGATGGACAACCTTTGTAGATAAGCATGAGGAAGGAAAAAGAAAAATTCCCTTTAGAGATCAATGGGTATGAGATAGAGAGAAAAAATTTGGAGGTTTCTAAGGATTGTGGATCAAAATTATGGATAATTTTTTCGTATTTTGAACCTAATAACTTACTTGAATAAATAATAATAATAATAATTTGATGGACACGTGACACAAATTTGAGAATCTAATTTAATTTTCTCTTAACTTTGACTATATATATAGATTTGTCTATATTTTTCTAAAAAACATTTAAAACGCTATTTTAATAAGGTATTAAGTATTTTTTTAGATGCAATAGAATTTTAAGATATAATATTTGTAACATGATTGATGATGCCAAGAATCAAACCAGTGAGCTGCAAGGTTTGCGCGCGTTCCGGACGGTCCTGCACAAGTAGGAAAAACCTCAAAGGGAAGTACCGGTGTGGTATCGGCCAGCGACCCTCCGATGGCTAAGTTAGAATTTTACACAACTCCAGAGTGCTAGAGCCGGGTCTTAGTATACGTACCTCGTTTTTGGAGGGTGTGGCGGTATTTATAGTAGTGGTAGTGGCCTTTGGGTAAGGCTTGCTGGAGAAGATATCGTTGTACCGAAATTGCCCTCGAGTAGCGTAGGGCGCAAGATTCTTCTGGGGTAGCCAAGTGTGTTGGGCACGATTCCCTTCTTTGGGGGCGGGAGTCGTGCTTCGTAAGATACCTGGCTAGGTAGCGTATGTGACAAGCTTCGCTCTTTTCGGCAAAGCGCACGTGGCAAGGCTGGTCTCCATGCCTGATACCAACAACCGTCCGCCTTCTTCCGTCACCCCCCTAGGGTTGGGGTCGTCGAGCTCTGACGTCCGTCGGGTAGTTCAGCCGTCACGGATCTATCCGTCGGCGAGTGTGGCCTGCCGTCGTCTGGTGGGGATTTTGTCCCTATCAGGTGCCCCCTCAGCCCATCAGTCCGTGAACCCGCGAAGGACGGGCTAATGGGGTGACGGTTGAATTTGCAACAAGGGTCGATTAGACAGGCTGGCATCAGTAATAAATGCCTGGTAATAAATGCAGGACACGCGTCGTCGACTCGTGGACCGTGTGCTCAGACCGAGGCGTCCCTTCGTCTCCCGCTATCTCTCTCATATAAAAGCCTTCCCCCTTTTCTTTCATTTTTCACTCCTAGCTGAAAACAGAATATCAGAGCGCACCCGTTCACCTTGCAGAAAAGCCTCCAATCCATCATCCATCGTGCATCCGTCACATTACAGCGACCGTCTACTTCATCTCTCTCAGCAAGTAACCGGCAGGTAATTATTGCTTGTTCATTCTTTTTTCACCGTCAGTGTCTTTAGGCCGATTGAATTTAGGGTTTTCCGTCACATGTAGGTGACATGTCTAGTGCGTCAAGTAACCAGTCGTTTGTCCATGACGGAGCGGGCTACGATGAAGTCAAACCGTTGGGTCCAGAGGATCCTGCAGCCACCACCTCCTCGAGCGAAGAGAGCTCGTCTACCACCTCTTCTCCGTCGAGTAGTGATAGGGCAGAGAGCAACCTTAGTGACGGTATAGAGGGGGACGAGCCCCAAGTCCAATCCGTCGTGGGTAGTGACGGTATGAGGAAGTATGTTATGCTTTCTGTGTGGACGGTGAATGATTTCTTCTCCACAATCAAAGAGTCACACTTTAAAACACTTAGAGGTAAATACCAGATTCCTGACAATATACCCCTCCGTCTACCCCACCCAGGGGAGAAGTGCTATTACCGTGGGGTCAGGGGTGTCGGAGTATACGAGCAGATGCTCAAGGCAGGGCTGAGGTTTCCACTGACCCCACTACACCGTCACCTCCTTCACTACCTAGGACTATCCGTCAGCCAAGTTTCCCCGAACGCCTGGAGGATCTTTATAGGGGTAGAGGTGTTGTACGGGTCCATGTCCGAGGGGAAGAAAAGGTTGACGGTGGAGGAATTCTTCCACTGCTACCGTCCGGTGGAGATACAAAAATCCAGGGGAATGTATAGTTTTCTGGCGAGGGGTCCATTATTAAGATTAGTGTGCGATACCCCAGACTCCAATAGGGACTGGAAGTCTAGGTACTTCTTCATGGACGGGGATGAGTGGATGGGGAACCCTGGTGAGACCGAGTTCATGCCCGTCGACACCACATGGGGTGTCTTGAACCCGTCTGGTACTCACCCGTTCACTTTCTCTTGTCCCTCTCTTCTTATTTTCCCCTTTTTCTTGCCTTTTCGTGCACCGTCATCATATAACCGTCTTCTTCTCTCAGCTCAAGACCGTCCTCAAGTGTCAATTGAAGACTGGAGCTTCTTGGAGAGGATTTTTCAGAAGTCTAAGTTGAAGGAGAGGTCTTGGGCTGATTTGGTGTGCCTGAAGACCATCTGTTGGCACTGTGACGGGCCCGAACCGTCCGAGGAAGCCTTGAAGTACGAAACACAAGTCAGGAAACGTATGTCCGTTCACCTTAATTTTATACTTAGCCATTTTCCTCTTGCCTTTGTAACAACTCATGTGCCGTCATGTTTTGCAGAGATGGACGAAGCGAAGAGAAGGGCCCTAGTCAAGCAGCAAGCAGCTGCAAGGAAGAAAGAGAGCCAGGCTGCAGGGACGGGCGTATCCAAGGTGCCCGTCACTAAGAGAAAGCAGGATCAAGAGGAGGACCGTCCCCCCAAAAAGTCGAAAACCACCCCCGAAACCGTCATCGGGCTAGAGACGGATGGACAGAAGGTCCCAACCAAACACGGTAGGGGGAAGGGCCTCATGACGGGTGGCCCTACGCCCGTCGTCGAGGGCCCACCCGTCCTCCTCCGCGAGGACTCGAAGTACGCAATAGAGAAGCTGTCCTCCATACTGACGGCGGAGGACTATGAGGACATCGGGAACCATTCCACCGAGGCCATGGGGGAGACGGGCCTTTTCAACTTGGCCCAGGTAAGTAATTTTTGATCGCCGTCGGTTTTATGAATGTATAGATTTGTCCTCACCGTCATATTGACTTGGTGTTTTTGATTTTCAGGCCGTCGTCATGATGAAGGGCCTGATGGACCGCTGTGTCCGTGAGGAGACGGCCATGAACCGTCTTCAAGAGAAGACCACGGCGGTGGAGGATGAGCTGATGCAGTATAAGGCCTGGAAGGTGAAAATGGAGAAGAAGTTCTCCATTCTCAAGGAGGACCGTCTAGAGTATAAGAAGCAGACGGAGAATCTACAGACGGTCCTCGCGGATAAGGAGCAGGAGATCCAGTCAATGAAGGACCAGCTCCGTCAGGCCAAGGACAACGCGATCATAGAGTACCGAGACTCCGAGGCGTATCTGACGGAGCTTGGCGGCTTTATGGCGGACGGTTTTGATGAGGCCGTCCGTCAGGTGAAGGCCCTCTATCCGGAGACGGATCTCTCTCAGGTGTCCCTTGACGGCGGCCAGGCACAAACTTCCGTCATCCAGGCCGTTTCTGAGACCGCAGCTCGTCAGGTTGAGAAAGTGGACGGGACCCTTGATGATGACGCCGAGACAACCGTCAATGTCCAAACTGAGGAAGAAGTCAATGTGGTTGACTCACCCGTTCAGTAGACTTGTAACTGTTGGTGGAAAATTTTTGTAACAGTAAAGTCTCCCCTTTTTTGTAAGACGGTCAATTTTGGACCATCGAGAACAATATTGTTGGCTTGTAAAACATTTGTTTCAGTTTATATCTTATTTCAATTCATATGCTGTTTTTATATCTTGCTTGTATGTGTTGCTTGCTATATAATAAGCCGTCAGTACACTGAGCCGTCAATATAACAGGCCGTCATAAGTAATAATGTAGGTGGATTTGAACCGTCACCCTTCACGAGATTTTAGCTTCCAACTTGTTGTAGTAACGTAGTTAGCTTTGGGCCGTCACTATTTATGCCGTCGTCGTGATACTTAGACTTAGGGTTACGCGGTTGGCTTCGAGCCGTCGCCATTTACGCTGTCATCCTTAGACTTAGGCTTTGGCCTTTAGCCTTATAAGACGATGTGGTTGGCTTTAAGCCGTCAATATTTATGCCGTCATCCTTAGACTTAGGCCTTGGGTGTTTCCATTTGGAAAACCTTGTGGCTTTTAAGCCGTCAGCTGGGTGCCTGACGCTTTTGTGCCGTCGACGGGTTTGGGCCGTCGTCTTTTAGACTTAGGCTTTTTGTGTTTTTGCACTTGGGAAATCGCAGTGGCTTTAAAGCCGTCAGCTGGGGTTCCTGACGCTTTTATGCCGTCGTCGAGTTTGGGCCGTCGTCTTTTAGACTTAGGCTTTTATGTGTTCAATTTAGGAAACCGTCGTGGCTTTTAAGCCGTCAGCTGGGGTTCTTGACGCTTTTTTGCCGTCGTCGAATTTGGGCCGTCGTCTTTTTAGACTTAGGCTTTTATGTGTTCCATTTAGGAAACCGTCGTGGCTTTTAAGCCGTCAGCTGGGGTTCCTGACGCTTTTTTGCCGTCGTCGAATTTGGGCCGTCGTCTTTTAGACTTAGGCTTTTATGTGTTCCATTTAGGAAACCGTCGTGGCTTTTAAGCCGTCAGCTGGGGTTCCTGACGCTTTTTTGCCGTCGTCGAATTTGGGCCGTCGTCTTTTAGACTTAGGCTTTTACTCTGATTGTTCAACACTGAATAATAGTAGGAGAGACTTTGAATAAACCTCTGTGTCTTGCATAATTTTTAGTGAGGGGAAAACATGCCCTTTTAAAACCAGGAATACATTGAGGTACATCAATTATAGACCAATTACAAGTTGGGGGCTGCTATTCTCTCTTACTGGTAGTACTTTCATAAGTGCTCGGCATTCCACGGGTGGTGCAGCTTCTGCCCCTCCAGTGTTTCCAGATGGTAGGTGCCCTTCCTTTGCCATGCTGTGACTCGATAGGGCCCTTCCCAATTAGGGCCGAGCTTTCCTTGGGTTGGGTCCCTGGTAGTGCCCATGATCTTTCTCAGGACGAGGTCACCGACACGGAATTCCCTATGTCTGACTCGGGAGTTGTAGTGCTTTGCCATGCGATCCTGATACCGGGCTAACCTTTGCTCAGCCGCTGCTCTGTCTTCGTCGATCAAGTCAAGCTGTAGACGCAAGGCTTCGTTGTTCCGGCCTTCATCATGGGTGTTCACCCTGTAAGTTGTGAGACCTACTTCGGCTGGAATGACTGCCTCGCTTCCGTAGGCCAGCCTGAACGGTGTTTCTCCTGTGGGGGTCCTTGCCGTCGTCCTGTATGCCCACAATACACTTGGTAGTTCCTCGGGCCATAACCCCTTTGCCCCCTCGAGCCGAGTCTTGATAATTTTGAGCAAGGATCGGTTCGTCACCTCGACTTGCCCGTTGGCTTGTGGGTGGGCCGGGGAAGAGTAGTGATTCTTTATCCCCAGCTGTGCACAGAATTCCCGGAAGGGAACATTATCAAACTGTTTGCCGTTGTCGGAGACTAATACTCTGGGTATCCCGAACCTGCATATGATTGACTTCCAGACGAAGCTTCGTATGTTCTTCTTTGTGATGGTTGCCAATGCCTCAGCTTCCACCCACTTTGTGAAGTAGTCTATGCCAACCACAAGGAACTTAAGCTGTCGTATCGCTGTTGGGAATGGACCCATGATATCTAGTCCCCATTGAGCGAATGGCCACGGGGCCGTCATGGGGGTCAGCTCCACGGGGGGTTGCCTGACGATGTTGCTGAACCTCTGGCACTTGTCGCAAGCTTTGACATAAGCCTGCGTGTCTTTTCTCATGGTAGGCCAGTAGTATCCTGCACGGATCAGCTTGTGCACCAGTGACCGCGACCCTGAATGGTTTCCGCATACCCCTTCGTGCACTTCCCTCATGACATAATCGGCTTCTTCGGGACCAAGGCACCTTAGGTATGGGCGAGAGAAGCCCCTTTTGTATAAGACTCCTTCTATCAGGACGAACCTTGATGCTTGGACCTTCAGTTTCCTGGCGGCTTCTCTTCCGTCGGGCAAGACGCCGTCTTTTAGGTATGAGACCAACGGCGTGGTCCAGTTGCTTTCCGAGCCGACCTCGTGCATTTCAATGGAGTCTACCAGTGGTGAAACCTGCACAAAGTATAGCACACCGTCAATGCTGCTCCCCTGCCCCGACGAAGCAGTCTTGGCGAGGCGGTCGGCCGGCTCATTTTCTTCCCTGGGGACTTGGACTATCCTTGCTCCGAGCTCATCCACCCTTGATTTTGCCTGATGGAGGTACCTCTTCATCCTGTCGCCTCTACACTCATAGTTCCCGTTGACCTGGTTGACGACTACTTGGGAGTCGCAGGAGACGACCACTCGGGCCGCGCCTGCTGCTTTGGCAAGATCAAGTCCGGCTATCAAGGCTTCGTATTCTGCCTCATTGTTGGTGATTGGAAAGTCTAGCCGGATCATACAATCAATTTGGTCTCCCTCAGGAGAACGGAGCACGACCCCAATGCCACCGGCTCGTCTAGTCGACGACCCATCTGTATGTACATTCCATACGGGGCTTGCATCTGCCCCCTCGTCTTCTGTGTTGGTGAACTCGGCTATGAAATCAGCTACTGCCTGTCCCTTGAGGGCGGTACGTGGGGTGTAGCGAATGTCAAATTCAGTCAGTTCTATTGCCCATAGGGCCAGGCGGCCTGCGGCTTCTGGATTATGCATTGCTCGCCGCAAAGGCTTGTCGGTTAGGACGACGATTGTGTGAGCTTGGAAGTAGGGCTTGAGCTTTCTGGCTGCGGTGACGAGGGCGAAGGCGAGTTTCTCCATGGGCGGGTACCTTCCTTCCGCCCCCTGGAACGCCCGGCTGGCGTAGTATACGGGCTTCTGCACCCCGTCCTCTTCTCTGATCAAGGCCGCGCTGACGGCAGCCGGGGATACGGCCAGGTAGAGGAAGAGTTCTTCCCCGGGCTGTGAAGGACTCAGCAATGGTGGGGAAGAGAGATAGGCTTTTAACTCTTCGAATGCCCTTTGACATTCGTCCGTCCACTCGAACGACTTCTTCAATGTGCGGAAGAAGGGAAGGCATTTGTCCGTGGCCCTTGACACAAATCTGTTCAATGCGGCAACCTTCCCGTTCAGACTCTGAACCTCTTTTACATTCTTCGGAGGGGCCATCTCCATTATTGCCCTGATCTTATCCGGGTTGGCCTCGATGCCTCTCTGGGAGACCATGAAGCCGAGGAACTTCCCCGCGGTCACCCCGAAGGCGCATTTCGAGGGGTTGAGCTTCATGTTGTAGGAACGGAGGGTCCCAAACGTTTCCTTAAGGTCGCTCAGATGATCCTCCTCTTTCTGGCTTTTTACCAGCATATCGTCGACGTACACCTGAACATTCCTTCCTATCTGGTTGGCGAACATTTTGTTCATCAGCCTCTGATATGTGGCACCTGCATTCTTCAATCCGAATGGCATCACCTTATAGCAGAACAGTCCTTGGCTGGTGACAAATGAGGTTTTCTCCTGATCTGCCTCGTCCATCCGGATCTGGTTGTACCCCGAGAAGGCATCCATGAAGCTCAGCAGTTGGTGCCGGGCCGTAGAGTCTACTAGAGCGTCGACTCGAGGGAGGGGGTAGCTGTCCTTTGGGCACGCCTTATTCAGGTCCGTGAAGTCCACACACATCCGCCACTTTCCGCTGGCTTTCTTGACCATTACAACATTAGCCAACCAGTCGGGGTAGTAGACTTCACGGATGAACCCTGCCTCTCGGAGCTTACTAACCTCCTCTGCGACTGCACGATCTCTCTCTGGAGCAAATACTCGCTTTTTTTGTCTGACAGGCCGGAAGGAGGTTGCCACATTCAGCCTATGTACCATGACTGACGGATCGATCCCCGGCATGTCCTCATGGCTCCAGGCAAATACATCCTGATTTTCCCTTAGGAAGGTCGTGAGTGCCCGGCGGGTTGCCGGACCGTTGAGGGCACCGATTCTGGTGGTTCTCTCAGGCTTGGACTCGTCGAGAATTATCTCTTCGAGTTCCTCCACAGGCTCAGCCCCCGTTCTCTGCTCTATGTTCATCGTCTGTAGCTGGCCATTCATCTCTACCATCGCCACATAGCACTCTCGTGCCGCCACTTGATCTCCCCATAGTTCTCCTACCCCGTCCTCTGTTGGGAACTTGACCTTCAAGGCATAGGTCGAGGTGGCGGCCTTCCAGGCGTTGAGGGTTGGTCGTCCTATGATTGCGTTGTATGCTGAGGAGCAGTCGACAACTAGGAAGGTGACGTCCCTTGTAAGCTGCCGAGGGTATTCCCCGATAGTGACGGGCAATGTGATCGAGCCGAGGGGATATACCCTTGTCCCCCCGAAACCTGTGAGTGGTGCCTTGGTAGGGGCCAAGCGTTCTTTGTCAATCCGCATCTGCTGGAACGCGGGATAGTAGAGAATATCGGCGGAGCTTCCGTTGTCAATCAGGACCCGATGGGTGTTGTAGTCCCCTATCCGGATATTGACGACAAGGGCGTCGTCGTGCGGATGGTGGAGGTGTTGGGCATCCTCTTCTGTGAATTCCATAGTGGGGCTGCTGGTTCTCGGCTTCTTCCGGACGGGGCTCGCAGCCTGGACATTTTGGACTGTCCTAAGGTGGGACTTCAGAGCCTTCTTCGTGAAGCCGGCGACCGGTGTGCCACCCACAATCACCCTTATATCCCCTATAGGTGGCCTGGGACGCTCATTGTCCCGGTGGGGGTTCTGTCCCTGACGAGGCATTTCGGCCTTTTCTCTGTTGACAAACCTCTGCAGCTTCCCTTGCCTAATCAGGGTTTCGATCTGTTGTTTTAGATCGTGACAGTCGGCGGTATCATGCCCGTGGTCCCGGTGAAAGCGGCAATACTTGTCCTTTGGTCGTTTGTCCGGGTCTGATTTCATCTTTCCGGGAAACGTCAAGGACCCGTCGTCCTTGATCTGCTTCAGAACCTGATCAACCGGGGCCGTCAATGGGGTGTAGCTCGTGAATCTCCCGGCATTGGGCTTCGGACGCCTACTGTCTCGGCTCTCCCCTGTCCGAGGCGCCTTCCGCCCCTTGTCCTGCCGGGTGTCTTCTTGCCTTTCTCTCTTCTTGGACGGCTTCTCTTCTCTTGCCAGTAACGCATCTTCCGCGTTCATGTACTTCGTTGCCCTGTAGAACACATCTGACATTGTCTTCGGGTCATTTTTATACAGAGAGAACAGGAATTTACCCTTCTGCAGCCCGTTGGTGAACGCGGCCACTTGTATCCGGTCGTCCGCTTCGTCAATCGTCAGCGCCTCTCTGTTGAAGCGGGCTATATAAGATCTTAGCGTCTCATCCTCCCGCTGCTTGATGTTCATTAGGCACGCGGTGGATCTCTTGTGGCGGTGTCCTCCGATGAATTGGGAGGCAAATAGAGCGCTCAGCTCCCTGAAGGTGCCGACAGATCCGGGCGTCAGCCTGCCAAACCATGTCCTTGCAGAGCCTTTCAGCGTTGCGGGGAAGGCCTTGCACATGATTTCGTCTGGCGCGCCGTGCAGGTGCATCAATGTTTTGAAAGTTTCCAAGTGGTCCAACGGATCCTTGGACCCGTCGTAGCTTTCCACCTGGGGCATGCGGAACTTTGGTGGCGTAGGGAAAACGATGACAGGTGTTGTGAATGGGGAGTCCGTGCGGTGAACGAGGTCGTCGAGGTCGCTGGACACTCGCCCTTTGAGGGCGTTCATCATGAAGTCCATGCGTTCCTTCATCATCCGCATTTCCACGGCCATACTAGACTGGGCATGGCCGTCCGCCGACGGGTGATGCGGCTGTTGTCCTTCAGGTTGGCTCAATGCATGGCTTCCCTCAGGACCCTCATGGTCCCTCTCCTCGGCACTGCTCTCCTCCTGATTCTCTCCCTGATTGTCACCCGTCGCATTCCTTCGCAACAGCTGCTCTTCCAAGTCATTGTTGCGCTTCGTGAGACGTTCCACCGCAGCCGCCAAAGTCTGGACTTGCCTTTCAAGGGCCGTGGTGCGTTGTTCGTTGCCTTGGTCGTTCATGGTGGTTGTCCTTGAACGCGTGAGTACCATGAAACCCTTAGTCCGGGAAACACGTAACAGGATCGTTTCCCACAGACGGCGCCAACTGATGATGCCAAGAATCAAACCAGTGAGCTGCAAGGTTTGCGCGCGTTCCGGACGGTCCTGCACAAGTAGGAAAAACCTCAAAGGGAAGTACCGGTGTGGTACCGGCCAGCGACCCTCTGATGGCTAAGTTAGAATTTTACACAACTCCAGAGTGCTAGAGCCGGGTCTTAGTATACGTACCTCGTTTTTGGAGGGTGTGGCGGTATTTATAGTAGTGGTAGTGGCCTTTGGGTAAGGCTTGCTGGAGAAGATATCGTTGTACCGAAATTGCCCTCGAGTAGCGTAGGGCGCAAGATTCTTCTGGGGTAGCCAAGTGTGTTGGGCACGATTCCCTTCTTTGGGGGCGGGAGTCGTGCTTCGTAAGATACCTGGCTAGGTAGCGTATGTGACAAGCTTCGCTCTTTTCGGCAAAGCGCACGTGGCAAGGCTGGTCTCCATGCCTGATACCAACAACCGTCCGCCTTCTTCCGTCACCCCCCTAGGGTTGGGGTCGTCGAGCTCTGACGTCCGTCGGGTAGTTCAGCCGTCACGGATCTATCCGTCGGCGAGTGTGGCCTGCCGTCGTCTGGTGGGAATTTTGTCCCTATCAATGATGATAACTCTTTTATTATTATGTTTAATACACCAATTAATTTTTAAAATGAGCACTAATTAAACCACAAATCACTCAAAACTAGAACTCACAA
This sequence comes from Lithocarpus polystachyus, assembly GCA_033629205.1. Classification (NCBI taxonomy): domain Eukaryota; kingdom Viridiplantae; phylum Streptophyta; class Magnoliopsida; order Fagales; family Fagaceae; genus Lithocarpus; species Lithocarpus polystachyus. The sequence goes on from CM066171.1 coordinate 60,840,550, forward strand.
AATATTAAAATACATATTAATGTGTAGCCTTAAGGTAGAAACTAGAAAGATATGTTAAAGAATCATGGGGATGAGAAGATAGGCAATATGAGAAATCAGAAAATAAAGAGAGACATGGTCGGCGTTAAGGAACAACTAGTTGCACTAGTGGGTGGTGGAGGGGGACCCACCTAGCTCGGGTCCCACAAAACCATCCTAGGGAGCAAAGCTAAGCAACCAATAGTTTCTCGACAAGTGGTGAGTTGAAATAGAGAGACTGTGTGTAAAAGTGGGGCGGCGACGAAAAAGTGTGAAAACAAAGCCAATAGACAAAGAAAGAGACGGTCCGTTTTGGAAAAGTTGGGAATGGAAGAAATGAAAAATGATGAAGAAATGAATGAATCATAAGTTTGATCTATTTAGAATCAGCGAAGCACGGGAAAGGAATGGTGTGTGAGTCAGAGGTGGGCTCCCACGTGATGACTCAGGTGGGGCCGGTTTTTCTGTGGATCAGAACTATGAAACCCATGGTGGGGTCCTTTCTTGATTTTGCGCTTGTGGCCTTTACCTTGTCACGAAGATTCTTTGATTTATGGTTTGTCTCAGAATTTATGGTGGAGCTGAACCAAAAATAAATAAATAAAATTTATGGTGGAGCAATATTGGCGGAGTTTCTTGACTCAACAGAAAAAATAAAATAAAATAAAACATCATAGTGTAATAAGTTATAATTGGTTAAATATCACTTTTTTTTTTTTATAGAATTATTATTAATTCTACTTTCTTATAGAATTATCATAGTGTAATAACTCTATTTTTTCTCAAGCTATCACTCAAAAATTCAGGTCCATCTTCAATCCATACAATATCATGACTTAAATTCTGTGTAAAATTATACTCATTTTGATCTTTAAAGTTCTAAGATGTTTCATTTTTCATTTTTATTCATTAGGTTTAATTTTGCTTTTCAAAATAATCCTATCATTCCTGTTTGAATAGTGACTAATATGTAATTCAATTCATACAAGATCATGACTTAAGTTATGTGTAAAATTATACTCATTCTGATCTTTAAAGTTTTGAGATGTTTCTTTTTTCATTTTAATTCATCTGGTTTAATTTTGCTTTACAAAATAATCCTACCATTCATGTTTGAATAGTGACTAATTATCATTCATTAAATTATACGCTACTTGTCTTTTTGTTAACACTTAATTGGCATTAACAAAAGTTTAATAACATTGTGATAATGACATCTTTATGTGGTGTCCCATATATGTAGTTCGCCCCCCCCCCCCCCCCCCCAAAAAAAAAAAAAAAACTAAAAACTAAAAAAGGTTCGTTAACGAAGACTTCACTCAAACTCCTAATATCTTGATACGCTTGGCAATATTCTCTTTTTCACTTTGATGAAGACTTTGCATTCATCAATAAGAATATTGATACAATTGGCAATACTTTTTTTTTCTCTTTGTCAACATTAAGAATATAGCGCTTCCTTCATCCCACTAAACTCCACAATAGATAAGAGTTTGCAAATGGCATGCATTGTAATGAAACAAATTAAGCACAACAATCTTTCTAAAATATCCAAGAAAAAGTGTCGGATGCAAGTATGGGAAACAATGGTATCAAACACACGAATCCCAACTTAGTGTGTTTCAGAAGGATGCTTATACTTATTTATTTTTTAAATTAAATTTGTGCCATTCACAACTTTGCACTTGCATAGCATGCGTTTTAATATTTTATTGAAAAGAAATAAATATAAACAATCTTTTCTTGAAGGGATGACCGAAAATGTGGCTACTGGCAATACCCCTCACATAGCTCAACTAAGGGTATTTTTTAGGTAGATTATTAAGTTAATTAGGTGTTATTTATTTGGAGATTAATTTGGTATTATTAAAATGCATGCCATTCTCAAACTCCGTTCTATTTTGTAAGAAGGGAATAATGATGTAATATCATGAACCAGCATGTGAAAGAAATGAATCAACCGGTCAGCTAAACTTGCAACTATTGCAGCTGCTACAAAATTTTAAATCTATATAGCATGAGAAATTTTGTTGGGAAGAAGGGGAGAGGGCTTCTGCTCTGCTAATTCTAAGGGTGCCTTTCCTAAATTATATACAGATTGAATACAATTTGAGCAGGCCATAATGTCATTGATTTACATGAAAGGCAAAAGGCTGTACCTGATAATAGCAAAATGTGTCTAACTTTCCCTAAAGTTGCGTGATTTTGGACAAGTAAACTGTGCATTGTGAGACACATCCTGCATTGCCAAAGTGATTCCCAGAAAAGCAGTAACTTGCCACTTCAGCCGTCTGATTTTGGGTTGGTGCAATTTGAATGCATGAGTCAACCTCCATCGATTAATGTCAGCCCAAATGTGCTGGGCTGACATATTCAAGAAGTAATCTGCCTCTTGCATCTTCCTAAGAATTTATGTGGGTCTCATGCTGTTTCATGCCGCTCTGTTGAACACCATCTCTCCTTGTGGATGAATTAGCTGCTGTCCGATCTTTCATGGCTTCCTTCTCCAATTTCTTCTTTTCAGCATCAGCCTGCCTTTCATTCTCATCTCGTGACTTATTGAATGTCTTAACAAAGACAACCAAGATTTGCGTCACTGATGCAAAAGCCACCAAACAGGTTTCATCAGTTCATATAACAAACCCAATATTTATATAGGCAGAAAAAAAAAAAAAAAAAAAAAGGGCGGGGAGGGGGGGGTGGGGGGGATCATAATCTCTGTTTTACATTTCGAAGGAGATATATTACACCATGGACCAAATAGTAACCACATATATCTTTTGAAGTTGTGATTTTTATGAGAATCAGTAAAGATTGAAGCAATCAGAGCTTCATTTCAGAGAAACCATAAAAGTTACATCAATTCCTAACGTTCCTTAATGTTGGAAAGCCAGTTAATATTGATTACATGCTGGTCCCATGGATCAAACGAAATGAGGGTAAAAACTCTAATTTCCTCGAGAAAAGCAAGTTCCTTTTGTGAAGGATGTAAAATATCAAACAACGAAATTTTACTAGTCTGCAAAAGGAAAGATGATTGCTTTTCTGTGTGTACACATATAGAGAAAAACAAATCAGACCTTGCTCAAAGGGGCACCGTGCTGGATCCTCCCCAAAGTACTGGGACAATGAATCTGCATTTCTTCCCTGCAAGGCAATACTTAGGATATCAGTCATAGGCAGCACAGTGTCTAAGAATAATTATGACTCTGCACAGGACTCACCACTTCAGAATACAAGGAGATAAGTGACCTAACTTCAGCTTCTGCGGTGTCAAGAAAATTCTTCAGCACCTGAAAATGAGGAGTTTCTGGTATTCATACCTACTAAAGGTCCAAGCCAAAAATTAATGCTATACAAATAGCTTATTTGTAATGTGGTGCCATTGCTGACTACAATAGATTTTTCTTTTTTGATAGGTAAGAAAATTTTGTACTAAAAAGAAGCTACTCCATCAAAGAGATGAAGTAAATAAAGGATTGCTGACTACAATATCCCAAGCATCAATTTAATTTGTTCACTAGTTGGTTGGTGTTTGCCAGTTAGAGTACATAGAAATTTAAATTTTACATAAATACAAAATTTACAAGACATCAAAATAAAAGTGTAGGTGAATATATTATATTGATGCAAAGCCAGAGAGCCAGAGAGCCAGAGATAATAAAATATAAGATTGAGCAAAAGTGTTACTGATACATATTCAAGAGATACAAAAGAAAGACCAAATGATGTAAAACTAAACACTAGTGCCCTAATGCTACTACGCTAAATACATATGATAAAATTACAACAAGAAATGACATAACAATATTAACATGAAACTCAATCACAATCAATAAAAACCAACAGGAGAATTTTTTGCTGACTTTTGTCAGAACCAAAATACAATATACTCTAGCCAATCTCAATGAATTTTTCTTGTGTTGAGGATTTACTTGGTGATACATAATTTTAATTTTTGGGTCTCATGTATATATAGCTGTGTGTGTTGATAGGATACGAACTCCTTGGGACTTGAACCCAAAACCTAATTCTCCATCCTATTATTGGGGTGAGAGGAAGTGCCTCCGTATTTTTTTTTCTTTTTTTTTGGGGGGGGGGGGGGGGGGGGGGGCGCGCGGGGAAGGGTGTTAAGGGTTGTTTGGGGCAGGGTGGAGACATCTTTCTTCAACAAACCACAAAAATAGGTGATGTTCATAAAGTCTTAGTCTAGGTGATCCCTTTTTAATAAATTCTTCTGCTTTGCAGATCCCACTTAGCAAAGTCATACAAATCAAGAATGACTTCAGGGATGCTTTATCTTTGATAAAATCAGCATGCTATAGCTTAGAGGGCTGTCAGTAAAAGCAAGCCAACTAATTAGCCAAATTTTTTTTAGCACTTAAAAAAAGTATTAAATGGCAAAAATCTGGGAAATGCTTCAGACTCTCCAGGTATTAAATTTAGTTTATAAGGGAGCAAGAAATTTATCTGGATGTAATATAAAAAGGAAATTCCCCTGCAACCCTGCATATTTGACTGGTCGACATATTCAAACTAGAAGAAGAAAATTCTTCCAATGTGCAGCTAAATCCACTATCCATATTCATATTCTTATTCAAATAGTATTTGACTATATGAACCACAGAAATAAAGGTGATCTTCAGAAGCAAAAATCATAGAGGGGAGTGTTTAACGAAAAGAAAAACATTCTTGCTAAATGATCTCCAATCAAATAGCATCTCCTCCGCCTATAAACAACAGTTGTAGGGTAAAGTCACACAGATTTGATCCCATAATGTCAGTAGTTTACTAGTGTTTATAACAATTAAAAACACACACACACACACACACACACACACACACATCTTCCTGATGTTCCTCACCTTTCGAAATCCCACAGAGATAGCTCCATCATTTTCTGAAGCAGCGAGTTCTTGCTCAACCTTCTCAAGACCTTTACTGACAGCTTGCATTTCTTCAGCCAAAGCTTTCAATTGAATCTAGTCATTTGTGAAGGCCCAAGCAAAAGCTTATGTAGGTCAGCTATAAACCGCCCATTAAAAAGTTACAAGAAACAAAGGAGCCAAAACTAGCAAGATAATAAACAGACCTTAGCGGCAGCTTCTAAATGACCAAGATCCTTATCAAAATCCAGTAACTCTGGCATTTTTTCAGAAAGGAGCTAATGACAAAAAAAAAAAAAACAAATTAATATGGAAGCATAAAAAATCTTGTCCAAATGCAAAAGTAATTCTACAAAAATTTGAATAAAATAATGAAGGGAACCTGAACACGCTGAAATTTTGAAATTGAAACATCAACAACAATAATTAGACAAATAAAAATATCTTAAAACAGACAGTTTACTCCACTCTCCAATGTATTGATCTATGATAATACTGCCAACAAAATTTGGATGTTAAAGAATTTAACCAGATGCTTATGGTGTTCATAGCTAAGTTCGCAAACTCAACAACTCTTCTTAAAAATCAGAAGATTCTTTTGCCATCTATTTGGGTAAGTTCACGTTTTTAAGATGGAGGGGGTCACTCAGAAAAAGCAACTTTCAGTATTGTTAAATTACTGATTCTTCCAAAAACTTAAGCTATTAGGATATGGTAAATTTGATCATTTAACTAATACTTCTAACACCCCCCCCCCCCCCCCTCACGTGTGGATTGAAACTACCTTTTAATAGGTGAGGCCCAACACGTGGGAATTTATAGGAGGTAGAGTGGAGGAAACAAAGATTGAACTTAGGATCTCATGCTCTGATATCATGTTAAATTACCGATTCTCCCAAAAGTTTAAACTATTAGGATATGATAAATTTAATCATTTAACCAATACTTTTAATAAGTACCCAATTAGATAATATTCAAATTGCCAGTGCACCCCACAAATGGCAATTGGTGACAATAGCAACAGGAAGAGTGCAAACAATTACTCCATTGTAACTCGCAACAAAGACTCTTTTCACTTAAGGAGACAGAAGCAGGTATATGTTTAGGGTTTTTTTTCCTCCCTCATCTCTTAATAGAAAGAATTCATTAATCACATTTCACATTATTACACTATCATTAACATAATAGCTTTATAACACATATTGTGATATGTCAGGACAAGCAGTGACACTTCACACCTCATCCAAGACATTGCTTTTTTCCTTCATTAATGCTGGAGAATTCTGGATCAATCAACAATACTACCCAAACATGCCAGATGTCATGCATTGATATAAACTACTACCTAAAAGGCATGCCCAATACTGACTTGGAGTCTTGGGTAGCAGGAGGTTTCCAATGTAACATAACTGATCAATAAAACACAATAAAGCATAATGCCGATTACTTTTTTTTAAAAAAAGAGTATAATACTGGGCATGAGGGGTGAATACCCCTGGATTACCTGAAAACTGGTTTAGGTGGGCGGGGTCAGTTGCCCATAGCTGTAGGTTTTATAGTCCATCCGGATTTTCTTTAAAAAGGTTCCCTAAGTTATCCACACACACACACACACACACAAAATCTGATTTTAAAGCATTGAGATAAATATGTCAAACAACAATCACAAAATGTATCAAAAGGAAGCCTCAAACTGAGCATGACCCTAAACCAGTCATTAATCAGCACACCTGAGCTCAAATACCAGAAAATTCCATTTGGCAGCATTACAAGCGGCCAGGAACAACCATTGAAAAGAAAAATACTAAGGATATTTTCCTCAAAGAAAGATTAAGATATCCAGGACTGACAAAAGAAGAAAAGAACAAGACCTCTCTGCCTCAAATCTGATGATAGTGGAGCCACAGGTCAATATTGTGCGGTGTGTCTGTGAGTGAGAGTGTGTACATTGTACAAGCCAAGGATGAGTAGAAAGAGACCTTCATGGGAAAGGACAGAATCAAGAAAGAGCTTAAATGGGAGTTCCTGGTGTCAGAATTGTATAATGTGAAAGGAGAAAAGGTGGAGATTATATCAAAGTAGAGTTTCACTACCATCCTCCTCAACCCTTAAATGGAGTGCGGCATAATGACAGAGAAACCAAAAGTTGCAGCAATACCAATTTGCAAGAAAATGGACATATTTTCCATTCATATATATATATATATATATATATATATATATTTTAACTTAAATTATATTCACCTTTTGTAGGGGATAATTTAATGATAGCCTCAATATCATCAAACCACAAAGCAAATATTGTGGGAAGTTTCAAAAATTCTACCTTGCACAAATAATGCATTAAAGTCATTTTGCTGTTTCTTGCACGAGTATCAGATAACTTAAGAAGGCTGTCCAATTTGAATCCTATGGCAGATCCTGCAATATCCAAAAAAGAAACATCAATCAAGCATCACAACAGCAAAAATATCATTAAAATATTACGATAAACAAAATACTATATAGTGGTACCTCGTGCAGTGCCCTGATTCAAGGCATTTCCTAAAGTAAGAATAGTCTGCATTATCTGTCGCAATTTGGCGGATTCTTTTACCTGCAATTTGTGTATTACATTTAAGATGTAGGACAAACATATGTTCATATAGACCAATTTAAAGACAATTAATTTCAGTGGTACCTCTCTAGCAGCACCATTAATTGTATTCAAATTATTTCTCAGATCATTAACCTGAACAACAACAAGGCTATAAGCACCCACAGTTATCAACAGTACTAGCATGCAAAACCTTGTCACCTATAAAAGAACAAGCAGATCCTCAAACAATATACCTGACTAGAAAATGTGATTTTAAAAGCAAATACTCGTAACTTAGATTCTATTCGAGGAACCTTCATCAGCTCAAGGAAAAACTGAAATACATATCAAATTCAACATTTGTTAGCAATCATATTATAGAATTTGGAATCCATTGAAGAAATTGGCATCTGGAAGAACCTGTTCACACTTTCCAAGCATTTCCTTGTCACCTGTATAATTCTGAAACAAACATAATCAACAAGAAACAATCATTTAGTAACAAGCACAGTTTCAGTTACCTATTAAACCAGTTACAATATTACACACATTATAAAATCCTCATTTTTTTCACCAGATAACAATGATACAATTTATGAATGAAGCATACTCTTGACTTAATCTCTCCCTGCAAAGACTGGGACGCCAGATTAGAAACTGATGAAACAACTATCTTTATGCCCCTAGGACACTTTAAAACTGGAAAGTACTTGACAACACCAATTAAGAAAATATAAAATTCTGCAAAGGTGCTTTATATATATATTATAATCTAGTTCTTCCTTGCAGATAAAACACGCTGTTTCAACCATTGACCAAAGTTTAAAGCTGTTTGAAACCCTAAGACATTTATAATAAAGCTTCAAAACTCCTTGACAAGACACCACACATGGGCCACAAACATCAACAGTTCTACATTGCCAAACGTATCACTCTAAAGACAACACTTTAATATTCTCCCTGAGTTGGAGCAACTTGAACTTAGTTTTGTAATGTTGCAGTACAAGAATTCTCAAACTACAAACTTGCATGGACTTTTCTTCTGCTTTTGAAAACAAGGTTCATTAAAATATTTGTTATATATATATATATATATATATATATATATATATATATATAGACACACAGCATTTATTCTCCACATTTTCAGGTTCATTTGAATGACATATGCAATGATTTGAATAGTATGAGTGTGAGTTTGGATTAGCTTTTCTCTTTTAGTGTTTTTTTTTGTTTATTTGCTTATGTACAACTTTTTAAAACCTCACTTTTTCTAAGTATGACTGTACTTTTGCCAAATTTCAGCAAACAAGCTTAAAAAGTTAATCCGAACACAAACGAAACAACTGATCTTTGATCATGTCTTGTTCAAAAAGAAATAACGTTTGATCTCTTCTTGCTCCTTTGCAATCTTAAGTCTTTGTCTTGCATCCTTTATTCTCTTGAACCTTCTCTTTACCCTCAATTTGTATCCACAATTTCAAAGCTTACTACTCTGTTTTTGAACTCTTTAGCCTCAATTTAGTCTGGATATTTTTCTTGCTCAACTTTGCATCCATAATTTCAAAATCTTACTAATCCGTTCTGTTGTCTACTTCAATGGCTACATCTTGGCCTCCAATTCCTCACCATTGGTACCAAGGAGTTTACTTCCATGTAATATAAAAAGAAACTGAACCAAGAAAAAGTGAACCATCTTTTGGTACGACTATCATAAATTGCAATTCACTAGACTAATAAATTGCTATAAATCTATTTCGTCCTCAGATTGGTAAACAATTTGGCCATCAATGATTTCTTATGGGGTACCTTGCTGATGCTGAATTCAATGTTAATTTGTTTAGAGGTGGTGGATCAATGTGAACAGAAGAAGTAGCAAGGACACAAGAATAATAGCTTAGATAGGCTAGAGCACCATTGCCTTCTATGGTTCCTTTGCACGCAGCCAAATAATAAAAAATCTACAAGAAAGAAGAGCTCCTACCTTTAAGCTGACGGTTTTAGCTTTTTTATTTATTTCCTTCTGAGGAAATATCCTTAGCCCTTCCATTTTTCTTTCTTTTTTTTTTTTTTTTAAGTCTAGATCTTTTCAGCTTTGGTCTTGCAGCTTAGTATACCTCAAGTCACTCTTTTCTTTAAACAGATTTCTTTATTCATCTAACAAACCAAGCATAGTAACTATGTTCCTAATTGTGAAAGCAACAAGGGACACCATAACTTCAGTTTCAAGTCAAGTTAAATGCAAGCATAAGAGAGGGGAGAGAGAGAGAGAGAGAGAGAGAGAGATTACCTTAAGCGTTTCCATTTCTTCCTTTGTGGGACAGAATTTAATAAGATTCTCAACCTGATCAATGTCTAGAACAGAAGAATCCAAAGCCAGAACTGCACTCTGGAGGCACAGATGACAAAAGTAGGACAGTCAACTAACAAGTAAAGTTTCACAAAAAGGTTAAGCTTTGCGAGCAAATAGAAGAAAGGGCTGAGCCTTGAGACTATATAAGGGAAGCAATATAACAAACTTCACTAAAGAAGAGCACACCAGTATACTAACATAACATATCAAGATCAATGAGACAATTGTGAGCTAATATTAGCTGATTCCTTAGTCTAATAATTTAGGGAGTGTTAAGAAAATCAAAAGCTAACGGATGTCACTCCTGACCATATATAGAAACAATGTGAGGCGTGATAACAGTTGTATTAGAAAATTAAGCAAAATCAATGTGATAATTGTGAAATCACTGAAAACATCTATTATTTTGATAAATTTTACAATTTACAAAAAAATCTGGAGAAAACATAAAAAAGTGAAACAGAAATGCACTCCCATAATCCCCAATTCCCCCTTAAGTAACCAGAAAAGATAACAAAATCTTACATAAGCAACAAAGACAAGCCCATTTATTTGAGAAAATTACCTTGCCTCTTATTACATTATGCTAGTTTTCCTTAATGAGGTCCAATGCACTCAAACATTGTGGTTCAACTCAATCCTCAACAATGAGAACATGCAACGTTATCATTTGTTTAATCTCTTCTCTCCAAGGTCCCAAAACTAGGGCTTACAATTGATCCATTTGGGATTTGAATTTAACTAGACCACTAAATTAGGATCTGATTATTATACCAAATCATTTTTTTTTAATTCAATTTCACATCACATTTCCAAGTTTCAGTTATTAGAAATAGGGCAGATTCTGATTCGAATATTTATAATTACGAAATTTCACATAACACTCAATATGAGGGTTGACTAGTACTAGAGCCAAAGGAAGCTATGAAGACGTGATTGAGAGAGTTCAGAACTAGAATTTACGAGAGAGAGAGAGAGAGAGAGAGAGAGAGAGAGAAAAGATCGAAACGATAGGTGGTTATGGTCAGTCGGCAATATGACTAAGAGAGAGAGAGAGAGAGAAAAAAGGTCATGCTCATATCACAAGGCTCATGTTTCAGTAGGGTCTCAGAGAGGTGGTTAGTAGACAGCCTTGCCCAATTTTTGGAGTATGATTCTTGCACTCAAATCCATGACACGTGTTGTGTAACGAGAACTTGCTATTGGACACTAAAATTCAAGAATTAGGAGAGAAAAACTTGTAACTTGTATTTTTTAAATTTTGTATTTTATCAATTGTTTCGTTTTAAGGACTGCATTTTCTTAAGCTAAATTAGCTTTAATAGAAATATTAACTATAATTATTTATCAAACATAATCTTATTAATCAAGTTGATAACAACCTATAATTATTTAAAGAATTAGCTTATTTTTAATTATTTCTTAGTTTAGATTATTTTTACTTATTTACTGGTACTTAAAACCACACTTATTAGTTTGTAAGTTTGGTTTAGTTGTAGACTTTTCTGTTGGCCTTTCAAATTAAGAATCCTAACCTTATTGGACAAGAAAAGTGAGGCTCTATAAAGATGTCATCTTAACCAAAGAAAGTTAAGTCCATAAGTGAGAAGTAAATGCTCCGTTTTGTGGAACACATGAATACCTAGTGTGATTCTCACTTTCTTTCTTCTTTTTCCTTCTCTCCTTGATTAGTAAATATAACTCAAGTAGCCACATAGGATTAAAACTGTTATCTCACCTCCCTCCCTTACTTATGGGAAGAGAATGCTATTTGGATCAAATACCATTAGCTTTTCCTTCTTTTTATTTCCTGTTGCTGTGCACATGCAGTATTCATAGCTTATCCATTATTTTTTTGCCTCTTTACCACCCCAACAAGTCCTCACAACCATAAGCCAACATGATTCTTTCATTAGACAGCATAAAACTAGATGCAGCCATTTTTTAATAATTAAAAAAGAAACCCACAAGACCTACAAACAAGCTCTTTCCAAGATCTGTCAAATTGTATTTCAGTTAGTTGAACGAGTAGCAGCAGTAAAAGAAAATAACTTACAATCATATCTGGCAAAGGAATTTTTATTTTTGAGAGCATTATTTCACAGTTGTATGCTCTACGCAAGTCAACCTGACAGAAAGAAATACAGCACAAAATAAAAAAACTTGAGTTTAGATGCATATGGAATAACTGATCACAATAATGTCACATTTAAGTAAAACAATTACAAACAAAAATAGGAAGATAAAAGCATAAGGTACACCATATATGATTTGTTGATGGAGAAAGTTATTATGAACTCCAGCAATAAACAGTCAAATTTAAAGTTAATTATGAAAAGATATTAACGAATATTTGCCACAAATAAAGATAATGGTATGATATGATACAGATACAAGAATTCTTGAAAAACTATGATGATATGATATGATATGATATAGGGAGGACACATTAATTAATATATATATATATATATGTGAAAATATTATTTTAATTGTTTGTGTTGAATATAAATAACAAAGCACACAAGGTTTAAAAACAAATCTACAACAAATTTAGAAGCAAAAATATAAAGCAAAGGAACACATTTGTCCTGAATCTTTGGATGGTATTTCCATTAGCTCTAGGTACAAATTAAGTTTATAAAGTGAACAGCTGTGATATATTGGCTATGCATCATTAAGGCTCCTTTCATATATAGAGAGATTAAATAAGGCTCCTGAGTATTGAGTTTTCTTTATCATTCAAATAGCCAACGTCACAATTTCAAGAGTTTCATATTGCCAATGCTAAAAGTATCGGAAGCGAATCATATACTTGTTTCAAATGATGCACTTCACATCATAATAGAATTGTTTTTGGTATTCATTTGGATGCTAATTAACTGCAGCCATTGTATATTCATGTTATGGTTTTAATTCAGGCAGAAAGTAGTTACTCAAATATTCTTATACAAATCTTAATTTACTGCCTTTAGTCATGACTAACACATGATAACAGTAAAGGATTTCATGGAGGATCCGAAACTTAAAGCTTGGTACCATTAAGCTGGGTCAAGTGGCTTGGAGTTTTTAAAATTTTATTTGTACAATGGCTTCAGGAACTTCCTTGGTAAGATATTGTCCTTGAACTTCCTTGGGAAACATCAATTCCTCACAGTGAATATACAAGGACTGCAATTACAAATTTTCCATCCCAAATAGGACTTCATCAGGCTAATTGTAGTGTTCAATGTTAGCTCCTTTTCTAAGGATTTGTCTGTGTCACTTAGAACCTAAAATAGGTGCTTTTATCATTAAAACTATATATTTGGTACAGATATTTTCATGATCATTCATAACTGAATAACATTAAAAAATAGCAAATCATAAATATTAAACTTGTCAAAAAAATTAAAAATGAGTCCATAAAAGTTATAAATTGTTCAGCACAAAACTACTCTGATACATACAAAAATGCAACACACACACACACCCATGTGTGCACACACACACGGACACAGGAGCTTACGAGTTGCACTTTCTCAGGTTTGTTCAGGTTAGAACCACGTCGACCTCCACCTTTAGTGCCACTCCCATCTGAAGCAGAAGCTGCTGAGAAAAGACTCTCAAGCTCTGTTATATCTATTTCAGGAGCCCTAACAAAAAATCCAAGAGTATATGAGAAGTGTTACAAGAGCAAACCCAATTAAACCCACCCCCATCACACAGACATAGAACAAAGCAAAAGACCAGAAAAATAATACAAATCAACTAAAAACACAGGAGAACATAGTATTACATTCAGAAAAAGAGAAAGTAAACAGAAAATGTGAAACTAAAGGTAGAATGGCTGCTCTCAAGTTGATGTTCAATTTAACATACTCAGCCTTTGATTAGAATGAATTGATTCGTATCAACAAGTGCCATTTCCATTCAGTATACTGAATGAGAGATCTAAAAACTTCATTAATTCTTATGAAATAGTTCCTAGACATGCATAAGTTACTTTAACATCTAAAAGAAGATATCACATGGGACATATAATATCCATGCTCAGTTCTTTATGCACACCTTGACTGATTTTCCTGTTTTTGAGAATCAGCCCATAAACTCCCTTGCATTGCACGTGTAACTTTCACCCAATGTAGGGGCTTTAGTGAAGCTTTCTTTGGGGCAAGAGTAGCCCCACCAGCTGCTCGACCTCTTCCAAGACTTGCCGGCCCTAAAGAAGCCTTCCCCCTCCCTACTGAAGGAGGTGGCGGTGGAGGCGCACCAGTGCCTTTTGCTCCAGGTGGCGGGGGAGGAGCTGGTGTTGCACTACGACTTGGCAATGGAGGAGCACCAGGAGGCTTTGGTACAGGTGGTGGAGGCGGAGGGGTCAAACCTGGCTTTGCAGGTCCTGAAGACAGTGGAGGTGGAGGAGGCCTAGGGACATTACCAGAGTTACCAGCAATTGGAGGGGGAGGTGGAGGTGGCCTAGGGACATTACTAGAGTTACCAGCAATCGGAGGGGGAGGTGGGGGTGGCCTAGGGACATTACCGGAGTTACAAGCAATTGGAGGGGGAGGTGGAGGTGGAGGTTGAGGTGGTCTAGAGCCATTACTACGGTTACCAACAATAGGAGGTGGAGGTGGAGGTGGAGCTGGAGCTGGTGGAGGTGGCAGTGGCACCCCACAAACAGAAGTGACATTAGATGTAGAACTCAGAGGAGGCAATTTTGAGGGGGGTGGTGGTGGTGGTGGTGGTGGCGGCGGTGGTTTCAACTTGTTAGTTGTACTTGCCAATGGTGGCGGTGGTGGTGGTGGTGGTGGCGGAGCTGGTGCTAGTGGTGTTGTCGGCTTTATAGATTGTTGACTAGATATAGAGGAACGTGGGGGAGGTGGGGGGGCTGGTGGGGGAGATTTAGATGAATTGAAAGGTGGTGGTGGAGGAGGTGGTGGTGGGCATTTACTCATTGTAGAAAATTCCATAGGAGAATCTTTATAGGAAACACTAGGAGGTGGAGGAGGGGGTGGCGGAGGTGGTGGACAACCCCTATTGGGAGTGGGAGGGGCAAGTATTGGAGAATGACTGTTGGGAATGCTAAATGAAGGAGGGGGTGGTGGCGGAGGCCCTCTGCTAGAATCAAGAGAGAGAGGGGGAGTTGATTGATGGGACATTGACAAAATATTTTTTCCAGAAGTAACAGGTAGAGGAGGAGGAGGGGGAGGAGGTGGTGGGGGTGGGGGTGGGTAACTAGCAGGAGGAGGCGGAGATCCTTTACTTGGAATTGCTGATTGGTCATGAAGAGATGATGGATCATTTCCAACTGCTGCTTGATCAGGAGGTTCTGAAGCAAGATTTACATCATGTTGACCATCACTTTCATATGGTAAGGGAATTGAATCAAAAATGTCCTCTGCTACTAATTTTGTTACATTTGTTGAAGATTTGGGAACATCAAATGCTTCATCTGAACTATCGGCAGTGCTAGATGCATTATTGTCTTCTTCAGAATCAGCAGGTGATAAATATAACCTTGCTTTACTTTGCAACTTTGAAAGTTCTTTCACATCACTTAAAACAGAAAGTTGTTTAAGTAGCCACAAGGCAGCATCATCACTGCTATCAACCCACTCAACACCACTGAAAAGTTCTTGAACCCTAGAAAAAGCTTCAATTGGCAGTCCACCTTTCTCCTCACCATTCAAAATAGCAGTGGGAGCTTTTGGGGGAGAGATGCTTTCAACCTCCCCAAACAAAACCTGAATTTAGAAAGTTTATTTGATCAGATTAATATTTGTAGATGAGCTTGTGTGGGGGGGTGGGGGATGCATGAATCCAATTGAAGTTTTAGGTTCTTTGTGGATATCAAAAATAAATGAAGGGAAAAAAGTGTCCCAAGATGACTAAATAATCTAAATTCTCTTAGGCATCATCAGTTATAATCTCTCTTGTTCAATCCAAGATTGAAAATGAAGGTTAGTGATATGCTCACCTCCGCTCTGAAACCTTTTGGATACCGCTCCTTTGAATTCCAAAGAATGTCCAAATTCTCAGAGTTAAGCATCAGTATGTTGGACCGGATAAATGCTGTGTTGAACATTATTCGAAACATCATTACTTCCCTTTCTGGATCCAAGTCAAAATGAACGCACTCTAACACAACATCTCCTTGCACCAAGCACTGAATGTCAATTTTAATCACATCACAGTCTGCCTGCAATAAGAGAACCATCATATTGGCATCAGTTAATGCAACTTAATACAGACAAAAACAAACCTAAAGCAAGAACATTTAGAACCCAAAAAAAAAAAAATATATATATATATATATATATGCATAGAACAAAAGACCTCTTACTTGGCAGTAATGCCGAAGGGTCTTCCTCTTCTTCTTGTCCATAGAGAACAACATCTGGGTCGAAAGCCCACCCTTACTAAGGAGATTCCTACCAAAGATACGGATAATTGGCCGGCAGCCATTCTGAGAATCAAAGCTTGGAATGGCTCGAAGAATGACACAATCTAAAGAAAGCGCTCGTTCAGGTGGTGGCCACTCCGGAGCTATGTTTCTTCTTGCTACATACTGAAGGTAACGAAGCTGAGATGGGAATGGATTTAAAGGAGACAAGAGCTGCAAGAAGCCTTTAGGAGCCTCTCGATGCACAATTTCAAGAGTCCTGCGTTCTCCACTATGCAGTTTTTGAAAGATCAAAAAGCTAGCTAAGAGGAATGCCAAGAGTGGCCAACCCCCCCTCTCACAATGTAGAAGAATAATATTCTGTTGATTCCCAAGTGAGAGCCAACTCTCACAAACACGAAGAAAATGTTGAATCAAAGATAATGGAAGGAGAGGGCAGCCCTCATACTGTCTTGGATAATCCATAACGGTAACATCATATTCACATAGAATTTCCGCAAACTGGCTCGGTTTCTCACCCTCACGGAAATTGAACGCAAGAAATGATGAGCCTGGGAATTCCTCATGTAACTCAGTTATGATTTCATGCAAGTATATTTGGTACATTCCATCAGGCAAGACTTCGGTGGAAAAACACGAATCAAAAACTGCAGATATTCATGAAACCAAACAGTGGGTATGCAATTATAACACTTGTATGGATTCATAATTCACAAAAATACGAAGCAAAATAGCAATTTATTCAAGATTAAGGAATGAAGGCCATTACCATATACTCTGTCAACAAATTCAAGCAAGCCATCTGGGGGTCTTCTGTAAAAGAACCTACTTAAAAGGGACATTTTTGCTGACCGAATCACATGTGCTTTGTACTAAGCCAATAAACTCAATACCTGAAGAAAATGGAGTAAAAGACTAAGTTCTATTCTTCAATTTTCTCATCTTCATTACTTAATACTTGACATCTAAAATAACAAAAACGATACCATAAGATAATAAAGTTCAAGGCCCAACAGGCACCAGTTGCATGTGTAACTTCTTTTTTACATATAAGTAAAAATTGGGTAACAGTAACCGGATTCATACTTGCAAATGTAACTTACTAATCAAAAAAAGGACATAAGATTGTTAAAAAGAGAAAATCATATATATCCTCCCAGAATTTTAGCCTAACAGAGAGCACTTGAACTGCACATGAGACTCCTCTGGTCCTTTAATGTCGCCTACCAACGCCCCTTACACAAGATCAATTTTAGTACCCATGATTTCTTCAACTCAGCCACAGAAATCTACTGGGCATAGAACTCACACCAATAAAGTCTTTCATTCATTTCCCCCCTTCCCAATTCTTGATTTAGCCACAAAAATGAATAAATACATAAATAATACATTGCTACAAGAATTTAGGGTGTGCATGAATGCGTGTGACCATAGTCCGACCTTCATGATCAAGTATGGAGATTCAACCACCCTTAGTTCCTCAACCCATATGAAAAACTCCCAACACAATTCATGCCACAACAACTCACAACAACCAAGTTTAAACAATTCAAATCCAAAATCCTCAAAAGAGAATCCCAAATACATCTCCAACATAAAATAAATCAACAAAACCCTCGAACTTTTTTTTTTTCTATTGGTAAGTTCCACACTCACGAAATGAGTCCTGAACCCACAACAATACCCTCCAACTTACTCTCACAGCAGAATGAAGTGCCCTAAATCCAGCACTTTCCCGCCCTTCAAATTCACATTAACAACTGACATTCTATCAATTATTCCTTACTCATGGAAACAATAGGAATTCAAAACTCCCACACAAATCATACCACGCGAACTCACAACAAAAAAGTTTCCACCCAAGAATTCAACTTCGAAATTCTCAAAACAGAATCCCAAATACATCTCCAACATAAACCTCAACAAAATCCTCAAACTTTTTTGCTTACTCGTAACTTCAAAACTTACCTAACAAGTCAAGGGAACGAAGTGCCATTTGAGCTATACCTAATAAACTTCAACAAAATCCCATGACAACATTGAAAACCCACTTCCCATTTTCCCAATAATTCGAGCACATGAAAGACGAAACCCTAAAAACGAAACCTTGAGAGAACCAAAAACCTCCATAATTATCCAAAATTGAGGGTTTCTTCAAAATTCACATTGTCAACTTACATTCTATCAGATTATTCTCTACTCTCTCTGTCTCTCACACACAAACACACAGACACACCATGTAATGTATAAACAAACAAACACGAATCGAACAAAAGCATTGAGATTTACGAAATTTGAAGAAATCACCTTCATTTTCAGTGATGTTGATATCGGGCTAAGCCCGTAGCTCTGGAGAGCTCGCCGGAAGTTCGTCGCCGGAGGAGCAGCGGTGGTGGTCGGTGGCGGAGCAGTATCACGTGGATGTGTGAGCGTGAAGAAGAAGAAGAAGAGATATCAGAAATGAGAAGAGAGAAAGAAACGATGTTACTGTGCTGTGCTGCGGTGGGATTTTTTTTTTTTGTTTGGGTATTGGAATGGGACAAAAAACGGTGTCGTTTTGTTCGTTTTGGAGATTTTGAATCGTGAGGAAAGAATTTAAAATCGAAGGCTCTGAACTAATCATTAATCAAAAGACTTGTTGAGATTTCACTTTATCAGGATTTTTTTTTTCCCTTTTTTTAGATTAACTTTGTCATAGTAGATAAACTAAATAGAAGACACAACACAAGGCAGAAGAAAAACTACTAAACTTGGACCAATCAAATTATCTTACATCTTTTCTTTTTTTATTTTTTTTGTCAAAAAAATAGAAATTTTATTGATAATTCTAATCAACCACCCTCAATCAGAATTGTCTCCAATTCACGTTGCAAATTTCTCAAAACTCACCTCACCTCTTACCAAACTTAGTTTTCATTACTAAAAACTCAAAACTGGTGGCCTCATCTCTCAAATCACCCATTTTCTTTGTACATAGAAGTGATATTATCAACTAAGTTTCAAATATCTATTTGCTTGAAAATAAAAGTATCCATAACTCTTCGAGTATCTAGTTATTATCGTATACTAACTTGTAACTCTATACATATGCATAGATACACTTAAAGATATACAATAAAATGCATAATATAATTCTTATATATATATATATAATTTAAATACTATTTATAGTCATTTTTATATTTTGTTAACTCTTTAAAAAATTTTGTAAGGACATTATTAGGTATAAAATGTAAATTATCCTTTTTTTTTGTTTATGATTCATTTATTCTAAACTTTTTGGTTTTTATACTTAATAACTCACTTGGATTAATATTTACGATGTGGTCCCACATTTGATTCTAAAATTAAGAAATAAAACTCCTTAAAAATAAATAATTTAGGACACATGGCGCAAAATTGAAACTCTAATTTGAAATTCTAATTTGAGTTTTTCTCAACTTTACATATTATTAGATATATAGATATGTGTAGTCTCACATGTTGGGTATAGACATGTGAATAAGTTTTACATTGAATAACAATTATAATAATTAGTGGTTAATACAACATAATTGGACTCAAACTTATAAACATAAATTTTTTGGTTAAGTCGTGTGGGAGGTAGGGACAGAGCCAAGACTTAAGA
The DNA here is from genome assembly GCA_033629205.1 of Lithocarpus polystachyus. Taxonomy (NCBI): domain Eukaryota; kingdom Viridiplantae; phylum Streptophyta; class Magnoliopsida; order Fagales; family Fagaceae; genus Lithocarpus; species Lithocarpus polystachyus. The sequence goes on from CM066171.1 coordinate 60,860,395, forward strand.
GTCTTTGCTACTGGTTGTGTGTGACAACTCTGACCTCCGGTGCTACTACTGCTTAGCTGCTGGAGGGTTTTCTTTTTTAATTTTGTCTTTGATGTGTGCATTTACTGCTAGAAAAATGACAAAATTATTTTGTTTAAATCTTTTTTAAAGGGCTAAGTTGTTTGTTTTGAGTGAAATTGATTCATGGGCAAGGATTTGTTGCAAACCAAGTTGCAATAATTCCTACAAAACGCACAAGTGTCAATGCCTCAAATAGGAAAAAGTATTTTGTATCAAATGATACCACGTCAAGTGTATCAAAATTTGATAAAATAAGAGACATGTATGAAAAATAACTGTCCACTAACATATGTCTTTCAATTGTTAGTGGGTAAGTTATTTTTTGTTAACATATCTCATACTTATTGGATTTTAATATCACTAACATGTTATCATTTGATATCAAATACCTCCTCCTCAAATAGACCCCATTAGGTGAAAAATTCAATCTTGATACAATAAATATAAGTCTGGATATATGTCTATTTGAGGTATTGACACGTGTGCATTTTGCAAGAATTGCTGCAACTTAGTTTGCAGCAAATCCTTACCCTTGATTTATGAGGCTTAAATTTTTTTAGCTTTGCTATTGGTTATTTATGTTGTTGGGATAATTTTTTGGGACTTGTATATTTTGTTTTAGATTTTATATCTATAAATTTTTTTATGGCCTTTAAAATGAGGAAAATGCTAGAATTACAAAAAAAATTTACAAATTGCTGATGTGGTGGGTGATTATTGGTAAGTAAAAAGAATAATTTTGGTACAACAACCATTTTCTCAACTTGTTTATGTGGTAACTTGTGAGTGATGAAATTGTGAACTCACATGGACCTACTATTTTCTCTACCGCTTACAACTCACCACATAGGCGAGTTGTGGCCAATGTTGTGAAATTATTGTGGTAGTAGACTTATTCAAGTAAAAAAGTGATATAAATGATAAACTCATATATGAACCAATAAGATTTTGCTCCTTAAGAGTTTATAAAAATTTTGTAGAAAATCTTGCGCCTATAACATTCCTCCTAAAAGAATCAATAATATTATTAAAAGAATCAATGGTCTAATGATCAAGAGCTTACTCTTAAGAGTTTGGAACGTTGAGACTCATCTAGATCCCATAGTCTCATAGGTCCATGCCTAGAGAGTAGGATGTCATTATGATTATGCCTGAGTGAAAGACACTGCTTCCCTACCCTTTTTTTTTTTCAGCTAAAAAAGATACTACATATATACTAATATATTTATTAAAATAAATAAATAAATAAATTGGGGGCATTGCCCTCAAAGCTCATGAGTGGCTCCATTCTTAGTGGCAGTGGGGGAGATAGTTGCTTTTTTCTTTTTCGTTTTTTTACGGGTAATGTGCATATTGGAAAATATCAAAGCATTAAATGCGAGAACGTGGGGGAGGAGATCAACTTTATCAAGAATAATTTATTTATCAATAATTAATTATTTAACTTTGTGGAGGAGATCAACTTTATCAAGAATAATTTATTAATCAATAATTAATTATGTAACTTTGTCAATATTCAAATTCCTCGCTTGGCTTGTTAGTTGATTAACTAGCATGTAGTCCGTGCTTACGCACGAAAATATTAATAATTGTAATGATAAGATGTTCATTTTAGTAGATTTAGTTTCCACAGGGAGCTTGGAATTTTCTTGAAGGTGCCAATGAAGCAGTAATGTATGAGAGTGTGAAGCAAGGAAGAGTGAGATTGAACATTGTGTTTGAACCCGACCTTGCTCTTAGAAATACGAAAGGAGGAGGAGAGGGTAGTGTGTAAATTTAGTTGGTAGAAGTTGAAAGAGAAGGAGGAGACATGGGATGACGATATGGCATTAGGGGAAAATAATGCTTTACTTTTATAGTCTTTCTCATTGAATTCCTTGGTTCTAGTAGTGGGCAGGTGAGATGTTTACCCATAAAAATGTACAGTTGAGATATTCTGGTTTAGACCAATGAGCATTATCATTATGATTTTCTTGGTTTCTGTGTTAAATGTTAATACATTATTTATTTGGGCACAAAAATTAAAAAATCTAGATAAGATACATGATACAAAATTGGAGTCCAATTTATAATCTAATTAGATTTTTTTTTGAGTTTTGGTTAGGACAAGTGGCGCAAAATTAAGAATCCAAATCTAGACACATGGCACAAAATTGAAACTCTAATTTGGAATTCTATTTGAATTTCAAATAGAATTCCTCGTTTACTCACTTGCCGCAAAATTTTGTGCCAAGTGAGTTAATTTAAGTAAAAATTGAATTTCAATTAAAATTTAATTTTGTGCCATGTATTCCATCTAATCTAAATTTTTAAATTTTTGTGCCAAATTAGTTAATTTAATGTAGTAAACAAGGAGTCCAATATAATAAATCATAAAAAACATAACCATGTAACTAAAAAAATTCAAATTTATAAATCATATATATATATATATATATTAATAGCTAAAGTAGAGAGAAAATTTAATTAAATTCTAAATTGGAGTCAAATTTTGTGTGACGTGTCATTTAATTTTAAATTTTTTGTGTCAAGTGAATTATTAGGTGCAAAAATCAAAATGTCTAAATTCAATTAGATTTTAGATTGAATTTTAATTGGAGTTCAATTTTGCGTCATGTGTCCCATCTAATTTATTAATTTTTGTGGTAAGTGAATTATTGGAGACAAAAACTAAAGAGTCTAGATCTAATTAGATTTTAAATCATATATATATATATATTATATAATATATATATATTATGTAATTGTGATTGTTTTTAAACCCGTATATATATATATATATATATTATATAATATATATATATATATATATTATATATATAGATTAATGAACGCTTGATTTTGTTAAGAATTTAATTCCTCTCTTGGCTTGCCACTTGATTGATTAATGAACAATTCAGCAAAAAAAAAAAAAAAAAAAGAGATTAATGAACACTTGATGTTATTAGGAATTTAGTTTTACTTTTGGTTTGGAACTTAATTGATTATTGAATGCTTGACTTTATCAAGTATCTAATTTCACTTTTGGGTCACATGAATTTGGCTGTGGGAATTTAGAATTGGCCTCTTCACTGCCCATTGATATATCAAATATCTAACGATTTTCAATTTTTTCCTTAATATACACATTGTCAAAAATCAATGGGCTTTCACCAATAACGGTAATACGAGCAAAATGAATAATATGGAAGAAAATGTAGTCTGAGTTAAATTGTGGGGTTGTATCTGCAACAATTAAAAATCCAAGGTTTAATATAGGGTAATTATAAAAATCTAGAAATTTATGTAATTATTTCTGATGAAAATGAATGGTGTTTTAAAGAAAAAGAATAAAGAAACTCAAAAGTTCAAGTTTCAAAAAAAATTCATCATCGCAACTAAAATAATGTTTGTTGTAACAAAAAATTAAAATATAATCATAATTCTGTTCGATGATGACTTGTTTTAGATAGACCACACGGTGCCATGCTGGCAAGGGAAAACAAAACAGAGAATAGCTCAATAAGAGAAAGAACATCAAAATCCAATATGACAAATGAAATCACAGCAACTAATTATTATGGTTAATTACAATCATCCACACTAAATTATTAGGGTATTTGCATTAATGTGCATTTTAAACCTTAAAATTTTGCAATCAACACCCTAATTCGATGTTAGATTGCAATCTTCACCAGTGTCTAAATTACTATCAAACTCAACATATTTTGTGGTAACTATTTTACTTTAAAAATGAGAGAATTTGCAGTGTACAAATTATGAGAGCATTTATAATGTGTACTGCTAATTCTAACTTCAATTTGAATATATAGTGGGGGTATATCAATAATTATTCTTAAAGTAAGGTATTGATTGGAAGGTTTTGTAGTTTAAAATGTACATTGTTTATTGTTTTATAGTTTCAACTAATGATGTACACTCCCGAAACAATAAAAGACTTTACCAGTTGAATTAACTGAAATTTATCATTATTTATTCTCTCAAACATCTTAAACGGGTAAATAGATTTTATATATATAAGTCAAATTATGAACTAATACAAACAATTCCTTTATTTTATTTTTCTGCAATAGATAAAGGTCTAACTTATCAATTTAAAAGAGACATAAAAAAATGATAGATAGGAAAATAGCCATAAAAACTTTTAGTGGAAGTGACCATGTAACTAGCTCAAAAAATTGGCTACTCATTTTTTTTTTTTTTTTGAGCGGAAATTGGCTACTCGTTAATAGAATTTATAAGTAATATAACAATATATCTGAACTCAGGAGGTTGGCTGAGTTGGTTGAGCTCTTGGTCTCAAGGTGCTTATATTGGGCTTGATTGGGTATGCTCTCCAGTTCAAGTCTTGCTACCTGCACTTTAAAAAGAATTTATTGGGCCAGCACTTTACCCCTTTGTCCCACCCGGTGCGAATAGTGATTAGTTTCTTGTTGAAAACTTTGAGGAAACACTGTGGAAAACCAAAAAAAAAAAAAAAAACAATATATCTGGATATGTGAATTCAAAATTAAGGGATTTTTTTTTAAATGCTAGTATAACTTGCTTGATTGTGATATTTGGAAAAAAGTCAATGATTGGTGAGCATGGTCAATGGCTAGTCTTAAAGAAAGGGATATGGTGAAGAGACAAGAGAGATAAATTATGGTTGGGATTTTTTTTTTCTTTTTAGGTAATTGGAGTTTATTTGTATAGGTTTGTTGAATATGTGACATTCCAAACACTGTTTACCACCCTATCAGAGTAGTTTTTCATTGACCCCATATGTTTTTCTGTTGACTTGTATTTACCATTATACCAAACGCCAAAACATACAAAACATTGATCTCAGCAAAACTAGTAGGCATGATTCATGAGTACTTTCATTTCCGCATCTGAGTTGTTTTAAATTGAATAAAGTAATAAAATATTATACTCAGACCCACTATAATTGAAAACAAGGATGTTAAAAACGTGTGGTGTCCATAAATTTTTTCTTTGCGTTTTACCTAAATAAACCTTAGCATCAAATGTAGTCATCCGGCCCCCACAAAAGAAGAAAAAGAGAACAGAAATTTTAGTGATGAATGCGACCATGATGTAACATTTCTAGGATAAGATTTGGTTATGTTGTAAAGCGGAAGCTTTGACACCAATTTGTTGAGAATATTGGAAGCCTAAATATCTAATTGTTATGTGTATTCAAATAACAGTGGGTTTATGCAAACAAAAAAAAAAAATAAAAAAATAAAAAAAAAATAGAAGAAACAATCACATCGAAACACAAAGATTTACGTGATTCAATTTTTGGCCTATATTTACAAGTGGTGTCGAGAAAAAAAACTTCACTAACAAAAGGAAGAGATTACAAAAATGGTACTCTCACAAATCTAAACCCTAAATACATCTAAATTTAGAGCTCTCAGCTACCAAAAACACGTGATCACTAAAGAAACTTGAAAATCTAAACTCACAGCTTGAAAACTCTAAACAATATCTAGCTCTCTCACACACGTACAATAGCCGCATAACTCAAAATGTACAACAACAAATTCCAAGTTGGACTTGGATTTTTTAAGTCGGCAAAGTAAAACCAATAAGAACTTGGTTTCCAAGTCCTTCAAGACAAGGACTATGCACTCCCACACGCACGCAATTTGTCACTGCAACACAATGTATTTTTGGCGATAAAAGTTTTCGTAACCAAAAGTTCAATTTTTTGTCGCCTATGACTTTCGACAACAAAATCTGTTTTTTGGAGATGAAATTGGTTTTGTCGCTAATACCCATCACTAAAAGTCTTGGCGACGAAGAATTTCATTACCAAAAGGTCCAACTAGTTTAAAAGAAAAAAAAAAAAAACTTTTGGCGATGCAACCATTTCGTCACCTAATGTTTTTCTCGCTAAATACATTATTTAGCAACGAAATAGTTTTGTTAACAAATGTATTTTACTTTATTAAATCATATTTGGCGATGAAAAATTTCTTTGCCAAAACCATTTTAAAAAAAAATTCAGCTATATATAGCGACAAAAAAGTGTGTCGCCAAAACTATTTTTAAAATTTTCGGTTATATTTTGCAACGAACTATTTCATGGCCAAAACAAATTTTTTTAATTTCTTCCATATTTGGCGACAACATATTTTGTTGCCAATTTTTTTTTTTTAATTTTGCTATATTTGGTGACGGAAAAATTCGTCGCTAAAACTAAAGATGGGATAAAGTTGTAGTTAAGTGAAGTGTTCTATGTAATTACCAGTCGTGCTAGTTATAGTGCCAATAGGCTGCGCCTACTTTGGTTGGAAGGATCTGCTTCAGGAGGTGGCCCCGATGATATTCCCGTAGATAAGACCACTGGGAAAGATGCCTCACCTCGTGAGCGTGTTAGTCATCCTGATGCCATCTATAACTAACGAACATACATATAGATGAATAAAGTCATTACAAATAATGGAACAACAAAGTTATTATCTAATCTAATCATTCTAATAACAATATTGTCTATTGTAGAAAACAATAAGTCACATATATAATACCTTATGGATTAAAGAATTAGATGACTCATCATCATTGTCATATTCACCAATAGGTGGTACATAGTCATCATCATCTATCATAACACTAGCCCTATTTCTTTTCCCATTTACACAATTGGGCTGAGCAGAATCCTTTAGAGAAATTGACAAATGCTCCAATCCCAAAACATCAATTCTCTCTTGGTTATGCTTCATTCTACCCAATCTTGCCATCTTATACTTCGGTATATTATGAGTATATTTAGCATTTTTGGGCATTTTTTGGAAGTCTATATTGACATGAAAGATAATTATAATTGCTACTAACTTTACATATCATAATCCACTTCATTATTTATATCAAGCAATTCACAAGTGCAAAACTTTAACACAACTATTACTAACTCTACACATCATAATCCACATAAATATCATTTCAAGTTCAAAATAAATACAAAACTTTAAGAAATTGCTACTAAATTTACATATCATAATCCACATCATTATCCATATCAAGATCAAGACAAGTGCAAAACTTTAACACAATTGTTACTAATATTCTACACATCATAATCCACATCATTCTCCATATCAAGCTCAAGATAATTACAAAATTTTAAAATAATTGCTACTAACTTACACATCATAATCTACATCATTATCCATATGAAGATCAAGATAAGTGAAAAAACTTTAACAAAATTGTTACTAATATTCTACACATCATAATTCACATTAATAAAGGTATTTTTGAAATAAGATCGAAATTCTTAAATGACTGAGTCCGTCAAAAGAAAAGGTATCATACCAACAATAAAGCCAACGGTTCAAAAGAACCGTCGGCACCAAAGAAACCGTCAATTTCAAAAAGGATCCATTCGGAACATCGTACCCTATACTAGCAAAAAGCCAATGGTTCCGTGAACAGATCTAGGTGAAGCTAACAGGTGCGTCTCTCTTCCAAATCGTCAGATGACCCTGACGGACAGAGAAGCATACCAACGAGTCATACGTGGCCTTATGTGGTCTACACGCATATTCATATATGGAAACATCTTGTGCACTCACATAAAGACCTTACCACATGATTTTCACCTTCCCAGAATGGAGAGTATCCCCAAGATCTTGAGGGCATTAACTCAACATTCTCCCTATAAGGAAAATCCCTGTATTCCCGAAATCTAGGTCTCCTCCACACAACTATATAAGCAACAAGCCTCCTCCTTTCCTAGGTACGTAGAAAATCCCTAGCTCTCTCATTATAGAGTTCTTAGAGATTTCTCATTCGCTGACTTAGCCTTTGGAGGGTCTTTGGCCGGTGCTTCACTAGTGCCTTCTGTTTGGTTCTTGTTTTCTTATTCTTTAGGTACCCATCGGTGCGATCAGAAGCCATTAACTCACTGATGATTTTCGTGCATCATCACACATCATTATCCATATGAAGATCAAGACAAGTGCAAAACTTTAACATAATTTTTACTAATATTCTACACATCATAATCTACATCAATATCCATATCAAGTTCAAGTTAAGTACAGAACTTTAAGAAAATTGTTATGAACTCTATATATCATAATCCTTATTAGTATCCATATCAAGATCAAGACAAGCACAAAAATTTAATACAATTATTATGAACTCTACATATCATAATTTGTATCAAGATCAACATCAGGTATGTCATGCTCTTCATTTTAAATAGCGTCTCTTGAAGTTCCACCTTCAGGAACAAGCTTCAATATCACTCATACAATACTCAACATTATTTTCAATATTGATAGGGACAACATCAATAATCGCTTCTTGTTGGAATGCGTTGGATTCTCCATCTCCAACTTCCGAGGGATCAAACATTCCCCTATGTTGGATGCATTGCACAACTTAATAAATGTTTAATTTTTTTTTTATAAGTGATAAAATTAAAAATGTCTTACACGTTCTTTGAACCACTTAGGAAACTCTTGTCGTTGTATTTAAGTTACAGCTTCCCTAGTAGAATTATGCAATGTGTTTTTGCTTTCACTGTTCAAAACAAGGTGATTTATATTCAATTAAGCATTGCAAATAATATTCAATACAACTGAAACATCATATGAATATGATATCAAATACTTTAAATAAGGCTTTAGTCTGGGACTATTGTACAACAAATACTAATGAGCAATATCAAGCAATATACGAAACAAGTTGTCATCATTTCGTCTACCCTTGTGGGTTGGGTTGTTTGTGAAAAAACTGTCAATCATTCATTAGGTTCACCAAAATCTTCATTTCTTTCCCTCCAATTATGCACAATTTCGATCTTATCAATATACAAAGACATGTTGTTAATACATTCTTTAAGAATGTAAGCCTCTACGATCGAACCTTCTGTTCGGGCTCGGTTGGAAACGTATCTTTTCAATTTCCCAAGATACCTACAAGGAAAAAGTATTGGAAGTATGATTAATTATGTATTTTATACCATATGTAGCTAAATTTATTGATTTTTTTTTCTTTCTATGGGAAAGATACAATTAATGGATGCATTAATGAATCTAATTACCTTTTACTTGGGTACATCAACCGATATTGTACCAGGCCTCCTAGAATGGCTTCTTGAGACAAGTGAACAGTAAGATGGACCATAATATCAAAGAATGCTGGAGGGAAAAACCTCTTGAGCTTGCATAGTATGAAAATTATACGTTCTTCTAGTTTCTCCAAGTCACTCTGCTTTAAGGTCCTTGAGCAGGATACTTGACTGATTTTAAAAAGTCATAAAAACCATCATTTTCATCAGGTTGTAATAAAAAGAAAGCCCGAGACTTGTCATATGATCCATTAGGACATTTTTTCAAATGCAATGGGTGCCTAAAGTTCATATTTTGCAAGTCTATCCGTGCCTTGTCTGTGTCTTTATTTTTCCCCTCAATGCCCAACAAAGTACTATAAGTACTCTTACTAATATTCTTCTCCACGTGCATGACATCAATGTTGTGCTTAAACTTCTTATTTCTCCTGTATGATAGCTAATACAAAATACTTAACTTGACCAATTTGGCTCCCCAATGAGTGGTCTCTTCTTGTTACTTGGATGTTTTCCTAAAATTACATTTGGCATTCTATCTAACTGCTCTTGTATCTTTCCCGCCAGTAACTTTAAAGATCTTTTCCTTTTTTCTAATAAACCATTGTGCAACCAACTATTTTACCAATAATGTTCCATTGGCAAATAAGCTCGATGGTTAATGAATCCAATTTTACTTTCTAAAGATTCTAAATATGGTTCGTCATTGCAAGTGTAACAAGAATAATAACCCAATGTCCTCCACCCTAGACATGTTACCAAAATCAGGATAGTCATGTATTGTCCACAACAAAGTTGCACACATCTAGAAATACTCTTTACTATAGGCATCTTAAATTTCTGCACCTTCTTCCAACAACTCCTTCAACACATCAACCAATGGTCCGCACGTTTGTCTATATACCATCTCATGTCCTTAGCTCTTTGTTTTGACATGTACAATCTCCTTAGTATCAGTGTCAACGGGAAGTAACACAATTCCTTATGAGGAATCTTCTTACCACAAGCATGTATATCCTTGTACCTAGGCTACTCACACACTAGACATTTATCAAGGTTTTCATTTTCCTTCCAGAATAGTGCACAATCATTTTTGTATGCATCTCTTTGCTTGTATGACATGTTCAAGTCACATAATATCTTTTTTGCTTCATAAGTTAACCTTGGAACTAAGTTACCTTTTGGTAAAAGCTTTATTAACAATTCTAGCATTATATCAAATCCTTTATTATTCAAGTTAGTCATTACCTTTACATTCAACATTTCAATAACAAACTTCAATATAGTATAATCAATGCAACCCGGATACAACTCACACTTTGCATCTTCCTAAAATTTGTCAAAATTACACACTTACTCATCTTGATTTCCATTTCTTGGTTCCACTCTAATTCGGTCACCCACTTAGGCATTGATACCATCCATTTAGTCATCATCCAACATTTCATTATCATGAATGTTCTCGTTCAATAGATAAGGCTCTCCATGATCATACCATTTATTGTAAGATTGCATAATTCCACGATAAGTAAATGGATATGCACAACATAAAGAGATTGTCAATAGCAATTCACACATGGAATACATAGGTACAAAATATTACCACTCGAGTCCACAATTGCCATTGCAAAATTAATAAATGAATTGACCCCAATAATATATGATTCACTTAATCTGCCATCAGGTGTCTTACCCAGTGTCATCCAACTTTTATCCAGGTTAGACTACAAATGCAAAGTAAATGTTACTTTAGCAAAATAATAACAACTCATGCATAATGTATTCTAACATCTAAGTTTAGAATCTATTTAGATAAAGTCATATTCTATTCAAGAATGCACAAGTCTATATAAACCTTAATACTTAAACAAATATACATAAAACAATTATACACTCTCGATATCAAATATATGGTTCACTTAATTTGCCATCAGGTGTCTTATCCAGTGTCATCCAACTTTTATCCAGGTTAGACTATAAATGCAAAGTAAATGTTACTTCAGCAAAATTATAACAATTCATGCATAATGTATTCTAAAATCTAAGTTTAGAATCTACTTAGATAAAGTCATATCCCATTCAAGAATGCATAAGTCTATATAAACCTTAATACTTAAACAAATATACATAAAACAATTATACACTCTCAATATCAATTTATACTACCTTATAACACCATGCAAGCCACCCGTTTGCTCCAACTTAACAACCCACCACAAATGAGTTATCAACATTACAGTATAGAATGCTTACAAGTATTAAAAAAACGTTAGCATAATAGAATAAAAGTTATTCAATAATATCCATCTACAATTCCAAAAAATAAGAAACATTTTCAATATAAATTTGAAACACCTTAAAACATCATGCAAGTCACTAGCTTACTCCAACTCAACAACACACCACAATACCAATCATCAACATCATAATATAAAACGCTTACAAATATTGAAAAAAAAACCGTTAATATAATCAAACAAAAGTAACTTAACAATATCCATCCATAATCCAAAAAAATAAGAAACACTTCTAATATGAATTTAAACTACCTTATAACACCATGCAAGCCACCTTCTTGCTCCAACTCAACAACTCACCATAATACCCATTATCAACATTAAAATATAGAAACTTACTAGAATTTAATAACAAATTACTTACTATGTTCAAGCTAGCGCACACCTCTACCAAAGAAATCTGAAGTGACAAGAAATAAAAATTGTTCAACCTACCAATACTAGAAAAATAAAAAATTATAATAATCCAAAACATAAATCTTAAACAAACTAATTGTATACATCTCATTTTACAACTTGCATTTAACCAACCGGTAGGTCTTCAAATTTGTGATACAAAACAAATCTTGATGCTCTAACGATCATAATGGTATGTCATGGGTTTTGATCGGACCACCTGATCAAAAGTTATCATACAAACAATTTTCAATAATCATAGGTTACTTACACAATGGGCCTGATCACATCCTATCTTAAACACTTAATTTTGATTGGCTCCAAAGAGAATTAATTTAAAATTAATTAAGTGTGAATTTTGATTGGATTTCATTTTATTTATTTTTTTAATAAAAAATGTTTTCCTTTGTGGCATCTTATCTGCTTTTTTGAAAAAAACAATTTGGAGAGAGAAAGATATGATCCATGAAAAAAAAAAAAAAAAAAGAAAAGAAAAAAAAAATGCTCAAAAAACTGTATTATCTTCAGCAGAAACTTGATTCGCATTTTTGGTCTGGAAATTGTTGAAATTTGATTTTCTCTATTTCTTGGAAAGTTGTAGAGAATTAAATTTTCTTTCAAAAAACATCAATCTCTAATCAATTGGATTTTTGAGCAGAAAGATATGGCCAAAATACGAAACAGGTGCTGAAGATAACACAAAATCAGCATCATCTTCAGTTTTCTTTCAAAATTTCAAAAGAGGATCAACACCCAATCTGATCAATCTTATCTAATAGGCTTATCCCCTCCCTGAGCCTCAGAATAAATCTTTTGAAAAACAAGTTGGATAAAGAAACAGATAAATCCTGTGAAAATTTTCAAAAATGCTCAAAAACGTTACTATTTTCAGCAGAAATTTGAAACACATTTTTGGCCTAGAAAACGTTGGAATTTGGTTTTCTCTATTTCAGAAAAAGTTGTAGATAATTGAATTTCCTTTCAAAAAACACCAATCATGAATCAATTGGGATTTTGAGCAGAAAGTTAGAGCCAAAATACGAAGCAGGTGCAGCATCTTCTTCAACTTCTTTTCAAAATTCAAATGGAGATCGACACCAAATCTGTTCCAGCTCATTTAAACAGGTTATCTCCACCCTTAGCTTCAGAAGAAAGCTAATAACTTAGCTTTAAAGCTAAGCCATCCCTTCTCCTATAAATAGAGGAGACCTCTTCCATTTTCGGGACCCCCGAATTCCCTCTAGAGAGCTAGTGAGAAAGTAAAAAAGAAAAGCTGTTGAACAGCCATTGTTCTTACTTTGGTTGTAGTTTAGTATTTCCTTGCTTTCTCCCTAGCCCTTTATGTGATCACTTCCCCCTTTTAATTTATGTTCTATGTTGGTAAGTACTTAATTTTGTTCTCAACTTTCTTCACATGCTTGAATAAATGTTTATCAAGTTATTATTTGAATTCATTTATGATATGCTTCGATGAACATGCCTATATGTCTCAATTGATATTCCTTTTACATGCTTAGATGAACACTTCTAGGCTAAATCATAATTTTCTCTTACATGCTTAGATGAACACTTCTAGGCTAAATCACAATTTTCTTTTGAATGCTTAGATGAACAATTCTAGGCTAAATCACAATTTTCTTTTGAATGCTTAGATGAACACTTCTAGGCTAAAGCACAATTTTCCCTTGAATGCTTAGATAAACATGTCTAGGTTGTTCTTTTATTTTTATTTTTTGAATGAACATGTCTAAGTATTTTGATTGTCTCTAGATGAACATGTCTAAGGGATTTTTCTTCTATTTTTTCATAATTGCTTGGATGATAAAAAAAAATGCTTAAATGTTTTATTTTATTTTATTTTCTTTGCAATTATGTTGATGACAAATAACATGACAACTTTGTCTTTCCTTCACATGCTTAGATGAACATGTCTAGGCTAGAGATTCTTTGTTTAAATTGATTTCCTGGATGAACATGCCATTACCTACATGCTTTCTTTACATTAAAATTGTCATCTAACAAATTTCATTTTTTTTTTGTTTCTCTTTATGTCAGATTCCTCTAATACATATTTGCTTACATTCTTGCAAATTAATATGTTTGTATGACGTATTGTTTGTATTTGTTTGACATGACATGATATTGGCCACCTTAACCTAAGAGACCGGTTTTACCGGGCGAGATGGGTGCTTAATCCCTTCCCATCTCGTAAATTAGCCTCCGAACCAAGATCAAGGGTTCTAGACTGTGTACTTGTATATGTAATTTTACTTTTTTTAGAATGTAACTAGGAAATAAAGCAATGTAATTTACTTTTCTTAGATTGTGTCTAGGACAAAAAGCATTGTAAATTTGTGTTACAAATTGATGTAAATTTTCATATACATTAATACAAAAGAAGTATTTTTATTGAAGGTTTTCTTATTTTTCCGTTCAAATTAAATAAGTGGCGACTCCGTGTAAAACCCTCGATCTAGGGGGGAGTACGTTTCACACTAATCAAAAACATAAACCATAAAAAATTAAAAAATGCCACATGTCATTAATCATTTATAGTGTGCTTATATTCTAGAGATACATTACTCACAATTAGTTGAATTTCTCAAAACCGTCTCAGGAAAGCAATGGGGACAAAATCCTCAAGTCCTCTATAAGTGCACGATTGTTGAAAGAATGATAAAAAAAAAGAAGTCATAATAAATACCACAGTAACAGTATATGAATTGGGAGAAAAAAGCCTGCATTGATAGCTCTCACTAAAAACCTCACTTCATAAATTATAGACTCTCATAACCAAATCTGAAATATAGGGCCTCTAAACAATTGTAAGAGTACAAACTAGAGTATGTCACTGTAAAGAATTGATCAAAGGTTAACCAATAAACAAGAGTGATACATTAGCTATAAGGTTTATAAAAGCTATAAAAACTAAGGTTATGTAGCAAACAATCTGTAATCCCATCTTAGTTTGATAACAACTTAGATAAATCTCAATTGCCACTAGGTTCCCATCTTAGTTGAACAACAATTTGGAATGGACTTTATTGCAACCATGGTCCATGATAATGCATCGTAGAATGGGAAAGAACAAAATCATTTTTTTAATATCACTAAATGCATTGACATGTAAGTGATGGTTTGTAATTTTTCTTGTTTCTATGGCGGGGTTGCCATTATCAAAATATGACATTCAAACTGCCCTCCTTCTTTATGATTTATGGGGATTTTATTATTAAACTAAGTAGCAACTTACGCATGTTCGCCATTTCCATCTTGAAAATAAATTGAAGCAGCATATATTGCATTTAACCACCACTATTTAAGAAGGAAAAGGAACATAGACAAAAGAATGTTATGGAAGAAGCATACACTCCGGAACCTCATTTGGCATTGTGTAGCGTCCCCAAACAAACTCACCCAATTGAACAACCAAAGTGAGCAAATTTCTCAATAGCAAAAAAGTTCAAGCAAGCACACAGAGCATATAACTTAACATCCCAAACCATAAAATCCCTATTGCTTATTTCCCTACATTTTTTGAACCTAAATACAAATAAGCACTTTTATAAATAAAGAAATCCAAAGCAACCAAACAGAGCACAACATTGCAAAAATCATAAATTTCCCTCCCTATTGCTTCTTTTCCCTACATTCTTCTTCACAAACTTACTAAATTGAACCCCTAAAAAATAAACAAATAAATTATGAGCAACCAAACAGAGCATAACTTGAAGCTTAGAAAAAAATTCTAATTTATATTTTTTTAAAAAGGAAAAATAAAATGTGAGGAATGCTAGAGTGACATACGGGTTAGCAATGATGGAGAGCTTGGAAGAGTCCTATTGAAAGGGACAAACGCCGAATTGAAAGGAGGAGGGAGGCAGTGAGGCAAGGGTGAGGATAATGATTGGCGGCGAAGGAGTGAGAGGCTCGGTGGCGAGGTAAGGGTGAGGGTGATGTTCGATAACGGAGTGAGAAGCTTGTCGGCAGTGTGGATTGGAGGGAGGCAGTGATGAAAAAACAAGAGCTGTAGCTCAGCGGTGGTGTCGATTGGCAAAGATAGGGAAGTTAACTGCACGGCAGTGGCAAGGTGGAGTGGTGAACAACATAGTGTGGATTGGTGAGGTGTGGATTAGTAGTGGCAAAGGTGGAGAGACTGAACGGTGCAAGAGGGGAGAGAGATATAAAGGAGTGGGTTTTTGAAAAATGAGAGTAAAAGGGGGTTTTATATAACATTTTAGGGACGAAATTTGTTTTGTCGCTATTGGCTACTTTTAGCAACGAATATCAATTTCATCACCTAAAAGTTCTCTTTAATATTTTTAGCGATGACTTATTGATGACCTTTAGCGACAAAATGTTTTTCGTCACCAAAAAGTTCCCAAATTTATGTCATTACTTTTAGCAACGACTTTGTTTCGTTGCTATTGGGTACTTTTAGCGACGAAATTGATTTCGTTGCCTATAATGTTCCCAGCAACACCTTTAGTGATGAAACTTTTAGTCTCTAAAAAGTTAAACTGTTAGCGACGAAATAGTTTGTTGCCATAGATTAATTAAATTCGCACCCACTTTTTTCCCTTTGCCGCCTTTATTTCAGATCAACAAATAGCAATGAAATTCAACTTTCGTTGCCAAATGTTATTATTTTTTTATTATTGGTGACGAAATTCATATTTTGTCACTATATATAAGTTTTCAGTGACGAAAAATATTTCCGCACTAAGATTCGTCACCAAAAATATATTTTGTTGCAGCGTCAAGCCACCACATCAACAGGTTACGTGGGAAAATCATATACCAAAAGAAATATAGGAATTGTGTCCATCTTGTTTTTTTAAAGTGAAATTAAACATCGTCCATCAAGAGCTATCTCTATGTCTTCCTTTGGTCACCTGATAAAAGATGCTAAAAATATTATAGAGTCTTTTAGATTTATTAGTTTTTCTCATATTGGTCATGAAGGAACTCTATCTCTATAGCTTATAACTTTGCTAGACATGCTTTATACCACGTCTTGACTCATTTTTCTTAATGGAATTTTCAAGTTTCTTCTATAAAAAAAAAAATAAAACACCATACACATTAAAATGGAAGGGACAAAGCACGTAATATATAGACAAATATACATGTATAATGTAGGAAAGTAGGAACTAAAACAATGGAAAGACGGCTAAAAAGTAAAAAGTAAAAACTGGTTTTTAAGTAACATTTTAAAACCCTATTTTTAATTAGATTTTGCTTAGCTTCTCCAATTTGAAAGACTTGAATTCAAATATGCCTTGTTGTAAATGATATTTAAAGAAACACTTTAATTTAAATGCAATGATGGTCTCTCAACATGCATATCATTACAAAAGAGTTATCATCAACATCTCTTTATTTTAACACATATCATT
This sequence comes from Lithocarpus polystachyus, assembly GCA_033629205.1. Classification (NCBI taxonomy): domain Eukaryota; kingdom Viridiplantae; phylum Streptophyta; class Magnoliopsida; order Fagales; family Fagaceae; genus Lithocarpus; species Lithocarpus polystachyus. The sequence goes on from CM066171.1 coordinate 60,877,614, forward strand.
AGAAAGAGTTATCATGTGATTGTCTTTAAACTTATTACAAATACTGTGAACTTTGATAGAAAGAGTCATAAACCAAAGGATTACCATGAGATTGTCTTACATAGGTTTCCAACAGTTTTGTACCTAATTTTTTATGCATACAAGCATCTATACAAAGGATCATCCATGATCCAATCATCCCTTTTGTTATAATATAACATACATATTATTAGGGAAATGTTAATAGATGCCTTAAGGGCATTTGTTACTGAACCGGTTTTAGAAACTTTTTTTAGGAAAAAAAAAAAACGATTGATTTTTTTGACAATTTTTTATATTTTTCATAAAAGTAATATTAAAATTTTTTAAAATGATTCATTAACAAATATCTTTGGGACATTCGTTAACAAAATCCTTATTAGAAAATAGTTACCATCATTGTCTTTGATATTGTTACAACAAGAAACTTAATATAAAGACTATGAACAGAAAAAGTCATAAAGGAGTAAAGGACTCTTTTTCCTAACATATGTAAAAGTCATATACAGAGTAAGATTGTCTTTTAGTACCTTTTTTTTTTATGGTAACCTTTATGTAATGGTAATATGGTCATTGGCTTGTACATATGTTAGTTAAAACAGTCGTTTATGACTTTTTCTGTTATCTATCTTAAAGACAATTTCATAGTATTGAGATAGATAATAATCTCATGTTATTAATATTATCTATCTTAATACCATGAGATTGTCTTTTATGTAGTAAAAGTGTAAAATTTCTAGTACAGTTTTATTTGGGAGATGGAAAAATAGAGAGATGAAAAATCTTTTGTTTGGTTGAGAAGAAAAAAGAGATAATAGAAAATAGAGTTTGTCTATAAATTGATTTTCATGCCCTTTTAGATAAAAAATTAATATTTAAAAGATAAAAAATTGTTGTCAATAAAAAAAAGTAAATGCTAAAGTTGAAAAAAGAAAGGAAAAAGAAGAAGAAAAAACCAACTTTAAAACAAATGTAAGTGGGAGAAGATGGGGTAGATGAATAATTTTCCATTAAGCCTAGTAAGAGCATTGGTTTAAATAATATTTTTAGAAACATTTTATAGGAAAAAAAAACTAATTTTTTTTATATTATTTTATATTTTCCATAAAAGTGATATAAAAAACTATTTAAAATGGTCTATTAACAAATGAGCACTTATTAATTATATTCGAAATTAAAAATATGCCTTAACTTTTAAAATTGAAAAGAGAAAACCTAAGGATATATTTGGTAATTGATTTTTCCTCTTATTTTTTGTTTCCAAAAACAATTTTTTATTTTTGAGACTAAAAAACTTTTTTGGAAACCCAAAATGGATAGAAAATAAAAACTGTTCTCAAAACTCAATTTGTGAAGGAAACTGAAAACATGCAAAAGACTGTTTTCAGTTTCTAATTTTCAAAAGTTAATGAAAACACGTGTTTAATTTAACGAATTTGTCTCATTTAATAAGTTAGCATTAGAATTCAAATCTAAGTAACAACATGTTTTAGTATTTTCTGTTTTTTTCTTCATTTTTTTTTGTTTTGAATTTCAACTTACCAAACATGATTTTGATTTCAAAAATACAACAAAACTTTTTTTCTTTATATTTCCAAAAACAAGTTTTTGAAAATAAAAAACAAAAACTGTTACCCAACATAAACTAAATGTCTTTTTCTTTTTTATTTTATTTTGGGAAATGTTGAGTTGCATACTTAGCTTCCTTCTACAAATAGGGCTCATCAAATGATTGCAAGATATGCAACTCTCTTCCTAAGAGCATTCTTATCAAGGTGAGTAAAATTTTTAGCATATATCACTTCAAAACCCAAAATTTTAACTTTTAACAACCCATTTTACAATACACTCAATATCAAACCTTCTATAATTTTTACTAGTTCATTTAAATAATATAAACTACTTATTAAAATAATAATAAAACAACTCCACACAAAACTATAGCAACCAGCCAATTCCCCCTCCTTCACCACCCCTACCACCGTTCCACTTGCCATAACCACCATTGTAGCAACCACAACCCACCACAGCCACCATCATCACAAGCCACAGCACCATCGTGACAAGTCACAACACCACCAATGTAGCAACCAAAACCCTTCACACACACAAACCTAGGATCGGTGACCCACAACCCACGCCCCACGCCGAAACAAAAAACACTACCACAAACCACAGCAGAAAAGCCACCACAAAACCTCTAACGCGGCCACCACAAAACCCACCACCCACCCACCCCGATCTCAACCCTAACCAAAACCCACCACCACCCACCCACCCACCTCGTTCTCAACCCCAGCCAAAACCTACCACCCCGATCTCAACCCCAGCCAAAATCGTCGCCGAGCACCACCGATACCCACTAAACATTACAGCCACAGCTCCGGTCACAACAAGAAACTACCACCACAAGAACCACAAGACACCGGCCACAACAACCACAAGAAAACACTTAACACGCCGATCTCCACATCGGTCTCCATGTCGATCTCCTCCACGCCAATCTCACGCCATCATGCCATTCTCCTCGCCACTAAGCTGATCTCAAACGTACGATCTTGTTGTAAGGGAGTGAGGAAATGAGCGAGAGTGAGAAAGAGAAATGGAGTGTGGAAATGAAAGAGAGAGAGAAAGAGAGAAATGTGGGAGATAGAGAACTGGAGAGAGAGAATAAAGAAATTAATAAAATATTATACAATACTACTACAGTGCGCTCTCAAAAATGAGAGTGCATTGTAGCAGTATTGCAAATTTTATAACATTTACCAGGTTTGATGGAGTGAATTTTTGGGTTTAAGACGCTAAAAAATAGCATTTATAGCATATGCAATGCTTGATAAGAATGCTCTAAGATAGCTCTCAAGTTACAAAGAAATTAAATTATAGTTATAAGCTAGCTCCCAATTGAGAGATGGAAAACAAAGTATGCAGAGGCCATGTCTTAGCTTTACCATATCCAAGCCAAGGTCACATAAATCCAATGCTCCAATTCTCTAAACGCTTGGTCTCCAAAGGGCTTAAAGCTACACTAGCTACAACCCTTTTCATCCACAACACCATGAAACCCCAATCCTCAGTCTCACTCCAATTTGATACAATATCAGATGGCTATGATGAAGGTGGGTTCACCCAAGCAGAAAACATCCAAGAATATCACACTCGTACGGAAGCTATAGGCTCAAAAGCACTAGCTGACCTCATTATAAAGCACAAGAACACTGCAAACCCAATTGATTGCATAATCTATGACCCTTTTTTGCCTTGGGCTTTGGAAGTAGCTAAAAATTTTGGTATATTTGGTGCTGCTTTCTTTACTTAAACTTGTGCTGTGAATTTCATATACTATCAAGTGCATCGTGGACTATTGAAGCTACCAATTACTTCCACACCCATCTCAATTCCTGGTCTACCTGTGCTTGAGCTAGAAGACATGCCATCGTTCATTAGTATGTCTAATTCGTACCCATCTTACCTTGAGCTGTTGGTAAATCAATTTTCTAACTCGGAGAAAGCTGATGCCGTACTTGTCAACACCTTCTACGAGCTAGAGGTTGAGGTGAGTAATTATGTAATAGAAATTCACTATTTGTTACTCTTCTTTTGAGTAAACAATTTCACCATAACATTGATTATCATTCACATTATAGAAATGTTTTGAGAGATGTTGCTTTTCTTTTTTACTTTTCAGATGTCGTGACTATTTATACCAATATGTCCAAGCAGCAAAAGAAAAGTTTTTCAACTGATCATGAGCTGTTTGCATATAGAATGTTTCCGTAACCTTTGTACCAGCCGAAATTTGATTATATTGTTCATTTGTCCTTTCTCATATCAGGTGGTGGATTCCATGTCTAAATTCTGTCGATTACTATCAATTGGGCCAACAATTCCATCTTTCTATTTAGACAACCGTGTGGAAAATGAGACAGATTATGGACTAAACCTTTTTGTATTAGACTCATATTGCACTAATTGGCTCAACACTAAGCCAGAAGGATCTGTTATTTATGTGTCATTTGGTAGCATGGCCAATTTAAGCAACAAGCAAATGGAGGAATTGGCATTTGCTTTAAAAGGAAGCAATTTTTATTTCTAGTGGGTGGTTATTGGTTAAGGCTTCAGAGGAGGCAAAGCTCCCTGAAAAGTTTGTGGAAGATATAGGAAATAAAGGGTTGGAAGTGCACTGGAGCCCCCAATTGGAAGTGCTAGCAAATAAGGCTATTGGGTGCTTTTTAACACATTGTGATTGGAATTCAACCTTAGAGGCATTGAGCTTGGGAGTGCCTTTGGTGGGGATGCCACAATGGACAGATCAAATTCCAAATTCCAAGTTTGTTCAGGATGTGTGGATGATGGGAGTGAGGTCTAAGGTTGGTGAGAATGGTATTGTGGGAAGAGAAGAAATTGAGTTTTGCATTAGAGAAGTAATGGAGGGATAGAGAGGGAGAGAAATGAAAGAGAATGCTAAGAAATGGAGGGGTTTAGCTATGGAGGCTATTAGTGAGGGTGGCAGTTCGGACAAGAACGTTGATGAATTTTGTCCAAATTCATAAACTCCTAGTTTCTTCCTAAAGCTAAGTTCAGTATTTTCTCAGCTCAAGATGCAGGTTGAGAATGTAACCATTTTGTTCTTTCTCTTTGCCTCGCCTTGGACAATGATGTTTATTTAAATATTGACATTTTTATGGTCAAGAAAAATTCCGGGTTGGTTATGGGTTACAAAACATTATCTTAATACTAATCACACCTCAAACTCAATTAGGTGAGCTAGATATATGACATAAACAACACGTCTAAGAATCTCACAAGCGTGCAAGCCATTGACAAAAATGGGCCTTTAAATAGCCAAAAATGGCAAATACACTCAAAATACTTATTAAATAATTTAAATTACCCTCAAACTTACAAATGAACAAAATAACCTTAAAACCTCTTAAATAATCAAAATAGTCTTAGTATTGTTCCTTGAAGTTATTATGTTGATGACTATATATTGATTGTTTTTTTTAATATTTCTAATTGATACAGTGTTTTAAGAAAATAAACTAATGTTTATATTTACATTATTTTCTGTGTGACAATAAAATTTTTGTTTAATTTTTAACACTCCATTTGTCTTGATAAAAAAAACATTTAATTTCTGGAAGATGACTTGTTTTCTAAAAAAAATATTTTGCAGAAAATTGATTCATTTTTGTGTTTGGACATTCCGACCCTGAAGAATGAGCTATAAGAAACTCTCTTCTTTTTTTTTTTTTTTTTTTTTTTTTTTTAATGTAGTTTGACTTGCATACAAAAAAAAACGCTAACATTTCAAATAATTCCAAGTAATTATTTGAATAAAACCTTGAATTCACAAAATTGATCGCCCATATAAGATTTTTATTTTTGTTTTTTGCGTATTGGTTTGTTGTTGAATAATGATATGTGACATTCCAAAAACAACCTCCTACTCTATTGGACTCGTTTTTTCATTAACTCCATACATTTTTTATTGACTTGTATTTACCATCATACCAAACGCCAAAACATACCCAAAAAAAAAAAAAAATTTGATCTCAGCAAAACTAGTTGGCACGAGTACTTCATTTCTACATCTGAGTTGATCTACGGTCACATGTCACAATATTTGCACAACAGTTAAGGTTTCAGCTCATCATATGTTAAAATAAAATAATGACTATACCCTAAGATACATCGTAATTAAAAGCAAGAATATTATTGTGACATTTTATTGTGTTCATAAACTTTCTTCTACATTTCATCTAAATAAACCTTAGCGGCATGGGATGTAGTTATCCAGCCCCCAAAGAAAGCCACACACAAAAAAAAAAAAAAAAAAAAAAAAAAAAGGTATGAATCCAAACGCCTAATCCAAACATTAATTATATATACAAATGATTAATATTTTTAAATGCAATGTCATGGACCAAATCTTGTTCATTTTTAAAATGCAAGTTATTAATATTTTTATGCTTCATCATTAATATTTTTATGCTTCATCACATATACGTGCTTAATTCTAGAAGCTCCTTGAAGAGAACTTGTTTAGGAGACGGATAACCAATTTCTTTTACATGCTCTTACTCAGTGGAATGCAGCATCTCTTCATACCCTAACTTTTGTTTCCTAAATTTGTTAGTTCATGGTAGAATGAATGAGAGATTTCATTCACTTTGTAATTCTGAATTCTGCAAGTCTTGAAAACCTTTCTTTACCTTTCTTCATTGTGGTGATCTTATTGTTTGAAGGTTATAAAGGGAGCTACGTTCAATTTTAGTGAAGTTTCAAATTTAACATATGCTACCTCCTTTCTAGCTTAAATTAGGTAATAAGGCAAAAGATGTATTGTATTGTTGTATTGTCCAATTTTGTCGCATGAGTGTTCTCATTCATTTATTAAAAAACCTAACCAAGAGAATGGAATAAAATGTAATTATTCTTTTCTAAATATTTTAATATCTATAATGATGCTTGTGGTTTATCTTTCGAAATGTTAGCAAGCCATCGATGGTAGTTTTGATTTCATAAAAAATGATGGTAAGAGACTTTATCATCTTTAATTTGTATTTTTTCCCTCATCAAAATTGGTAGACAACAAACCAATTTTAGTGACAAACGCAATCTTGCAATCTTAAAATTGAACTAAAAAAAAAAAATTTAATCTAAAAATGTACAAATGCTATTGAAATATACACTTTGATTACAAAACCACAACAACAAGGGTTCTATTGAAATATAGACTTCGATACAAGTGTATGTTTCAAGATTCTAGCACCAAAATACATAATTCTAGCAAAAATTGTAGGGAAAAGGTGTATGTTTCAAGATTCTAGAAAAAAAGGTAGGGAAAAAGCGTATGTTTCAAGATCAAATGCTGTGATGATCTCAAGCGGTGCAACTGTGGCAGCCCTTCCCTTGCCGTCACTACCAATTCAGAAAAAGAGAGTTAACTGATCAATTGGATCCCAAAAAAACCTTGTTCCAAAAAACTCATGAAGGCACTCTTTAGCCTCTCTAATATTTCATTGTAAAGTGGAGTGCCACAAAATCGGTAGGTACTACTTATCTGGTATTGGCTTTTGGCACATCTGCAAGATTAAACAAAACAAAGTTATTAAGCAAGGAATGAAGAATTTCTATGATACCTGTCAACAAAGACACCACGGGGGGAAAAGTTTTTTAACCCAAAAGGCAGACTTATATAGACGACAATTTAAAATTTTAGAAGCAAAATATCTTTAACAAAAATAAATTCAACCAGATAAAGAACTAGAGTAACAAGGACTGGAAAAAAAGAAAAAGAAAAAATATTACTTAACACTGGGTATACACATTATAACCAACTAGAGAAATCCATCGCAAAGATTCTGCAAGGTTCCCTAAAATAAAGTTGCAAGTTATTGTGAGTTCTCACAATGCTTTATTTTCTATTGAATATCACTAGCAAATTTATTCAATGTTTTGCTCCAGTTCAAGATACTAATGTTTCCCCAAGAAAAACTTATAAAACTCAAAATTTAATGTGAATGTACAAAAGCTTCAAAAGCTAAATTGCTTTTGTCAAAATTTGTGAATCATTTGCTCAGTATGCCCAAGTTCTTTGAGTAAGCCAATCAACTATAACAAAGATAATAAGAAGAGAACCCAAGTTAACAAACTATTAGCTTATGTTGGACACCAATAAAACAGCAGAACTTATAGTTATGTACCCTTAACAAGAAATATGGGAGAGCTACAAAATTTATAGCTAGGTACAAAAATAATATCATTGTTTAGTCTATTTTTCTTTTATCCCACAAAATACAGAACAAATTTAGCAACAAAAGATCTCACAAGAAAAAGAATCAATGTAACCAATGTTGACAAAGTGGCATTAAAATTAGTACCATGCATTTTTAACTAGATTTCAGAAAAAATATAATTGCTGTCAAACACAACTAAATTTCAAAGAAGAATAATGGTTGTTGAGAGCCATTGACAACCAAGGTAACTTGAATAAAAGGTCTGTGTGCTCCATGATCCATCACACCCTTTCAACCCCAACCTTCTTCACCTCAAATTTTTCAAACCCAATAAGCCCCAAAATCAACACCCAAAGCATATTCAGCCATACCCAAAGCTCAGTAATGAGCTGTTATAGTTTTCAGTTGTGGAAGTAATGCAAATTATTAAAAAAACATGCAACCAAAGTGACTACAAATTGAATCCAAAAAGACTAAGATTAGAGAACCAATTTTATCCAAGAAATTATAAACAACAAACTTCATGGATAATGATCTGCATCTGTAGCAGTTTCTGGGGATGCCAGGACAATTGAAAATCTGAAAAAGAAAATTTTGTATAATTAAGAATTTGCTCATCTGTGCTACCCATTTAGTTTCTTCTATATCTAAGGAGTAGCAGTTTCTGGGGATGCCAGGACAATTGAAAATCTGAAAAAGAAAATTTTGTATAATTAAGAATTTGCTCATCTGTGCTACCCATTTAGTTTCTTCTATATCTAAGGAGTGACACTCGATATGAATCATTCAACACAACAAAAGCATGCCTTTTTAACAACACATCTGCAATAAGTCTTTAAAGTCAATATTATGTAATTACCTCCTAATGGAAGTATATGCTGTCAAAATTTTTCTATGAAAGCTTTTCAATGTATTGAACATTCATGTTTTGGTCAAATAGCTCATGAAGGTTCAAACTTTCATCATTACGAACCTAATAATAAGCCCATTGAATGCAAATTAAAACGATTTAAGCATTTTTTAACAATTGACAAAAATGCAGGCAATATAAGACTTGATTTCAATTCCTAAGCTAAAAACCAAAAACATAAAAAAGAAGAACAGAGAAAACCAATAAATCAATCAACGAAATTGTAACACCATTATTTACGTTCCTTCCTTTCCTAGCAACCAAATAGAGTTTATTAAAAAAATTAATAAAAAAAAAATAGAGATAAAGAAAACCTACCGAGTGGTGATCTCCCTCTGAAACAAGCCCAAGTCTCTGAACCAAATCGGCAAGGCTGGCTCATCACAACCACCACCTCCGATGGTGGCTTCTTCGCTCCTTTGACCAGAATCTCTTTCTCTGTCTCTCAATCTCATTTCCCTCCATAGATCAAACCTGGAAAGGCATCAACTTCTCTCTTTCCCGATTTTCTCCAAACCCTAACCCTTAATTTGTCTGATCTGGGTCTGAAAAGCATCGACGTCTCTCTACACCCAACCCTAGCCCTTACTCTCTCTTTGATCTGGGTTTAAAAAGGGTGCGAGTGTTTGGGGGTCGGGATCTTAGATGGTGAGTTACTGTTTTTTCTTTGTTTTTGCTGATGGGTTTGAGTTGGGTATGCTAGAATTGGAGACGACTGGTTGACAGAGAGGCAGAGTGCGTGGAGGTTAAGAGAGTGGAGCGTTAGAGAGAGTGAGGGAGAGAACCCCGTTGAAGTGAGAGAGAGAAGAGAGAGTTTCAGTGAAATTCAAATTTTGGGAAGATGAAATGAAAACAGAAGTGAGACACGGATTGCAAACCTGGACTAGTGAGAGGTCAAAATAATTAACCATGGAATTAAATGGAATGATGCGATTTGTCCTCTTGCACAAGAAATTATTAGGTCCGTAAGATGATTGTTGACGTTGTACTTTCAACTAATGAGATAATGTTGTTTATATAAACGTGTTATTGAACTTCCTAATCGGCACAAAAAAATAAAAATTTTTAGGTAATGTCACGTTTATATAAATAAAAACATTTTATTGATTGGTAGGTCAAGAGAACCATGTCAACGGTTCTCTTTCTCTTAGAGAAATACTATGTTTACAACAATTTTACAAAATTTTCACAATAAATCTTAGATGGCAGGTTGTTATTTGTTGTTACTAGTGGGTAAGAAAGTAATTTCAATGTTGGATTTAAATTTAAAATTTGTAATAACCTGCCAACTAATATTTGTTATAAAAATATTGTGGACATAGCAAACCTCTTTCTCCTATAAATAAAAGCAGTTTATTAGTTGGTAGGTCAAGGAGAACCACGCTTCTCTTTCTCTTAGAGAAATACTATGTTTATAATAATTTTACAACATTTTCACAACAAATTTTATGTGACAGGTTGTTATTTATTGTTACTAGTGGGTAAGAAAGTAATTTCAATGTTAGATTTAAATTTAAAACCTGTAACAACCTACCAACTAGAATTTATTATAAAAATATTCTGAAAATATTGTGAATATAGCAAATCTCTTTCACCTGTTGCAACCCGTGCAATACCCTAGGTAGGGTATTGCATGGGATCAATCCGTTTAAAACTTTTTTTTTTTTGATAGGACCGTTTAAAACTTTAAAACAAATATAAATTGCGAGACTACTCTTCTTTCTCTCTTATTCTCTCTGTGTTTTGCTCTTTTCACAGAGTTTTCGCTCTCGATCTCTCTCTCGATCTTCCTGACGTCCATTGACTGCGTATCTACCTATTTGTTTTCATAGAGTTTTTGCTTGCGAGCTAATTATACTGGAGTAAGTGCACTCTGACATGTCTCTTATGCTTTAATTAACACAATTAAAGGGAAGAACCTCCTCCATCGTCTGTCTCCACAATAAGGGAGGGGGAGATGGACTAGATTCCTACCAAAACGCCATACATGCTCAATTGTAACAGTTATTGAGAACTGATACTGATATAGATCTAAGTTGGCAAATACGATTACCATATGTCTATATCATATCATTAAGTGAAGCCTCTCTCTCTAATATTTTTAAAGAAATAGAATAAACTTATTTTTATCTTTTATGAATATAATTATTTTAATTTCTAATTCGGTTATGAAATTTTATTCTTTATGTATTTATTATTAGGAAAAAAGAAATATGGGTAGAAAGAGAGATCAATTTTGGGATTATGCTGAGCAACTTCTAAATGGTCGTTTCAAATGTAATTTTTGTCACGGTGATTTTCCTGGAGGTGCAACAAGGATTAAGGCACACTTGGCTGGAGTTTCAGGCCATGACATTGTGGCATGTGTAGCCGTGTCTCAAGAAGTTCAAAAAAAAGCCCGGGCAACTCAGGAGACTAACAAAAATCTTAAATGTGCATCATCCTCAAGCAGTGCTAAGAAGAGAAAAATCACTTCAGCTTCATCATCAAAATTTATGGATAGAATTGTCACACAGGTGTTTGTTTAGTCCCAACATAGTTGTTTATTTCTAACAAAGCCATACCTTTTTAACACTTTGGAAACCTTTTCATACTAATTTCTCTTTTGCAGGGCAAGGAAGAATATATAGTTGAAATTTTCCTCGATGATATTGTGGACAGACTAGTTGCCAATGTATTTTCACTTACCACTGAGCATTCCAAGAACAAGGAGCTGAAAAATCTTCTTTACACGTTATGCAAGATTCATGTCATGTTATATTATGCTCAAAAAAGACAAGTAAGCGATGAGTCTGTGAGGATTTGGTTAACAGAGCTTAAAGATGTAGTTTATGAGGTTGATAATGTGCTAGATAAGTTCAGCTACGACACTTTCCTAAAATACCAAATGATGAATCAGGTACCTAGTTTTTCATTATGCAATTTTGATGAAGTTAAGACCGTCAAACATGTATTGGATAATATTGTGAATGAAGTAGATGGTTTGGGTCTTAAAATTGTGAATTCAGACCCCAAGATTAGCCTAGACAATATAGACTCCTCACTTGATGATTCAGAATTTATAGGAAGAGAATACCATGTCCTAAAAAGTTGGGATTTACTGGATGATGATGATGATGATGTCTTTCTAAAATTAAAGTCAAGATTTGATAGTCTTTCAATATCATCTTTAAAAAGGTGTTTTGCATATTGTGCAATCTTCCCTAAAGATTATGAAATTAGAAAGGATGAACTAATTCAGCATTGGATGGCTGAAGGGTTTCTTGAACCGTCTAAAGAAAGTATGGTGATGGAGGATATTGGTAGCAAGTATTTTCAAATTTTATTAGACAAATCCTTTTTACAAATTGGTAAAAGGGATGAGTATGGTAATATTATTAGCTATAGAATGCACGATTCCGTACATGATTTTGTGCTCTTAATTTCAAAATCAAAATCTTCAACTTCAGGTATTTTCAGCCACGTACGAAGTTTATTTGTTGGATTTGATGGCCAAACAACACCAAGAATTTCATTTAAAGGTGATTGTTTCACAAAATTATGCACATTAATTTTAGAGGATACTGACTTTGGCGACAGAATATTAGTAGAATTTAAAAGCTTACGTGTTTTAAAGCTATATGGATGTAAGAAGATACAGCTGCCAGAATCAATTGATGTGTTAATACATCTAAGGCTTCTTCACATCACTGGAATTAATCATTTACCAAATTCAATCACTAAGCTTTACAATTTGCAAACTTTAAGAATCGAAGGGTTTCTCATGGAACTTCCAAAAGACCTAAGCAATTTGATTAACTTGAGACATATCTGTATTGATGAAATTAAGAAAGCACCTAAAAATCTAGGGTGGTTAACTTGCCTTCAAACATTGCCAATATTTATTGTGGGTCGAGATGAAGGTTATCGGATTAAGGAATTGGGAGCTTTAAAGAATCTCAGGGGAGAAATAAAAATAAGTAATCTAGAGAAGGTGGAAGATGAGGAAGAAGCCAAAAGTGCAAAATTAAAAGAAAAGGAAATGTTCAAGTTGGGATTACACTGGACATCATCAATAAGAGCAGCGGACAGCTATGATAAAGATGAAAAGGTGTTGGAAGGCCTCCAGCCTCACCCAAATTTGAAAAGCTTAACAATCGAAAGGTATGAAGGAAAGAAATTCCCATCATGGTGGGTTGGTTTGTCGCTATATCAAAATTTGATTGAAATCTATTTGAATGGGTGTACGGAATGTGAAGAAGTTCCCACCCTGGGACATATACCCTGTCTTAGGGTTCTTGAAATAATAGGAATGGAGAAGGTAAGAAGTATAGGAAGCGAGTTTTACAGTTACAATGATGGGAATTACAGAAATACTACTACATTATTTCCGGCATTGAGAATACTCAAATTGGTGGAGATGATTGCCTTAGAAGAGTGGAAGGATGCAGGTGAGGTGTTGGTGTTTCCATGCCTTGAGGAGTTGACCATAGGTTACTGTAATGAACTGAGAGATTTTCCGGACTCACTGCACACCTGCGTGTCCCTTAAGAAGTTGGTAGTACGGGAATGTCTTGAGCTGAGGTATTGGCCAGGTGTCCAGTGTGTGGGTTCTACTTCCATTCAACACTCCCACCCGTCTCTCCAAAAGCTCAAATTGTGTGAGTCAGTCCACTCTCTCCTGGGCCAAATTCAATACTTCATTACCCTTAAAATTCTGTGGATACAGCGATTTTTTGAAATAGAAGCTTTGCCAGAGTGTTTGGGTTGCCTTTCCTCTCTTCAAAAGCTGTATATTGTGGATTGCAATCACTTGGTGCATCTGCCCACCGAGGAAGTCATGCAACGCCTCACCCAATTGAAAATGCTGATCATTTATGATTGCCCCAATTTGGAAGACAATGAACGGTCCAAGATTGACCACATTCCATTTGTTGACATCCAGGATAGTGGGTCAGTTTACTCATACAATTTATTAGGTTAATCGTTCCATTTGTCGACATACACTTGAATTTTTTTTTTTTTTTTTTGATGGTTCTAACGTTTTCTATATGATTTTTACCTTTTGAAGGTGGCCAGATTGCTCTGATTTTGAAGACTAACCCAGGAAGCTGGCAAGAAGTTTGCATCTGGGGAACTGTTGCCTCAGGTTTGCTTTCTCCTACCATTTTGGATATTATACATAATTTACTTCATAAATGTTGATTTACAAAACCAAATTTAGTTTATATGTATTTGTAGAGTCACAATGACTATAGCCAATATGCATATCTACAATGTATAGAGTTATGTTGAGTGCAGTCAAATCACTGAATTGTGGTTTCACACTTACATATAAAATGATGAACTCCTTAGTCTTTTATGCTTGTCGGGTATGTAAGCTGTTGCAGTTTTTCCATATGAGATGGTTAATCAGAATTGCCATTGCATGGTATAACACTTTGTTTATTGTTGTTAAAATTCTGTTTAGCAGTTAAAGTACTGTTATATGTTACCGATGGCCCTATTGTTCTGCTCTTGTAGAAGACTGGCAAATTTTCTTCAAAAGCAGTACTATGATTGCAGAACTGATCCATCTGCTCCTACACATTGCCTCAACCCATTTTGGGATCTGCAAATTTTTCGTTTACCCTAAAAGGAAGAATGTGCTGAAGGAATGGCCCCTGGAGGTCCAAGAGTGTCCGTTACAAATAGATAGCTGGATCATTCAACTGGTAGCATCTGAAATTTATGTAATGCCATAGAAAACCCAATAGTATGTCGGTATTTAACAGAATTCCTACTTTTTCTCTTCTCCAACTATTATTTTTATATATTTTTAATTATTATAGCATCAAAGACCATTTCTTCATAATTTTCTCATTTTCTTCAACTTATTCACAAAATGTCCTTTGCTGTGACTCTTTTAATTGCTGACATGGATTAAATGAAGTAATTTCCAGTCATTTATTTACCATTAGTCGGATAAATTGCAAATGCCTTTGTGTCACCATTGATAACAGCAAGTTCTATCAATCATATAGATAGTTTGATTTGTAATTTACTGTTTTTCTTCTTTTTAATATATAGTGGAAACTGAGGTTAATGAATTATAAATGATCACAAATAGGCTTCTGTTAACAACTCAAAATGTTCTTTCTATAACATAACTTTTAACATCTTTACCACAATAATCATAAATCTAAGAGTGATAAAGTAATAAAATTTTCATGGCAACAAAAGAAAATTGCGAATTTATACCTTAGCTTTCCCAGCCTTTGTGCATTTGAGGTAAAAGGAATTGCTGCATTTTTAAGGACAGAGAGTCCACTGCACCAATCTTCAAGTTTTTATTTCTGAAGACTCTTCATGAATGGGGATTGAAGTCCTCCACTCTATCCATGTTTTCTTTGATGGATTTCCTAGATAGACAACCTTTGTGCGGTTAATTATATGGCTGGTTTCGTGTATTTTATTTTCTAGTCTTGTTTTGCTTTGCTGTTTTTCTTTATTTTGTATACCATCCTATCAAAAAAAAAAAAAAAACTTTCCTAGTCTTTGTGCACTTAAGAAACTTGGATTCAAAGTTCAAACAGATTGTCAAACTGAATGTGTTTTCATTATTAGGACCAGTACTCTTAATCAGATCTTGGTGCTCAAAATTGTAACATTTATCTCTACCTTTTTTTGTGTGGTGGGTGAAGATGACACACAATTAGCAGCAGCTGAAGTGGTTGAAATTGCATGCTGGCTTTTCTATGACTTTCCTGGCCTTTTCTATCAATTTTAGGCCCAGTCACTGTAGCTTCACTCCTTGTATATCTCCTGCAAGGTTTCTCTGTAAATTATTCAGAATCCATAAGCAAATAACTAAAAATAACAACAAACTTTAAAAATAAAAATAAATAATAAATAAAAAATGAAAGAATAGAGAAATGAGATAGGGAATACATATTTGCCACACTTTGATCCCTTGAATAATGACTATGAAACCTCCTTTAGTCCATTAACCCTCCTAAAATTTATAAGAAATAAAAGAAAAAACAAAAGTTTTGTATTACTGACTAGAGAAGGGGAGATTAGTCTTCCAAGATTATGTACTTGCTCTACTTCAATACTTTCTGCAAAATAAACCTCAATTCTTCTCAGGTTCCCATCCTTATTTAGCAGAATTAATAACACCTGGATCCACATTATTAATAGACCTAAAAGATTATTCAATCAGCTGGATGAAAAATTAAATTATGAAGTTTTCATCCACTCCCAAGCCAACAGAAGTTTTAGTTGGTTTGTTTTCTCAATTTTCTAATCCCTTCTAGTATATAAAGTATTGATTCAATCCAATAAGTGTATTATTCATGCCAATTGTTCCCTCCTTCCTCCCATTGTTCCAACAGCATTTTCTGAACTGTAACTTAGAAAATGAAAAAAAAAAAAAATTGATAATCCATTATATTTTCAGGAAATTATTCTTGCATGATTGGTTTTGGTAGTAGCTTTTCAGTCAACTGAGGAAAGCCTTCTATGAAATTATTTTTGCATGATTTGTGTTGGTGTAGTAGCTTTTCAGTCAATTGAGGAAAGCCTTCATGAAATCTTCTGCTCATTTTCCAACATTTGAGACCATTTCATTTTGAAAGCGGAAAAGCATCTTTCAGTGGTTGGTTGCCACACCAACAATCATGCCAAAAGGAATAAGGTTCCCTACACTAACCTCAAACCAAATATGCAGACTGACCGAACATCTCCCCACCCGTGGATAGATTAATGCTTCTGAATTAATTAATAGAAAGTAATCTCACCAACCACACTGATTACTGCAAAATTGTGAATTTTCTAAAACAATTATGAAAGTCATGATTGCCTATGAATTTTTTTCAAAATCAAAATTTTTATGGCAATTTGGAATCAATATTGAAATGGTTGCTATTAGAGCTTGCTTTGATGCCCATTGATAAAAACATACACATTCTTTGTCTCAACATCTCTTTTAAAGTTCACTTATAGGTTGGCCTTTTTAATTTCTTGAGCTGAAACTACAACAGTACATAAATCAATTCTTGTGCTTAAAAGCTCTCTGACATTTGGCAATAGATTTTGTTGATTTGGGCTGGTTAATGATTGCTGTGTTTATGTGTGAATTGTGGGTGGCAGAAGGTCTTGTTGATTTTTTTTTTCATATTTGGGTTGAGAGGTCAGTTTAAGTGGATCATATGCAGGGGCTAGTGAGTCACTGTGTTTTGTAGCCAATGTACATGTCTACATAACCAAAACTTTTAGTCTATGTATAGGCGTGCGTGTCAACTCCACACACGTGTTCATATATTGCCAAAACAACGTATATAGTTAGATTGAGTACAACCAAATCACTGAATTGTTGTTTGATTCTTTTTTATATGAAAGTCATTTTGTGCATATTGTGTTATTGACCTTCTCAAGGTTTACTATCATATATATATATATATATATGATATATATAGAGAGACTAACAATCTATAAGTTAGCTGGAGGAAGGACTCATTAAATCTAACACTAGTCATGTTCCAGCAATTTAGATCTTATGTAATAAGCAATATTGTTTTTCTGTTTTGTCTCTATAAAATTGATGAACTTTTTTACCTATTGAATGTTCAGAACATGGCTAATAAAATTCATAATTTCTAATTGTTAAATCTGTACTAATGTTAAGAAGAGTTTAGCATTTTGGACGTGTAGTGTGCTTGCCAATGTATTGGGTATTTGTAAATATAACCTTAACTATAAAATTTTGAAATGAACACCTTGATTTGGTGTTAACTTTCAATTTTTATCTTATAGTCTATGTTAGTGTAAAAATCAACAGTTTAGTGGGAAACAAAACACTCCAAAATAGCATTTAAATCCCTTTAAATTAGCAAAATATGTAGTAAAAACAAGTCCCAGAAAACCCATCATAATCTATGTTGTAAACCCAAAGACACCATATGATAAGAAAACAAGACTCTAGCCTATAATTTGTGAAATTTACAACACCTTGACAAAGTACGGCTACCTAATATAGTTAGACGCATCCATGGTTCAAGGAGCTCTTAAAAGCACTATGCTAGTAGTTGGTAGTGTGTAATACGCATTTGCAGCCCAATGAGTTTGTTTATAGATAAAAACTTCAACTAAACAACTCTTAAGATTTTCTATCATTATGAACCACTTGAAAGCACGGCTACCTAATATAGTTAGACGCATCCATGGTTCAAGGAGCTCTTAAAAGCACTATGCTAGTAGTTGGTAGTGTGTAATACACATTTGCAGCCTAATGAGTTTTTTTATAGATAAAAACTTCAACTAAACAACTCTTAAGATTTTCTATCATTATGAACCACTTGATTTTAATGCTGATGATGTCAAGAATCAAACCAGTGAGCTGCACGGTCTGCGGGTACCTCGGATTGACCTGCACAGGTAAAAAGACCCTCAAAGGGAAGTACCGGTGTGGTACCGGCCAACGACCCTCCGACGGTTAAGTTAGTTTTTGTTCACAACTCCAGAGTACCGGAGTCGGGTCTTAGTATGCGTACCTCGAATTTTAGAGGGCGTAGTGGTATTTATAGTAGTAGTAGTGGCCTTTAGCCGAGGCGTACTGGAGAAGATACATTGTACCGAAATTGCCCCTGAGTGGCGTAGGGCGCAAGACACTCCTTGGGTGGCCAAGTGTGTTGGGCACGATTTCCTTCTTGGGGGAGGGAATCGTGCTTCGTAAGATATCTAGCCAAGTAGCGTATGCGACAAGATTCACTTTCCCCGGGGAAGCGTACGTGACAAGATAGGTCTCAGTGCCTGATAACAACACCCGTCGACCTTCTCCCCGTCGCCCCCCTAAGATTGAGGTCGTCAAGGTCCGACGTCCGTCGCGTATATCCGCCGTCATGGGTCTAGCCGTCGGCCAGTGCGAGCTCCCGTCGTCTGGTGGGAGATTTTACCCCTATCAGGTGCCCCCTCAGCCCATCAGTCCGTGAACCTTCGAAGGACGGACTAATGGGGTGACGGTTTCAATCCATATCAAGGGTCGAATAGACAGGCTGTCATCAGTAGTTACTGTTGGGTAATAAATGCAGGACACGTGTCGTCAACCCGTGGACCGTGTGCTCGGAACGAGGCGTCCCTTCGTCTCCCGTAATACCTCCATATAAAAGCCTCCCTTCTTTCCTCTCATTTTTCACTTTTCACTGAAAGTAAACGATCAGAGCGCATCCGTTCACCTAGCAGAAAAGCACCTGATCCGTCAACTCGTGAGACCGTCACATTCTCGTAACCGTCGATCACCTTTCATCAGCGCAAACAGTTGGTAAGTACTTATTACCGCTTGTTCATTTTTTCCACCGTCAGTGTCTTTAGGGCAGTTGAACTTAGGGTTCTCCGTCACATGTAGGTGACATGTCTAGCGCGTCCAGTAACCAATTGTTTGTCCTCGACGGAGCGGGCTACGATGAAGCCAATCCGTCGGGTCCGAAGGATCCTGCTGCAACAACTTCGAGTGAAGAGAGCTCATCCGCCACCTCTTATTCTTCGAGTAGTGATAGGGCAGAGAGCAACCTTAGTGACGGTCTGGGGGGGGATGAACCTCAAGTCCAGTCCGTCATGGGTAGTGACGGGATGAGGAAGTACATCATGCTTTTTCTGTGGACGGTGAAGGACTTTTTCTCCACAATCAAAGAGCCACACTTCAAAACACTTAGAAGCAAATACCAAATTCCTGCCAATATATCTCTCCGTCTACCCCACCCAGGAGAGAAGTGTTACTACCGTGGTGTCAGGGGTGTCGGGGTCTACGAGCAAATGCTCAAGGCAGGGTTGAGGTTTCCACTGACCCAACTACACCGTCACCTCCTTCATTATCTAGGACTATCCGTCAACCAAGTTTCCCCGAATGCCTGGAGGGTTTTCATTGGGGTGGAGGTGTTGTACGGGTCCATGTCAAAAGGGAAAAATAGGTTGACGGTGAAGGAATTCTTCCACTGCTACCGTCCGGTGGAGATACAAAAATCTAGGGGGATGTATAGTTTTGTGGCGAGGAGTCCACTACTAAGGTTGGTGTGCGATACTCCAGATTCCAATAGGGACTGGAAGTCTAGGTACTTTTTTATGGACGGGGACGAATGGATGGGTCGTCCTGGCGAGACCGAGTTCATGCCCGTCGACATTACATGGGGTGTTTTACTCCCGTCTGGTATTCGTTCGTTCGCATTTTCTTTCTTTTGTTTCTGCTCCGTCAACTTCTAACCGTCTCTTTTCTTCAGTTCAAGACCGTCCACAAGTGTCAATAGAGGACTGGAGCTTCTTGGAGACAATTTTCCAAAAGTCTGACTTGAAGGAAAGGTCTTGGGCCAATTTAGTGAGCTTGAAGACCATCTGTTGGCATTGCGACGGACCCGAACCGTCCCCGGAAGTCGAGAAGTACGAGACACAAGTCAGGAGACGTACGTCCGTTCACCCGAACTTTATACTTGGTTATTTTTCTCTTCCCTTTTTACTAATTCATGCGCCGTCTTGCCTTGCAGAGATGGACGAAGCGAGGAGGAGGGCCATAATTAAGCAGCAAGCAGCTGCAAAGAAGAAAGAAGGCCAAGCTGCAGGGACGGCCGCGCCCAAGGTGCCCGTCGCCAAAAGGAAGCCTGACCAGGAGGGGGACCGTCTCCCCAAAAAGGCTAAGACCACTCCCGAGACCGTCATTGGCCTAGAGGCGGACGGAAAGAAGGTCCCCGTCAAACACGGCAAGGGGAAGGGCTTGATGACGACTGGCCCAGCCTCTGACCTGAAGAAGTCACTCGTCCTTCTGCGTGAGGACTCCAAGTATGCCCTAGAGAAGCTGTCCTCCATCCTGACGATAGACGACTATGAGGACCTTAGAAACCACACGACGGAAGCGATGGGTGAGACGGGCCTGTTCAGTCTTGCCCAGGTAAATACACTATCCGTGCACTTCACTTCAAATGCATTTCTTTTACCGTCGCTTGATTCTAACACCGTTCTATCTCAGGCCGTCGTCATGATGAAAGGGCTCATGGACCGTTGCGTTCGGGAGGAGGCGGCCCTGGATCGTGCAAGGGCTAAGGCGGTCGAGACGGAAGATGAGCTTGAACAATACAAAGCCTGGAGGGTGAGGATCGGGAAGAAGCTCTCCGTTCTCAAGGAAGAGAGGTCCGAATATCATAAGCAGACGGAGATGCTGCAGAAGGTCCTTGCTGACAAAGAGCAGGAGATCCTGTCCATGAAGGATCAGCTCCGTCAGGCTAGAGATGACGCCATCAGGGAATATCGAGACTCTGACGCCTACCTGACGGAGCTGGGCAGCACATTTGCGGACGGTTTCGACGAAGCCGTCCGTCAGGTGAGAGCCACTTATCCGGAGCTGGATCTCTCTCGGGTGTCCATTGACGAGGCCCAGGCGCAGACGTCCGTCCTCCAGGTTGGCTCAGAGTGTACGGGTCGCCCCCTGGATGAAGGCCAGAATGATAATGGCGACGGGACCCTTAATGACGATGCCGAGACAGCCGTTCAGGCCAAAATCCAAGCTGAAGAAGAAGTAAATATAGTTGATTCCCCCGTTCACTAGACTTGTAATTTTTTTGTGGAGAATTTTTGTAATTTTTTGTAGAACGGTCAATTTTGAACCGTCGAGAACAATGTTGACTTTTGAAGCATTTGTGTTAATCTATATGCTATTTCAAATCTTGTTCTGTGTATATTGCTTGCTTGCATGGTTCCTTTTATATGTCGCTCATGCTTTGTGAAACCGTCAACTTAATAACCGTCAACTTTTATTCAAACTTAATGTCTGATTCCTTCATACAAAGAGCTTTTTGGAACCGTCAACATTATAGGCTTTTGGTTTGCAAGCTTATTAGACCGTGGGCCCTTTTTTAGGCACCGTATATAACCGGGGTCGATGTGGTTTTGAGCCGTCACCCTAGATCCCGTCGTTTATTGGACTTTGGATTTTGGCCCTTATCCTTGTAGGATAATTTAGGTGGCTTTGGGCCGTCACCATTGATGCCGTCGTCCATTGGACTTAGGCTTTCGGCTTTTATCCTTGGAGGATAATGTAGGTGGCTTTGGGCCGTCGCCATTGATGTCGTCGTCCATTGGACTTAGGCTTTTGGCTTTTATCCTTGGAGGATAATGTAGGTGGCTTTGGGCCGTCGCCATTGGTGCCGTCGTCCATTAGACTTAGGCTCTTGGCTTTTATCCTTGGAGGATAATGTAGGTGGCTTTTAAGCCGTCAGCATGGGTGCTTGACGCTTTTATGCCATCATGTAGTGTTGGTCGTCGTCATTTAGACTTTGGCCGTTGGGTTCTCCATTTGGGAAAACATAGTGGCTTTTATGCCGTCAGCATGGGTGCTTGACGCTTTTACGCCGTCGCCCATCGTAGGCCGTCGTCTTTTAGAATTTGGCTTTTGGGCTTTCCATTTAGGACAACGTGGTGGCTTTTAAGCCATCAGCATGGGTGCTTGACGCTTTTATGCCGTCATGTAGCGTTGGCCGTCGTCATTTAGACTTTGGCCGTTGGGTTCTCCATTTGGGAAAACGTGGTGGCTTTTAAGCCGTCAGCATGGGTCCTTGACGCTTTTATGCCTGTAGAATGGAGCCGTCAGCTTCGAGACCGTCAGCTTCCATGCTTGAACGTGTTTTATGCTAAGGCTTTTATACTTTGCATGTTCAACACTTAATAGTAGTAGAAGAGACTTTGAATAAACCTCTGTATGCCTTGCATAATTTTTAAGGAGGGGGAAAACATGCCTTTTGAGCCCCAGGAATACATTAAAGTAGATCAATTACAGATTAGTTACAAGTAGGGGGCTGCTATTCTTTCTTACTAGTAGTACTTGCGTAGGTGCTCAGCATTCCACGGGTGGTGCAGCTTCTGCCCCTCCAGTGTTTCCAGATGGTAGGTGCCCTTCCTTTGCCATGCTGTGACTCGATAGGGCCCTTCCCAATTGGGGCCGAGCTTTCCTTGGGTTGGGTCTCTAGCAGCGCCCATGATCTTTCTCAGGACGAGGTCGCCGACCTGGAATTCCCTGTGTCTGACTCGGGAGTTGTAGTGCTTTGCCATGCGATCCTGATACCGGGCTAACCTTTGCTCTGCTGCTGCTCTGTCTTCGTCGATCAAGTCAAGCTGCAGGCGCAAGGCCTCGTTGTTCCTGCCTTCATCATGGGTGTTCACCTTGTAGGTTGTGAGTCCCACTTCGGCCGGAATGACTGCCTCGCTTCCGTAGGTCAGCCTGAACGGTGTTTCTCCAGTGGGGGTCCTTGCTATCGTTCTGTATGCCCATAATACGCTTGGCAGCTCTTCGAGCCATATCCCCTTTGCCCCCTCGAGCCGAGTCTTGAGAATCTTGAGCAAGGATCGGTTCGTTACTTCGACCTGACCGTTGGCTTGGGGGTGGGCGGGGGAAGAGTAATGATTTTTTATTCCCAACTGCGCACAGAACTCTCGGAAGGGACCGTTGTCAAACTGTTTGCCGTTGTCGGAGACTAATACCCTAGGTATTCCGAACCTGCATATAATAGAATTCCAGACGAAGCCTCGTATGTTCTTCCCTGTGATGGTGGCCAATGCTTCAGCTTCCACCCATTTCGTGAAGTAGTCTATGCCTACCACAAGGAACTTTAGCTGTCGCACCGCTGTTGGGAATGGGCCTATGATATCTAGGCCCCATTGAGCGAATGGCCATGGGGCCGTCATGGGGGTCAGCTCTTCGGGGGGTTGCCTGACGATGTTGCTGAACCTCTGGCACTTGTCGCAAGCCTTGACATAAGCCTGCGTGTCTTTTCTCATGGTCGGCCAGTAGTATCCTGCCCGGATCAGCTTATGCGTCAATGACCTTGAACCTGAGTGGTTTCCGCATATTCCTTCGTGGACCTCCCGCATGACATAGTTTGCTTCCTCGGGACCTAGACACCTTAGGTAGGGGCGAGAGAAGCCCCTTTTGTATAGGACTTCCTCCATCAGTATGAACCTTGATGCTCGGACTTTCAACCTTCTGGCGGCTTCTCTTCCTTCGGGCAAGACGCCATCTTTCAGGTAAGAGACCAATGGTGTGGTCTAGTTGTTCTCCGAGCCTATCTCCTGCATTTCGATAGAGTCTATCAATGGAGAAACCTGCACAAAATAGAGCACACCGTCAGTGCTACCCCCCTGCTCCGACGAGGCAGCTTTGGCGAGGCGGTCGGCTTGCTCATTTTCCTCTATGGGGACTTGTACTATCTTTGCCTTAAGTTCGTCTACCCTTCTTTTTGCATGATGGAGGTATTTCTTCATTCTGTCACCTCTGCACCCGTAGTTTCCGTTGACTTGGTTGACGACGACTTGGGAGTCGCAGGAGACGATCACTCGGGTTGCACCAGCTGCTTTGGCGAGGTCCAACCCGGCTATCAAGGCCTCGTATTCCGCCTCATTGTTGGTGATGGGAAAGTCCAGCCGGATCATGCAGTAGACTTGGTCTCCTTTTGGGGAATAGAGCACGACACCAGCACCATCGGCTTGTCTTGTTGACGACCCGTCCGCATATACACTCCATGGGGGACCTGCATCTACCCCCTCGTCTTCCATGTTGGTGAACTCGGCAATAAAATCAGCTACTGCCTGTCCTTTGATGGCGGTGCGCGGGCTGTACCGGATATCAAACTCAGTCAACTCGATCGCCCATAGGGCCAAGCGACCTGCGGCTTTTGAGTTGTGCATCGCCCGTCGTAAGGGCTTGTCGGTTAGGACGACTATTGTATGAGCTTGGAAGTAAGGCTTGAGCTTTCGAGCCGCGGTGACTAGGGCAAATGCGAGTTTCTCCATGGGCGGGTACCTTCCTTCTGCCCCTTGGAATGCCCGGCTAGCGTAGTACACAGGTTTCTGAACCCCGTCCTCTTCTCTGATCAAGGCCGCGCTGACAGCCGCTGCGGAGACGGCTAGGTAGAGGTAGAGATCTTCCCCTGGCTGAGAAGGACTCAGCAACGGAGGGGAGGAGAGATAAGCCTTTGGTTCTTCGAACGCCGTCTAACATTCTTCTGTCCACTCGAACATTTTCTTCAATGTGCGGAAGAAGGGAAGGCATTTGTCCGTCGCCCTTGATATGAATCTGTTCAGGGCTGCCACCTTCTCGTTCAAACTTTGAACTTCTTTTACATTCTTTGGGGGTGCCATCTCCATTATTGCCCTGATCTTATCTGGGTTGGCCTCGATGCCCCTCTGAGAGACCATGTAGCCGAGGAATTTGCCTGCCGTCACTCCGAATGCACATTTCGACGGATTGAGCTTCATCTTGTAGGAACGGAGGGTTCCGAATGTTTCCTCGAGATAGCTTAGATGATCCTCCTTCTTCTGGCTTTTCACCAGCATATCGTCGACGTACACTTGAACGTTCCTCCCTATCTGGTTGGCGAACATTTTGTTCATTAGCCTCTGGTATGTGGCACCTGCATTCTTCAGTCCGAATGGCATCACCTTGTAGCAGAAGAGTCCTTGGCTGGTGACGAACGAGGTTTTTTCCTGATCTGCCTCATCCATCCGGATCTGGTTATACCCTGAGAAAGCATCCATGAAGCTCAGCAGCTGGTGCCGAGCCGTAGAGTCTACCAGGGTGTCGACTCGAGGAAGGGGGTAGCTGTCTTTCGGGCATGCCTTATTCAGGTCCGTGAAGTCCACACACATCCGCCACTTCCCGCTGGCCTTCTTGACCATTACAACATTGGCCAGCCAGTCGGGGTAGTATACTTCTCGGATGAACCCCACTTCTCGTAACTTGCCGACCTCCTCTGCCACTACACGGTCTCTCTCCGGAGCGAAAACCCGCTTCTTCTGTCTGACGGGCCGGAAGGAGGTGGCTACGTTCAGCCTTTGTACCATGACTGAAGGGTCGATTCCTGGCATGTCTTCATGGCTCCAGGCGAATACATCTTGGTTTTCCTTGAGGAAAGTCACGAGCGCCCGGCGAGTCGCCGAGCTGTTGAGGGCACCGATCTTGGTAGTTCTGTCAGGCTTGGATTCGTCGAGAATTACTTCTTCGAGTTCCTCCACAGGCTCTGCCCCCGTTCTCTGCTCTATGTTCATTGTCTGTAGTTGGCTATTCATGTCTACTATTGCGAAGTAGCATTCTCGTGCGGCCACTTGGTCTCCCCACAGCTCTCCTACCCCGTGCTCTGTAGGGAACTTGACCTTTAAGGCATAGGTCGAGATTGCAGCCTTCCAGGTGTTGAGGGTGGGCCGTCCTATGATTGCGTTGTATGCCGAGGAGCAATCAACAACTAGGAAGGTGACGTCCCTGGTAACCTGCCGAGGGTACTCCCCGACGGTGACGGGCAATGTGATCGAGCCGAGGGGGTATACTCTCGTCCCGCCGAAAACTGTGAGTGGAGCCTTGGTAGGGACCAGACGTTCTTTGTCGATCCGCATCTGCTGGAATGCGGGATAGTAGAGGATGTCCGCGGAGCTTCCGTTGTCGATTAGGACTCGGTATGTGTTATAGTCTCCTATCTGGATGTTGACGACAAGGGCATCGTCGTGAGGATGATGGAGGTGCTGGGCATCCTCTTCTGTGAATTCCATGGTGGGGCTGTTGATTCGCGGCTTCTTCTAGATAGAGCTCACAGCCTGAACATTCTGAACCGCCCTGAGGTGGGATTTCAGAGCCTTCTTGGTTGAACCGGCGGCCGATGTACCACCCATAATTATCCTTATATCCCCTATAGGCGGTCTGGGGCGTTCATTGTCCCGGTGGGGGACCTGTTCCTGTCGTGGTGTTTCTGCCTTTGCTCTGCTGACGAACCTCTGTAGCTTCCCTTGTCTAATCAGGGCTTCAATCTGCTGCTTCAAATCGTAGCAGTTGGCGGTATCGTGCCCGTGGTCTCGATGGAAACGACAGTATTTGTCCTTGGGTCGTTTGTCCGGGTTCGACTTCAACTTTCCCGGAAACGTCAAGGATTCGTCGTCCTTGATCTGCATCAGGACCTGATCAACCGGAGCCGTCAATGGGGTGTAGCTTGTGAATTTCCCAGCATTGGGCTTTGGGCGTCTGTTGTCTCGGCTTTCCCCTGTCCGAGGCGCCTTCCGCCCCTTATCTTGCCGGGTGTCTTCCTGCCTTTCCCTCTTCCTAGGAGGTTTCTCTTCTCGTGCCAGTAACGCATCTTCCGCGTTCATGTACTTGGTTGCCCTGTAAAACACATCCGACATTGTCTTCGGGTCATTTTTGTATAGCGAGAACAAGAACTTACCCTTCCGTAACCCGTTTGTGAACGCGGCGACTTGTATCCTATCGTCCGCTCCATCAATCGACAGCGCCTCCTTGTTGAAACGGGCTATATAGGACCTCAGGGTCTCATCCTCCCGCTGCTTGATGTTCATCAGGCACGCTGTGGATTTTTTGTGCCTGTGTCCCCCGATGAACTGTGAGGCAAACTGAGCGCTCAGCTCTCTAAAGGTGCCGATAGAGCCGGGCGCCAACCTGCCGAACCAGATCCTCGCGGAGCCTTTTAGCGTTACCGGGAAGGCCCGGCACATGATTTCGTCCGGTGCACCGTGCAGGTGCATCAATGTCTTAAAGGACTCCAAATGGTCCAGCGGATCCTTGGACCCATCGTAGCTTTCCACCTGGGGCATGCGGAATTTCGGAGGCGTTGGGAACAGTATGACGGGTGTCGTAAATGGGGAGTCTGTGCGGTGGACGAGGTCGTCGAGGTCGCTGGATACCCGTCCTTTGAGGGCGTTCATCATGAAGTCCATGCGTTCTTTCATCATCTTCATTTCCGCGGCCATGTTGGACTGGGCATGCCCGTCTACCGACGGACGGTTTGTCTCCTGTCCTTCAGGTCGGCTCAAAGCATGGCTTCCCTCAGGGCCTTCGTGGTTCCTCTCGTCGGCACTGCTCTCCTCTTGGTTTTCTCCTTGGTTGTCACCCGTCGCATTCCTCCGCAGTAGCTGTTCTTCCAAGTCGTTGTTGCATTTCGTGAGGCGTTCCACCGCGGCCGCCAGGGGCTGGACCTGTCTCTCGAGGGCCGTGATGCGTTGTTCGTTGCCTTGGTCGTTCATGGCGGTCGTCCTTGAACGCGTGAGTACCATGCAACTCTTTGTCCGGGAAGCACGTAACGGAACCTACGCACCCGCGCTTCCCACAGACGGCGCCAACTGATGATGTCAAGAATCAAACCAGTGAGCTGCACGGTCTGCGGGTACCTCGGATTGACTTGCACAGGTAAAAAGACCCTCAAAGGGAGGTACCGGTGTGGTACCGGCCAACGACCCTCCGACGGTTAAGTTAGTTTTTGTTCACAACTCCAGAGTGCCAGAGTCGGGTCTTAGTATGCGTACCTCGAATTTTAGAGGGCGTAGTGGTATTTATAGTAGTAGTAGTGGCCTTTAGCCGAGGCGTACTAGAGAAGATATCATTGTACCGAAATTGCCCCTGAGTGGCGTAGGGTGCAAGACACTCCTTGGGTGGCCAAGTGTGTTGGGCACGATTCCCTTCTTGGGGGAGGGAATCGTGCTTCGTAAGATATCTAGCCAAGTAGCGTATGTGACAAGATTCACTTTCCCCGGGGAAGCGTACGTGACAAGATAGGTCTCAGTGCCTGATAACAACACCCGTCGACCTTCTCCCCGTCGCCCCCCTAAGATTGAGGTCGTCAAGGTCCGACGTCCGTCGCGTATATCCGCCGTCATGGGTCTAGCCGTCGGCCAGTGCGAGCTCCCGTCGTCTGGTGGGAGATTTTACCCCTATCAAATGCACATCATCATCTTCCACTCTTGTAGAAAACTAAACCTTAGTACCAAGCCAAGGAAGGGTGCTTACACATCTGCTGTGAGAGGAACCTCTTTGATTCTGCACTACCTCTTTGATATGCTTGTTGCATCAACCTCTTTTCTACCTATTCCAGCTCCTGTATTGGCTTAACCATAGCAACAACCTCTATGAAAATGGGAAAGAAACAGAGAGTTGAAAGGTTAGGAGCACCCACACGTTTGATTAATTCAGAAGTCAAGCAAACACTTGACACCCATTTAAAAAAATTGATGAAACAAGAAATAGCCTATTTTCTTTCTATAAATGATAAAAAGGATGCATTAATCTTCATTACATTAGTAAAGAGGTAGAGTGCAATGAGCATTTTTTGAATTAAAACACAATATCCACTGTTGGCCTTTTGCAATACACAAAAATCTCAACAAAGAACATACTTTTTTTAAAAAATTACAGAATCAAAAATCATGGCAGACCTCATTTGTGACCATCCCACAATTCGTTGCTAGCAAGGATAAGAAACTCAAGGGAGAAGCATGGAAAGATGCACTCTTCACCCAACTAAATGTATCAATTAGGAGAGCTCTCTTAAATAGGGACTTGTAATAATATTGGACTATTGTCGGTAAACAACATTCCTCTAGCAGAATGCTAATACGCAAATGTAGGTGTTGATAAATGCCAAAATAAAATTTACATTTTCAAATTAACATTGGTTGGTGGGATATCGAAAATGGTTTAAATAAGGGTTAAAAGCTGCCTTATAATTTTTGTTTTTGTTTTTGTTTTTCCCTAATTTCTTTTGGCTGGGATGGTAAAGAAATAAAAATAAAAATAAAAATAAAAATAAAGGCACATTCAAATTTACTTATTTCTTTAAAACATAAGAAATATATAACCATTCCATAGAACCAAAGAGTGAGAATATCTGTGGGTTCCAGTTAACTCAACTGATAAAATCTCTAATGTTTGTATAAGAGATCTAAGATTCAATCCTCATCCATACCAAAAACTGATTGGTGTCTTAGTCTGATGATAGATAAAGAGTTATTATCAGGAGCGAATGTCATAGATTGAAACTCTCTCTCTCTCTCTCTCAAAAAAAAAAAAAAAAAAATAGTGAGAATATCTTGTACAGTAACTAAAGGACCAATCATTCAGTAATGAGATATACATTTGCTTGAAGCCGCAATATCAGCTTAGGGTGAAGTGGCCCATTGCGTCACTAAGAATTCCCATATTCTTGTAATTGAGATAAACCTCTGATACATGCCATGTAAAGGTTAAAATCATTTAAAAAGGGTACGTTCTCTCTATTTCCTTATGTTTACTGTTTTTCTTTGAAGTTGACTAATTGTTCATGATTTGTCCTCCGCTCTGCTTCGTCTTCTTCTTCTTCTTTTTTTTTTTTTTTTTTTGGTTGCTGTATATATATTAACATATTCTTTGGTTAATGATATCCAAAGAGTTTTGTGACAAACCATTAATTCATATTTAATAGATCTTACTGCAGCTTCTATGTATCTTCTACTTTTAGCTCTATATTGTGGTTCTTCCATGACGGTTGAATTTCTATTAGCACATCAAATATTTCTCAGAAAATTCAGAAAGTCTTTTTTTTTTTTTTTAAAGGATTTCTTTTGAATTATCACTTCTTATGTTTTCATATTTTCTAATAATATTTTATACTTATCTACTCCTTATCAAAACGAAAATAAAATTAGTATTAATCAAATTGATATGAATTATGAAAAACCAAAACAAATAAATATTTTTAATATAAAATTTAAAAATAATGAGTAACTACATAAAATATAATCATCCAAAACTAAAGCATATCTCAATATCATAAATAATCTATCATAATATGTTAAAAAAAATAAACCATAGCAACTAATAAATTTATATACTTAGGGTTTGAAGGGTATATTAGTAAAATATCATTTAATTAAACGAGCCAGACAAGCTAAATGGGTTCCATGGATTGGACACTAACTCAACCTGTTTATTAAAAGATTTAGTCGTGTTAATCAAATATGACACTAACCCATTAAGTCTCAACCCATAACCTGCTAATTTCGTGTTGTGTCGTGTCGGGTTCATAAGTTGTGTCCAATAAGCCACACAACAGTCTCTGTTTAATATTCCTCCCAGACTTTCCTATCTCCTTTTTGATTCTCTTCTTTGAGCTCAATTTTGGTATCTCCCCTGCAGGTGTGTCCCCAATTTCACTACACCAAAAATGAGCAGTAGGAATAGATAAAGGTAGGTTTATAATGGGTAAGGAAGGTCTTGGGCCAAGAGTGAGGAGTTCAAAAGGGAAAAGATCCCTTACATTGGGCCCTACACCATTCAATTGGGTGTCACTTACTAGGCTATCTAATTGGTCTGATAGAACAGACCCATTGTTCTCCGTTTAGGGGTTTAGAAGTCTAGGCCCATTACTGGAATCCCTCAATTTAAATCTGAATCTCCCCCTATTTACTCTTTGTATTAACGACTCTATGAATGAATCTGGGGACTCAGGTATGCAACCCTTTTCCCAGCAATGGCACTGCATGGCTTTAGGTCTGCTTTCACTTAAACTGTCCAGATTGAACATAATTGTTGTTGTACGGTCAGGGCCCAATCCTTTATTGGGCCTCAGGTATAACGTTTCGCTGCGCGACTCATGAGCCCGATCAGTCCACCTTAATCCGGGCCGGGCCGGACATTATTAGACACCCAAAGATGGGTTTTGACATAATTGACGGGAACTTTGTTGCCCACAAATTCCTTCATTCTCGCACGGCCGGCTATTTGGACCGTCCGTAGTTCAGTAGTAAACGTTTCCGTGGGTATTTGTTCACGGGGGAGCATGGTGTCCAACTTGACCGGCAAATCACCCGTGAAGTCGTTGCCGGACAGACTACAGCAATGATGAGCAAGTTCCAATGCCACTTTTGCCACTTAACTACCAAATTCCCACTTATCAACGACGACATTGGACCCTCTTTTCCATTATCATCCAGAGCAGTCATAATCCCTCCACCCAGTGGGGGCTATAAATAAGAGAGGGCTATGAAGAAGAAGGGGGTTGGAAAAGAAAGAGGGAAGAGAGGAGAGAGAGAGAGAGAGAGAGAGAGAGAGAGAGGGAGAGGAAATTAATCAGAGGAGAATGAATTAGCCGAGAAGTAAGAGAGTAAATGTTGGGCCTCAGTGTATTGAGCAACCCATTGTAGGAAACACAAAACCCACTTCACAAATAAGTTGAGCCCAAGCGAGAGCCTAGCCCAATAAGCCCTCATTTGGCCGCACAGTTGTAGTATCACTCTCTGAATCTGAAGCTTCAAAGTGGGGGCGGGTACTCTGTCCATTTGTTATGAAATGACCATTACCTTCAGTCCAGGTCCATTGAAGGTTTGAGTCTTGTGGAGGTTGCCATGGTGATCTAGTTGAAAAGGAAGCATTATTTGTTCCATTACCTAAAGGGTTGTGTTGGTAGATAACAAGCATGCAAATTGTTGGTGTTTTCACTTGTATTAGTACTAGTATCTTTTGAGGCCAATGATACCATTACAAATAGGTGGGTAATGAGTGGATTTATAGATATGGATAAAAATTGCTACCCTACTATTATAGTAAGTGCTCTCTGTATCTGTCTCTGATATAGTAAATGCTCTCTAATATTATGTGTTTCATGCTATTTTTCTTTTTTTTTTCCTTTGAATAAATAGTTTCTTGAGAATCTGAGATAGAAGGAGATATATAATACCCTTTTTTTTAGAATAATATATGTTACCTGATTATAGGCATAAAGCCCATTTAATTTGCTAAAGAATTAAGAGTATATCAGAAAGTATTGGATCTATGACGTACGTTTGAGCTTAATCTTTTAAGAACCAATTATGAGTTATCTAGTCTTTCATACGATACGAGTACAACCATAAGATCCGCGCGCAACTATAGTTTTACTCAAAGGGGATCCCTTGGAACCTCATTTGATTATTTATTATCCATGCTCCGGAGTCACAATTTATATCATGAATGTTTAGCTTAAAAAAAAAAAAAAAGGGAAAATTCCAGAAACCTCCCCCGAGGTTTGAGGAAATACCAAACACGTCCAGAAGTAGTTAAAAATGACCAATTTGCTTCTTAAAGACAGATGGCGTGTACTGCCGTTTGTTCACTCTCTCCAAACGATTTTTTTTTTTCCCAGGTTCTCTGTTTGTTTACTTTCTTCTTTGTGCCATAACATGCACGCCTCTTTCTAAGCTCAAACCAGTCCAAAAGATATACACAAAATAGGTATTTTGAGAAAAATTACAGCAAAAAATCACTAAACTAGTACCCATTCTTCAAATCAAAACCATACATTCTCATTAGAAAAAATAAAAATTTACATTACATTCCAAAAACTAAAATCCTCCCTCCATCAAACCAAGATCAACCCAATTAGATCTAGTATCACACAAGACAATCAAACATAGATCAACTCAACCAATCAACCATCCAACATCTAACCTCAAATAGATCCGTTTACATCACACCTCAAACAAATCCAAAAAATAAAATAAAATTCAAAACAAAACCCAGACCCATTAGTGAGCATCGTGTGACCCAGCAATCGCTGGCTACCACAGCACCATCCATCACTACCCACCCATCGATTTATATTTCGTTTGGATAAATAGTCGATCCGTCCATATTTTTAGTTTAGTACTACATAAACTTGTCATGCATGTTTAATTTGTCTAATAAAATGATACAACGTCATTTTTGTAGCCTAAATTTTTTAAAATAACTAAAAAAAAATTTAAAACAAAAATAAATTACAATAAAATAAAAAAAAATCTGAAAATAATGTGGTATCATTTTATTAAACGAGCAAAATATGCATGAAAAATTTATGTGACACTAAATGGAAAATATGTATCAATGAGCTACTAAAGCAAAGAGAATAAAACTTTAAAGTGTAAAAGTCAAATAAACTTTTAGTGTAAAATCCAAAAAGTCTCAAATTTTTAGAAATGTAGTTTAAACTTTAGTCTATAAAATATAAATAAACATGTTTAGTTGTCAATTTATGAAGTTTAACTTTTAAGAACTACTTTCTCAACAAAAAATAAAATAAAATAAAATAAAATCTTTTAAGAATTATAAAAAGTTTAGGGGCAAAATATTTTTCATCAATTACAATTATATTCAAAATAATTGACAAATGTGCTGAGTAAATCCAATAAAAAATTGACAAATGTGCCATGCATCAGCAATGTTCAACAAACTTTAATTAAGTTACGTGAACTTGGTTAGCTATTCTTTATAAGCTTTTGAAGTAGATATATAGCCCGTTGGTGTCATTTCCCTTTCATCCTTGTGTGAACAAAAGGAAAAACAATAAAGCTTCGGGCAGTATGTTAGTTGACTCAGTCCACTTGCCATTGCCTTTTGATTTCCCTTGTTTTAATTGCAATATGTGAATCTGAATGTTCTTTCACCTGCTTTTTGATAAATGATTTAATTCACCATTTTGCCAAAGGAGATTATCAGCCAAACGGCAATGCCACACCATTTTGTAAAACTTACTAATAGAATTGTATTGATTCATTTATAATGATTATTGTACTCATTAGGGATGTTCACCAATCTGCATGACCGCTCTTACACATCACTACCGCAAGTGGCAGTGAACCGCACCACATTGTACGGTGTGGTGTGCAATTTTATAATAAGAAAACTATACAAAATTGCACCACTTTGTACCTATATATATATATATATATTAAATATATATTAATAATTTAATTTTATATGAAGAGGTCAACCTAGCGTTAGTGTGTTCCAACTTCACGTTAAAAACTTCTTCGTTTTGGTCAAATACAAAATCAAAGTTCAAAACCTCACTCACTTCTTCATCTCATACTCTCACTCTTCTCTCATGATACTCTCTCACTCTCAGTAAGCATAACTAGTTGTCTATATGGTACACTTGTTAAGCATTTTTGTGTTACATGTTTATTTGTTTAACATGTATAATTGTATATGGTTTAGTGTCATGAATTATTTTTTTGTTTTGTATATACTTGTGGTACTTTTGGTTTACCATAAATCTATCATGGATTTTTTTTTCTATCTTGTATATATTTGTGTAACTATTTTTGTTACATATGTTATATATTTTATTATTTTTTGAAACTTACTGTCATATTTTCATGGTTATTAATACTAAACTAGTAATTGGTCATCACATCTTGAAAAATATACCAGCCTAAAACCGACCAAACTGTACCGCACTTATGACCACAAAACTAAGGTGCAGCATGGTGATAAAAATGGCCAAAAACTGCACCAAACTGCACCACGAACATCCCTAATCCTCATTGAAGCTTCCAATATACATTATTTATGGTCAAATGCATTAAGTAATATATCCTTCTCCCCTAAGTCTTCTACCTTGAACCATCACTGTGTATGTGTTTTCAAGAATATATTCAATACATATTAAGAACTGATACGCTAAAATGCATCCACACATAAGAGGCATTTTTTCCACCATGACCATGAATCTTTCATTCCAAGTGATGCAAATACATCATTAATTATTTAAGCATGCCGTTGTAGTAATCAACCATACCCTAAAACAAATTTTGAAAAGGAAACTATGAATTGTCATTGAAATGTTAACTTTATTACAATCGTGTTCCAAGTTGGAAACTAATAAGTTCTTATAATTTGGTCTGTTTGGATCTCTTAGATTTGGATTTGGATTTGGATTTAAAGGGGTTTAAATCCAAATCTTTTGTTTGGGAAGTTTAAAAAAGGTCAAGGATTTGGATTTGACAAATCTACCAAGAATTTTAAATATTTAGAATGCTTGGATTTAAAATAACTCCTAAAATCAATGTTATTTTCAAATATATTAATTCCAAATCCAAATTCAAATCTAAATCCAAATCCAAGTTTCCAAATGCAACCTTATGATGATAAAACATAAATTGTTCACTTTCTTGCCTAAGATCTCTGAGGATAAGATTTTCGGATAAATTAAATAGTAAAAGAAATATAGGAGTCGTGTCCATTTTGTGTGCTAAAAGAAAACATCATTTATCTACTCTTTAATTCTAACATTATGTTTTGACAAGCACTTTTTTCCAAAGGCACCAATCAAATAATGTAAGGGACAAAGCACGTAGGAACCGAAACTATGAGGTGACTATCTGTTTTTTTTTAATGGAAAGCAGGGTACTATTTTTATTTATAAGAGCATTTTTACAAGTGTAGCTATCCATGAGACATTTCCTAAGGGTCCAACTTTCATATCCCAAACAAATATGTCGTACGAAAAAGAGGGACAACTGTTAAATTCTTTTACCATATTTGTCTTCTCACGTGTAGTTTATTTGCACATCCGTAAAATCCGTTGATTTTATATGGCGTATGGTACGGAGGAATGTTTTAGGATTTTTAGGAATGTTTAAAGATTCCTATGTTTTGTTGCAAATTACGTCAGGGAATCAGATACTAGGAGAATCTGGATTCCCCCCTTAAACCCCTTCTAGTAGGAATGTGGATTCCTTTTAAAACAGGTGGGTATCCAGATTTCCAAGGTTAAAGGAAATTTTATTATTTATAAATTAACAATTTTAACCTTTTTTTTTTTTTATCATTTAAGCAATTAAGATAAAATATAAAACAAGTTATCAATATATTTTCTCTTGTCTTTATCTTTTCCTGCCAAAACAACATAAACAAGATAGACAATTCTGTTAATATAATTTTTAACAAAGTTCTATTTAGAAATATTAGACTAGAGTTTTAATGAATGTGTTGCTAATTAATAGTTCATATTTTGTTTTTCATTATTAATTTAGAGGGAGATATATTTTTAAAAGACTAATTAATAGTTTATATTTTTTTTTTTCATTATTTATTTAGAGGAAGATTTTTTTTTTAAAAAGACTTAGTAGTTCACATTCAAATCTAAGGATAAAATTGGAAAAATAAATAATTCATTTAAGATTTCTAGGAATACACCAAACATTATCATCTCACATTCCCGGGAATCTCCCAATGAAACCAAACATAGGAATAGCTACATTCCTAGGAATAGCTACATTCCTAGGAATGTGATTCCTAGGAATCTGGATGCCAGGAGTAATGTGGATTCTCCCGTACCAAACACCACATTATGGTAATATGAGGCGACAGTATGAAAGGACTGTTTACAACGAAAGTTTTTAAGAGTTCAAATAAGTCAAAAATAAATGATATTTAAGGAGACACTTTAATTTTAGGGCGAAAATAAACTTTTAGTCTTTGCATTTTAGGCTGATTTTCATTTTGGTTCTTAAATTGATTTTGCTAGTAATATAGTCTTTAAAAAAAGAAAATCGATTCTATTTTAGTCTCTGCCATCAACCCACTAACGGAAACCTCATACGTGGCAAACGGAGTGCTCTACTTGCTGACGTGGCCATTAAAATATTATTAAAAAAATGATTTGGAATTTTTAAATACCATGTCAGCATTTTAATTAAAAAGATTTTTTTTAAAAAGCCAGATTTCTCAATTTTAATTTTAATTAAAAATAAAAATAAAAACAAAAAACAAAAAAATTTACCTTTTTTAAGTTGTAAAGATTGAGGCTCAAGCTCTCATCGTGTTCTCATCTCTTACTCTCTCACACACATGGAACCCGAGCTCTCCCATTCATTCCCAACAAGAACACATCTCTCGGTCTCAAAAGCCAAACAGCATGACCACTCAAAATCAAGATCAAGAGAACCCACAATCTCATGATCCCTAATCCCATAAACCCTAACCATTTAAATTGAAGACCCATAAAACCCATCTTGCAATCAAACCATAGCAATCCAAGACAAACCAACCCCACTCTTTGAGTTGGTTCGTGTTAATCTCAACCGTGCCGATTTAGCTCGAGCATTAAGGTTGCCTTTTTCGGTGAAGAAGAGCGTTGTCGCTTCGGTGTTTTTGGTGAACTTGCTAGGGTCGATGGAGGAGATTGGGTTTGTGGATGATTTGGTGTCCAATTGGATTCTTCTCCACCACGCATTGCCGATCTGACCCAAACTCTCTAATATCAAAATCTCATCTCCGCTCAAAACCTTACACCCGATATTGACCAACAGCGAACAAATCAAGAGGCTGATCTTCGAGGTTTTGATCATGGAGGCCATGGGGTCTTGATGCTGTGAAAACAATGGGAAAAATTTGGAGACTTGCATGCGGGTGTTGTGAACACGAATCGATGGTTGGGTTCGTTGATGATTTTGGCTTGGGTTGTAATCTGGGTTTCGTTTGTGTTTGATCTCTATTCGTGATTTGGGTCTCTGTTTGTGTTTGGTCTCTATTTTTTTTTTTTTTTTCGTTTGTGTTCTTATGATTTGGCTTTAAGTTATTGGTTGCTGGGTTTGTGTTCTCGTAATTTGGGTCTGATTTCTTAGTTGCGGGGTTTGTGTTCTTGTAATCTGGGTTTGAGTTCTTGGTTGCTAGGTTTGATCTGTGATGTGCATGAAATATAGATAATAAAGAACTCTTATATCTACATGTTTAGCCTTACTTTTATGTTATTTTGTGATTGATTATAAGTTATCCTTGTCTTATAGATATTAAAAGGCTATTTAGGTGGACATGCTACATCCTACATGATGGACCAATTTGAGAGATTCAGCTCAGGCATATGTGAAGCAATGTGAACCACTGAAGCTTGAAGTGAAGAAAAGAAGAAGAAAAAAATCACAAAGGAAAAGAATAAGAAGTGAGCTCCAGAATGCATACGTGAACGCAAATGAAAAAAAAAAAAAAAAAAAAGGAACTAAGGAAGTTTCGTGGGATAAGAAATCTACAGGGCTTGAAGATCCTAATTTGATGGGCTATCCATTAATCCAACGAAATTGAAAAAGAGTTCTTAATGGGTCGCTTTCGTTTTGGATTTGTGAAGAAAGGCTTTAAGGTCAGTGTGTTGTGTGAATACGGGAAGCAAACCAAAGCAATACTAAACCGACTTGTATTAGGTGTGCATGTTTCACCATGAAGCCGTTTTTGGTGATTATAAATCAAGGAAGCTGATACCGTACCGTACCGGCCCGTACATACCGTACCGGCCTCGTACCGATATAAGTACCCCACCTATTTCGTACCGGAAAAAATACCGGCCGTACCGGCCTCGTACCGGCCATACCGGCGAATTCCGGCCGTACCGGCCTCTTACCGGCCGTACCGGACCGGAACACAAAATGCTATGTTTTTTTTTTTTTTTTTTTTTTTTTTTTTGTAATTGTGGCAATTTTTTAAGGGCAGGATAGTAATACTCATATATATTATGGTCTTGAAGTAGATCCTTTTGATAGATGGGAGTAGATGATCCTATGTAGTTTGTGTTAACTTAATTATTTGTATTATTTGTTTTCTTTGTATGCAATGAACAATTAAATTTTTTGTTTTTTATATTGTTTTTTTTCTTTTCTTTGTATGCAATGAACAATTAAAGTAATGTTTTATTATAAACAGGAGGTAATTTTTTATGGTAAATAGAGATTTTGTGTGTGTGTGTGTGTGTATATATTAAATATAAAAAATAGCAGTAAACCCGAAACGGTACACCGGTATTGACCGGTACCTGAAATATATCGTACCGATGGCCAAGCCGGTACAGCCTCCGGTACGGTATTGACTTCCTTGTTATAAATAGGACAGCAAACAGAAAATAAAAGACAACTAGGGCTGGAGCGCTGGAAGCAGGTAGCCACATGTGGCTTCCTCTGTGGCTTTTCTCTAGCATTGTGACTATTTTTTTTTTCTATTTTATTTGTCTAGTTTAATGTTTAGTATTTTATTCTTGTATTTTATTTCAATTACTATGAGTAGCTAAATTTATAATTAGGGTTGAGGATGGAATCTTGTTAAGGATTATCAGTAATATTTATGTGATTTGATTTTTCTCACAATAGTTGTTCTTTAATGATTTAAATTGTTCTTGCTTCATATCAATTGACTAAGATGAGATTCTAGATATGAGCTCAATCATGTTTTTCTCATGATTTAGGATTTATCTTAATTAGTTGAATACTTGGTTTATTAATTATTGATTATAAAATTGGATATCGTTTGTGATTTGTTTGTCAATGGATACAACTTATGATTTGATTTTTATAATTGGATATATCTTGTGATTTGTTTGGTTACAGATGCAATTGATAATTTGATTTTATACTTAAGAAGTGAAGAAGAACATGCATATGATTTTTAAAATAAGGATTTTAATGAGAATATTTTTCATGATAGCAAGATTGATTTCTAGATTATCATGTAGTGAGTTGGGAAAAATTAACGATCATAAATATATGCTGATATGACTTACAAGGCGGATTCTAAAACCTTAATTCCTTTCGTTAGATTGTTTACATTTCTTTACTGCTTTATATTATATTTTTGCTTAGTTTAATTATTTGCTTAGTATATTTAATTTAAAACAACCAATTTTTATTAAACTAGATTAGGATTAATTTGGTTAAGATTTGATTAGTTTTCTTACGTTCATTTAAGTTCATGTGGGTTCGACCTCGTTCTTGTCAAACTATACTTCGGTATGGTTCGTACACTTGCGAGTACTTTAAAATTTCATGACAATCTGGAAAGAATATGAAGAACAAGTTGTAATGTTATTATGAAAAATAATAATGAAAAGTAACAATTTAAAAAAAAATTAGATTTAAGGTTTTTTTTAATTTAATTTATTTTTTATATAAATTTTCTGACGTGGCTTTGATTAAAAATATTTAAATGCTAACGTGGCATTTAAAAAAGCCAAATAATTATTTTTAATAATATTTTAATAACCACGTCAGCGCTATGTCAGTAAGTATAGGACTTTGTCTGCCACGTAGGAGGTTTCCGTTAATGGGTTGATGGTAGGGACCAAAATATAATCAATTTTCTTTTTTTAGGGACACGTTAGTAGCAAAATCAATTTAGAGACCAAAATGAAAATCGGCTCAAAATGTAGGGACCAAAAGTGTATATACGCCTAATTTTAATGCAATGATGATCTCTTAATTTATATAACATTAGAAAAGAGTTATTATCAACCTCTCTTCATTCTAACATATATATCATTAGCATGGTTTTGAAACTAAGACCATTAAGTTTGACTCTTTTGGATATACACTATTATTAGTTTCTTTAAAACATTTTCTCTTCTCCCCTTGTGTGTGTGTGTGTTAAAATACTTAGTATTCTAAAAAAAAAAAAAAACTAAAAAATAGAGAGGTTCAAGGTTTTTAAGGTCAGACCAAGGTAAAACGGTGAATTTTGGTTCAACAAAACTGACTAAACCAACAAATTTTTTCTAAAAACACAACAAAATGACACCACTTTTATAATACCTTTATAATTTTGTTATATTTTATTTGGCTTTTAAAGAATTGGCAGCTTAATAGCTTTGAAAATATTGTTACAACAACAAGATGTCTTAAAATTTTCACAAAAAATGTTATATCCACGACATTTTCACAACAAATCATAAGTAGTAGGTTGTTACAGATTGTTATTAGTGGGCGAAAAAGTAGTTTTATTGGTAAGTTTAAATTTGAATTAATAACAATTTACTACTTATGATTTGTTATAAAAGTGTTGTGAAAAATATTGTGGATGTTGCACTTCTTTTTTCACAATACCTTTATTTTTAGTCGTGGTTGTTCCAGTATGATATTTATTATTTTATTTTGACTTATAAGGAATTAGACCCTCAATAATTGTGAAAATATTGTGCAAGTTTGCTGTGTTAATATTTTATTATAATGTGAAACAGTGCGAGTTGGACAAACTAAAAATAATGTAGCAAATCTCTTGTAGCTTTATGCATTCATAACAAAAAAAAAAAAAAAAAAAAAGGCCAACAAAATAGTGAAAATTGAACAAGCCAAAACTACAGTAGCGAAGCTACTGTAATTTTTCCCATTCGCACTTTTTATATATAGATTACTAAATTTGACTAAACCAAAAAAAAAAAAAAGTCTATGAATACAACAAAATATCACAACATTTTCACAATACCTCTATTTTCGACTGAAGTGGATTTCAGTCTAATATTTTATTATTTTATTTTAACCTATAGAGAACTTACACCTCAGTAATTGTGAAAATATTGTGATAATAATAAAATGTTACGACATTTTCACAATACAACACCTTTATTTTTAATTGTGCTAGATCTTGGTATGATATTTTATTATTTTATTTAATTTTATTTTGACTCATAAGGAATTGACACATGCGTCACAACATTTTTACAATACCTTTATGTATACATTGTACTTATAATTTAAATTTACATTGTAGACATAAAAATTGGCAAATTTTGTACACATTTGCAAAATTTGTACAATATTTACTATTTTCTTTTTTTGTAAATGTGTATAATATTTACCACTTATATGTATGTATGTACTAGTATTTAAAAAAAAAAATTTGAGGGGGGAAGGGGGGCGTCGTGCACTGCCCCCTATGTCCAACAGAACAATAGCTCCATTCTTGGTCACAGCAAAAATACATTTCCAAATTTTTGAGTTTGAAAAACTGAATTGGTGACCAGTTTTTGGTTAACCCAGTTTCTAGTAGTCGGTCTGGTTTTAAAAACTATAATCATTAGAAAAGAGTTGATATACATATATATATATATATATATATATATATATATATATATATTAGAAGAGAGTTAACCAAACTGAATTGGTGACCAGTTTTTGGTTAACCCAGTTTCTAGTAGTCGGTCTGGTTTTAAAAACTATAATCATTAGAAAAGAGTTGATATATATTTATTTTTATATATATATATATATATTTATTTATTTATTTATTTATTAGAAGAGAGTTAACCAACACGTTGGTTGGTTCAATGGTAAGGAGCTTGTAGCCTTGCTTGTTAGGCTTGGGTTCGAGTCACCTCCATAGTTAATTGTTGGTAGGCATCTTTAGTGGGGTTTATTCCCTGCACGGTCTGGTGAGAACGGTCGGATTTTAAATCAGACCGGCGGCCAGGGTAAAATATAGCCACAAAGGTCCCATTTTTTCTTCAACAAAAAAAAATATATATATATATATTAGAAAAGAGTTATGATGTTGTTGTCTCGAAACTTTTTTTTTTTAAACAATTTTTTAATTTTTATATTACAAGTACTATGAATAGAAAGAGTCGTAAACCACTCTATTACGTAAAAATAAAAAATAAAAAAAAATAAAAAAGGTTATCATGAGATTGTCTTCTATGGGTTTCCAACATTTTTATAAACTACTTTTTATGTATGCATGCATGCATCTATACAAAGAATTATGCAACCAACCGCTCTGTTCTGACGTTAATATTTTATAGAAAAGGGTTACCAAGATATTGTCTTTGAGTATTGTAACAACTTATTATAAAGACTATGAACAGAAAAGGTCATAAACGACTGTTTTATATAACATATATACAGACCATGATTGTCTTTTTGTACCGTAATATGGTCATTGGTCTGTATAATTGTTAGATAAAAGAGTCGTCTAGGACTTTTTATGTCAAGGACTCAATTTCTTCATACTACGAGATTGACTTTTATCATGTTTTGCATTAAAAAACAAAAAGAGCTTGTCTTTTATATATTTCAATGATTCCCCCCATACGTATGCACTGACGCACATATTTTGCAATTTTATGAGTTTCCATTAGAAAAAGATTACCTTGTGATTTGTCTTTTATGAGTACCCAGTTCCTAAGTACAATTATAATTTTAGGGATATTTTGCAATTTTATATGAGTTTCCATTAGAAAAAGATAACCTTGTGATTTGTCTTTTATGAGTACCCAGTTCCCAAGTACAATTATAAATTTAGGGCAGTTCGAGAAGAAGTTTCGAGCAACATTGTTTATATTTTTTAAAAATATTTAAAAATAAAAAAGTGTGTGAAAATATATGTAAAGTTGTTTAAATACTAAAAATTATTGTTTAGACAGACAACAATAACAAACTAGTTTTGTAGAAGTGTTAACAAGTGCATAGATCTTATGCATCAAATTTGCGACAAAAATGTCAGCTCATGTTCAATAGCATCTTCGATGAAACTAAGTGTACAGTTATATATGACTTATCTGGATTTTCTGAAGGCCGAGACTCAGTTAATAGGGTGTCACTATAACGATGCCTAAGTGAAAGATGCGGACTCAGGTCACCCCTCTATCCATTCTTTTTGTTCATTAAAAAAAAGGTGCATGAATCTTACATATGCATCAAATTTGCGACAAAGATTGGGCTGTCTTTTAATTTGGTATTTTGTATTTGGTGATATGGTCATTGGGAAGGATGATTAGATAGGTAGAAAATGACATGCCACACAGATTTTTCTTCTCTGTCAACAATTATTTTGATGGTCTAGTTACATAAATAAATAAATAAACATCTTCATCATATTTAATGCTTAGACTTTTGTCTTTGAGAGCCAGTA
Organism: Lithocarpus polystachyus; assembly: GCA_033629205.1. NCBI lineage: Eukaryota > Viridiplantae > Streptophyta > Magnoliopsida > Fagales > Fagaceae > Lithocarpus > Lithocarpus polystachyus. The sequence continues at coordinate 60,921,484 of CM066171.1, forward strand.
TGCTTTGGCACATGAGATTATCATTTCTTGATAGGATTGGAACTTTTATTCTTTACCCACCATTTAATAGATAACATAGTCTGAACAACAAAGGTGTTGCATATGCAAGGTATTAACTATTAATCGATCCCTATCAAAAAAAAAAAAAAAAAAAAAAAACTATTAATCGATCAGTTTAAACAAAAAACATGTACCATTCAATTATTTTTTTAAGGGAACGTGAACCATTCAATTTTATAGAAAAGGGTTACGAAGATATTGTCCTTGAGTATTGTAACAACTTATTATAAAGACTATGAACAGAAAAGGTCATAAACGACTGTTTTATATAACATATATACAGACCAAGATTGTCTTTTTGTACCATAATATGGTCATTGGCCTGTATAATTGTTAGATAAAAGAGTCGTCTATGACTTTTTATGTCAAAGACTCAATTTCTTCATACTACGAGTTTGGCTTTTATCATCCATTAAAAAATAAAAAGAGCTTGTCTTTTATTAATTTCAATGATTTCCCCCATTCGTATGCACTGATGCACATATTTTGTAATTTTATATGAGTTTCCATTATCAAAAGATTATCGCGTGATTTGTCTTTTATGAGTTTCCAGTTCCCACATACAATTTTAGGATCCGTTGGTAAGAAATTTCTAGTAACATTGTTTTTATTTTTTAGAAATACGTATAAATAAAAATTATGTAAAAATACATGTAATGTTGTTAAACACTGAAAATTATTGTTTAAACAACAGTAACAAACTGGTTTGGTAAAAGTGTTAACAAGTGCATAAATCTTATGCATCAAATTTGCAACAAAAATGTCATCTCAAGTTCAATAGTGTCTTCAATGGAACTAAGTGTACTATTATATATGGCTTATCTGAATTTTCTAAAGGCCGAGACTCAGCTAATAGAGTGTCATTATGACAATGCCCAGGTGGAAAATGCCAACTCAAATCACCCCTTCTATCCATTCTTTTTGTTCATTAAAAAAAAAGGTGCATGAATCTTATATGAGTCTGTTTGGGGGCCTTTTTCGGTTGTCCAGCCACGTGTGGTCCTTTGGAGGGGTGACCTTACTAGGCCCGGGTTCTTTTTGGGGAGTTGCGTCCGGAACTCAACATTGGGCCACATGGTCCAATGGCTACCGGCGTACTTTTAAGCCTACAAAGCCATTAAAGCCAAAATCTAAGAATCACAATAATGGTCGAATAAATATGTAGTATGCGTTTGATATAATAGCTTTGATTGGTAGCTGTAATAACAGTTGAAATAAAGTAGTATTTATTTAGAGATAAAGTAATCATATATTCAATGAAGTAAATTTAAAGATATAGAAGCAGAGTCACTTATTTCTGATGGTTTGTAGTCCCAGCGGTACAGCTTCTATGAGTTGACAATATCTCTGCAGAGTAACCCCAGCGGTAGAGGGGCAGTTTGCCATGATAACTTTAAGATTAAGGGGGAAAAATAGGTGCAACTGGAGGGAGAAAGAGTATGCCTAGCTGTGTGTAGGGGCTGGTTAAGCTTGCCCTTCTTATCATTCACTTAAATGAGTTTTCTCCTTGACAATGCTCTTTTAGTTGTTGTAAAGTTATGAATAGAATTGCCTTCTATGAGAAGGGCTTTTGTATGGAGTATTTGTGCTTTCTAAAAGAAGGGCTTTATGCAAGAAGTAGTTGTGCCTTCTAAAAGAAGGGCCCCAGCGGTAGAGGGGCAGTTTGTCGTGATAATTTCAAGATTAAGGGGGAAAAATGGGTGCAATTGGAGGGAGAGAGAGTATGCCCAGCTGTGTGTAGGGGCTGGTTAAGCTTGCCCCTCTTACCATGCACTTAAATGAGTCTTTCCCTTTGACAATGCTCTTTTAGTTGTTGTGAAGTTATGAATAGTGTTGCCTTTCATGAGAAGGGCTTTTGTATAGAGTATTTGTGCCTTCTAAGAGAAAGGTTTTATGTAAGAAGTAGTTGTGCCTTCTAAAAGAAGGGCTTTTGTAAGAAGTAGTTGTGCCTTCTAAGAGAAGGGCGTTGATATGAGATCTTGACGCCTTCTAAGAGAAGAGCTTTAGCATTAGAAGTTTATACCGTCTATGAGAAGGGCTTGTAGTATGAGTGTAGTATGAGTGTTGGTATCTCTTGAGAAGTATGAAGATGGTAAAAGATATAGATGTTTTGTGGGATGTAGTGTTTGTAGTATGTATGATATATGAAAGTATGTGAGATATGGAGGTTAAAGATAGTAAACATATGAGATTATAATTACTAGAGAAGTTGTAGAGATTACTTTTCAAGAGGAAAGATCTTGCAAGAGAAGAGCATGGAGATGTGCTTAGGTATTTAGAGATAAGGGTAGTAAGATAGATATATTTTTTGAACATGGAGAGTGAGAGAATGAGTATGAGAGGGGTAATAGTGTTGTAGTGTGTTTAGCAAAGCTGCTAGGATTTACTGTTGGGATTTTCTGCTGGAGGAGTATTAGAGGCTGCTTTTCAAGATGAAAGATTTTGTAAGAAAAGAGTATAGAAATATGTTTATGGGCAGCAAAATAGTAGAATTTCAGAGTGAGAGTATGAGGGTGGAGTTTAGAAAAGTTGTGGTGTGTTATATGTAATGGTGTAGTAAGTGTGTATGAGATTGTATAAGAGAAGTGAAGAAAGAGATGTTTAGTTTCTCCTTTAGAAGCTGACAATCTAGAAGCTCAGAGCTTCATTTAGAGCTTAAGAAGATTATCAAAGGGAGAGGGAATAGATAAGTTTATAAGAGAGTTGTGCTTCTCCCATTGGTTGTCCCCTTGAGGTGTTGATGAAAGGTGCCTTTTAGAGTTGAATTTAAGGGGGTATTTTAGCAAAGAATCTCAGCCAAAATCTGTCCCAAATTGCATTAAATCTTCAGAGAATCCATCTTAAGATTTGGCCCAAAAAATGTATGTTTAGCTTTAAGGCATTCTTGCTGTTTTGGGTAAGAGTTGCTAGGGAAAGAGTAGCAGTAAAGGAAAGTATTTTAGTAAGAGAAAGGTAGTTTCTTTAGTTGGTTTTGGTTTTACCCAAATGAGGAAAAAAAAGGTAATGCTCAAGTTGCTGAGTCAGCTGTCACAGCTATTTTGAAAAGGCTGTCCCAGCTGTTAGGAAAAGCTATTCCAGCTGTCAGAAAAAGCTGTGACAGCTATCATGAGATAGCTGTCATAAGAAAGTTGTTGCTTTGGGCAGAAGTAAATGAGATCAGATGGGTGATTTCTGACTGCTGCAGAGGACATTCAGCATTTATTTTTTGGATTTAGTTGAAAATGGTAAGATCTTTTTGAAGGGTATCTTGCTATTTTAAGTATAGCAGCTGGCTGCTGGGATTTCAGCATTAAATGGCTGGTGACATCAGTTTTAGCCAAGTGTCAAGTGCTGAATATACTGCTGGGGCTTACAACACATTTCTAGCAAGTAATAGAAGGATTGGCTGAAGCTTTAAAGATTTAGTTAAGGTCTCATTGTGTTGTGACATAATCTTGGTGAGCAAGAAGAGTATTTAATGCTCTGCTCTAGCAGCTGGCAGAGAAATATATGGTCAGATTGTGGCAGACAGTAACTGGATATCAAAGATATCATGAATATTTTGTATATAGAGAGAGATAAAAGATAGCCAATCAAATTAGGCCATGTGTTTGAGTTGGATTTTAGCTGAAAGTAGCAATAAGAATTATGTAGAATAATATAATGAAATTTCCAAATTTGTATAGCAACAGCTGGGGATTGAATGAACAGTTATTCTCCCAGCAGTTAGATGGATGGGGATATTGAGCATTTGTCATATGATGAATATTAAGTTTTGAAATGAGGAATTATATCATTTTAAGTGCTATGTGATAAGGGATGCTTACTATATATTACCCGCTACGCACGAACTCGTCAGAGTTCAGGGAGTTGAAGAAGACACGCCAAGCAACATATTTATTTTATCAACTTTGAACCGCTGGAGCTTTACTGAATATACCTCTTGGTCCTCCAAACTACGACTCCCAAAGTTTCCCCAAAGAGACTTATGAGCTTGGATCATAAGCCGAAGATGAGATAACGTACCTCGGATTTTGTTGTCATTTTGTGTATATATGAGCTCTTGTTGAAGAAGCCGCTTGCCATGAGTGTAAGAAAGGTAATATGGGCTGTGAGCTTTGATTCATTGGTTAAGGCTAATCCATATGTTGATGTTGATGATGTCGTGAGGTTATGATCCCAATCAATGAAGAGGAAATGTGGACTATGAATCCGCCTCTTGAAGTAAGGATCTCGCAGGCCATGTGAGCCCAATTCATGTAGTTGAATGAAATATGAGCTTATTTTGGGATTTAAATAGATTTACCCAAAAAATTAATAATATGTTAATGTGGCATGGGTTGCCAATGAAGTAGTGCCACATAGGTTGAAAAAAGAGTCCTCAACAGTCTTTTGGCTAAAAATCGCAAAAAATGAAGTTTATTGTTTTTATAGATACTGTTTAAAGTTATTTGGCAAAATAAGGAGAGAGATTGAATTTCAACAACGGTGTTGTCGAAATTGCAAGAAAAAGTAGAATGTGTCAGGGGAGAGAGAAAATTGAATTTCGATACTGCCAAGCTTGCTCGTGAAGTGCCCAAAATGCATGCTAGGGGGAGTGCCCGAAATGGAAACCAATTGTGGCAATGATATTGCCGAAAATGGGAGGAAAAAAAAAAAAGAATTGTAGCAACCAAGTTTCTTAAAATGGAGGGGAAAAAAAATGCTATGTTCACAACAAATTACAGGTGGTTAGTTGTTATTGGTTCAAATTTGAACCTAACACTAAGATTACTTTTTTGCCCCAATAATATCAATCAGTAACAACCTGTCACTAAGGATTTGTTGTAAAAATGTTGTGAAAATGTTTTGGACGTATCATTTCTAAAAAAAAAAAAAAAAAATCATGGTGTCAAAATAGAAGGGGGAAAAAAAATGACAAAGGCATTGCCAAAATAGAGGGGAAAAAAAAAGTGGCAAATTGTTTTGTGGCAATGACATTGCCGAAATAGAGGGAAAAAAAATTTGCCACCTTTTCCCCCCCTCTATTTTGGCAATGCCTTTGCCACTTTTTTTTTTCCCACTTCTATTTTGGTACCACGATTTTTTTTTTTTTTTAGAAATGATACGTCTACAATATTTTCATAACATTTTTACAACAAATTTTAAGTGGCAAGTTGTTACTTATTGTTATTATTGGGGCCAAAAAGGAATCTTAGTGTTAGGTTCAAATTTGAACCAATAACAACTAACCTACTATAATTTGTTGTGAAAAATGTTGTGAACGTAGCATCTTTTTTTTTTCCCTCCATTTTTAGCAACTTGGTCGCCACAATTCTTTTTTTTTTTTTTTTCCCTCCCATTTTCGGCAATGCCATTGCCACAATTGGTTCCATTTCGAGCACTCCCCCTAGCATGCATTTTGGGCACTTCTCGGGCAGGCTTGGCAGGCCACGGGTAGGATAAGAATTTCAGTAACTCATTACTGAAATTCAATTTTCTCTCTCCCTTGACACGTTCACTTTTTCTTGCAATTTCGGTAACACCGTTGCTGAAATTTAATCTCTCTCCTTATTTTGCCAAATAATTTAAAATAGTACCTATAACATCAACAAATTTCATTTTTAGCCAAAAGACTCACTTAGAGCATTCACATCAGTCTATAGATAGTCTTGCAAAATACAAAAAGTAACTCTTTTTACACATTTTGATAAAAAAAACACCAACATCAGTGGGTGTAAAAATGGTGCAAAATCGTGCATAAATATGCAAGAGCTACAGTAACCGTGTATATATACACGATTACTGTAGCTCTTGCATACATTATTTTAATAATTTCTAATTTCGCACCTTTTTTTCTCTCTCTTTTCCATCTGCACAACTAACTAACGCCCTTCTTCCTCTAATACACACTCCCACAGACAAAATCAAAAATCAACCACAAAATCAACAACAAAATCAACCATAGACACCACAAAACCAAACACACCCACACACGGACACAATAATGGAGACAGAGAGAGTGGATCGGTGTGCTTGGATCGGAGTTTCAGATCGGTGTACTTGGATCGAAGTGCTTGGATTGGCGTTCTTCTCGCCGTGCTTGGATCGGAGTTCTTCTTGCCGTGCTTGGATCGGAGTTCTTCTTGCCATGCTTGGATCGGAGTTTAGATCGGTGTGCTTGGATCAGAGTGCTTGGATCGGCGTTCTTCTCGCTGTGCTTGGATCGGAGTTCAGATCGGCGTGCTTGGATCGGAGTGCTTAGATCGGCGCGCTTGGATTGTCGTTCTTCTCGCCATGCTTGGATCGGAGTTCTTCTTGCCGTGCTTGGATCGAAGTTTCAGATTGGCGCCGTGCTCCGTGTTTGGATTGGCACCGTGCTCGGATCGGCGCCGTGCTCCTTGCTTGGATCGGAGTTTTAGAGAGTTTGGAAGAGAGAGGAGTTTGATGGAAATTAGAGAGAGCTTCAGAGAAGGCTTTCTAATAAAGTCCCGTGAGTGGAGAGAGAAGGTTAGAGATAAAATAATAATAAAAAAAGTAAGAAAATGATTATTTAAATAATGTAGATGATAGAATAGATAAACTAATGTTGGTGTTTTGTAAAAATAAATGTGTAAAATAAAAAAGTAGGTTTTTATTATAAAAATAAATGTGTAAAATAGACCAACTGATGTAATTGCTCTTATATATGCATCAAATTTGCGACAAAGATTGGGCTTTCTTTTAGTTTGGCATTTTGTATTTGGTGATATGGTCATTCGGAAGGATGATTAGATTCGTCGGAAATGACATGCCACAAAGATTTTTCTTCTCTGTCAACAATTATTTTGATGGCTAGACTTTTCTCCTTGAGGGCCAGTACGCTTTGGCGCATGCATGAGATTATCTTTTGGCGCATGAGATTATCATTTCTTGATAGGACTGGAACTTTTATTCTTTTCCCACCATTTGATAGATGTCATTAGTCTGAACTACAAAGGTGTTGCATGTGTAAAGTATTAACTATTAATCGATCCCTAATAAAAAAAAAAAAACTATTAATCGATCAGTTTAAACAAAAAACATGAACCGTTCAATTTTTTTTAGGGAACGTGAACCATTCAATTTTTTTTTTTCAGGGAATGTAAACCATTGTTACCATTTAATTAAAAAGTATCTCTATTTCGAAAAAGATAATTAAAAAGTAGCATTGTCCAGCAAAACTTAACGTACATTTTGTATAGATGAAAATTGCCAACTTATTTTATTAATTAGTTTATTTTTGTTATTATTTATAAGTTTTATTATACTTTTTAATATTATTAATGAGTCCTATTATATTATTTTAGTTAATTTTTACCTTTATCTACAGTACTTTTTGCATCATGCACAAAGCCACAAACACATGAGGTGCCAATGCATCCACGCTTTGTTTGCTATTTATTCTATTTATTCTCTCTTTTTTTTTTTAATCACTTACGTATTTGTTTGGTTTAACGAAAAATATTTTTTATTTGGAAAAAATTATTTTATATGTTTGGTTGCATTCTTGAAAATGCTATTGAAAAAAAAAATTTCTATAACTTTCTCACAATTACTCATCTCCCAAACACATAAATAATGAAAAAGGAAAATTTTAGATAAAAAAATCATGATTAGGGACTAGTGGTGGAGATGGCCGGCGCTGACCACCAATGGCGGTGGTTAGCCATCAAAGGCCAAGAACGTTAGTGGGAGTGGTGACAGTGATGGAGCCAAGAATTTGTTCTTTGAAGGGCCAAATATGCTATGTACTTTATCCATATATATTACGTAGAATAGTCTTAATAAGCACAATTCAACATGCAATACAAGTTTTAAGTTTAATACTATTTTATAACTCAATAGTTTTTAACTTGCTTGTGTACCTAGATTTTCAAATTAAATTACTACTTTTTTTTAGAAGATAAATTACAATCTATTACAATCTCTCCCGGTGTTTACAACGTGGACATCTAGTGTTCAAATCCCTTATTACTTGTTGTAACTATCTAATTATCAAAAACCTATTAAGTAAAATAATTAAGATTAAAAAATAACTAAAAGGTTAAAGATTGCAGAATTTAGAGAATCAATCATTGAATGTATAAAAATAAATAATCAAATAACATTATTTAATTTATACGATATATTATATATCTCTATCAAATTAAGAATAATTTTTATATATACAAGCAAGATTTTCCGTCACCTCTAACACTTGTAATTAAATACTAAATGAATGAACAAGTATATAAACAATTTATGTACAAGTAATTAAGAATAATTGTTTATATCAATCCAAGCTTAAACTATTTATGTACAAGTACGATATCTCAAAAAAAGATAATTGGTAATTCATTTAAAGGTGCCCCAACAGGTTGCTCCTTTTTCTTTTTTCTTTTTTTACAAAGGAAATTCTGCATATTCTTGCAGATCCATCAATTACTGTTTATTTCCAAATTTTCTTTAGACATTCCACGTGCTCCCTATACAAAAAGAAATGGGATGCTTGATTATTTCTCAGCTTAATATATATTTATAATGCAAAGTCAGGACATCACATGTGTGCAGAATATGTAATCAACTTGTCTTCTGTTGTTAGTTAATGAAATTTCCAGATTTCCTATCCAAAAAAAGAAAAGATGGCACGTACAACCTACCAGTCTTTTTGTTCTTTGGAATTTGGAAATGTCTAGTCGCATACTTCCTCCTACAAATAGGGTTCACCAAATAGCAAGATATATTCTCTTCCCAAGATAGCTCTAAGTTAGAAAGCTACTAAACTCAATAGTTGCTGAGCTAGCTCTCGAGTGAGAGAGAAATGGAAAACAAAGCATATAGAGGCCATGTCTTAGCTTTACCATATCCAAGCCAAGGCCACATAAATCCATTGCTCCAATTCTCTAAACGTTTGGTCTCCAAAGGGCTTAAAGCTACACTAGCCACAACCCTTTACATCCACAATACCATGCAACCCCAATCATCAAGCTCTCTCCAATTTGACACAATATCAGATGGCTATGATGAAGGTGGGTTCGCCCAAGCAGAAAGTATCCATGCATATCTCAATCGTATGGAAACTATAGGCTCAAAAACACTGGCTGACCTTGTTATAAAGAACAAAAACACAGCAAACCCAATTGATTGCATAATCTACGACCCTTTTTTGCCTTGGGCTTTGGAAGTAGCTAAAAAGTTTGGTATATTTGGAGCTGCTTTCTTCACTCAAACTTGTGCTGTGAATTTCATATACTATCATGTGCATCATGGACTATTGAAGCTACCAATTACTTCCACACCCATCTCAATTCCTGGTCTACCTGTGCTTGAGCTTGAAGATATGCCATCTTTTATCAGTGTGCCTGGATCGTACCCAGCTTACTTTGAGATGTTGCTCAATCAATTTTCTAGCTCAGATAAAGCCGATGCAGTTCTTGTCAACACTTTCTACGAGCTAGAGCCTGAGGTGGGTAATTATATATGTCTATACAATTTCATTTCTATAATTTTTGTTTTAGAAATTGTTTTATGTGTGTCGGACTGCCTTTTTTTTTATTTTATTTTATCATTTCACTCTTCTTTTGTGCAAACAATAGGGGAGAAGAAAGTGATTATAAAGGAAATACAAATAATTTGTATTTTCAGCGAATGCCTTTAGAGTAATGATTAATAATTTATTTAAATAAAATTTTTATAAAAAAAATAATTAATGTTGTGACAGTTTTTTCTATTTTTTATAAAAGTGGTATCAAATTTTTTTTAAAATAAATTGTTAACCATTGCTCTAAAGGCACCTGTTAACATAACTAAATTTTAAAATATATTACCTACAAATTGAGGTATCCCAATAAAAAAATATGAAATTCAGACATTTATTTATATTGGTGATTAAATTTGACAATCCTCACAATCTCATATTAGCCTTGTTTGGTTTAAAAAAATAGTTACTCATCACTCAATTTTCGTCACTCATCACTCATCACTCATTATTCATCACTTAAAATACCCAACTCCCTACACCGCATTCCTTTTGGCACCATCACTCACTTATCATCACTCAATATTTTTAACTGTTTGTGAGACCCACACACTGACCCACTATCAGTTGACTTTTTTTTTTCTTTTTTTTTTCTTTTTCCCCTACCTCTCCCCTTCGTTTTTCTCTGCGTTTTCCCCTGTTTTTCTCTTCGTTTGTGCTACAACCTCGACGAACTCAAGAAGAAAAAAAAAAAGGAATGGAAACCCAATGAAAAAGAAAAAAAAGAAGGAAAAAAAAAAAAAACCCAGAAAGTGAAAAGAAAAGAAAAGAAAAGAAGAAGAAAAAAAAAAAAAAAAAGGAAAAGAACCCAAGCCCAAAGACCAAACCCAAAAAGCATCGTGAAAAGAAAAGAAAAGAAGAAAAAAAAAAAAGAAAAGAACAAGAAAGAACCCAAACCAGAACGTGAAAAGGAAAGGAAAGAAAAGAAAAGAAAAATAGAAGAAGATGAAGAAGACGGGACATTCAACTGGCACCAGGGCCCACAATCTCACCTTATTTACAAGTTTTGCCACTGAGTATCAGTTATCAAAACTAAAAACAGCTTAAAACTGTTTTCAGTTTTGGTAACTCACATCCAATTTTTTGAGTGATTGGAAGATGAAAACCAAAACTTAAAACTAAGGTAAACAATGCATCTTGTTATGGGGCCTACTAAATTTGGATATTAGATGATGAAAACTGAGTGTTAGATTTAAAAATACACTCAAACTAAACAACACCGTAACAAATCTACAGTTGTTGGGAAAAAGGTGAAGGGTCAGAAAAGAGCCAGAAATTTGAATAAGGAGCTGCGTCAAAATCAACAAATTATGTCACATCGGTTTATAAGATAATTTTTTAATTTATTATTAAAAAAATTGATCATATGTTGTAGGATAATTTTGGTGTCACAACTTGTGTCATAACTCGCCCATGTGGCAAGTTGTGGTTGGTGGAGAGGTGATGGTGAGTTCACATGGGAACAACACTCCACCAACCACAACTCGCCATATGAGCGAGTTGTGGTACAAATTATGCCACAAGTTATGGCACTAGCAATGCTCTATGTTGTACGCCTGAATTAATTGGGGCACAACCATCCAAATTGAATATGTTGCATGTTCACACCAACCTATCTGGATCGGACATAATTACCCATTAATAGAACATATTTGGATACCATTTTTTAAGCCAACGAATAAATGCATTATTTTCTTTTCAAATTTTTTTTAAATTATTAATTTTGATTTTTCAAACACTTTTTCCTTTTTTTTTTTTTTTTTTTACCATGCTCATAAAGGCAGTTCTAATATCACTTGATTCACTAGTTAATTTGATGGTCGCTTAGAAGCTCTTATTTCAAATTTGCTAGAAATTTAATTTCCATATTGCTAGAAATTAATTTCCATATTGTTTTACGTGACTATTAATGAAACATGTAGCCATTTTTTAAGCCAGTAAATAAGTTCATTATTTAGTTTTCTTTTCTTTTTAAAAATTTATTATTATTACTGTACATCATTGGGGTGATGGTCACTTCACAATTAGTACAAAGTTTTTGTGGAATAAGGGGCAACGATTGGAGTTCAAGTTTTTAGAATGAAGTTTCACATACATATACATTTAAATAAAGTTAGAGTAGAATTTCTATATTATATAATAAAAAATTTATTATTTTTTCGATTTCAACCCTACCCCTTTTTTACACACGGCTCATATTGGAATTCTCATATATATCACTTGGAAATTTGATTCTCACTTAAGGAGCTCTTATACAACCAAACTTTGTTATAAATATAATTTTCAAATTATTTTTTGCGAGTCCACTAACATAGCATGTGTTTTAATCTTCATATCTCACATGAATTAACTATAAACTTAACTACGTTTTTATAAGCTTTTGAGCACCATTCCCTTGTAAGTTGGTTTTAAAGAGTGAATTCTACTCACAAGTTCCTAACAGCATGTTGAGATATCTTTTATCTCAAAAGCATAAACAATAAGTTTGAGCTTATTAATGTTATACCTTTTTTTTTTTTTTGAATCATAGATGTCTTAGTTGAAAATATCAAGAGGTGTTAGTTAAATTACAAGTCTCTTGGCTATTAATGTTATGCTAATCAATGCAGTTTTGCTACAATTATTCCATCTAATACTTGATCAATTTATTATGCATAATTGGATGCAAATGCTTATCCTAACATAATTAACTTGAAACTTCCATAAAGATCATGTTAGAATTAAGGTTGCAATAATACCAGTATCATACACTTTGCTACAACTGTCCAACATATTGTGAGCGATGTAGAAAAAATAGTGAACTTTTGTGATAGTAACAAACAACCAATTATAATTTACCACACTAGAACAATTCTAACGGAGTGTGTGACAATGATACTAGCATTATTGTTAAGATTGTAATTATCAACAAGTTTTCAATTATATAATTGTTGCTATTGTAACCTTTCTTGTTGATCGAAATTTGATTATTGTCATTTTTAATATTAGGCAGTGGATTCCATGTCAAAAGCTTGTCGATTACTGCCAATTGGACCAACAATTCCATCTTTCTATTTAGACAAACGTCTAGAAAATGACAATGATTATGGGCTTAACCTTTTCGTATCAGACTCATCTGTTTGCAATAATTGGCTCAACACTAAGCCAGAAGGGTCGGTTATTTATTTGTCCTTTGGTAGCATGGCTAATTTAAGCAACAAGCAAATGGAGGAATTGGCATTTGCTTTAAAAGGAAGTAAATTCCATTTCTTGTGGGTTGTTAAGGCTTCTGAGGAAGCAAAGCTCCCTGAAAAGTTTGTGGAAGAGATAGGAAATAAGGGGTTGGTAGTGCAATGGTGCTCCCAACTAGAAGTGCTATCAAATAAGGCAATTGGGTGCTTTTTAACACATTGTGGTTGGAATTCAACCTTGGAGGCATTGAGCTTGGGAGTGCCAATGGTGGGGGTGCCACAATGGACCGATCAAACTATGAATGCCAAGTATGTTCAGGATGTATGGAAGGTGGGAGTGAGGGCTAAGGTTTGTGAGGATGGCATTGTTGAAAGAGAAGAGATTGAGTTTTGCATTAAGGAAGTAATGGAGGGCAAGAGAGGGAAAGATTTCCAAGAGAATGCTAAGAAATGGAGGGATTTGGCTATAAAGGCTATTAGTGAGGGTGGCAGTTCGGACAAGAACATTGATGAATTTGTATCCAAATTCATAGACTCATAATTTAAAAGACTATTGTTTTTTAGATGTAATAATCTCAACTCACGATGCAGTTTGAGAACGTAATCACTCCCCCCCCCCCCCCCTCTAATTGTTTCACCGCTGAAAGTGATGCTATTGTTTTTAAATATTCATTGTGGTCAATGAAAAAATTCTGAGTTTGTGATTGGTTGTGAAACATTATCTAAATACTAATCACACCTCAAGCCAATAATCTTGTAGCTCAACAGGCCGATACTTCTTGATCATTTTAACATAAACATTAATCCTACTTTCTCGTTATTACATGAGCTAGATATGTGACAGCGATCACACATCTAGGAATCTCACAAGTGTGCAAGGTCTTATTAAGAAAGAATAACTATTCTCCAAAAGTGGTTCAATAATTGTTCTCTAATAAAATTTTGTGGCAACTAATAACAGTCTCACATAATTCATAACACCAAACAATCCACAAAATTACAAGCCTTCCACAAGATTAACCTAGCACTAAAACTAACATTTAAAAAAGGTATACCTACGGGCGCCGAAAGGAAAGTCTTGTGAGCTAGCTATGAGTTTGAAATGTAAAAAGGACAAAAATGTGAGCTCCATAGCTCAGTAAATAATCAATAAACCTAACTAGCTAGAACAAACATATAAAAGCAAGAATATAATTGTTCACAGTAAATAAATTCCGTAGACACGGAAACAATATATAAGTTCACTTGTGGGTTCCTAAGAATAATCAGATTGTTATTGTTCAATTTCCTGCAACATAATCAATCTTGTTTGTAGTCATATCTGAAATCAAATATGATAACATCTCAGTTCAAAAAAAAAAAAAAAAAGCAATCTTATATATAAATCAAAATGCTGGTTTATTTTACTAAACTTTTCACACGCTTGGTCCAAAATTTTTGAATCATGTAAAACTAAATCATTTCATAGGGAAAGGAAATTGAAAACTCGAATTTCTGTGAAATACAAGAGCTTGTTTAGACCCCCAAATTAAAACTTATGGCTAGATTGCTTTTACTCTTACTTAATCAAAGTGCGGAAACAAGAGTAAATGTGCGCAATGAACTAATACTACTCTAGTGCATAAACATGAACAACAAACAATAAAAATAAAGTACAAGAGTAAGGGAAGAAGGATGCAAACACAGATAACACCGTGATGTGTTATCGAAGAGGAAACCGAAGAACTCGACGAAAAACCTTTCCGCCACCCTTCAAGCGGTAAATCGATCCACTAGAGAATAAGTTAGAGTACACGTATAACAAAAGACCCTCCAATAAGCCTAGTCTACCCAATGTACTCAAGCCTTCCAAGCTCCTGATACTAACTAACTTCGCCAAGCCTTGTCTTTTTTACCTCTCCGGATCACACAATACGCCCGATTACATCCGCCAAGTCTTACCGACTTTTTTTAGCAAATCTCCAAAGCTTTCCAAGCTCCAAAACACTCTCTACACTTTGAAAATGTGCGGGTTGTGTTTGGGTACAAATCTCCTCTCAAGGTATGATAATGGGAGAGGGAAGGAGAAGAGGCTAGTATGATTTCTTTCTAAGGATGAGTAGCTCTCTCTGTGAAAGATGGGTGTGTGTGTTGTAGAAAACCTATCTAATGGTTTTCTCTCTGAATGGTCTCCTTTATTTTTGTGGGTAATGAGGGTATACATAGTGTGGGTGAAGGATAAAAAAGTCACACTTAAAAATCCTCTAGACAGAATGTTTCGTGAGTAGCTCGTGGGAAGGCCTTACCTGCAAGACATTAGCGAAACTGACAACCTGGCATGACTCTTCAGCTTCCAGTCATATGCTTCTCATGTGGCTACTTTGTGAGTTAGCTTCTCGCGAGCTTCTCGCAAAATCCACATCTTCAATTAAGCTTGAGTCTTCACCAACTTAATACTAAACCCAATATAATAAAATCTCACAAAAATACAAGGAAACAAATTTACGCAATTACAAGACTTTTTGTTATGGAATAAGCCAACACTAATGTTATGAGAAAAATCATAACTTAATAGAAACTATGGTTTTTCTCTTTAAAGAACTTATTTAGGATAATTCCAACAATAAATTTTGGAAAAAATTTGGCTACAAACTTAGTTGTAGCCTAAGACTACAATTTCCATTAAAATAACTAACATGGCTATATATTATGAAAATATAACGGTTGGATTGCATATTTTATATGTTCTTAACACACATGTCAAATTTTGAGCCAATTAGATGTTATTTACTATATGATCCATAAACTTATTTTTTTAGAATAATTTAGACTACAAAACCTTGCAATTAAACAATTGATTGATGGAATAGATATTAATTTTTCATTTTTTAAAAATTTTATAAGTATGGAGGATATAAGAAAGATGTCATAGGGTGTTAATTTTCCTAAAGTATGTGGTATGAAAACCAAGCATGACTAAGGTTCTTGCTTAACACTTAGAAAAACAATAGAAAGATATCGATTTTTCCAAGGTATGTGGTTTGAAAAATAAGATATGACCAGGGGTCTGTTTGACACTTAGATAAATGATACCTAACACGTAATACAACAAACTCATGCATGATAAAACACATTCTCATTAATAGTAATACCTTCTCAAGTTATTTATATTCCAGGGACGTGGCACAGCTTTTTCTTCTAGGTGTTCTAGACAATATGCACCTATTCTTGCCACAAACGTAATATGATATGGTCTCTCCCAGTTGGGTCCTAATTTTTCCCAGGATGGATTCTTTGTAGAACCAAAAACCTTCCTTAAGATCAAATCACTAGGTGCCAGTGGCTTAATTTCACGTTGGCATCATACCTTTGCTTTAGTTTGTGTTGATAGTTGACCAATTATACCATGACATTTTCTCTTTGCTCTTCAACTAAGTCTAAACTCTTCTTTAATAAGTCATTATTGCTAGTTGGAGCAAAAGACCTTGTTCTCAATGTAGGGAATCCAGTTTCTAGTGAAATAACAACCTCAGTCCCATAGGTCATTGAAAAGAGGGTTTCCCCAGTAGACTTCTGAGGCGTAGTCCGGTTCGTCCAAAGAACGTGTGGTAGCTCCTCTACCCATCTTCCCTTGGCATCATCCAGTCTCTTCTTAAGCCCATTCACTATGACCTTATTTACAGCCTCGGCCTGTCCGTTCCCCTTTGAATAAGCTGGAGTGGAATACCTATTTGTTATTCCTAGCTCGCAGCAGTACCTCCTGAAGGATTTACTGTCAAATTGAAGTCCATTATTCGAGATGAGGGTGTGAGGGATTCCGAACTGAGTGACAATGTTCTTCCAAACAAACCTTTTGGCATCCACATCCCTGATATTTGCCGATGGTTCTGCTTCAACCCATTTAGTGAAATAATTTGTGCCGACCAACAAATACTTCTTGTTCCCCGCTGCCTTAGGGAAGGGGCCAACAATGTCCAAATCCTACTAAGCAAAAGGCCAAAGGCTAGACAGAGGATTAAGGACTCCTCCCGGTTGATGGATGTCGAGTGCAAATCTCTAGCGCTGATCACATTTCTTTACATACTTTTGGGCATCTCTTTGCGTGTTGGGCCACTAATATCCTTGAGTGAGAGCCTTGTGAGATAAAGATCTTCCTCCTGTATGGCTTCCACAAATTTCTTCATGTAATTATTCCAAGAGTATCTCAACTACTTCAGGGTGTATGCACAGCAAATATGGGCCGAAAAAATATCTCTTATATAGTTTTTGATCCTTGGACAGCCGAAACCGTGGAGCTTTCCTCCGTATCTTGTCTGCCTCGGACTTATTCTCAGGCAGGACATCACTTTTAAGGAACAGTATGATGGTGTCCATCTAGCTAGGACCCACCCTTATCAGGTGAATGGAGACCACCTCTCTTCTTAACCCAAATTGTTTAGCAAGGTCTTCCACAAGAATTACTTTGGGTAAACATTGTGCCGAGGAGGTTGCTAACGTTTTAAGTGAGTTTTCATGTGTATTTCTGCTTCTAGGGATTTGCAATAAAGTAAAGAACTCAAATTTGGACTGTAAATGTCTAACCTGACTCAAATATTCCTGCATCCTAGGGTCTTTGGCTTCTAACTCCCTTTGAACTTGACCTACTACCAGTCTTGAATCTGAGAATATTTCCATTACCTTTCCACCCATCTTTTGAACCATGGTCATTCTAACTAACAAAGCTTCATACTCAGCTTCATTGTTTGTGGCCGAGAAACCTAGTCTCAAGAATTTTTCGACTGTAATCTTCTCAGAGGAAACCAGAACTAGCCTCACACTAGATCCTTTGAGGTTCGAGGCGCCATCAACATATACCCTCCAGGACAAAGCTTCCTATACGGAGATTACACCAACTGAATTTCCATCCATGTTATGCTTCCTCACTTCTTCTTCTACTAGGGTTTCAACAAATTCAGCCACCAGGTCAGCAAGGACTTGTCCCTTGATAGAAGTGCGAGGCATGTATTTGATATCAAAAGCTCCCAACATCGTTCCCCATTTGGAAACCCTTCCCATGTAGTTAGCGCTTCGAAGTAGAGTCCTAAGTGGCAGTTGTGTCAAGACAGCAACTGTGTGTGATTGGAAATAATGGGGAAGCTTACGAGTAGCATGCACTACTGCTAGAATAGCCTTTTCGAGTGGTAAATATCAGACCTTGGCTTCATGTAGGGACTTGCTCATGTAATAAATTGGCTTCTACATGCCACCGTCAACCCTTATCAACACCAGGCTCACTGAGTGAGCGGCCACTGCAACATAGGCAAATAAAACCTCATCAGCCTCGGGTCTGGACATGATAGGTGGCCGAGAAAGATACTCCCTCAATTGCTTAAAAGCTGAGATGCACTCGTCGGTCCATTCAAATCCCACTTCCATTTATTCAGCAACTGAAAAAAAAGGCCTACATCTGTCAGCCAACTATGATATGAACCGGTTTAAGGCAGCGATCATCCCAGTTAACCTCTAGACCTCCTTGGGATTCTGTGGAGGCTGCAAATTATTGATTGCCTTAATTTGGTTTGAGTTGACCTCAATTTCGCAGTGCGTGACCACATAGCCTAGAAACTTTCCTGATCCAACACCAAAAGAACACTTAGAAGCATTAAGTCGCAACTTATGCCATCTTAAGATTTCAAAAATGTTCCTGAGATCGTTAATGTGCTCGATTTCCCTCTTGCTTTTAACCACCATATCAACAATGTAAATCTCGATGTTTTTTCCTAGCTGTGGCTCAGACATCCTTGTCATCATTTGTTGGTAAGTAGACCCTGCATTTTTAAGTCCAAAGGGCAACACTTTATAATGGTAGTTCCTTGTGAGAATGACAAAAGCTGTCTTTTCTTGATCCTCTAAAACCAATGGTATTTGGTGGTAGCCCTAAAATGCATCCAAAAAACTCATTCGAGGATGCCCTACAGTTGTATCAACTAATTGATCGATCCGTGGCATGGCAAAGGGGTCTTTTGGGCAGGCCTTATTTAAATCTGTGAAATCCACACATACCCGCCACTTTCTGTTCTTTTTCTTCACAACCACAGTATTAGCCAGCTACTCAGGGTAAAACACCTCTTTAATAGCTTCGGCCCGTTTAAGTTTCAACACCTCATCTTTAACTGCATCAGAATGATCTTTTGAAGAGCGCTGAGGTTGTTGCATCCTAGGGATGGCAGATGGATTGACGTTTAGGTGATGATAGATGAAGCTCGGATCCACCTCAGGGACTTCGTAGGTGTGAGTTCGTTTAGACCCCTTAAACCCAACAGATTAACCTAGTGAATTAGCCAAGTGATTAACTTAGGTAATTTAATTAAATCTAGGTTAACACAAATAAACAAAAACAATAAAGCAGCGGAAATTAAATAACACAAAGATATGATGACCCAGGAAAACCAAACCGGTAAAAAACCTGGGGAGGATTTAACCTAGCTATCCTCAAGGTAAAATAGCAAATCCACTAGAAAGAATTGAAGTTTACACAATAGCGACTTAGACCACTAACATCCTATTGCTACCCAAGTGTAGGAAATTTACTACCACGACCATGTGACAGCTCCGAGATCCACGGACTCCTTCTTTCTTTATTCTTTGCAAAACACAAACACCACCGTTTGTGACTTTGAGACTTCACTCAAAGGTTTAGCAACACAAACTCTCCTGTTTGTGACTCCAAGACCACCCTTGAAGGTTTAGATCATCAGCTCCTTTGATGACTAGAGAAGGCAGCAACTTCAGCAATACCGGATCTTGAGATTCTTCAAGGAACAACACCGGTAGAAGATATAAGAGAGGTTTTAGGAACAAAACCCTAAATACAAAAGAGGCACACTCTTTTCTCTCTAAAAAGCCCTATAAAAACGTGCTTAGGGTTTCCTTTATATAGTGGGAGAAGTAGATTTGAAATCTTAATCCTTAATGGGCTAGAACTGCTGTTTGGGCCAACCTAAAATTCTACAGATACGATTCTCGATCGATCGAGCCTGTTTTTCGATCGATCGAACCAGGCAGATTCTGAAATCTTCTTTCTGCAGCTTGTATGTTCTTGTGTGCTCACGATTTGCCAATTATTCTAAACTTTTAGAATCTAACAATCTCCCCCTTTGGCAATTCGTGACAAAACTTTCATACAAAATGAAATGTTAAAATACAAGAACAACCCAATACAATAAAATACCCAATTACATCACAAATCCTAATCTAAGACTCATAACCTAGAAGTTGCCAAGAAGAGGTAGAAGGTCTTGATCAGAATGCACCTGTCTTTCCTGAAACACTCAACAAACACATCAACGCATCTGTGGAAAGAAAGACATATAAACAATAATATAAAAACAAAAGTAAATTCTAACTCTCCCCCTAAGTTAGATACATCAAAAAGTTTTTATATTCTCCCATTTTCAAAAACAATTTTCTCCCCCTAAACAAGACAATCAGGATTCCCACATTTCATCTATTTCTCCCCCTTTTTGTCACGTATTGACAAATACAACTCAAACAAAGAGTAAAGTGACAGTAAACATGAGAGAAAAAGAGAACTAAGGTAAGATAAAACATTTTAGCTCTATAGAAAATAGAGAGAACTCCCCCTATGAAGAACAACAACTCCCCCTAATAACAACAAAAGTTAAAAAAAAACTTTTCTCCCCCTATAAAAATAGGAAAAACAAAACAAGTTTTGGGAAAAACAGTTTTGGGGAAAATTTAGGAGGTGGGGATAAATAAAAACACACAAACCAAAAAAAATGAGTTGAAGATACACATGAAGAAAAATATTCTCTCTTTCAATAAATGCAAACTTGACACTATGTGATCCATAAACAGTTGCATGAGTAGAGAAAATATTTGCACATTGACTATCCATCACATCTCTTAAGAAAAATATTTTCTGCAATTCACACATCAAGAAAAATAGCATATACTAAAATGTACAAAGGACTCAAAAATTAATCAATCAATTTTTAATTCAAGTTGAGTACCCAATTTAGCAAAGTGTATGCATGTTATGTGTGAAAACAATGAGAGATATGACTGCAAAACTGCAAGATGGATACAAAAACAATGCAACTCATGTGAATCCTAACCATAAATGATGCATAAAAAAATTTGGTCAAAAACTCTAAAAACTGAAAATTTTTCAGTTTCGATCGATCGAGTATCGATCGAATACCAATCGAGTCAGACAGAATCAAACCAAAATTTTTATCGCAATTTCGATCGGTCGAAAAAAACCCTCGATCGGTCGAAATTCTGAAAAACTCAAATTTTTGAAAAACAGAACAATTTAATGCAGTAACTCCTCAAAGCATAGTGATTCATGAATGAAATGCATGAGTATGAGACTGAAAGTTTTTCAAAAACACTTAAATTCAACTCAGATCTTTCAAAAAAAAGTTTTTCAATCAATATGACCTTAAAACTCAAATTTTGCATCAAAATCAAGGAACATATAATCTTGGATGGTCACAACAAAATCACATACAATAACATGTACAAAGTTTAGCAAAGAGTAACTTGTGTAGTGTGTGCAACTAGTAAAAGCTTTGAGAAACATGTGAGGTGATATGTGAATAGTAATCAATCACAAAGTCTACAAAATTCATCACATGAATTTGAAAGAGACTATCACCTAAAGAGTTACATCATACAACTCTCACATCTCCTAGAATAAAAGCTTGCAATCATGTAAGTTTCTTGATTTGCCTCATAATTAATATCCAATTTAATTGATTAGAAACTTATTAAAGTAGCCGGGATAATGTACACACCAGTTTTAGAATTTAAACCGACGCTACACCTTATGTTCTTTTTGTGCATGTGCTACACTTTCTCGAGCACAAAATCTTATGATATGCACTAAGGTGTTCATGATTGGCTAGTAAACAGTGGTGAGATGGTTATTTATGCCTTTCTCAATAAGTTCAAGTCCGACAATTAAAGGCATGTGACTTCAAGATCAAGATAAAGTGATCAAAAACTATAAACATCTTCCCACACAACATGCACTACAAAGCTTAAACTAGTAAAGTGCAATAAAATAAGCTCATCCAAGCTAAACAAAGTACATAAACATGTTATGTAAAGATAATATGGCCAACCTCAACTATAAATCCAAGATATATAATACAAAACACATAAAAATATTTTTGATTTAAAAAAAAAATTTTATGACCAAAAACAAAAGCACACATTATGCTAAATGAACAAAAATGCAAATGCAATGCATGACAGTGCTTAACTATGCTATAGAGGGTACACAAACAAGAAATATCAATTTCTTAATTAACCCTTGAGTACATGTACAAACTAGTACATACTTACACAAAATCAGAAAAAGCTTAGCACTTATATAACACATACTATTCAAGTTTCTCCACAATGTCAAGCATGTTCTAAATCAAGAGAGATATCATAATCCATGTAATCCTCAAGAAAAATAAAACTAGACACAAAATAAAATATTTTTGTCTTTTTGAAATTTTTCAATGTTTTTGGATTTTTTTTTAAATAAAAAAAAAACTAAGAAAATGAAACAACCAAAAACAGAAACAAAACATGTCCACAAATAGTTGAAAGAATTAAATTAGGGACAAGTCAGCAACACTCACCTTAGAGAATCTTTTCTCACCCATATAGCACGAGTCTTCGGCTTTGTAGGTGAAAATCCATGTGAAGCAGAGTGTATTTGAGGGATTACACCAATCTTCTGAGAAAGACTAAAATCCTGCAAATTCCTTTCACAAGCCAACAAGCTCAAATTTTTCAAGAGAATATGAAACAATTTATTTGGACTTATGGCAGGAGAAATATTATCACATGTCCTAAACTGAAACATAGAATGCTTAAATTTCAATTTATGACAATTAGGACGAATGTGACCAGAGACACCACAAAAGTGACAAACATGAACAAATTTAGGAATATCAGTATTCCTAACAGCAAATCTAATCTCAGATTTTGGTTTTTGCTTCAACAAAGAACAATTTGGTCTAATATGACCAATAACACCACAAAGGTGATAAGTAGGCACAAAAACAGATTTATTATGCTCTCTAACAGTAGGTTTAGACTTAGGTTTAGAAACTTCAGCGTCTACATCAGAACTTTTACCTTTGTCTAACCTAGCAAAATAAGCCTTTTCTTTATTATTCCTCTTGAAATGAGGAATATAAACTTTTTCAGCTTTAGGCTTAAGAGAAACAGAAACACTTCTGTTATCAGCAGCAAGCTTGGTACTAGTCAAATTTTCAATTTTAGCTTTGGATTCAGCTAACTCTTGTTCCAAGCTTTTCATCTTCTCATCTTGAGAGGAAATTTGATTTCTCAAAAATTCATTCTTTTTATTAGATTCATCTAATCTAACAATCAATTCCTCTTTTTCAAGATTAGCCAATTTTAACTCTTCCTTAAATTTCTTAGCAATTTTCAAAGACTTAGATAATTCTTTACGAAGAGTTTCAAAGGCATCAATAAAATCAACAGAAACAACAGTGTCCTTTTTATTCAAATCATCACAATCAAAAACAGTAAGACACTTAAAATTATCCATGATAACAGGGATCAAGGATCAACTCTTAGATCAAAGGATCTACAACAGAAGAGCTACCCGCTCTGATACCACTTGTGAGTTCGTTTAGACCCCTTAAACCCAACAGATTAACCTAGTGAATTAGCCAAGTGATTAACTTAGGTAATTTAATTAAATCTAGGTTAACACAAATAAACAAAAACAATAAAGCAGCGGAAATTAAATAATACAAAGATATGATGACCTAGGAAAACCAAACCGATAAAAAACCTGGGGAGGATTTAACCTAGCTATCCTCAAGGTAAAATAGCAAATCCACTAGAAAGAATTGAAGTTTATACAATAGCGACTTAGACCACTAACATCTTATTACTACCCAAGTGTAGGAAACTTACTACCACGACCACGTGACAGCTTCGAGATCCACGGACTCCTTCTTTCTTTATTCTTTGCAAAACACAAACACCACCGTTTGTGACTTTGAGACTCCACTCAAAGGTTTAGCAACACAAACTCTCCTGTTTGTGACTCCAAGACCACCCTTGAAGGTTTAGATCATCAGCTCCTTTGATGACTAGAGAAGGCAGCAACTTCAGCAATACCGGATCTTGAGATTCTTCAAGGAACAACACCGGTAGAAGATATAAGAGAGGTTTTAGGAACAAAACCCTAAATACAAAAGAGGCACACTCTTTTCTCTCTAAAAAGCCCTATAAAAACGTGCTTAGGGTTTCCTTTATATAGTGGGAGAAGTAGATCTGAAACCCTAATCCTTAATGGGCTAGAACTGCTGTTTGGGCCAACTTAAAATTCTGCAGATACGATTCTCGATCGATCGAGCCTGTTTTTCGATCGATCGAACCAGGCAGATTCTGAAATCTTCTTTCTGCAGCTTGTATGTTCTTGTGTGCTCACGATTTGCCAATTATTCTAAACTTTTAGAACCTAACAGTAGGCATTCCAGGCAAATACATCAATGTTCTCTCTAAGAAACTTCACCAACTCCTCTTTGTCCCGAGGAGGCAGCTTAGTTTCGATTTGGAAGAATTTCTCCAAATCATTTCCTACAATAATTCTCTATAAATCCTCACACTTCACTTCCTCGGTCACCCCAACCAGAGGCGGGGCTTCGGCCTAACTGCTACAACCCTTTATCTGTTAGAGCTGAGGAGTTAGACTCAGGTTGGTGCATGATGGCAGCTACTAGGCACTATCTAGCCACAAACTGACTCCCAACTAATTCTTCAATCCGATCCCCGGATGGATACTTTACTTTGAGATGAAGAGTGGATGAGATGGCTCTTAGGGCATGAAGCCAGGGCCGTGCCACGATGGCCGTGTATAGGGAAAAAGCATCCACCACAATAAAATCCTCCTCCACTATCTCCAAACCGGCCTATTCAGGCTATCTGATTTGTCCCTTTGGGACAACAACCTTCTCGTCAAAACCCACCAGAGGTGAATCATAGCTGGTCAAGTCTTTCGGTTTCAGATTGAGCCCCTTGTACAGGTCTAGATACATAATCTCGGCCTCACTACCCCAGTCTACCAGTACCCTTTTCACGTCATACCCATCAATCCTAAGGGTTATTGCCAAGGCGTCATCATGTGGCTCTATGGTCTCGACTTTGTCATCGTTTGAGAAGTTTAACGTCGACTAGACTCCCACCCTAGCCCTTTTCGGCTCATGCCCAGAGTCCTCGACAGATGACCTAGCCACTGTTAATACTCTAGATGGACAAGATTTTGTTCTGCTCGGTGCGGTGAGAATAATGTGGATAGTGCCTAAAGGGGGTCTTGAAGAGTTACTGCCTTGAATCCCTGACCCCACCTGACCTTCCTGCTTGCTAGGTCGGTTTAAGAACTGTTTCAATCTACCATCTCAGATCAGCTGCTGCAAATGACTCCACAAGGTTCTACACTCCTTGATTGTATGCCCTCGCTCCCGGTGGTATTGGCAGTGAAAACTCTAATTGCGCTTCGTAGGATCTCCGCTCATTTTGTTTGGCCACCTGAAGTATGGCTCGTTCTTGATCTTTTCCAAGACTTGATGCACTGGTTACCGGAACATAGTGTTAACAACCTGGGCAGCTGTAGATCTAAATTGCCCTCCAAAATCCCTTCGTGGCCAATTGTTGTTATAACGGTCCGACTTGAAATCCCTCCTCTCCTAAGGGATAACCTTACCTTTGCCCATGAGCTGGCGTACATTAGTAACAGGTTTCCCTGTTAGGGACCTCCTCAAGTTATGCTCAGCAGGCAAGCTGACCTTGAAAGTCCTGACAGCCACATCATCAAAGTCCCCATCTATCTCATTGAACATTTCCTAATATCTGTCCGAATATGTTTTCAAGGTTTCTCCTTCTCTCATGGATAGGGATAGTAAAGAATCCAAAAGCTGAGGAACTCAATTGTACGTGATAAAACGGAACCCAAACGCCCGAGTGAGCTCTTTAAAAGAGTCAATAGAACCTGCCCCTAAACCATCGAACCACCTGATCGCCACAGGCCCTAAGCTGGATGGAAACACCTTGCACATTAGAGCCTTGTTCCTAGAATGTACTACCATTCTCTGATTGAAGTGGCTGATATGTTCAACAGGATTTGTCTTGTCATTATAGATGGTGAACGTGGGTTAGGTAAATCGCTGAGGAAGCTTCCCACTCTCAATTCTACGCGTAAAGGGAGACATAGAGATTCGGTTAAGTGCCTTGCTCATCGCATCATTTCTTAGGCCTCTTAAGGATGAATCTCTGTTCTTGTGTTCATGATGATAATCCTTCTCATACGAGAAGGTTTCACTTGGAGGTGTTCTTGACCTATGCCTATAGTCACCATCCCCCTCACCGTCAGAAGAAATGTCGGAAACTGTGGGACTTCGTCTTCTCCACTCGTGGCACAACATCCTCTTCAAGTAATGAATCTCCTTCTGCATTGCCTTGGCATGCTCCTCATGAGAGACGTGGCTACCACCCCTAGAATGACTCTCACCAGTGTGGGTGGTATGCATACTTCCCTCCAGGCCCTCTTTATGCCAAAGATCGTGAAAATGATCTTCCCGTTGAGACCCCATAGACTCCGGTTGGTTTGGACCTGAACCTACCATGATTGAAAATCAGACACACTAACAAACCAGCTTTCCCACAGACGGCGCTAATTGTAAGGACCCAAGTTTGAACTTTTAGCCCAAACGATGATTGGACCAGCCCAAAAGGCTCAAAAATAATGAATTTGTAGAAAGTAGGTTGAGAAAACTAGGCAAGGATGAGTTAGATAATAAGTAGGGCGGATTCAGATGACAAGAAAAAGAAAAGTAAACAAGTTCAATTCTAGTAATTCATCCTCGGCCAATATTTGAGGAGATCAATTCTTATATATATTCTTCTTAGTTTCTTTACACGCTTCGTTCGTAATGGTTACAGTGTTTTTCTCTTAATTTCTCGATCCCCTATTCTTTTGGGTATCCTCCTCCATTTATACTCCTCCTTCGTCTCTTCTTTGCATTACACTTGCAGTCTAGGTGGTTGGTGTTGATACTTGTCTCATCCACCTTTTTCAGAAGTCTTTGTGTAGTAGCTGTAAGGCTGAAAATCACTGTTCAGATATTATCTCTACATTAATGCGGTCAGAGCATTAGCTGCAGAGCATTCAATGCGGTGGTAGCAGCATTCTCCCTTGATATTTTAGGATCTTCCCTTGCTATACGTCAGAACTCCTTGGAATGCTTTCTTGAATGGCAGACCACAAAAAAGGACCCCGGCTTGGGTTATCTGAGGCGATACTCATCCTTGGCACCACCTCCTGGGTCACTAAATTTACAATTGTGCTCCTTGTCTTCCAACACAGGTTTTCTTGATAGAGTTTAACTGTCTTCGGACAAAAATAGTCCTCGGCTCAAGTTCTAAGCCCAACATGTATGTGGATAAGGAATTATTGGGAAATATAACTATAATATTTGTTTGGTAATTTATGGGAAATATAACTATAATATGTCTTTTTCAAAAGAAAAATACAAATAATCACAAGTTATTTTGTGTGTTTTCTTTTATCTATTTATTATTTTTTATGGGATGTATTTTCTTTAATTGATTGGTCAAAGAAATTTATTTAGAATAATGATAAAACTCCTATAAAATTTAATACATAGGATTTACAAAACAGGTGTATCATTTTTTAAAACATAATAAAAAAGTATTATATTGTTGATGCAACGCCAATTACATTTATTATTACATTAATTTGTAAATATTTTGTAATAAAGTTGGAAGTAGGTTTGGTTTTTTTAAATTTATTTATTATGTTATTGATGTGGTAGTAATCACGATTATTGCCACATCAATTTGTTATTTTTTTTATTAAAGAGCAAAATTAAGTGTAGGGGCATTGGGCCAAGAATTCCTTATCCTCATACATGTTGGTCTTAGAACCCGAGCCGAGGACTATATTTGTTCGAGGACAGTTAAACTCTGTCAAGAAAACCTGTGTTGGAAGACAAGGAGCACAGTTGTAAACTTAGTGACCTAGGAGGTGGTGTCGAGGATAAGTATTGCCTCTGATAACCCAGGCCGGGGTCCTTTTTTGTGGTCTGCCATTCAAGAAAGCACTCTAGGGAGTTCTGACGTATAGCAAGGGAAGATCCTAAAATATCAAGGGAGAAAGCTGCTACCACAGCATTGAATGCTTTGCAATTAACTCTCTGACCGCATTAATGTGGAGATGATATTTGAACAGTGAGTTTCAGCCTTATAGTTACTGCACAAAGACTTCTAAAAAAGGTGGATAAGACAAGTATCAACACCAACCACTTAGATTGCACGTGGAAGGCAAAGAGGAGATGAATGAGGAGTATAAATGAAGGAGGATGCTCAAAAGAATAGGGTATTGAGAAATTAAAAGAGAAACACTGTAACCACTACGAATGAAGCGTGTAAAGAAACTAAGAACAATATATATAAAAATCGATCTCCTCGGATATTGGCCGAGGATGAATTATTGGAATTGAACTTGTTTACTTTTCTTTTTCTCGTCATCTGAATCCGCCCTACCTATTATCAAACTCATTCTAGCCCAGTTTTCTCAATCTACTCTCTACAAATTCATTGTTTTTGGGCTTTTTGAGCTGGTCCAATCATCGTTTGGGCTAAGAGTTCAAACTTGGGTCCTTACAATTATCTATTTATATATTTAATATTTTGGAATTAAAAATTGATTAATATTACCAAGGATAAATAATTAAAAAAAATCATTCTTTTTTAACTCTGGATCACAAACAACTTAACAACAAAAGTCATTTGAATAAAGGAAAAAAAAAAACCATTTCTAAAAATACGAATGGAAAAAAAATAATTAATTTTTAAAAACAACACATCTTATTGGCATATTTGGTCTTACAATTAGTCACATAAATGTGAAGCCTAACTTTTTCTCTCTTAAACATTAAGATAAATTAATGGATTAATCGATTTATATATGAAAATAGATTAAAGAAAAGATTAAATATAATTCTAAATAATGGCATCTAGCTGGAGGAGTCTGCCAAAGGAAAAAATACACACTGTACTATCAAGAGACAAAGAAATAAAAGGAGCAATTTATTGGAAGATGACAATTGACAAGAGATAGATTAGAGCAGAAAGTGCCCCATACACGGTGTACTATCAAAAGACAAGGAAAGGAAACAAAGGACCTATTTCTTGGAAGATGACAAGATATAGAGCAGAAAGTGTCACATGCATTTGCATGCTTGTGAAGTAACAAGGAACACTACTACATGTTGATTGACCAAAGCCTGTCAAGTTGTTGACTCCGGATGTACCCAATCCAGAAGTTCTTGATGACTTATTTAACTATGAAAAAAATTGAGTTTTATGGAATTAACTTCTCCTAGCCATACAGCTTATTAGGCTGTGTATATCACTTTTGTGATGTTTAGAGTTTGAGTCCTGGAACATTTTCAATTACTGTGATGAACTTTCATATGTATACTAAAATGAAAAAAATGATGCATCTCTATCGTTGCACACAGAGATACTATTTCTTACTTGGTTTCCTAGATATTGGAGTGTTCTTACTTTTTTCCCAGTATAAAACAGCGCTCATTATTATAACCAAGGCATTTCATCCAAAAGCGATAAGACTTAAAAGCATAATTCAAAGAAGTCTGATATAGATGCTCTTCAAGGTTGCCAAAAGAGAAATTAAAAATAGCAGCAAGTACATAATTCACCTAGCATACTCTGTCTACGTCATTGTCATACCAGAAGTTTTTGAATGAGAGAAACTTCGCTAAATCAATACTAGTAAATCTTTCTACAAAAGGCCTTATAAACACATGGAATGTTCCTGATTTTTTTTCTTGTTACATTAGTAATAGGTCATCATGGTGAAGAACGGGGCTTTTTAAAGCAAATAAGATCAAACAGGGTAACTGCTATTGCACACAAACTAATCCGAGTCTGAAAACAAGCTAATCTACACAAATTTCCTTTCCACTCTTGAAACCAAACAACGAAAATCTCTCCCTCTCCCTTCCTTTCTTTTCCCTTCCGCCAATCCAAACATATTGTTACATTATGCCTTGAAGTCACGATTCAACACAGTTTAGTATACACGCCCCAAAACTACTAAACTTGTACTTCGAAGCCAGATTTCGTGACTTCAAAATACAAGTTCTGTAGTTTTAAGAGTGTGCGTGCAAAATTAAAATTGTGTGGATTAGTTTGGGTGTAATAAACATCAATCAACGTAGAGGCATGACGAGCCAACGTAGACAAGTGCATGTGAAATGCCTCAAAAGAAGATAAAATCAAGTGTTGATTGAACAATGGCACAAGTGGCCAAAAGTTAGAATAATGCAAGCAAAAATTATTGCACCAAAGGCCCTCCTAATGCAAGGCTGAAAATTATTCAAGCGTGAAGGTGCTGTCGGGTTAGTTTTTTTTTTTGGTCTGTCTTGGCACTCCATCAACACCCTTCATTTTCCTCTTAATACACTCCATTCTTCTTCACACCATCCTTATCTCTATCTCCACCCTTCATTTTTTTTTTTTTTTTTGAGAATCTTTTTCTTTCCTCTTCTCGGTCAACCCATTACAATCACTCCATCAACATCGATCTCCATCAATACTGATCTCCATCAATACTTATCTCCGTCAATCCATCATCGATCTCCATCAACATCGACCCACATCAACCCATCATCGATCTCCATCAACCCCGATCTACATCATCGATCCAAATCACCTCTCCAATCCATGATTCATGATCACTGATCACCGATCCAACGATTTTGTTCCAATGGTTGATTTTTTTTGTTGATTTTATGGTTGATTTTTGATTTTTGTAGTTGATTTTTGATTTTGTGTCTATGGAATGTGTGTATTAGAGGATGAAAGAACATGAAAGGGAGGGTTAGTTTTGCAGACGGAAAAGAGAGAGAGAAAAAAAAAGGAGCGAATCAGAAATTATTAAAATAATAGATACATGAGCTATAATAACCGTGCATATATGCACGGTCATTGTAACATTTGTATAATTATCCACAACTTTACATCTATTGATGTGTGTATTTTTTTGGCCAAAATATGTAAAATGAAGGTGTTTTTGTATTATAGAAGAGTATCTACTAACTGAGGTAGATGCTCTAATAGATTAAGGTCAAGATTGGATCAAACTAAAACTACCTGGATTAATTAAAAGGAGTCATTAGTATTTCTAAGCTTAGATCATCCCATGAGTACTTTTTCTCTCTTAAACATTAAGATAAATTAATCGATTAAACAATTACATAAAATGGATAAAAAAGATCAAAATATAATTCCAAGTAGTGGCATCCAGGAGCAATCTGTCCAAGGAGCAAATTCTTGGAAGATGAGATGAGATGACACGAGATGCTGCAGAAAGTGCCCCATGCCCAGTAAGTGTACTTTCAACAGACTATACGGAATTGGTGATAGACAATTGTCTGTGAAGTACCTTTTTTTTTTATAACAGAAGTGATAGAACCTGTGAAGTACCTTAAAAGGGAAGAGTAGTGTAAATTGCTGATTGAGATTAAAATAGTCTAAATTTGTAATGAATGAAGTGAAATAACGACATATTCAGTTGAAACTGAAACTGAAAATTGTTAATTAAATATTGCTTATTTTGCTGTAAAAGTTAGTTGAAATAATATAATGATATCTATAAATAGTATCAAAAAGTATAATTGGAATATGAATAGTAACAAAAATAAGTTGAATAGTAAAATAATTTTTATTTATAATCTGTATCCAAACTGAGACTTTAGGGTCTGCTGGATACCGCTTATTTACTGAAAACTGAAAACTTATTACTAAAAATATTATAATAAAATATTTTTTAAAATATAAAATACTGTTCACTTGCTACTGTTCATGCATTTTGTTCTTTGGCTGGTCCATGAACAGTGCCATGGGACCAGCCAAAAAACGCAGACGCAGCTTCAACGTAGACGCATTGCTAAACAGCCTATTTTAGTGTTTGCTTGGAAAAATTACTTTTGCAGTTTATTTTTAGTACTATTCATGAGTCTTACTGTACTATTTTAGTTAACTTTTATCTTTATCTAAAGTACTTTTATCAAAAAGTTTTCAGTTTCAGCAAAATAAGTATATTCCAAACAGACCCAAGTGTCTTTGGCAATGATTATTTTTGTCAATTTATTCTAATATTTCAGCTTATTTTTGCTATTATTTATAGGGTTTTATGCACTTTTTAGTACTCTTCATAAGTATCACTTCACTATTTCAACTAATTTTTACCTTTATTAAAAAAAATTCAATTTCAGCCAAATAAATAGTGTAGAAATGTCATTATCATGTACTTTATTTTATTTTTTCATAAATATATGTTTTCAAAATTCGAATACTTAAAATTTTCATATTTGTATATCACATATAATATCATGTATTATGCGATACATGAATAGTCTACGACTTATTAAAGTCGTAAATATATAAGTATATTTCTTACAAATTTGGAATAAATTCAATTAATGATTTATTCTGCAATCGCTTATGCAATAGAATTATTTACTTAAGAAAGTATATTGTGCAGTATAATTTGCCTTACTATCTCTTAAAAGATGCCATAACTTTTTAGGTGTGTTTTTTATATTAAAACTATTTTCATTCACTCTTGTGTGTGTTTGTTTCTAAAAATAGTTTCTTAACCAATGCTCTTAAGGAATTGATTAACATTTCTCTTAATAATATTTACAATCAAATTGGCCACACTTACAAGTTTTGTTTTAGTTTTGATCTCTTGAACCCTATAGAGAAAATCTGATAATAATAGAAGGATATAGATGAAACAATCAAACGAACAATTAAAAAGAAAGAGTAATGATAGGAATATATAAAAATTCATAACTCTGTACTACAACTTGTCATGTGGCAAGTTATGAGTGTGAAGGTGTGTCCCCATATAGCCTAGCATCACACTTTCATCACTCACAACTTGTCACGTGGCAAATTGTAGCACAAAATTATACATTTTTATGTATCATTAACATTACTCAAAAGGAAAAAAATCCCAAAAAAAAAAAAAAAAAAAAAATATATATATATATATATATATATTAAAGGGCAAGAAGACAAACATAATGATCCCAAAAAAAATGTTGATATATTTTTTACTTGTTGGACAAAGATTCCTAATATCTAAAAATTTACACCGGCACAAAATAAAGTTACATACTTATGGATTAGACTATACACACTAATACATACTAACACAGTCCATACAAGTCTTACTATGTAGACACATGTATCCAACGATACACATGATCACCCCAACTACACAACAATGCAAAACAACAAGTAACAACCATGCACAAAAAGATATCTCAACTAATAGTTGATATATCACAAAATAACAACTTGCAACTATTTAGATAAAATATTTAAAAATTACCATACAAAATGAGAAGATGATCTAAAATATTTATATACAAAAATTGCCAATGAATTTTGGCTTGTTTGTTAGTATTGTTTAAACAATAGTTTTCGTTGTTTAAATAATGAAACATATATTTTTATAATATATTTTCACACACGTACTTTTACAATATCTAAATAATGTTACTAGAACAACGTTATATCATATATACTGGGAGAGTTTGCCAAAGGAGCAATTTCATGGAAGACGGCAAGAGATAGTGCAGAAAGTGCTGGATGCACGTTGTGCTATATCAGTGAAATTGGTGGAAGACAATTGTATGTGAACTCTGAAGTACCGGTGAAAATAGCCAAATACCACATTTTAGCAAAATTTGTGGCAAACTAGCATGGTTTGGGGCATACTTAACAAAGTACCACTTTTTTAATACTCGAGTTCCACAAAATCGAGTTCTAAATAGTACTCGAGTTCAATGAACTCGAGTTCCTAGTGAGTTGCTGACCTGGAAATTGTGTAAGTAAAGTGACAATGTAGTACTCGATATTACTGAAATCGAAAATCTCTATATAGTACTTGAGCTGCAGTTGAGTACTTTATTTTTATTTTTATTTTTTTTTTCTTTTTCTCCTTTGTTTCTATTGGAATGGCTTGAATAGTCAAACTTAGTGGCTTGACATTAGTTAACAAACCATTAAATGGCTTTCATGCCCATATCAAAAAGATGCATCATATTCAAGAAATTTTATGAAGAAATACAATAGTTTGCATTAAATGTTCTTCATGATGAATTGTCAAAGAAAATAGCCAGGAACAACACCTGACAAAATTGCAGTGAAAACAGTGACAAAAGGGCACATAACCTACAGATGAGGGCACACTCGGAGTCGGGGGAACAAGGTTTTGAAGAAAGAATTCAACCGATTTAAAAAATTAACCGCATTTTTTTTTTAATGTTTTCATAGGCATATCAAATTTCGTACATTAGATATTATTTACTCTTGATAAATATTTTTCCTTTTAGTTTTTGCATAATTTTTTACTTAAAAAACTTAAAATTTGAAGAAAAACTTTATGGTCCAACTTGCCTCCAATCGCTGACCCCAGTCCATGTCTAGTGTTGGAGGTGTCTGTTCACTACTTCATTGTACACATAATGAACGCCTCACCCTAACAGAAAACAGAGTGCTGTGAGATAGAGAAGCTAGAGAGTGAGAGTGAGAGAATCAAGATTGAAGAAGCTGTGTAATTCTTTCATTGAATATAAAAATGATGTACAAAAGGTTTATATATTACAGAGTTAACAAAAGAAAATAAAAATATCTATCTCTAACTAACTCCAAAAAATGCGGATAAAAAATCTGCAACTAACCATCACATTACACGTGTCAATACATAACAACCAATTAATCCAAGTCTAAAACTACAGGTCGTATCTGTCATAGTAGTCGTTTAGTGAATTAACCCACAAATGTTCCAGTGCTCTGCTCCAATGCTCTGCCTCTCTGCTTGAGTTGATGTCTTCATTCACTCTTCAGCAAACTCATCTTGAAGTGCTTGCATCTGACTTCTCATCATCTAAACTTTGACATTCCCCCTCAAGATGAGAAGCTGAACTGTTGCTTGCATCTGACTTCTTACCATCAAAACCTTGACATTCCCCCTTAAGATGAAAGGCTGAACTGTGGATATTCACAACATTCATTTTACATAGTAAGCATCTCAACTGTTGACTGTTAAGAGCCTTTGTAAGTAAGTCTGCCAGTTGTGAGTGTGTGGGAGTAAAGAACAATCTAACTACTTTGTCTTGCACCTTATCTCTGACAACATGGCAATCTACCTCTATGTGTTTGGTTCTTTCATGGAATACAGGATTTTCTCCAATATATATGGCTGCTTGATTGTCACAAAATAAAAGAGTAGGTTGAGAATGATAGATCTCCAAATCCTTCAATAATGCTAGCAGCCAAGTCATTTCACAAAATGTGACAGCCATAGCTCTATATTCTGCCTCAGCAGAAGATCTAGACATTATAGACTGTTTCTTAGACTTCCAAGAGATTAGAGAATCACCCAAAAATATGCAATACCCTGTGGTTGACCTTCTGGTATCTATGCAAGATGCCCAATTAGCATCTGTGTAAGCTTTCAAATGAAAATCTGATGAGGCTGAAAGGAAAATTCCTTGACCAGGACATCCGTTTATGTACTGCAACACCTTGTAAGCTGCATCTAAATGAGGCTTTCTAGGTTTGGACATAAACTGACTCAACTTGTGTATAGGATATGCTATATCTGGTCTAGTGATAGTTAGATATAACAACCTACCCACTAACCTTCTGTACACTCCAGGATCAGACAACAATTTTCCTTGAAACTTGCTCAACTTCAAATTCTGCTCCATTGGTATCTTGCTAGGCTTGCAAGCTGACATTCTTGCATCTTTTAAAATCTCTAAGGCATATTTTCGTTGACACAAAGTAATTCCTTTATTTGATCTAGCTATCTCAAGACCAAGAAAATACTTCAAACCTCCAAGGTCTTTAAGTTTGAAGTGTTGATCTAAGGAAACTTTTAGTGCTTCAACTTCTTGAACATTGTTGCTAGCTATGAGAATATCATCAACATAAACCACCAACGCAATGAAAGAATTATTAAACTTCCTTATAAATAGAGAGTAGTCAGCTTTTGATTGCTTAAAACCAAGCTGCTTAATAACAGAACAAAATTTTGCATTCTATTGCCTTGATGCTTGTTTGAGCCCATATAAAGACTTATTTAATTTGCAAACAACATTCCCCCCTTTGCTGTGAAAGCCTTGAGGTAGTTGCATATACACTTCCTCATGTAAATCCCCATTTAAAAATGCATTGTTGACATCTAATTGGACTAAATGCCACCCTTTCACAGCAGAAATGGCAAGAAGAGTCTTAACAGTAGTTAACTTGGTAACTGGTGAGAATGTATCAGTAAAATCCAATCCCTCTTGCTGAGTAAACCCCTTTGCAACGAATCTTGCTTTATATCTCTCCACAAATCCATCTGCCTTGTATTTTACCCTATAGACCCATTTGCATCCAATAGCCTTTTTATTGGAAGGCATAGGAGTAAGAGTCCAAGTATGATTGGAAACCAAAGCTGCAATCTCAGCATTCATGGCCTCTCTCCATTTGGGATCCTTAACAGCCTCATGATAGAATCTTGGTTCGGGGATTGAGGTAATAAGAGAGCAAAAATTGGCATAGGAAGGAGAAAGATGAGAAGAATCAATGTAATCAGAAAGAGGATATTTAGTACCTGGATTAATGGAGGAAGCACCTGACTTGCTATTGAGTTGAATGGACTGTGGAAGCTTAGTTAAAGTGATAGTGCTGCACTTATAGTCTTGCAAGTAGGCAAGAGTTTTGGAAGGCCTAGAGGATCTTCTTAAAGAAGGAGTGGAAGCAGGTTGAACAACTATGTGACTATGATCAAGAGACAAAGAATCAGGTTCTGCAGAATTGATATGAGCAGAATTTGATATGACAGATTTTGGTACTGTAGAATCTGAAATGACAGAAGGGACAGGATCCAATACTTGGTTAGATACCTGAGTAGGACTACAAGTAGAAGAAGAAATGCCTGGAGAGGAAATAATAGGATCTAGAAACATGGCATCAACTGGGATTGCCACATTAGGACAAATATGAGGAAAAGAAATAGAGGACTGTGGGGAAGTGACAGAAGAAATGAAAGGAAAAACATTTTTATGAAATGAAACATCCCTTGAAATGAATATCTACCTTGTGATCAAATTTAACAACTTGTAACCCTTAACACCAAAAGGGTAACCAAGAAAGACACAAGGAATAGATCTAGGAGCAAACTTAGACCTATTGTGAGCTAGTGTAGATGCAAAACAAAGACATCCAAACACCTTTAAGTGATGATAAGAAGGAAGTTTGCAATAAAGTTTCTCAAATGGAGTTTTATGGTCCAAAACAGTACTAGGCAGCCTATTAATGATATAGACAGCTGTCAAAACACAATCCCCCCAATAGCAAAGTGGTATATTAGACTGAAATTTCAATGCCCTAGCAATGTTTAAAATATGCTGATGCTTTCTCTCCACAACTAAATTCTGTTATGGAGTAGCAACACATGAGTGTTGATGGATTATCCCATGTTGAGCATAAAAGTCTTTGAGAAAGAATTTTTGAGCATTGTCGGTTCTAATTACTTTGATATTAGTTTGAAATTGAGTAGAGATCATCTTGTAAAAAGAGATTAACAAAGGCCTAGCATCTGTTTTAGATTTCATGAGGTAAACCCATGTGGACCTTGTAGCATCATCTACAATTGTAAGAAAGTATTTAAAACCATCATGAGTAGCTTTAGCAAATGGTCCCCATACATCACAATGTATTAAATCAAAAGCATGCTCAGATAGATGATTAGAATTAGGAAAGGGCAATCTTTTAAGCTTTGCTATTGGACAAACTACACAATCTTTGTTTGAATGAAAGGAGGGTACATTTGATATACAATAGTGAAGTTTGTCATCAGACACATGTCCTAATCTAAGATGCCACAAGTAAGGCTTATTGACATTAGAAGCATTGGAAACAGAATGAGCAAAAGACTTAAAAACTGACTCTAGGATAGAAGTGGCTTCTGAGGCATACTTGCAATTCTTTGAAGTTTGCAGCAGGTGCAAGTTGTTATGAAGCTTACCCAATCCAATCACTCTCCAACAAGTAAGGTCCTGTATGAAACAATAGTTTGAGAGAAAAACCAAGCAACAAGACAAGGATTTGGTTAATTTGCTTACTGAAATCAGATTAAAGGAAAAAGCTAGGACACAAATCACATCTTCAAGAATCAAAATTGAAGTGAGTTGAACTATGCCTATGTGTGTGACAAGAACTTTTTCACCATTAGGCAAATGTACAAAAGAAGATATTGAACTAGTTATATTGGTAAATAGAGATATAAAATGAATGATATGATCAATGGCTCCTGTGTCAAGAACCCAAGTTTCTGCATTGTGAGCTGTTTTGTTTGAAGGATTTTCAGCAAAAACTGAATTCTTCAAATTAAGGCTAACACAATCTTGGAAAGAGGCACAAGAAATACCTGAGAGAGCTGAATTGGCTGCATGAACAACATCTTGATTGTTAGAAGAAGATGCATGGGAGCTCAGCTTTGACAACAATTGTTGGCATCGTTCAGCTGTAAAGGGAAAAGAGCTTGACTGTGATGTAGCCTCGGATTGACCTATTTCACCATCAAAGGTCACCTGATTTGCCACAGAAATTTTGCCTTTTTGCTTGTACCCTGGTGGAAATCCCACTAGTTTGTAACACTTTTCCATGAAGTGGCCAATTTTGCCACAGTGGTTGCATACAGGTCTGCCCTTGCCTTTGTTCTTTCCACCTTGGTTGAATCCTTGAGTCTTAACTGCAAGAGCTATTGAGTCAACTGACACACCTCCATTGAAACCTAAAGCCCTTTGCCTTTCCTCTTGTATCACCAAAGAAAAAGCCTTGTCAATTGAGGGGCTTGGCTCCATCATTAGAATCTGAGTCCTGACTTGTGAAAAAGCTTTGTTCCAGCCATTGAGGAATTGCATCAATGTATCTTGATGATTGAAGAGTGTGATTTTATCATTCACTCCACAGATACATTTACCACAAGAACAAGATGGTAAAGGCCTGAGATTAAGCAGTTGATCCCAAGAAGCTTGAAGATTAGTGAAGTAGGTAGTCAATATAGCATCTCCTTGCATAATTGTTGAGATCAATTTCTGAAGCTGTGAAATTCGTGGACCATTGGCTTGGGAGAAACGGTTTCTGAGTGAATTCCAAACCTCCATTGCAGTATTTCTGTAAATCACACTTGCAGTGATATGAGGTGAAACAGAATTCAAGATCCATGAAGAAATCATGGAATTGTTCTTTGACCAAGCAATCTTTTCCAGAGGGGTAACAACCATGGAAGCTGTGATAGAACCATCCACAAAACCTAGCTTGCTTTTCGCATCCAATGCCATGAGCATAGCCCTAGCCCAATTAGGGTAATTGTCCTCTGTCAAGAGCTGAGTGACGAGAATTGCACCTGGTGATTCTCCATGGTGCAAGAAGAAAGGGCTTCTCGGATCCTCCATTGGAGAAAGCTCACGATGAGTAGTAGATTGAGAAGCAGAAGATGTTGAAGTTTGATCTTGATTCGCCATTGACAAAACCATAAAGCTCTGATACCATTACAAAAAACAGAGTGCTATGAGATAGAGAAGCTAGAGAGTGAGAGTGAGAGTGAGAGAATCAAGATTGAAGAAGCTGCGTAATTCTTTCATTGAATATAAAAATGATGTACAAAAGGTTTATATATTACAGAGTTAACAAAAGAAAATAAAAATATCTATCTCTAACTAGCTCCAAAAAATGTGGATAAAAAATCTGCAACTAACCATCACATTGCACGTGTCAATACATAACAACCAACTAATCCAAGTCTAAAACTATAGGTCGTATCTGTCATAGTAGTCGCTTAGTGAATTAACCCACAAATGTTCCAGTGCTCTGCTCCAATGCTCTGCCTCTCTGCCTGAGCTGATGTCTTCATTCACTCTTCAGCAAACTCATCTTGAAGTGCTTGCATTTGACTTCTCATCATCTAAACTTTGACACACCCACTCTGATTTGTTTTGTTCTTTTTTTTTTTTTTTTTTTTCCTGTTTCTTATTATTGTCAATTTCCAGCAAATATCAAACAACCAATCCACTCACTACATTTCCCAATATTAAAATTAGAAAAAAAAAAAAAAAAAAAAAAACTTAGGTCCCGCTTGGTTTAGAGCTAACTCAATTTTCATATCTCAGGTTTCAAAACTTGTAACTCTAACTCAAAACTCATAACTCAATTCTCAAACCTCACATTCACTTAAAAATTATAAAACACATGTTTGGACTCAATCCTCAGTTATATATCTCAGCAACTTTTCTCCAAAACCGTGAACCCTACAACTGATGCTACACAGAACGGTATAGTGGTTCCCATGGGTGACATTCTCTCTTCATTTTACTGCTCTTCCTTCCCATCACAAAACCCTGCTATTGGGTGCTTTTTAACACATTGTGATTGGAATTCAACCTTAGAGGCATTGAGCTTGGGAGTGCCTTTGGTGGGGATGCCACAATGGACAGATCAAATTCCAAATTCCAAGTTTGTTCAGGATGTGTGGATGATGGGAGTGAGGTCTAAGGTTGGTGAGAATGGTATTGTGGGAAGAGAAGAAATTGAGTTTTGCATTAGAGAAGTAATGGAGGGATAGAGAGGGAGAGAAATGAAAGAGAATGCTAAGAAATGGAGGGGTTTAGCTATGGAGGCTATTAGTGAGGGTGGCAGTTCGGACAAGAACGTTGATGAATTTTGTCCAAATTCATAAACTCCTAGTTTCTTCCTAAAGCTAAGTTCAGTATTTTCTCAGCTCAAGATGCAGGTCACTACAAAAAAAACGACCTATTGCGGCGGGCCAAAAACCGCCGCTATAGGTACATTTGACCTTTTAGCGGCGGGTGCTATTGCGGCGGTCAATCCCGCCACCGTTGCGGTGTCGCAATAGATCTATTGCGGCGGTCAAAAAACGCGCCGCTATAGATCCACCTTTTAGCGGCGGTTTTGGCTTATTGCGGCGGGCATAAAACCGTCGCTATACAACGTTCAGATTCGAAACCAATCGACTTTTAGCGGCGGGTGAACCCGCCGCTATATGTGCGTACCTATAGCGGCGGGTCAACCCGCCGCTAAAAGTAGGTACATTTAGCGGCGGGTCAGCCCGCCACTATAGGTTCAAATATATAGCGGCGGGTTCACCCGCCGCTATAGGGTTCAATTTAAAACGTAAAATGTGAACCTATAGCGGCGCTTTTTGACCGCCGCTATAGGGTATTTTTTTTTTCTTTCAGTGAGCTTTAAAATTACTGTTCACGTCAAATATTCTCAAACCTGCTTAAAACCTGTAATAATTTCAGCTTTACTAACACAATACCACAAATGCAATTAATTAACACTACAAATGTCTCCAAACTACCATAATATTAACATAGATATATTATCAAATACATAACGTTGTCTATAACCACCATCATAAGATTAACAAAAAAAGATGTGGTCCTTTGAATAAAACAACCAGTCAAATTAAGCTAATACAATAATCAAAGTTTCTAAGTGTTTAAAAATATCCTTCAACACTTGCAAAAAAGGCAGTTGTTCTTTTGTAGTTCTTTGTACACAAGAAAGTCCTCAAACATCAAGATAAAACTTATAAGCTGGTTGGTTGATAGGATGCGGCTGATGATTTTTGA
The DNA here is from genome assembly GCA_033629205.1 of Lithocarpus polystachyus. Lineage (NCBI taxonomy): Eukaryota > Viridiplantae > Streptophyta > Magnoliopsida > Fagales > Fagaceae > Lithocarpus > Lithocarpus polystachyus. The sequence continues at coordinate 60,963,009 of CM066171.1, forward strand.
AGAGCTGGAGATTGTTGAGCCAAAGGAACGTCCTACATACAAAGTAAGATTACTCAATAAAAATTTATAAATGGAATACAATTACAAGAATATTACCAAGGCAAAAAATTGGAATAAGCTAAATGAAGACATTTATACACACTCACAACAACTAAACCAAATGCTTACAAAGAGAAAAACATTGACAAAGTCTTTGTTAATATACCTGATTGCATTGGGAAGAAATGTGTTGCATTTGTTGAGGCATCCGAGCCATTCTTTGCTCCATTTCTTCAAACTGACTAAGCTTTTCCTTCATCTCATCAAAACCTGCAAGTTTTTCTTTCATCTCATCAAAACCTACAAGTTTTTCCTCCATCATAGCCAAGGTAGTCTTCAGTTGAGCAACTTCATTGTCCCTTGCTTGCGTTGAGTGTGTTTCAATATCAGTGAGGGCACTCTTGCTACTTCGACCACTTGGGCTTGGACCAAATCCAACCCCACGAATACGACCTTTGCGCTCCTTACCCATCACTTTGGCAAACACGTCATCTGGTGCCCATGCAATACTACCAGTTGTGTCAGATGACTGCAAATGATTTGCAGGATCAGCCAACAATTCCTTCATTTTGTCCTGATATTTGAGTTTGAACAAAATAAAAAAAAGTTAGAAATCATATAGTTAAAATTACCCCCACAACATATATATACTTATATATAGGATGGGACAAAAAGAAATGTAATAAAACAAAACAGGACCATGAGAGAATGATTAAGGGACAAGTTTAATTAATCACACCTGTACAAGTTTTTAAGTTTATATTAACAAGTGGCATATATAGTAACAGGACCCTGGATTTTAAATTTCCAAGTGGAGTAAAGTCATCTTCTTTGTTTATTCATGGGAACTCTCCAGAATATATACCCTGGATTTTAAATTTCCAACCATATTCTCTGTATATTTTGCTATATATGAATGCATAAATATTAAGTGTATGGTTAATTGTTTTCATCTTGCTGCTCCCATGGTGCCTAGTTCCTACTAATCTGAGTACTGTGACCATTATAGTTTACAGATAATGAAGATCTCCAAACCCAGTGGAGGGCAGCAAAAAGGAACAATAAGTTGAAAGTTGTATCATTCCTCAAAGAGAGATCAGGATATTCTGTCAGCCCTGATGCAATGTTTGATATCCAGGTTATTTGCTTGCCCTTGAATTCTTGTCTTTCTCAGATTGTGATAAAATTGTGGGAATAAAAAAGATCAAACTAGATGAAAGTAAGAAAATTCAGGAAATGAGTATAAGTTATGTAAACTTCCATAGGCCGATTGTAGATGAAATCTCAAGAAAATTAATGATGAGATACATAAGAGATTATATCTAAATGCTCCAACCAATGCTTTAGCTCAAGGTTCATGTTGTTAACTTTCTTTTCATGGACCGTATTAAAGTCTTGCAATGTTTTTTCCCCTTTTTTGGCTAATTTAATACCTTGCAAAATAATGTGTGCTTACGAAGGCTTGAAGTTAACCTAAGACTTGCTAACTTCTAAGTCAGCTTGGTGCACGGTTACTAGTTTGTTACTAACACCAAATTTCCTTCCCCAAGTTTCTTAATTCAGTTTCTTTTTTTTTTTTTAATAACTAAAAAATTCATTTAAAAGGGAAGAAACAAACACAGGCTGCTACCCAAGTACACAGGAAGTATATAATATAAGGAGAAGGCTGAAATCTTTTTTTTCTTCACCCATCCTAGAGGTCACTTTTTATTGATGAACCATAAAATGCATTTTATTATTCTTAGGTGAAGCACATCCATGAATACAAGAGACAACTCTTGAATATCTTGGGGATTGTTTACCGCTACAAGAAGATGAAAGAAATGAGTGTAGCCGAAAGGAAATCAAAGTTTGTTCCACGAGTTTGTATATTTGGGGGTAAAGCATTTTCTACATATGTGCAAGCCAAGAGAATTGTGAAATTTATCACCGATGTTGGAGCTACAGTCAACCATGATCCTGAAATAGGTGATTCACTGAAGGTATGGGTGGTTTGATGCTAAATCTTGTTAAAGTATTTTGTGAACAGTCTTCATACATAATTCATGCTCTATGTAAGTAAAGATTAACGTGACATAAATTGATGTCATTGATTCCTACAACCATATCAAAGAAGAATTATATAATATCAATTTTAATGCATTAAACAATTGACTATAAGTTTTCTATTGAAACAAAATCATCAAATAAATAGATAACACAAGCATCAATATAAGTTTATCATTCAATTGGAACACATAATATCCTAATCAGCCAACAGGATATTATGTGTTATGATTTCTATATTTGTGTAGACTTTGGTCCAATCCAATTAGGAGTTTGGTTACTATTCAAAGTAGAGTTGTAGTCTTACTAAGAGAAGTGCAGATACAAAGTATATATAATTTTTTTTACCCCCATCTATAATGAAGAAATTACTTACAATTTTTGCAGCCACTACAGGATTAACTACAGATCCATTTTTACGAGTATGTAGTATTGGATATAATACTGAACGCTCTACAGGACATCCATCCGTTTTTGCCTACATTATGAACAGCAAATTCATGTAGTGATGAATATTGGTTCGACAAAAACTTTAGGAGAAGTTAAAATCATTTAAAAAATAGCCATAATACTTATTACCTTTTTTGCAGCGTGCACCGCAAAGCTACAAGAACCAGCAGTATGTATGCCATCCTGTTTAGAACGACGCTCCTTATTCTTCTCTGACTCTATCTACATTCAACAAAATTACATGTTTATATACAGTATGCTTTAAGTATCTAAAGCCACTTTTAGCTAAACCCAAAATGCAAACAATATTTACAGTATTTTACTAATTTATCAAAGTTGCACACAAAAAACTGCAATATGTTGGACACAAGCTACATTTGCAAGCATCTTCAACACAATGCAAGCATGACAGACAATTAAATGCTTAATCATTTCTATAAATACACTAAAACCAAATTGCAAATCTTCGAAAATATAACAATGGTGAAGCCACAAAAGGAGTTTAGCATAAAGGTCACTACAAGCCATTTTGGTATTCTCTCAATTGATCAATAATCATTCTCCTTTTGGTATGATCCATGATGGAAAAGAGAGAGAAAACAAACATACCACTGCATCATCAGTATACCAATGATCAACAAGTATATCCCAATCTTGTGATATGCATCCCGTGGGTACGTTGCTCTTTACCCGTGCTTTGTTTCTTGAATCAGGTATATAATGTTGTTTCTTCAACCTAGACTTATGATCCCTCCAAGCCTTCCCAATTTTTTGTAAGGCAAATCTCTTCAGAGCCGCATGTGCAATAGGATCAACAGGGACACAGTATTTTCGCTACAACCAAATAGTTGAGTTATCAAATTACAAATGTTTTCATGCTAAAATACTTATGTAAAACCTAGTACAAAATGTCATAATTACAAATATTATAACTTCTTTAATACCTCTACAAGACGCCAACACTCTTCTTTATTTTCTTCTGGCATGACCTTCCAATGAAGATATCTAATCGGGCACATGTGGGGTTTCCGCGCAATCGTACCCAAGAAACCAGTGAAAGTCCTCGCCCCATCATCAACCGGCTGATGCTCACTATTTAGCTCTAGCTCAATTTCTTCTTCATCGGGAAGATCCCAAATATCCAAGTACTTGCTTGGCCCGCGAGTGACACGTACAACTGGCTGCACATCTGAACATAAACGGAGATAATATCAACCAATGTAAGTGATAAAGATGGCATTCAATACAAATAGCATGTGATCCTACATGACTAACAATAAAAGTTATTACTTCACTTGCATAAAAATTAGCTGACATATTCATAATGTGTGATGACTGATTTTTCAATATATAAACATGGCCAATGAGATGTGCAAAAAGCACCAGCCAAGCTAGTTTCAGTAGTAGGCCAAGAATTGTAACAACCTGATTTAAGAGGCTTGATAGGAGTTTTTAGTAGTTTAGATCAGCAATGATTGGCCAGTGCACATGTATGTAACTAGTTGAGCTGTTAGGTAGTATAGCAGCTTCTTGAATGTAACTGATTGGCTGTAACTGATTCTATTTCAAGTTAGTTACGGGTTGTTGCAATAGGCACAGCCTCTTAAGAAGCTAGCAGCATAATAGACCATTGATCCATTGTATTTTGCATTGAGTTTAGTGAATGAAATGCCAGCGGTTATGCTACTTTCAGAGAATAAACACACTGTGCAGAGGTGTGTCAACCTATAAGCTATTTCCTAATATCATTTTAGCATTTAATCCAATCAAGTATAAACAAGCATAGCTCATACATCTCACAGACACGCCCTGAAGTTATGTATGGTATTTGAAGACAGGAATTCTTTTTTTTTTTTTTTTTTTGATAGGTAAAAAGCTTAAAGGTAAATAAGAAACATAACATCTGCTCCTATGGTATACAGAATGTGTCGTACTGGAAACAAAAAAAATTAAGCAAAAAGTACAAAAATCTAAAAAAACAAAAAAAGATAGGAGAAAGACCACTATTTAGCATCATCCAATAATACAAAGTACGCAAGAAAAATTGCTAATCATAGGACCAGCTGCAACATATTGAAATCCCCGTTCATCCAAATCACACAATTGATAATAATTAAGCATGCACTCACATAGAAAAAAATACTCATTGTCAACTTTATGCATGTTGGGAGAAGAATGATTGATATACATTTGATATGATCAACTGACAATCAACCTATGTTGTTACAAATTACATTCAGATGGTATCATTACAAATCCACAATATGTTCCTAGACCAATATGGTATTACGTCATAATAGCACCTTAGGAATGGTAAAAGAGGAAAAAGAAAAGAATTGTAAGATATATCAAAGGATGCAAGTCCTAAGATAACACCAGAATAGTCATCACTTTATTTGTAGAAGATGTTGTCAAATGACATTTAACACATAATTAACCTTTTATGACATAGTATTGTATTGACAAGCTAACATGAAAGTAAAGTATAACAAAACAATGTATCACTTTAACCAGGGGCGCGCAAGAAATCAAATGTCTCATTGTTGTTTTTTGATAGGTAATCAAATGTCTAATTGTTGTTCTGCTATGAATGTCTCATCCTAGCATTGAATGCTCTTCAGTATTTGTTTTGATTGAGCAAAGATGTAAGATACCTCCACTTGTTCTCACACTAGTTACAATTCCTTCATTACATATCCTTAATCACCACAATATATATTAGAGGAACTCATTTCTTTAGTAAAATCCACCAAATAACCTCTCTAGGCTCTCTATCATACATCTTCTTTATAAATCATATATTTTATATAGAGAATGACTTCCCAAGTAAGCACAGTAAATAAAAAGAGAACACGCCATCACAATTAAAGGGTACTACAATCAAGTAATTCTAAGTGAATATTGAGAAAGTAGAAATTGGAAAGATAAAAAAAGTCCTAATAAAGTACCACCTTGTGTAGAAGCTTCATGCATTTCTTGATCCACTTCATCCACATCTTGTGAAGAAGCTCTTTCCACTGTTACACTCTTGGAACGAGTGCGCAGCTTTGCCTTTCGCCTTCCCATTTCAAGTGTTAAAGTCTAAAATAAACAAGTATATAAGCACAATGATAAGTAATGGTACAAGTAATTGCAAATACAATAGCTCCAACTACTTGCAATACTAAAACTTCTCATAAAACAAATCTATATTAAAAATAGGCACTCCTCTAGATGTCTAGTTGATACCATATCAATTTCAAAGACAAAGCATAAATGATGGTACCTACCGAGGTGGTGCACATGCATTTAAGCTTGACACTCTCTTGAAACTGTCTGATGTAAAGGGAACGGATGGCAAGACCACACTACTGCACTTCGTTGTTCAGGAGATCATCCGTTCTGAAGGCATACGAGCTGTCCGTACAGCCAGAGAAAGCCAGAGCCTATCCAGCATGAAGACAAATGATTTTACTGACGATTTAACTGAAGAATCAGAAGAGCACTATCGCAGGCTTGGTCTTCTGGTGGTTTCAGGTTTTGATAATGTTCCAGCTCTTCTGGGCCTGGTATGTTTAATTTTGCTATTCCTTTCTTGTTTGAGGATCACCTTAAGGTCAATATTTTGGAAAACTTGCTCCGCCCTTAATTGTAAATTTTGTAACATTATTGTCCTCTGGTGAACCATAGTTGGTCAAGTTGAAAGTTTTTTCTCTCACGAAAATCTCCATCTATTTTCCTAATCTGGTATGTTAGACATTCTAGGTGATAATGTGATGCTGACTTTGCCCAACAAAGCCTTTATCTTTATTACTTGTGGTTGGCAATGCAAAACTCTTTCACTATTTTAGTCTGTCTAGGAGTCTATTGTCTTTTGAATAATTCTTTAAATATATGTCAATTATAGGCATGCCTTTTAGCTAACCCTAGTTGAGCTTGAGGCTGGCGTGAATTGATGATAGGCATAATGGATACCATATGTCCTCTCCACATCTGGTGTACTTGAGGGGTTCATGTGCCATGTGCATGGGACTCTCACTAGCAAAAAGTGTGATGTACAAATGGAAGTTGAGAACATTGGGGTTGGGGTGTAGGGGTGACCTTAATGGTAAATAACACCATTAGAGCTAAATTTCACTTAAGGACTAGGAGTTTCTAAAACTATTTCTGAAGAAAAACCGGGTCAGGCTGGAGAGGCCTTTCTACAAATGGTTCATAATGGACCGGGCTCAAGGCCTATATTTTCTCCTCAATGGATTAAGGTCCATGGCGCTCATAATTTCTCTCATGTTTCGTGTACCACAAAATGGGTTTCCCCAAAAAAATTTCATATTTGTACAAAATGGATTTTTGAGGGAAAATGCCCAATTACAAACTAGTCAGATTCTTTTAAGCATTAAAAATATACGGCCCACCCATATTTCTTGAAGGCCCAAGTCGCAAACGGGTAAAATAATGTGTTTAAGCTGTGATTCTGAATAATGTGTTTAAGCTAATACTATAAAGTCATAAAAAATCAATCTATATTTCAGTTTTAATGGGGCAAATCATAGCATTTGGGCTAAAAGCAACCTAAGTCATGAAAATAATTTGAGACATTACATACCAACCCAACAATCATGAATCAACAACACAACTTTTACACTATTAGTTCAAATGATTTAAATTTTTCCACCATGCATTGCTCAAAGATAAGAAAACCATTACCACACATTGGATTTTCCCTCTCTTCAATTTTCTACTTGCCCTTTGATTTCTAACTTGGCCTTGTAACCTCTATTAGGTCAACCATCCCAGACACACACTAAGCATCCTCACTCAGAAAACAAAACACAGAAAATTATTTCCTCCCTTCGTTTCACTTAAAGCCCTTACGCATTTTCTTCTAAACTACTGATTCAGCAAGAGGATTTGGCCAACTCACCCTTGTATTGTAGTTGGTTGCTCTCTCTCTCTCTCGCATTTTCTTGGAGAGTTTGTTGTTCTAACATGAAACAGCAGCATTTGAATGCATATTTTACTAACTATGCACGCTGGGTCCCTACAGCTTTTCAGAGTATTTTGTATCACACTATAAACAAAAGTTTTTCTTATTTATAAAATGAATGCATATTGTACTAACTATGAGGAACCAGACTAAGAAACAACATGAAACAACAGCATTTGGGTTTCCACAAGAGAGAATGCAGTGTCAATAAGTGCTGGTTTAATAGTAGCACAAGCTTGATAAACAATTATATTGGAAAGGAGGAGCCAATACAATCTACGGCAGAAAATGCATACCAATCAAGCTTGTAATCAGAAAAATTTAGAGGCTTCAAAAACTCAAAATTCGAATTCGAAGAAATTTTATTTCCACGTAGATCAATTTTATAAACCTTTGTGATTACACAACTGACATACCTTAGTCAGAACTCTTAGCACACAGGTTTTTTTTGCTTTGTCTTTGAGATTCCTCAATCAATACCACAATCTGTGTACAATTGCTCAAAATCTCAGTAAAAAAATTCATGCATCAAAATACACAGCTCACAGAGGCATTACATCGAACAGTTAATTGGTTGCATTTCAGTTAGACAAACCTTTTAACTCTGAAAAACATAAAATCTCCAACCATTCCTTAACAACTAAACCAACCCAAGCACCAAACCTCGTTATTGACACTCCTAGCCTTACCAATAGATATAGACCCACTTGGCCAAATCCAAACAAAACAAAACAAAATACCCATGAAAATTTCAACTCTCTTCAGCATCACACATTCAATATGAATTTTCTATGTTAGATGGGTTGTTACTTGTGTATAATAGAGATCCTAAGTACGCAGAGAAAGTCGGCAATTTAAACTGTCTCAAAACATTTTTATTGCACATTGATCTATTGCTCCTTATTGGTAAAAGGCAAAAAATAGTTTACTTTATTCTCCCCACACAACTTTATCATGGACCTCCTAACTAATACTAGAATTTTACAGCTGTAAGAACCAACACTGCAGCAAATTGTGCATATGAGACACATGATTTTGATTAAATTATAGTGATTAGTGATCAGTGATCATCATGCTTGCTCTAAGAATTAGACACAGGCATCACACTTTAACAAAAAGTGCCAATCACCCAATTGTGACAGCCTAAAAGGCCTTAGGGACTTGGCCTCATCTATATAGCCTACATGCACATGGAAGCACAAAAGATGTGAACCCTATCCATACCCATTAGGTGAATTCTAATTGCCAAGTCCAGAAGCGGTTTCTTCTCATGGGCCAGCAAAATGGGCAAAGAGGGACAACAACTTTAAGATAAAAGGCATCAAAGTTCCTAACCTCAAAAGTTTTAAATAAGTAGAGCATAAGGTGCACCTCCTCCCCAAACTTGTCCACTATAGTCTCCAAAATAAAGACAAGGTCCTCATTCTCAACCTCATTCATAAATTTAAAGAACTCTAGAACCAGACTAATGAAATTTGCATGGTTTAAATCAAAACTATCATAAAAGTGAACACGTTTAAAATATATTCCATTTATCAGAGCTTACATACCTCTAAATTTCTTGCTAAAAGAGTATCATCTAGATCTGTAAGGTGTCCATTGACAGTAGATGTTGCAGCAATCAGTGCCCGTCCCCCTTGGATTAAAGACACTTTTTAAGAATTTTTTAATTAAAAAAAATCGGCATTGGAAGCAGAATACTAGAATTTCATCACCCAAAAAATTCGCCACAAATACATCGACAACAAAAAATTTCATCAGAAGCAAAACGTTAGAGGATTTGGCAAGTGCTGTTCCCAACTATGTGAGGTCCTAGAATGGGTGGCTTTAATAAGGTTTTACCTTCAGCATTTTTTGCATTATGTGGGCACACAAAATGTGTCATGTCATAATGAGCCTAACACCATGTTTAGTTGATATAATGAAGTGAAAACCAAATACAACCCAGAAGATAGTCATTAAATTCAGCATCAAATTAAGACACAGCGACATTTCATCCATCATGATTCAAACTCAATAAAATTTTTTCTCCCAAAATGACACTCCATATCATAGCATCCAAAATCTTGGACTCAAAACAAAATCCTTGCCCACATTAACTCCATCAACAGATTAAAATCAGAGAAATAAAGTATTGAACACTATGTGCGTACCTTAATCGTTTGTGCCATTTCACACTTTACCACTGTTTTATCTCTAAACCAAAATTCTAGACGTGATGCTAAGAAGTACTTCAACATGTAAAGTGTTTTTAATTTCTATAAGAAAGCTTTTATAGACAAACACAAGCAATTTGTTGGTAAGCTTACTGGAAAGGCTAAAAGTTACGGAACGGCATTATCCCCATTTCAATTGAAATGGAGGGATTCTTTTTCACGGTTATGATTTACAGAAACGATGTGGCATTCGTTACATCTTTAGATTCGTAATAAACCCATTTCAAACAGAGATGAACCTAATACAAAAATTACAGTTTAAACTTTAAAAGCCCTATCTGAAACATGCAAAAAGGCATGCAATAAACATGCATATTTAACTGAAAAGGAAACTCATCATCAAAGGCATATACTGGAACAACCACTATATGATGCAAATTTGAAACCCTAGCCCCAAATAAGTTTGATTTCATAGAATATTTGTCAATAAAAGCTATAAATGTACAACAACCATGTTTTTATTGGTAAGTTATAGAAGTGGTGCCTGGAAACCCAATATCTTTCTTCAACGCCAAAAAAAGTGCTTCCTTCCTGCTTGTCTCGTCTCTGTCGTCTAGCAGAAAAGGCAGAAATGCTATCATCAAAAGCAAAGTTCAAGTCCTCTCTCCCTGTAATCAGTCAAAAAATTCAAATTCAGTGGAAAAGTGGAGTAAATAAAAGAAGAAGAAGAAGATGAAGAAACCCTAATTGAAAAAGGGGAAGGAGAAAAGAGAGGGAGAGAGAAAGAGAGAGAGAGTTCGGAATCTGTTTATCAAATGAATTAAAATGAATCGTGTTGAATATATGCATTTTGGAACTAGTAATCTTAAGGGGTTGGAAACAGAAAATTGGTCCAACATGTAACATTAATTCAGACTTTCGGACAATGATTAAAAATAATAATAAAAGTTTGTTTCATATCATTAAAAAAAAAAAATTCCCCTATAGTTAATCAACTGCATGACATCAATCCAAAAGGAAATTAGAACTCCTAGAATCAAGACTATCGCATCAATTTAAGGAGCAATGCACTAGATAGGTTGAGGAGATATGATAAATTCTAGGATAAATTAACCTTTTTTATTTGAACCCAAGATATAATAACTTTTTTTCAGCCAATAAATAAAAGACTTCTTAAAAAATTTACTTCTCAACTATTTAATAAGAAAAAGGTCCAAGTGCTACCACTACTCCCTTATAAGATTGTTGGATGAGTTTAACTCTAAGAAAAACCAAACCACTAAAAGACTTTAAAAATATATATATAGAAAAAGAATGTACCCGCAATGCAAGTTACAGACTTGTTTGAATAAAGGAAAGATTAGAAGAAAATTAAGACTGATTTCGGGAGTCACCAAGCAACCTTTTGTGGGATCAGAAGCTTTAAGCTGCAATCATACGAAAATAATCCTATTGCACGTGGTAGCATGTATGTACAGTATATTTTGTAAGAATATTATGGGGACAAGTTTAGTATGTTAGTTAGAGACAAGGAACAGTGCATCATAAATTTGAAACAATTTGTATGAAGCTATTTAGGTAATTAAATGCTAGATTGAGAATGAGTTTGTAGAGAAGCGCTAAACTTTACCAATCTTAAGATGTGGCTGCAATTATTATGTCTTCTATATTCATTTCGCACTCTTCAACAAGAACTTTCTACTGCAGCAAGAATTGTGTCACTGCTAAGAAACACAATTCTTAAATCAAAGCATAAGCAGTTAATGGCAGCAGTTCTGTAGGTTATTTTTTTAATTGGTTCAACCTCAAAAAAGAGGAATGATTTAATAATGGGCAATCTATAAGCATTGGCATAGTGAGAAACTATTCTTGGCAGCAAGTTTAAATGGGAATGCTAAAACAAGAGTTTTTGGATACTTATAATTGAAATGTGTTTTGATGTTATGATGCCCTTGAAACTCTGTTTTATGACACCAAGAAGATGAAGAAACCCTAATTGAAAAAGGGGAGGGAGAAAAGAGAGGGAGAGAGAGAGAGAGAGAGAGTTCGGAATCTGTTCTTTTTGAGTCTTTTAAAAACAGAGCCATGTTCAATTAATTTCCAAAGGTGTGTACATATAGCATGTCAATAAGTAAATGAAATTTTTCCAATCCTGACACTATTTACATAGCAAAATATACACAACGGAATCAAATAAAAGCTCACAAATTTATGGTATAAAAGCTAAAAAAACTTGCTGAAAGAATTGCCGCAAAGGAAAACATATTAAATTATTAATTGAATATAAAAACTTATGAAATGGGAACCATCAATAGATTCAATATGTCAAGTGATTGAACTGCGATCTCCACTCTTTTAGACATATAGTTTGAATATATGTGTGTTTTTACGCGTGAGTGAGAGACTGAGGAGTGTGTTTCTCAGTGTGTTGTTGAAGACTGGAACCAGAGAGAGGATTGGGATCAGACAGAGAGAGAGAGAAATGAATGTTTGCGTGGGAGAGAGAAAGGAAGTAGGCAGAGTGTTTTAGAGAAATACAGCTCCATTATTAGGATCAGGCACCTTTACTGCTTTACCCATTTTCCCATGATCTTTGTCTTGTTTTTTTAAGATAATTCAAATAGCTTTGAGTCTCTGACCTTTTTTCTTTTGCTGTTTTTTTTTTTCAATTCTTTTTTTAAGATAATTCAAATACAGCTTCATTTTACTATTCATTACTTCGTTTATATTCGATTCAAATATAAGACCGCAATATTTCTTATTACAATTTTGCCACAATTTTAATACAGCAGCAGGCAAAATTAAAAAATAAAAAACAGCGAGTCTATGAGAATGTGACAATAATAGTTACAATCTATCGCATAGGATAGTTATAGTAAAGATTGTGGTCGTAGAATAATTTTACAACTTATGTCATGTAGAGGTGATAATGTATGTCAAATTCATGGCGTGTCTGCTCATAAATATTTAACTATATGGGTTAACGTTAACTTGACACGTTTATTAATAGACAACAGGTAAATATATTCTTGTTCAATTCAACCTGAACTACTGGTTTATACTCAGTATAGTGGGTTAGTTGCTTTAAATTACTTTTGCACTTTAACTTATGTATTGTGGTAAACTTACTGAGTTTGTAACTTTGTGTAATTCATACTCAGTGAGAAAAAGATAAAGGTGTAATCATAGGCATAAAGATAAAGGTATCTTTACGCCTACTCAGTATCTTTACGCATATTATTGTCCTTTCACTTCTACTGCTTGTATTTATTACTCCTTTGTAGACAAATTACTAGGCTTTGTATCACTAAAACAATCTCAACAGATCTATGCTTGTGTTAGCTCAAGATGATGTTAATTTGGTTTAATTACTATCCCCAATATCGTGAACTATAGGTGCCGATATAGCTGCAGGCAGAGGCTTCTATTTGAAAGGAGATGGCGTGCGTCCTAATCAAGCTCTTATTAACTTTGGTCTTGATTTTTTGGAGAAAAGGGGACATACATTATTGCATACTCCATTCTTCATGAGAAAAGAGGTCGTAGCTAGGTGTGCTCAATTAGCACAATTTGATGAAGAGCTTTACGAGGTAATATTTTTAAGTTGTTGAAAATATTCCCTTGTCTTTCTTTCTTTGACTTTTTGGTCGTAGCTAGGAAATTTTTTTTTTCTTTTTTTTGCTTTTCTTCTTTCTCTGTTCTTGTTTTAACTGTTGTGACCTCTTAATCTTATGTACTTTTACGCACTCATTTTTAATGGTAGTAATTATCAAGAAAAGAAAATGGTTGAGAAAGAACCCTAACGGATCACTGAAATAACATTTTCAAAACATAAAACACTTAATAGTGCTTTTGAAGCAAAATTTTGCAGTCACTTCACGTTCTAAAAACAAAAACTAAAAAAAAAAGCGAATGAAAACAGAGAAAAGCATCAGAGAGAGTACATATTGAAATTAAAAAAAAAAAAAAACAGAGTACCTTAACAGCTCAGCTATTGTAGTTAGGTTGTGGAGGCAGAGGAGTCGATTTGGCGGCGGCGGCGTCGGTGGAGAGTGAGATCGAGTGTTATTGTGTACACCCCTTCTAAACCGATCGGACGGTGAAGAAGAGGCCTCGATGAGCTTGGATCGGCGATGGAGCTTGGATCGGCGTTGGGAGAGCAGTGAGATGGAGGACTAGGCGAGATGGGTCGGCGGCGTGGGAAGGTGGGTCGGCGGCGGCGTGGAGGACTGGGCGAGATGGGTCTCGGAGATCAAAAACCCCTCCTCAGTCAGAGAAACTTCTCATTTCTCCCGTTCAGATCTCCTTCTCTTTGATCGATCGCCGAGAGAGAAAATGTACGGATTCGAAGCCTTAATGACACCGTGCGACCGTGAGGGTACTTGGAAGCGATCGTGAGGATACTTGGAAGCGATCGTGCGAAAACCTCGATGACACCGGGTACTTGGAAGCGATCGTGAGAAAATGGTGCGTTTTCTTTCAACTGGGTGTTTTTTGTTTTCTGAAAGAGTAAGGAAGAAAGAAGAGAATGAGGAAAGAAGCGTCTGAGAGAGAGAGAGAGAGAGTGTGTGCGTGGGAGAGTAAACGAAAAGGCGCAAAAAATGAAAAGGGCAAAAAAAAACAGAGGGAAAATTTAGGGTGAGGGAGTGCGGGTAAATTGAGGTTCTATTGCGGCAGGTCAGTGTGACCCGCCGTAATATCTAAATTTCCTGCCGCTAATATAGGTCTATTGTGGCGGGTATTGGCCCGCCGCAATAGTACGCCGCAACATACTAGACCTATTGCGGCGGGTCAATGGCCCGCCGCAATAGATCTCATGTATAGTGGTGGGCCAAAACACACGCCCCAATAGATGACATGTAGTGGCAGCTTCCGCACCCGCCGCAATAGGCCCGCCGCAATAGACCAGTTTTTTTGTAGTGGGTTGAGAATGTAACCATTTTGTTCTTTCTCTTTGCCTCGCCTTGGACAATGATGTTTATTTAAATATTGACATTTTTATGGTCAAGAAAAATTCCGGGTTGGTTATGGGTTACAAAACATTATCTTAATACTAATCACACCTCAAACTCAATTAGGTGAGCTAGATATATGACATAAACAACACGTCTAAGAATCTCACAAGCGTGCAAGCCATTGACAAAAATGGGCCTTTAAATAGCCAAAAATGGCAAATACACTCAAAATACTTATTAAATAATTTAAATTACCCTCAAACTTACAAATGAACAAAATAACCTTAAAACCTCTTAAATAATCAAAATAGTCTTAGTATTGTTCCTTGAAGTTATTATGTTGATGACTATATATTGATTGTTTTTTTTAATATTTCTAATTGATACAGTGTTTTAAGAAAATAAACTAATGTTTATATTTACATTATTTTCTGTGTGACAATAAAATTTTTGTTTAATTTTTAACACTCCATTTGTCTTGATAAAAAAAACATTTAATTTCTGGAAGATGACTTGTTTTCTAAAAAAAATATTTTGCAGAAAATTGATTCATTTTTGTGTTTGGACATTCCGACCCTGAAGAATGAGCTATAAGAAACTCTCTTCTTCTTTTTTTTTTTTTTTTTTTTAATGTAGTTTGACTTGCATACAAAAAAAACGCTAACATTTCAAATAATTCCAAGTAATTATTTGAATAAAACCTTGAATTCACAAAATTGATCGCCCATATAAGATTTTTATTTTTGTTTTTTGCGTATTGGTTTGTTGTTGAATAATGATATGTGACATTCCAAAAACAACCTCCTACTCTATTGGACTCGTTTTTTCATTAACTCCATACATTTTTTATTGACTTGTATTTACCATCATACCAAACGCCAAAACATACCCAAAAAAAAAAAATTTTGATCTCAGCAAAACTAGTTGGCACGAGTACTTCATTTCTACATCTGAGTTGATCTACGGTCACATGTCACAATATTTGCACAACAGTTAAGGTTTCAGCTCATCATATGTTAAAATAAAATAATGACTATACCCTAAGATACATCGTAATTAAAAGCAAGAATATTATTGTGACATTTTATTGTGTTCATAAACTTTCTTCTACATTTCATCTAAATAAACCTTAGCGGCATGGGATGTAGTTATCCAGCCCCCAAAGAAAGCCACACACAAAAAAAAAAAAAAAAAAAAAAAAAAAAAAATTAGGTATGAATCCAAACGCCTAATCCAAACATTAATTATATATACAAATGATTAATATTTTTAAATGCAATGTCATGGACCAAATCTTGTTCATTTTTAAAATGCAAGTTATTAATATTTTTATGCTTCATCATTAATATTTTTATGCTTCATCACATATACGTGCTTAATTCTAGAAGCTCCTTGAAGAGAACTTGTTTAGGAGACGGATAACCAATTTCTTTTACATGCTCTTACTCAGTGGAATGCAGCATCTCTTCATACCCTAACTTTTGTTTCCTAAATTTGTTAGTTCATGGTAGAATGAATGAGAGATTTCATTCACTTTGTAATTCTGAATTCTGCAAGTCTTGAAAACCTTTCTTTACCTTTCTTCATTGTGGTGATCTTATTGTTTGAAGGTTATAAAGGGAGCTACGTTCAATTTTAGTGAAGTTTCAAATTTAACATATGCTACCTCCTTTCTAGCTTAAATTAGGTAATAAGGCAAAAGATGTATTGTATTGTTGTATTGTCCAATTTTGTCGCATGAGTGTTCTCATTCATTTATTAAAAAACCTAACCAAGAGAATGGAATAAAATGTAATTATTCTTTTCTAAATATTTTAATATCTATAATGATGCTTGTGGTTTATCTTTCGAAATGTTAGCAAGCCATCGATGGTAGTTTTGATTTCATAAAAAATGATGGTAAGAGACTTTATCATCTTTAATTTGTATTTTTTGCCCTCATCAAAATTGGTAGACAACAAACCAATTTTAGTGACAAACGCAATCTTGCAATCTTAAAATTGAACTAAAAAAAAAATTTAATCTAAAAATGTACAAATGCTATTGAAATATACACTTTGATTACAAAACCACAACAACAAGGGTTCTATTGAAATATAGACTTCGATACAAGTGTATGTTTCAAGATTCTAGCACCAAAATACATAATTCTAGCAAAAATTGTAGGGAAAAGGTGTATGTTTCAAGATTCTAGAAAAAAAGGTAGGGAAAAAGCGTATGTTTCAAGATCAAATGCTGTGATGATCTCAAGCGGTGCAACTGTGGCAGCCCTTCCCTTGCCGTCACTACCAATTCAGAAAAAGAGGGTTAACTGATCAATTGGATCCCAAAAAAACCTTGTTCCAAAAAACTCATGAAGGCACTCTTTAGCCTCTCTAATATTTCATTGTAAAGTGGAGTGCCACAAAATCGGTAGGTACTACTTATCTGGTATTGGCTTTTGGCACATCTGCAAGATTAAACAAAACAAAGTTATTAAGCAAGGAATGAAGAATTTCTATGATACCTGTCAACAAAGACACCACGGGGGGAAAAGTTTTTTAACCCAAAAGGCAGACTTATATAGACGACAATTTAAAATTTTAGAAGCAAAATATCTTTAACAAAAATAAATTCAACCAGATAAAGAACTAGAGTAACAAGGACTGGAAAAAAAAAAAAGAAAAAATATTACTTAACACTGGGTATACACATTATAACCAACTAGAGAAATCCATCGCAAAGATTCTGCAAGGTTCCCTAAAATAAAGTTGCAAGTTATTGTGAGTTCTCACAATGCTTTATTTTCTATTGAATATCACTAGCAAATTTATTCAATGTTTTGCTCCAGTTCAAGATACCAATGTTTCCCCAAGAAAAACTTATAAAACTCAAAATTTAATGTGAATGTACAAAAGCTTCAAAAGCTAAATTGCTTTTGTCAAAATTTGTGAATCATTTGCTCAGTATGCCCAAGTTCTTTGAGTAAGCCAATCAACTATAACAAAGATAATAAGAAGAGAACCCAAGTTAACAAACTATTAGCTTATGTTGGACACCAATAAAACAGCAGAACTTATAGTTATGTACCCTTAACAAGAAATATGGGAGAGCTACAAAATTTATAGCTAGGTACAAAAATAATATCATTGTTTAGTCTATTTTTCTTTTATCCCACAAAATACAGAACAAATTTAGCAACAAAAGATCTCACAAGAAAAAGAATCAATGTAACCAATGTTGACAAAGTGGCATTAAAATTAGTACCATGCATTTTTAACCAGATTTCAGAAAAAATATAATTGCTGTCAAACATAGATATATAATATTAATACACAACTAAATTTCAAAGAAGAATAATGGTTGTTGAGAGCCATTGACAACCAAGGTAACTTGAATAAAAGGTCTGTGTGCTCCATGATCCATCACACCCTTTCAACCCCAACCTTCTTCACCTCAAATTTTTCAAACCCAATAAGCCCCAAAATCAACACCCAAAGCATATTTAGCCATACCCAAAGCTCAGTAATGAGCTGTTATAGTTTTCAGTTGTGGAAGTAATGCAAATTATTAAAAAAACATGTAACCAAAGTGACTACAAATTGAATCCAAAAAGACTAAGATTAGAGAACCAATTTTATCCAAGAAATTATAAACAACAAACTTCATGGATAATGATCTGCATCTGTAGCAGTTTCTGGGGATGCCAGGACAATTGAAAATCTGAAAAAGAAAATTTTGTATAATTAAGAATTTGCTCATCTGTGCTACCCATTTAGTTTCTTCTATATCTAAGGAGTAGCAGTTTCTGGGGATGCCAAGACAATTGAAAATCTGAAAAAGAAAATTTTGTATAATTAAGAATTTGCTCATCTGTGCTACCCATTTAGTTTCTTCTATATCTAAGGAGTGACACTCGATATGAATCATTCAACACAACAAAAGCATGCCTTTTTAACAACACATCTGCAATAAGTCTTTAAAGTCAATATTATGTAATTACCTCCTAATGGAAGTATATGCTGTCAAAATTTTTCTATGAAAGCTTTTCAATGTATTGAACATTCATGTTTTGGTCAAATAGCTCATGAAGGTTCAAACTTTCATCATTACGAACCTAATAATAAGCCCATTGAATGCAAATTAAAACGATTTAAGCATTTTTAAACAATTGACAAAAATGCAGGCAATATAAGACTTGATTTCAATTCCTAAGCTAAAAACCAAAAACATAAAAAAGAAGAACAGAGAAAACCAATAAATCAATCAACGAAATTGTAACACCATTATTTACGTTCCTTCCTTTCCTAGCAACCAAATAGAGTTTATTAAAAAAATTAATAAAAAAAAATAGAGATAAAGAAAACCTACCGAGTGGTGATCTCCCTCTGAAACAAGCCCAAGTCTCTGAACCAAATCGGCAAGGCTGGCTCATCACAACCACCACCTCCGAGGGTGGCTTCTTCGCTCCTTTGACCAGAATCTCTTTCTCTGTCTCTCAATCTCATTTCCCTCCATAGATCAAACCTGGAAAGGCATCAACTTCTCTCTTTCCCGATTTTCTCCAAACCCTAACCCTTAATTTGTCTGATCTGGGTCTGAAAAGCATCGACGTCTCTCTACACCCAACCCTAGCCCGTACTCTCTCTTTGATCTGGGTTTAAAAAGGGTGTGAGTGTTTGGGGGTCGGGATCTCAGATGGTGAGTTACTGTTTTTTCTTTGTTTTTGCTGATGGGTTTGAGTTGGGTATGCTAGAATTGGAGACGACTGGTTGACAGAGAGGCAGAGTGCGTGGAGGTTGAGAGAGTGGAGCGTTAGAGAGAGTGAGGGAGAGAACCCCGTTGAAGTGAGAGAGAGGAGAAAGTTTCAGTGAAATTCAAATTTTGGGAAGATGAAATGAAAACAGAAGTGAGACACGGATTGCGAACCTGGACTAGTGAGAGGTCAAAATAATTAACCACGGAATTAAATGGAATGATGCGATTTGTCCTCTTGCACAAGAAATTATTAGGTCCGTAAGATGATTGTTGACGTTGTACTTTCAACTAATGAGATAATGTTGTTTATATAAACGTGTTATTGAACTTCCTAATCGGCACAAAAAAATAAAAATTTTTAGGTAATGTCACGTTTATATAAATAAAAACATTTTATTGATTGGTAGGTCAAGAGAACCATGTCAACGGTTCTCTTTCTCTTAGAGAAATACTATGTTTACAACAATTTTACAAAATTTTCACAATAAATCTTAGATGGCAGGTTGTTATTTGTTGTTACTAGTGGGTAAGAAAGTAATTTCAATGTTGGATTTAAATTTAAAACTTGTAATAACCTGCCAACTAATATTTGTTATAAAAATATTGTGGACATAGCAAACCTCTTTCTCCTATAAATAAAAGCAGTTTATTAGTTGGTAGGTCAAGGAGAACCACGCTTCTCTTTCTCTTAGAGAAATACTATGTTTATAATAATTTTACAACATTTTCACAACAAATTTTATGTGACAGGTTGTTATTTATTGTTACTAGTGGGTAAGAAAGTAATTTCAATGTTAGATTTAAATTTAAAACCTGTAACAACCTACCAACTAGAATTTATTATAAAAATATTCTGAAAATATTGTGAATATAGCAAATCTCTTTCACCTGTTGCAACCCGTGCAATACCCTAGGTAGGGTATTGCATGGGATCAATCCGTTTAAAACTTTTTTTTTTTGATAGGACCGTTTAAAACTTTAAAACAAATATAAATTGCGAGACTACTCTTCTTTCTCTCTTATTCTCTCTGTGTTTTGCTCTTTTCACAGAGTTTTCGCTCTCGATCTCTCTCTCGATCTTCCTGACGTCCATTGACTGCGTATCTACCTATTTGTTTTCATAGAGTTTTTGCTTGCGAGCTAATTATACTGGAGTAAGTGCACTCTGACATGTCTCTTATGCTTTAATTAACACAATTAAAGGGAAGAACCTCCTCCATCGTCTGTCTCCACAATAAGGGAGGGGGAGATGGACTAGATTCCTACCAAAACGCCATACATGCTCAATTGTAACAGTTGTTTAGAACTGATACTGATATAGATCTAAGTTGGCAAATACGATTACCATATGTCTATATCATATCATTAAGTGAAGCCTCTCTCTCTAATATTTTTAAAGAAATAGAATAAACTTATTTTTATCTTTTATGAATATAATTATTTTAATTTCTAATTCGGTTATGAAATTTTATTCTTTATGTATTTATTATTAGGAAAAAAGAAATATGGGTAGAAAGAGAGATCAATTTTGGGATTATGCTGAGCAACTTCTAAATGGTCGTTTCAAATGTAATTTTTGTCACGGTGATTTTCCTGGAGGTGCAACAAGGATTAAGGCACACTTGGCTGGAGTTTTAGGCCATGACATTGTGGCATGTGTAGCCGTGTCTCAAGAAGTTCAAAAAAAAGCCCGGGCAACTCAGGAGACTAACAAAAAGCTTAAATGTGCATCATCCTCAAGCAGTGCTAAGAAGAGAAAAATCACTTCAGCTTCATCATCAAAATTTATGGATAGAATTGTCACACAGGTGTTTGTTTAGTCCCAACATAGTTGTTTATTTCTAACAAAGCCATACCTTTTTAACACTTTGGAAACCTTTTCATACTAATTTCTCTTTTGCAGGGCAAGGAAGAATATATAGTTGAAATTTTCCTCGATGATATTGTGGACAGACTAGTTGCCAATGTATTTTCACTTACCACTGAGCATTCCAAGAACAAGGAGCTGAAAAATCTTCTTTACACGTTATGCAAGATTCATGTCATGTTATATTATGCTCAAAAAAGACAAGTAAGCGATGAGTCTGTGAGGATTTGGTTAACAGAGCTTAAAGATGTAGTTTATGAGGTTGATAATGTGCTAGATAAGTTCAGCTACGACACTTTCCTAAAATACCAAATGATGAATCAGGTACCTAGTTTTTCATTATGCAATTTTGATGAAGTTAAGACCGTCAAACATGTATTGGATAATATTGTGAATGAAGTAGATGGTTTGGGTCT
Organism: Lithocarpus polystachyus; assembly: GCA_033629205.1. Taxonomy (NCBI): domain Eukaryota; kingdom Viridiplantae; phylum Streptophyta; class Magnoliopsida; order Fagales; family Fagaceae; genus Lithocarpus; species Lithocarpus polystachyus. The sequence continues at coordinate 60,984,641 of CM066171.1, forward strand.
TAAAATTGTGAATTCAGACCCCAAGATTAGCCTAGACAATATAGACTCCTCACTTGATGATTCAGAATTTATAGGAAGAGAATACCATGTCCTAAAAAGTTGGGATTTACTGGATGATGATGATGATGATGTCTTTCTAAAATTAAAGTCAAGATTTGATAGTCTTTCAATATCATCTTTAAAAAGGTGTTTTGCATATTGTGCAATCTTCCCTAAAGATTATGAAATTAGAAAGGATGAACTAATTCAGCATTGGATGGCTGAAGGGTTTCTTGAACCGTCTAAAGAAAGTATGGTGATGGAGGATATTGGTAGCAAGTATTTTCAAATTTTATTAGACAAATCCTTTTTACAAATTGGTAAAAGGGATGAGTATGGTAATATTATTAGCTATAGAATGCACGATTCCGTACATGATTTTGTGCTCTTAATTTCAAAATCAAAATCTTCAACTTCAGGTATTTTCAGCCACGTACGAAGTTTATTTGTTGGATTTGATGGCCAAACAACACCAAGAATTTCATTTAAAGGTGATTGTTTCACAAAATTATGCACATTAATTTTAGAGGATACTGACTTTGGCAACAGAATATTAGTAGAATTTAAAAGCTTACGTGTTTTAAAGCTATATGGATGTAAGAAGATACAGCTGCCAGAATCAATTGATGTGTTAATACATCTAAGGCTTCTTCACATCACTGGAATTAATCATTTACCAAATTCAATCACTAAGCTTTACAATTTGCAAACTTTAAGAATCGAAGGGTTTCTCATGGAACTTCCAAAAGACCTAAGAAATTTGATTAACTTGAGACATATCTGTATTGATGAAATTAAGAAAGCACCTAAAAATCTAGGGTGGTTAACTTGCCTTCAAACATTGCCAATATTTATTGTGGGTCGAGATGAAGGTTATCGGATTAAGGAATTGGGAGCTTTAAAGAATCTCAGGGGAGAAATAAAAATAAGTAATCTAGAGAAGGTGGAAGATGAGGAAGAAGCCAAAAGTGCAAAATTAAAAGAAAAGGAAATGTTCAAGTTGGGATTACACTGGACATCATCAATAAGAGCAGCGGACAGCTATGATAAAGATGAAAAGGTGTTGGAAGGCCTCCAGCCTCACCCAAATTTGAAAAGCTTAACAATCGAAAGGTATGAAGGAAAGAAATTCCCATCATGGTGGGTTGGTTTGTCGCTATATCAAAATTTGATTGAAATCTATTTGAATGGGTGTACGGAATGCGAAGAAGTTCCCACCCTGGGACATATACCCTGTCTTAGGGTTCTTGAAATAATAGGAATGGAGAAGGTAAGAAGTATAGGAAGCGAGTTTTACAGTTACAATGATGGGAGTTACAGAAATACTACTACATTATTTCCGGCATTGAGAATACTCAAATTGGTGGAGATGATTGCCTTAGAAGAGTGGAAGGATGCAGGTGAGGTGTTGGTGTTTCCATGCCTTGAGGAGTTGACCATAGGTTACTGTAATGAACTGAGAGATTTGCCGGACTCACTGCACACCTGCGTGTCCCTTAAGAAGTTGGTAGTACGGGAATGTCTTGAGCTGAGGTATTGGCCAGGTGTCCAGTGTGTGGGTTCTACTTCCATTCAACACTCCCACCCGTCTCTCCAAAAGCTCAAATTGTGTGAGTCAGCCCACTCTCTCCTGGGCCAAATTCAATACTTCATTACCCTTAAAATTCTGTGGATACAGCGATTTTTTGAAATAGAAGCTTTGCCAGAGTGTTTGGGTTGCCTTTCCTCTCTTCAAAAGCTGTATATTGTGGATTGCAATCACTTGGTGCATCTGCCCACCGAGGAAGTCATGCAACGCCTCACCCAATTGAAAATGCTGATCATTTATGATTGCCCCAATTTGGAAGACAATGAACGGTCCAAGATTGACCACATTCCATTTGTTGACATCCAGGATAGTGGGTGAGTTTACTCATACAATTTATTAGGTTAATCGTTCCATTTGTCGACATACACTTGAATTTTTTTTTTTGATGGTTCTAACGTTTTCTATATGGTTTTTACCTTTTGAAGGTGGCCAGATTGCTCTGATTTTGAAGACTAACCTAGGAAGCTGGCAAGAAGTTTGCATCTGGGAACTGTTGCCTCAGGTTTGCTTTCTCCTACCATTTTGGATATTATACATAATTTACTTCACAAATGTTGATTTACAAAACCAAATTTAGTTTATATGTATTTGTAGAGTCACAGTGACTATAGCCAATATGCATATCTACAATGTATAGAGTTATGTTGAGTGCAGTCAAATCACTGAATTGTGGTTTCACTCTTATATATAAAATGATGAACTCCTGAGTCTTTTATGCTTGACGGGTATGTAAGCTGTTGCATTTTTTCCATATGAGATGGTTAATCAGAATTGCCATTGCATGGTATAACACTTTGATTATTGTTGTTAAAATTCTGTTTAGCAGTTAAAAGTACTTTTATATGTTACTGATGGCCCTAATGTTCTGCTCTTGTAGAAGACTGGCAATTTTCTTCAAAAGCAGTACTATGACTGCAGAACTGATCCATCTGCTCCTACACATTGCCTCACCCCATTTTGGGATTTGCAAATTTTTCGTTTTCCCTAAAAGGAAGGATGTGCTGAAGGAATGGCCCCTGGAGGTCCAAGAGTGTCCGTTACAAATAGATAGCTGGATCATTCAACTGGTAGCATCTGAAATTTATGTGATGCCATTGAAAACCAATAGTATGTCCGTATTTAACAGAATTCCTACATTTTCTCTTCTCCAACTATTATTTATATTTATTTTTAATTATTATAGTATCAAAGACCATTTCTTCATAATTTTCTCATTTTCTTCAACTTATTCACAAAATGTCCTTTGCTGTGACTCTTTTTATTGCTGACATGGATATAATGAAGTAATTTCCAGTCATTTATTTGCCATTAGTCGGATAAATTTCAAATGCCTTTGTGTCACCATTGATAATAGCAAGTTCCGTCAATCATATAGATAGTTTGATTTGTAATTTACTGTTTTTCTTCTTTTTAATATATAGTGGAAACTGAGGTTAATGAATTATAAATGATCACAAATAGGCTTTTGTTAACAACTCAAAGTGTTCTTTCTATAACATAACTTTTAATATCTTTACCACAATAATCTTAAATCTAAGAGTGATAAAGTAATAAAATTTTCATGGCAACAAAAGAAAATTGCGAATTTATACCTTAGCTTTCCCAGCCTTTGTGCATTTGGGGTGAAAGGAATTGCTGCATTTTCAAGGACAGAGAGTCCACTGCACCAATCTTCAAGTTTTTATTTCTGAAGACTCTTCATGAATGGGGATTGAAGTCCCCCACTCTCTCCACGTTTTCTTTGATGGATTTCCTAGATAGACAACCTTTGTGCCGTTAATTATATGGCTGGTTTTGTGTATTTTATTTTCTAGTCTTGTTTTGCTTTGCTGTTTTTCTTTATTTTGTTTACCATTTTGATTTTTAATATATTGCAATTACCTATGAAAAAAAAAAAAATCTTTCCTAGTCTTTGTGCACTTAAGAAACTTGGATTCAAAGTTCAAACAGATTGTCAAACTGAATGTGTTTTCATTATTAGGACCAGTACTTTTAATCAGATCTTGGTGCTCAAAATTGTAACATTTATCTCTACTTTTTTGTGTGGTGGGTGAAGATGACACACAATTAGCAGCAGCTGAAGTGGTTGAAATTGCATGCTGGCTTTTCTATGACTTTCCTGGCCTTTTCTATCAATTTTAGGCCCAGTCATTGTAGCTTCACTCCTTGTATATCACCTGCAAGGTTTCTCTGTAAATTATTCAGAATCCATAAGCAAATAACTAAAGATAACAACAAACTTTAAAAATAAAAATAAATAAAAGATGAAAGAAGAGAGAAATGAGATAGGGAATACAGATTTGCCACACTTTGACCCCTTGAATAAATGACTATGAAACCTCCTTTAGTCCATTAACCCTCATAAAATTTATAAGAAATAAACGAAAAACAAAAGTTCTGTATTACTGACTAGAGAAGGGGAGATTAGTCTTCCAAGATTATGTACTTGCTCTACTTCAATACTTTCTGCAAAATAAATCTCAATTCTTCTCAGGTTCCCTTCCTTATTTAGCAGAATTAATAACACCTGGATCCACATTATTAATAGACCTAAAAGATTATTCAATCAGCTGGATGAAAAATTAAATTTTGAAGTTTTCATCCACTCCCAAGCCAACAGAAGTTTTAGTTGGTTTGTTTTCTCAATTTTCTAATCCCTTCTAGTGTATAAAGTATTGATTCAATCCAAGAAGTGTATTATTCATGCCAATTGTCCCCTCCTTCCTCCCATTGTTCCAACAGCATTTTCTGAACTGTAACTTAGAAAATGAAAAAAAAAAAAAAAAATTGATAATCCATTATGTTTTCAGGAAATTATTTTTGCATGATTGGTTTTGGTAGTAGCTTTTTAGTCAACTGAGGAAAGCCTTCTATGAAATTATTTTTGCATGATTTGTGTTGGTGTAGTAGCTTTTCAGTCAATTGAGGAAAGCCTTCATGAAATCTTCTGCTCATTTTCCAACATTTGAGACCATTTCATTTTGAAAGCGGAAAAGCATCTTTCAGTGGTTGGTTGCCACACCAACAATCATGCCAAAAGGAATAAGGTTCCCTACACTAACCTCAAACCAAACATGCGGATTGACCGAACATCTCCCCACCCGTGGATAGATTAATGCTTCTGAATTAATTAATAGAAAGTAATCTCACCAACCACACTGATTACTGCAAATTTTTGAATTATCTGAAACAATTATGAAAGTCATGATTCCCAATGAATTTTTTTCAAAATCAAAATTTTTATGGCAATTTGGAATCAATATTGAAATGGTTGCTATTAGAGCTTGCGTTGATGCCCATTGATAAAAACATACACATTCTTTGTCTCAACATCTCTTTTAAAGTTCACTTATACATTGGCCTTTTTAATTTCGTGAGCTGAAACTGCAACAGTGCATAAATCAGTTCTTGTGCTTAAAAGCTCTCTGACATTTGGCAATAGATTTTGTTGATTTGGGCTGGTTAATGATTGCTGTGTTTATGTGTGAATTGTGGGTGGCAGAAGGTCTTGTTGATTTTTGTTTTCATATTTGGGTTGGGAGGTCAGTTTAAGTGGATCATATGCAGGGGCTAGTGAGTCACTGTGTTTTGTAGCCAATGTACATGTCTACATAACCAAAACTTTTAGTCTATGTATAGGCGTGCGTGTCAACTCCACACACGTGTCCATATAATGCCAAAACAATGTATATAGTTAGATTGAGTACAACCAAATCACTGAATTGTTGTTTGATTCTTTTTTATATGAAAGTCATTTTGTGCATATGGTGTTATTGACCTTCTCAAGGTTTACTATCATATATAAGTATATATGTTATATAGAGAGACTAACAATCTATAAGTTAGCTGGAGGAAGGACTCATTAAATCTAACACTAGTCATGTTCCAGCAATTTAGATCTTATGTAATAAGCAATATAGTTTTTCTGTTTTGTCTCTATAAAATTGATGAACTTTTTTACCTATTGAATGTTCCTAACATGGCTAATAAAATTCATAATTTCTGATTGTTAAATCTGTACTAATGTTAAGAAGAGTTTAGCATTTTGGACATGCAGCGTGCTTGCCAATGTATTGGGTATTTGTAAATATATCCTTAACTTTAAAATTTTGAAATGAACACCTTGATTTGGTGTTAACTTTCAATTTTTATCTTATAGTCTATGTTAGTGTAAAAATCAACAGTTTAGTGGGAAACAAAACGCTCCAAAATAGCATTTAAATGACAAGTCCCAGAAAACCCATCATAATCTATGTTGTAAACCCAATGACCCCATATGTTAAGAAAACAAGACTTTAGCCTATAATTTGTGAAATTTACAACACCTTGACAAAGTACGGCTACCTAATATAGTTAGACGCATCCATGGTTCAAGGAGCTCTTAAAAGCACTATGCTAGTAGTTGGTAGTGTGTAATACACATTTGCAGCCTAATGAGTTTGTTTATAGATAAAAACTTCAACTAAACAACTCTTAAGATATTCTATCATTATGAACCACTTGATTTTAATGCACATCATCATCTTCCACTGTTGTAGAAAACTAAACCGTAGCACCAAGCCAAGGAAGGGTGCTTACACATCTATTGTGAGAGGAACCTCTTTGATTCTGCACTACCTCTTTGATATGCTTGTTGCATCAACCTCTTTTCTACCTGTTCCAGCTCCTGTATTGGCTTAACCATAGCAGCAACCTCTATGAAAATGGGAAAGAATCAGAGGGTTGAAAGGTTAGGAGCACCCACACGTTTGATTAATTCAGAAGTCAAGCAAACACTTGACACCCATTCAAAAAAATTGATGAAATAAGAAATAGCCTATTTTCTTTCTATAAATGATAAAAAGGATGCATTAATCTTCATTATATTAGTAAGAGGTAGAGTGCAATGAACATTTTTTGAATTAAGACACAATATCCACTGTTGGCCTTTTGCAATACACAAGAATCTCAACAAAGAACAAAACTTTTTTTTAAAATTATAGAGTCAAAAATCATGGCAAACCTCATTTGTGACCATCCCACAATTCGTTGCTAGCAAGGATAAGAAACTCAAGGGAGAAGCATGGAAAAATGCACTTTTCACCAAACTAAATGTATCAATTAGGAGAACTCTCTTAAATAGGGATTTGTAATAATATTGGACTATTGTCAGTAGACAACATTCCTCTAGCAGAATGCTAATACGCAAATGTAGGTGTGTTGATAAATGCCAAAATAAAATTTACATTTTCAAATTAACATTGGTTGGTGGGATATCGAAAATGGTTTAAACAAGGGTTAAAAGCTGCTTATATTTTTTGTTTTTTTTTTCCCTAATTTCTTTTGGCTGGGATGGTAAAAAAATAAAAATAAAAGTAAAGGCACATTCAAATTTACTTAGTTCTTTAAAACATAAGAAATATATAAACATTCCATAGAACCAAAGAGTGAGAATATCTGTGGATTCTAGTTAGCTTAACTGGTAAAATCTCTAATGGTTATATAAGAGATTTAGGATTCAAGCGAACGCCATAGGTTGAAACTTTCTCTCTCTCTCTCTCAAAAAAAATAAAAAATAATAGTGAGAATATCTTGTACAGTAACTAAAGGACCAATCATTCATTAATGAGATATACATTTGCTTGAAGCCGCACTATCAGCTTAAGGTGAAGTGGCCCAATGCGTTACTAAGGGTACGTTTGGTACACTCAATGGGGATTACGACAAGAATTGTAATCTTTATTACTAGGAATAAAATGTGTTGTAATGTAATAACTAAACCTATTCATTAGTTTGGTTGTGAATTATAACATTAGAATGAAACATAACATTTATTTTATGAAATTTCTTACTCATACAATTATATCTCCTTAAAAATTGTTATTTTTAAATTTAAGAGAGATATGTGTTATTTTTTATGATTTTTTATTTTTATAATTGTTAGATGTATATGGAAAGTTTTTTTATTTGAAAATATATTAAAATTTGAAATTATTGCATTTACTAAGGAATAACTAATACAACATTTTAAAGAGGAAAAATTATTATTCATTTTGAAGAATAGCTATTCATAAGGAATGATTATTCATTGTAATAAAAACATAACCAAACTAAAGAATAACTAAACCATAGGAATGATTATTACATTACAACATCTATTACAGTCTACCAAACATGCCCTAAGAATGCCCATATTCTTGTAATTGAGATAAACCTTTGATACATCCCATGTAAAGGTTAAAATCATTTAAAAAGGGTATGTTCTCTCTATTTCCTTATGTTTACTGTTTTGCTTTGAAGTTGACTAATTGTTCATGATTTGTTCTCCTCTCTGCTTCTTCTGCTTCTTCTTCTTCTTCTTTTTGGTTGCTGTATATATATTACCATATTCTTTGGTTAATGATATCCAAAGAGTTTTGTGACAAACCATTAATTCATATTTAACAGATCTCACTGCATAGCTTCTATGTATCTTCTACTTTTAGCTCTATATTGTGGTTCTTCCATGATGGTTGAATTTCTATTAGCACATCAAATATGTCTCAGAAAATTCAAAAAGTATTTTTTTTTTTAAGGATTTCGTTTGAATTATCACTTCTTATGTTTTCATATTTTCTAATAATATTTTATACTTATCTAATCCTTATCAAAACGAAAATACAATTAGTAATAACCAAATTGGTATGAATTATGAAAAACCAAAACAAATAAATATTTTTAATATAAAATTTAAAACTAATGAGTAACTGCATAAAATATAATCATCCAAAACTAAAGCATATCTCAATATTACAAATAATCTATCAAAATTTGTTAAAGAAAATAAGTCACAACAGCTAATAAGTTTATATACTTAGAGTTTGAAGGGTATATTGGTAAAATGTTATTTAATTAAACGGGCCAAACAAGCTAAATGGGTTCCATGGATTGGACACTAACTCAACCTGTTTATTAAAAGATTCAGTCGTGTCAATCAAATATGACACTAACTCATTAAGTCTCAACCCATAACCTGCTAATTTTGTGTTGGGTTCACGGGTTGTGTCCAATAAGCCACACAACAGTCTCTGTTTAATATTCCTCCCAAACTTTCCTATCTCCTTTTTGATTCTCTTCTTTGAGCTCAATTTTGGTATCTCCCATGCAGGTGTGTCCCCAATTTTACTACACCAAATCCCAGCAACTGGAATAGATGAAGGTAGGTTTATAATGGGTAAGGAAAGTCTTGGGCCAAGAGTGAGGAGTTCAAAAGGCAAAAGATCCCTTATATTGGGCCCTACACTATTCAGTTGGGTGTCACTTATTGGGCTATCTAATTGGTCCAATAGAATAGACCCATTGTTCTCCGTTTGGGGGTTTAGAAGTCTAGGCCCATTACTGGAATCCCTCAATTCAAATTTGAATCTTCCCCTATCTTGGGACTCAGGTATGCAACCCTTTTTCTAGCAATGGCACTGCATGGCTTTAGGTTTGCTTTCACTTAAACTGTCCAGATTGAACATAATTGTTGTAGTGTCACTCTCTGAATTTGAAGCTTCAAAGTGGGGGTGGGTACTCTGTCCATTTGTAATGAAATGACCATTACCTTCATTCTAGGTCCATTGAAGGTTTGAGTCTTATGGAGGTTACCATGGTGATCTAGTTGAAAAGGAAGCATTATTTGTTCCATTACCTAAAGGGTTGTGTTGGTAGATAACAAGCACGCAAATTGTTGGTGTTTTCACTTGTATTAGTACTAGTATCTTTTGAGGCCAATGATACTATTACAAATAGGTGGGTAATGAGTAGATTCATGGATATGGATAAAAATTGCTACCCTACTATTATAGTAAGTGCTCTCTGTATCTGTCTTTGATATAGTAAATGCTCTCTAATATTATGTGTTTCACGCTATTTTTCTTTTATTTTCCTTTGAATAAATAATTTCGTGAGAATCTGAGATAGAAGGAGATATATAATACCTTTTTTTTTAGAATCATATATGTTACCTGATTATAGGCATAAAGCCCATTTAATTTGCTAAAGAATTAAGAGTATATCAGAAAGTATTGGATCTATGACGTACGTAGGGATGGCAATGGGGCGGGGCGGGGCCGAAGGATGGGGTCTTCATCCCCGCCCCGCATAGTTTTGTCTTGCCCCATCCCCGCCCCGCCCCGCATGACGGGAAAAATTTTATTGCCCCATCCCCGCCCCTTGGGGCCCCGCGAAGCCCCGCCCCACCCTACAAAACTTTACTTCTTATTGATTTGTCCACAACTATTACATTTTTTTTAATTAAAACCTATTTCATTAATAAAAATATACTTGAAATTACAAATAAATTCATCCCATCAAATCAAACTAATTTTTAGCAAAAACTAAATAATATTATCCAAGTGTTTAACAAGATAATATCACAATAAAAACAAAAATCTCATAGTACAAAATCAATGATTCAAAGGAATATAAATTTGTTTCTAATAAAGACAAAAGAAAACATTAAAATTGGTACCTTATTTACAACTTTGCTAGAGAGAAAAGAGAGGCATAGAACCATGTTAGATAGAAGTAAATAAATTGATAGTATATTTGTTTAAATAGTAGGGTTTTAGAGTATGAAAAATTTATAATTCAACCCTTATCAATGTGGGAGGGGTGGGGATGGGGCGGGGCGGGGCGGGTCTAAAAAGTCTAAACCCATCCCCGCCCCGCCCCATGATGCGGGGTTAAAATCTCACCCCATCCCCGCCCCACCACCTTTGCGGGGCGGGGAAAACCCGCACGGGGCGAAGCGGGGGAGGGGCGGGTCAAGCAGGGCGGGGCAAAATTGCCATCCCTACACGTACGTTTAAGCTTAATCTATTAAGAACCAATTATGAGTTATCTAGTCTTTCATACTATACAAGTACAACCATAAGATCCGCGCGCAACTATAGTTTTACTCAAAGGGGATCCCTTGGAATCTCATTTGATTATTTATTATCCATGCTCAAAAAAGGTAAATTCCAAAAATCTCCCCCGAGGTTTGAGGAAATATCAAACATATCCAAAAGTTGTTAAAAATGACCAATTTGCTTCTTAAAACAGACTGCGTGTATTGTCGTTTGTTCACTCTCTCCAAACGATTTTTTTTTCCATGTTCTCTGTTTGTTCACTTTCTTCTTTGTGCCATAACATAAACGCCTCTTTCTAAGCTCAAACTAGTCCAAAAGATATACACAAAACATGTATTTTGAGAAAAATTACAGCAAAAAATCACTAAACTAGTACCCATTTTTCAAATCAAAACCATACATTCTCGTTAGAAAAAATAAAAATTTACATTACATTCCAAAAACAAAAATCCTCCCTCCATCAAACTAAGATCAACCCAATTAGATCTAGTATCACACAAGGCAATCAAACATAGATCAACTCAACCAATCAACCATCCAACATCTAACCTCAAATAGATCCGTTTACATCACACCTCAAACAGATCCAAAAAATAAAATAAAATTCAAAACAAAACCCAGACCCATTAGTGAGCATCGTGCGACCCAGCAATTGTTGGCTACCACAGCACCACCCATCACTACCCACCCATCGATTTATATTTCTTTTGGATAAATAGTCGATCCGTCTATGTTTTTAGTTAAGTACTACATAAACTTGTTATGCATGTTTAATTTGTCTAATAAAACGATACAATGTCATTTTTGTAGCCTAAATTTTTTAAAATAACTAAAAAAAATTTAAAACAAAAGTAAATTACAATAAAATCAAAAAAAAAAAAATATGAAAATGATGTGGTATCATTTTATTAAACGAACAAAATATGCATGAAAAATTTATGTAACACTAAATGGAAAATATGTATCAATGAGCTACTAAAGCAAAGAAAATAAAACTTTAAAGTGTAAAAGTCAAATAAACTTTTAGTGTAAAATCCAAAAAGTCTCAAATTTTTAGAAATGTAGTTTAAACTATAGTCTATAAAATATAAATAAACATTTTTAGTTGTCAATTTATGAAGTTTAACTTTTAAGAACTACTTTCTCAACAAAAAAAAAAAAAAAAAATCTTTTAAGAATTATAAAAAGTTTAGGGGCAAAATATTTTTCATCAATTACAATTATATTCAAAATAATTGACAAATGTGCTGAGTAAATCCAATAAAAAATTGACAAATGTGCCATGCATCAGCAATGTTCAACAAACTTTAATTAAGTTACGTGAACTTGGTTAGCTATTCTTTATAAGCTTTTGAAGTAGATATATAGCCCGTTGGTGTCATTTCCCTTTCATCCTTGTGTGAACCAAAGGAAAAACAATAAACTTCGGGCAGTGTGTTAGTTGACTCAGTCCACTTGCCATTGCCTTTTGATTTCCCTTGTTTTAATTGCAATACGTGAATCTGAATGTTCTTTCACCTGCTTTTTGATAAGAGAAATGCTACGTCTACAATATTTCTCACAATATTCTCACAACAAATTCTAGTTGGTAAATTGTTATTTGCTATTATTAGTGGGTAAGAAAGTAATTTCAGTGTTAGATTTAAATTTAAAACCTGTAACAACCTGCCAACTAGGATTTGTTGTGAGAATGTTGTGAGAAATGTTGTGAACGTAGCATTTCTCTTTTGATAAATGATTTAATTCACCATATTGCCAAAGGAAATTATCAGCCAAACGGCAATGCCACACCATTTTGTAAAACTTACTAATAGAATTGTATTGATTCATTTATAATGATTATTGTACTCGTTAGGGATGTTCACCAATCTGCATGACCGCTCTTAAGCATCACTACTACAAGTGGCAGTGAACCGCACCACATTGTACGGTGTGGTGTGCAACTTTATAACAAGAAAACTATACAAAATTGCAGCACTTTGTACCTATATATATATATATATATTAAATATATATTAATAACTTAATTTTATATGAAGAGGTCAACCTAGCGTTAGTGTGTTCCAACTTCATGTTAAAAACTTCTTCGTTTTGGTCAAATACAAAATCAAAGTTCAAAACCTCACTCACTTCTTCATCTCATACTCTCACTCTTCTCTCATGATACTCTCTCACTCTTAGTAAGCATAACTAGTTGTCTATATGGTACACTTGTTAAGCATTTTTGTGTTACATGTTTATTTGTTTAACATGTATAATTGTATATGATTTAGTGTCATGAATTATTTTTTTGTTTTGTATATATTGGTGGTACTTTTGGTTTACCATAAATCTATCATGGATTTTTTTTTTCTATCTTGTATATATTTGTGTAACTATTTTTGTTACATATGTTATATATTTTATTATTTTTTGAAACTTACTGTCATATTTTCATGGTTATTAATACTAAACTAGTAATTGGTCATCACATCTTGAAAGATATACCAGCCTAAAACTGACCAAACTGCACTGTACTTATGACCACAAAACTGAGGTGCAGCATGGTGCTAAAAATGGCCAAAAACTGCACCATGAACATCCCTAATCCTCATTGAAGCTTCCAATATACATTATTTATGGTCAAATGCATTAAGTAATATATCCTTCTCACTTAAGTCTTCTACCTTGGACCATCACTGTGTATGCGTTTTCAAGAATATATTCAATACATATTAAGAACTGATACGCTAAAATGCACCCACACATAAGAGGCATTTTTTCGACAATGACCATGAATCTTTCGTTCCAAGTGATGCAAATACATCATTAATTATTTAAACATGCCGTTGTAGTAATCAACCATACCCTAAGACAAATTTTGAAAAGGAAACTATGAATTCTCATTGAAATGTTAACTTTATTACAATCGTGTTCCAAGTTGGAAACTAATAAGTTCATAGTCTGTTTGGATCCCTTAGATTTGGATTTGGATTTAAAGGGGCTTAAATCCAAATCTTTTGTTTGGGAAGTTTAAAAAAGGTCAAGGATTTGGATTTGATAAATCCACCAAGAATTTTAACTATTTAGAATGCTTGGATTTGAAATAACTCCTAAAATTAATGTTATTTTCAAATATATTAATTCCAAATCCAAATTCAAGTTATCCAACGCAACTAATGATGAAAAAACATAAATTGTTCACTTTCTTGCCTAAGATCTCTGAGGATAAGATTTTCGGACAAGTGGGAAAATTAAATAGTAAAAGAAATATAGGAGTCGTGTCCATTTTGTGTGCTATGAAAAGAAAACATCATTTATCTACTCTTTTATTCTAACATTATGCTTTGACAAGCACTTTGTTTCAAAGGCACCAATCAAATAATGTAAGGGACAAAGCACGTAGGAACCGAAACTATGAGGTGACTATCTGTTTTTTTTTTTTTAATGGAAAGCAGGGTACTACTTTTATTTATAAGAGCATTTTTACAAGTGTAGCTATCCATGAGACATTTCCTAAGGGTCCAACTTTCATATCCCAAACAAATAAGTCGTACGAAAAAGAGGGACAACTGTTAAATTCTTTTGCTATATTTGTCTTCTCACGTGTAGTTTATTTGCACATCCGTAAAATCCGTTGATTTTACGGTAATATGAGGCGACAGTATGAAAGGACTGTTTACAACGAAAAGTTTTTAACAGCCTGTTATGATTTTTTTTTTTTTTAATAGCTCATCATTTATCACTAAATTTCTATCACTCATCACTCATTACTCATCACTCATCACTTATCACTCAAAATTCCCTAACTCCCTACACCCCATCTGTTTGGCACCATCACCCAGTTATCATCACTCAATATTTTTCAACTATTTGTGGGTCCTATACTTGTCATTCAGTACAGTTTTTTTTTTCAGTGCCCAGATCACCCGAGAAATAAAAAAAAGAAGAAGAAAGGAAACGCTGAAACCCAGAAGAAAGGAAAGAAAAAAAAAAAAAAGAAGAAGGAAGAAGACGTTGAAGAAGACACTGATCAGAAGAAAGGAAGAAAAAAAAAAAAAAAAGGAAAAGAAGACGCTGATCAGAAGAAAGGAAGAAAAAAGAAAAAAAAAAAAAAAAGAAGAAGGAAGAAGACGCTGAAGAAGACGTTGATCAGAAGAAAGGAAGAAAAAAAAAATAAAGGAAGAAGACGCTGAAAGGAAGAAAGGAAGAAAAAAAAAAAAAAAGAGGGAAGAAGGAAGAAGACGTTGAAGAAGGCAGAAAAAAAAGGAAAAGAAAAAAAAAGAGGAGAATGAGTCAAAAGTTGCGGCTGTGGGTCCCTTTGTGTAAGTTTAATTACAAAAATGCCATTGAGTATGAGTTATGGAAACTGAAAACAACTAAAATGTGTTTTCAGTTTCCATAACTCATCATTAAAAAATCAGAGAATTGAGTGATGGAAACAGAGTTATGGAAACAAAGAAGGAAGAAGGAAGAAGACATTGAAGAAGGCAGGAAAAAAAGAAAAAGAAAAAAAAAAAGAGGAGAATGAGTCAAAAGTTGCGGCTGTGGGTCCCATTGTGTAAGTTTAATTACAAAAATGACATTGAGTTATGCGTTATGGAAACTGAAAACAACTAAAATGCGTTTTCAGTTTCCATAACTCATCACTAAAAAATCAGAGAATTGAGTGATGGAAACATAGTTATGGAAACAGAGTTATAGTGCTCCCAAACAGACTTTGAGTTATGGGTCCCACCATTTTTGAGTTATGAGTTATAGAAACAGAGTTTTGAGTTATGGAAACTAGAAATCCAAACGGCCCCTAAGAGTTCAAATAAGTAAAAAATAAATGATATTTAAGGAGACACTTTAATTTTAGGGCGAAAATAAACTTTTAGTCTTTGCATTTTGGGCTGATTTTCATTTTGGTTCTTAAATTAATTTTGCTAGTAATATGGTTTCTAAAAAATGAAAATCAATTCTATTTTAGTCCTTGCCGTCAACCCACTAACGGAAACCTCATACGTGGCAAACGAAGTGCCCTACTTACTGATGTGGCCATTAAAATATTATTAAAAAAATGATTTGGAATTTTTAAATATCATGTCAGCATTTTAATTAAAAAGAATTTTTTTTAAAAAGCCAGATTTCTCAATTTTAATTTTAATTAAAAAAATAAAAAAAAAATTTTACCTTTTTTAAGTTGTAAAGATTGAAGCTCAAGCTCTCATCGTGTTCTCATCTTTTACTCTCTCACACACATGGAACCCAAGCTCTCCCATTCATTCCCAACAAGAACACATCTCTCGGTCTCAAAAGCCAAACAGCATGACCACTCAAAATCAAGATCAAGAGAACCCACAATCTCATGATCCCTAATCCAACAAACCTTAACCATTTAAATTGAAGACCCACAAAACCCATCCTACAATCAAACCACAGCAATCCAAGGCAAACCAACCCCATTCTTTGAGTCAGTTTGTGTAAATCTCAACCGTGCCGATTTAGCTCGGGCATTGAGGCTGCCTTTTTCGGTGAAGAAGAGCGACGCTGCTTCGGTGTTTTTGGTGAACTCACTAGGGTCGATGGAGGAGATTGGGTTTGTGGACGATTTGGTGTCCAATTGGATTCTTCTCCACCACACATTGCCGATCTGACCCAAACTCTCTAATATCAAAATCTCATCTCCGCTCAAAACCTTACACCCGATATTGACCAACGGTGAACAAATCAAGAGGCTAATCTTCGAGGTTTTGATCATGAAGGCCATGGGGTCATGATGCTGTGAAAACAATGGGAAAAATTTGGAGACTTGCATGTGTGTGTTGTGAACACGGATCAATGGTTGGGTCCGTTGATGATTTTGGCTTGGGTTGTAATTTGGGTTTCATTTGTGTTTGATCTCTATTTGTGATTTGGGTCTCTGTTTGTGTTTGGTCTGTATTTTTTTTTTTTTCGTTTGTGTTCTTATGATCTGGCTTTAAGTTATTGGTTGCTAGGTTTGTGTTCTTGTAATTTGGGTCTGATTTCTTGGTTGCTGGGTTTGTGTTCTTGTAATCTGGGTTTGAGTTCTTGGTTGCTAGGTTTGATCTGTGATGTGCATGAAATATAGATAATAAAGAACTCTTATATCTACATGTTTAGCCTTACTTTTATGCTATTTTGTGATTGATTATAAGTTATCCTTGTCTTATAGATATTGATGGGGAAAATACCACTTGAAGGTGCCGTCGCCCTTCGAGTGGATGACGGCACCGTAGGGGTGACGGCACTGCTCCATTCATCATACCCGACCGTCTCTCCAGCCGGCTCCGACGGCGTCATCCACGCGCCGACGGGGTGAACGGGTGACGGGGGAAAGCTAAAAGGACTGACATGCCTTGCCAGGCACGCCACCACACGGGTAGATATCTTGTACCCCACGCTAAAGGGAATGGCTCCGGTGAGGAAAGGATTCCGTAAAGAACACGCTTTAGGGGATGGCTCCGATCAGAGGTTATCTCCTCCGACACGCCAAAGTCCCAGCTCTACACCACTATAAATACCCTCGACCCTCATGAACAAAGGTACGCATGCTTCTATCCCGACTCTGGCACTCTGGAGTTGTGAGCAATACTAACTTGACCGTCGGAGGGTCGTTGGCCGGTACCACGCCGGTACTTCCCTTTGAGGTTCTTTTTTACCTGTGCAGATCCATTCCGAACGCGAAGACCTTGCGGCTCACTGAGGGTGGATTTCGGCATCATCAGTTGGCGCCGTCTGTAGGGAAGACACGTACGTAAGCTGCGTTCTGTGCTTTCCGGACAAAGAGTTGCATGGTACTCACGCGTTCAAGGGTTACCACAATGAACGACCAAGGCAACGAACAACGTACCACGGCCCTCGAGAGACAAGTCCAGACTCTGGTGACCGCGGTGGAACGCCTCACAAAACATAACAATGACTTGGAAGAGCAGCTATTGCGAAGGAACGCGACGGCTGGCAACCATGGAGAGAATGAGGAAGATAGCGCCCAGGAGAGAGATCATGGAGGCCCGGAAGGGAGCAACGCATTGACCCAACCCGAAGGGCAGGGGACAAGCCGTCCGTCGGCAGCTAACAATGATCCACCCAGCGCTACCGAGGAGATGCGGTTAATGAGGGAGCGTATGGACTTTATGATGAACGCCCTCAAGGGACGAGTGTCTAGCGACCTTGACGACCTCGTCCACCGTACAGACTCTCCCTTCACCACGCACGTCATCATGTTCCCCACGCCGCCGAAGTTCCGCATGCCCCAGATAGAAAGCTACGATGGGTCCAAAGATCCACTAGACCACCTGGAGTCCTTCAAGACGCTGATGCACTTGCATGGAGTGCCGGACGAAATTATGTGCCGGGCTTTCCCGGCGACGCTAAAGGGGGCGGCAAGGACTTGGTTCGGCAGGCTGACACCCGGCTCTATCAGTACCTTCAGAGAGCTGAGTGCTCAGTTCGCTACGCACTTCATCGGAGGACACAGGTACAAGAAATCCACCGCATGCTTGATGAACATTAGACAGCGGGAGGATGAGACGCTCAGATCCTATATAGCCCGCTTCAACAGAGAGGCACTTTCGATCGATGAAGCGGACGATGAGATACAGGTCGCCGCTTTCACCAACGGGCTCAAGGAGGGCAAATTCTTGTTCTCTCTATACAAGAATGACCCGAAGACGATGTCAGGTGTATTTTACAGGGCAACGAAGTATATGAATGCGGAAGACGCATTACAGGCCCGAGGGGAGAGACCTCCCAAGAGGCGGGAGAGGCAGGATGACGTAAGACAGGATAAGGGGCGAAAAAAACCCCGGACAGAAGGCCGAGATAACAGGCGACCGCAACCCCCTGCCCGGTAAGTTCACAAGCTTCACTCCGCTGACGGCCCCGGTCGACCAAGTCCTGATGGAAATCAAAGACGAGGGGTCCCTGACATTTCCGGGAAAACTGAAGGGGAATCCCGATAGACGACCCAAAGACAAGTACTGTCGCTTCCACCGAGATCACGGCCACGACACCGCCGACTGTTATGACTTAAAGCAGCAGATTGAGGCTTTGATTAGACAGGGAAAGTTGCAAAGGTTCGTCAGCTGAGAAAGGACCGAAGCGCCTCGGCAGTAACAGGCCACCCGTAGGGACAATGAGCGCCCTAGACCGCCCATAGGAGACATAAGGATGATCGTCGGGAATACGGCCTCCATCGGATCGACAAAAAAGGCTCGGAAAGCCTATCTCAGGGCAGTGCAGAACGTCCAGGCGGCAGGCGTCGCCCAGAAGAAGCCGCGCGCTAGCAGTCCCACTATTGAATTCACGGAAGAGGACGCCCAGTGTCTTCATCATCCGCACGACGATGCCCTTGTTGTCAACGTCCGGGTGGGAGATTATAACACATACAGGGTCTTGATCGACAATGGTAGTTCCGCGGACATCCTCTATTACCCGGCGTTTCAACAGATGCGGATCGGCAAGGAATGCCTGTCACCTACCAACGTTCCGCTCATCGGGTTTGGGGGGACGAGAGTTTACCCCCTCGGCGCCATCACCTTGCCAATCACAATCGGGAAGCATCCCCAGCAAGTCACTAAAGATGTCACCTTCCTCGTCGTCGACTGTTCGTCCGCCTACAATACTATCATAGGGCGGCCCATCCTCAACGCTTGGAAAGCCGTAACATCGACCTACCACCTGATGGTCAAGTTCCCCACCGAGGATGGAGTGGGGGAGTTATGGGGAGACCAGGTGGCCGCGCGAGAATGCTACGTAGCAATGGAAGAAGCGGACAGCCACTTGCAAGCAATGAACATAGAGCAGCGGGTGGAGGCAGAACCCGCCGAAGAGCTCGATGAGATAGCACTCAACGAGTCCAGGCCAGACATAATCACCAGAATCGGCGCTCTCGCTAGCCCTTCGGCTCGCCAGGCGCTCGTGACTTTCCTCCGAAAAAACCAAGATGTGTTCGCCTGGAGTCACGAAGACATGCCGGGAATTGACCCTTCAGTCATGGTGCACAAGCTGAACGTGTCGCCCACTTTCCGGCCAGTCCGTCAGAAGAAGCGGGTGTTTGCCCCGGAACGAGACCGGGCGGTGGCAGAAGAAGTCGGTAAGCTACGAGAGGCGGATTTCATCCGAGAAGTGTACTACCCCGATTGGTTGGCCAATGTGGTGATGGTCAAGAAGGCTAGCGGGAAGTGGCGCATGTGTGTGGACTTCACAGACCTGAACAAGGCGTGCCCCAAAGATAGCTACCAACTCCCGCGAATCGACACACTGGTGGACTCTACCGCCCGACACCAGCTACTGAGCTTCATGGATGCCTTCTCAGGGTACAATCAAATCCGGATGGACGTGGCTGATCAGGAGAAGACCTCGTTTGTCACCAGCCAGGGTCTCTTCTGTTACAAGGTAATGCCATTCGGATTGAAAAATGCGGGTGCCACATATTAGAGACTCATGAACAAAATGTTCGTCGACCAAATAGGAAGGAACGTTCAAGTATATGTTGACGACATGTTGGTAAAGAGCAGAAGGAAGGAAGACCACTTGAGAGACCTAGAAGAGACATTCGACACGCTCCGTTCCTACAACATGAAGCTCAATCCGGCAAAGTGTGCGTTTGGAGTGGCGGCGGGAAAATTCTTAGGCTTCATGGTGTCCCAAAGGGGGATCGAGGCCAACCCAGACAAGATTCGAGCCATAGTGGAAATGGCGCCCCCAAAGAACACCAAGGAGGTACAAAGCTTGAACGGGAGAGTAGCCGCCCTGAACCGGTTTGTATCAAGGGCGACAGATAAGTGCCTACCCTTTTTCCGCACACTGAAGAAGTCTTTCGAGTGGACGGGCGAGTGCCAAAGGGCGTTCGAGGAACTGAAAGCCTACCTCTCTTCACCCCCGCTACTGAGCCCCTCGCAACCAGGGGAAGAGCTCTTCCTTTACCTGGCCGTCTCCCTGGCGGCAGTCAGTACGGCCTTGGTCAGAGAAGAAGACAAAGTCCAGAAGCTTGTGTATTACGCCAGCCGGGCGTTCCACGGAGCAGAAGGGAGATACCCACCTATGGAGAAGCTCGCCTTCGCCCTAATCACTGCAGCCCGCAAGCTCAAACCGTATTTTCAAGCTCATATGATAGTTGTCCTAACCGACAAACCCTTGCGGCGGGCAATGCACAACCCCGAAGCGGCAGGTCGCCTGGCCTTATGGGCGATCGAGTTGACCGAGTTCGACATCAGGTACCGCCCGCGCACCGCCATGAAGGGGCAGGCTGTCGCTGACTTTATCGCCGAATTCACAAGCGGGGAGGACCAGGGGGCAGACGAGCACCATTCATGGACCTTATACTCAGACGGATCGTCGACTAGACAAGCCGGGGGGATAGGTGTCGTGCTTCGCTCCCCTGAGGGAGATCAGATCGAATGCATGATTCGCCTAGATTTCCCCACCACAAATAATGAGGCTGAATATGAGGCACTGATAGCCGGGATCGACCTCGCCAAAGCAGCAGGGGCCACCAAAGTGGTTGCCTACTGCGACTCCCAGGTCGTCGTTAACCAAGTAAGTGGTGACTACGAGTGTAGAGGCGACAGAATGAGAATGTATCTCGATCAAGCGAAGAGAAGAATGAAGGAGCTAAGCGCCGAAGTGATCCAAATACCTAGAGAAGAAAATGAGCAAGCCGACCATCTTGCCAAAGCCACCTCTTCCGAACACATGCACCCCCCCGACAATGTGCTTTCCTTTGTGCAAATGACGCCACTAATAGAGCTTATCAGTGTGCAGGAGATAGGCTCCGAAGACAATTGGACCACGCCGCTAGTCTCCTACCTAAAGGATGGCGCCTTGCCAGACGAAGGAGAAGCCGCCAGAAAGCTGATGGTCAGGGCCGCAAGGTTCGTATTAATGGAGAGCGTCCTGTACAAAAGGGGTTTCTGCCGCCCGTACCTGAGGTGTTTGAACCCCGAAGAAGCCGACTATGTCATGAGGGAAGTCCACGAGGGAGATTGTGGAAACCACTCGGGATCTCGATCACTGGCGCATAAGTTGATTCGGGCTGGGTATTACTGGCCTACTATGCAGAAAGACGCCCAAGCCTACGTCAAAGCCTACGACAAATGCCAAAGGTTCAGCAACATTGTCTGACAGCCGCCCGCAGAGCTAACTCCCATGACAGCCCCGTGGCCTTTTGCTTCCTTCCGAGAGTTCTGCTCGCAGCTGGGGATAAAAAACCACTACTCCTCCCCCGCCCACCCCCAAGCCAACGACCAAGTCGAAGTGACGAACCGATCCTTGCTGAAGATTATCAAGACTCGGCTCGAGGGGGCAAAGGGGATATGGCCTGAGGAGCTACCCAGCGTACTTTGGGCGTACAGGACGACGGCAAGGACTCCAACAGGAGAAACTCCATTCCGGCTAACCTACGGAAGTGAAGCAGTCATCCCGGCCGAAGTAGGACTCTCGACCTACCGGGTGAACGCTTACGACGAAGGAAGGAATGATGAGGCATTGCGCCTATGGCTGGACCTAATTGACGAAGACAGAGCAATAGCTGAACAAAGACTTGAGCGGTACCAAGATCGCATGGCTGTGAGAGACCTCGCCCCCAGCCCCTCTTTTTTATAGGTGTGTTGGGCCAAACCCATGTGAATGGGTGGAGTCGTGTTATTGCCTCTCAAAATGGAGGTTCGACTAGTAATATTTTCCTCTTTAGATTAAGGGTTTTACAATGGAGTCGCCACTTATTTAATTATTGGAAAAATAAGAAAACCGTAATTGAAAAATAATTCCTCATTTTATTAATTTTAAATTGAATTTACATTGATCATAGGAAAATTACATGGCTTTGGTCCTAAGTACAATCTAAGATAAAGTACATGGCTTTATTTCCTAGTTACAATCTAAAAATTGAAAATTACAAGGATAAGCACTTGATCTACTAACCCTTGATCTAAGTTCGGAGGCTATGTTACAAGGTAGGAAGGTGTTAGGCACCCACCTTGCCCGGTGAAACCGGTCTTCTAGACTATGGTGGCCAACATTCATATCACATCATCCAATATGTCAATCAATCAATTTGAATTTAAAGTGTGTGCATGTGATAAATCCTAATTCAATTTATTAAGCATTGCATTTGGATTGAAAAATAAATTCTAGTGTATGTGTGTGGATGGTGATAACCTAGATTCAAGGATTCGAAAGAATTATGAAACAAACATGTTTTTCATATTTTTGATGTGAATTTAAGATCAAAACTAGTGTTTATGCATGAACATGTGATGAACAACCAAGAACATATGAAGAACATATAAGAACAATTAAGATCATTCAAACATATTCAAAGGAATTTAAATGATTATTATCATGCTTTAATCTTAAACTTTCATCATGGCAACACAAAAAACAATTAGGGAAAGAGATTATACCTTCATGCAAGATCCATATGGAGGATGAGGAGACTCTTGAGGGAGGTCCTAAAGGTGGATGAAAAGAAGAGTTAGGAGAGGAAGAGTGAGTCTCACTCAATACCTTGAGTCTCAAGAAGACCAAGATATGACAAGACTACTCAACTTCCTAGAACTCAAGAGAGGAGAAGAGAGGGGGTTTTTTTTTTTTTTTGTCTTGGAATGAAGGAGAGGGGGGTTTATATAGTAGTAGTGGAGAAAATATGAATGGAAGGCCATTAATGAGGGTTGACAAAGAATCATGAACCTAGACCTCATTTTAGCCTTTGGGGAAATCTGGTGCATTAAATGGAAAGATTGATAGGAGTGAGGAGCAAGCCAAAATTCGGTTTTCCCGTAGCTGCTGTAACAGCCTGTGGAGCCAATTTCGAAAAATCATATCTGACTCAATTCTAATCGGAATTGTTTCGTTCTTGTGCTCAAATTGAAGCCCCGGATGTCTAGTTTCTGGGAAAATTAATCTCATTCACAGATTCAAAATATTCTGAGAGATATTGATGAAATGGTGAGCAGAGGTCATTTGTTAGAAAATGGTTTCAGCACAATTAACATTAATAGGTCCCAAATTAGCTCCCAATTAACATTAAATGGCTCCAATCACTCCCATTTCAGACTTAATTGGCCCCAAATTTACTCTAATTAAAAGATAATTGCACAAATTACTCATTGAATAATTAATGCTTAACTATCTAATTAATTAAGTGTGCGCAACCTTACCATAAAATGTAGTCCTAACCAATCAAATTATGACACATCATTGGTCTCAAATTGATTATACTTATAACCAATCGAAATCAATTGTTCATAATCACATATAGTCGGACTCAACATGTGATAGTGCATCTCAGCCATTAAATCTTGATTTGATGATAACTTTCAATCTTGTGGTCCGATTAGGGCTTATGACCAGTCGATTTGATTGTTATAACATTAAGATCATTTTGGTGGAATGAGATTAAGGATCTAATGACCAGAATCAAGAAGTATATTTTCATGGAAAAATTACCCTTTTACCCTCCCGGTGAGGTTTAATGCTGGTTGCAAAATGGGGTGTCAACAGAATGCCCCTCATTGACAGAGCTTGAAAAGCGAATGTCAATGTATGAAAGAGACACCTGACTTTGCAATCAGTATTTAACCGTGGTGGATGTATGATGCATGCAGATAAGAATGCAGACCATTATGTAGTGGATCAAAATGTGGATCGAATCTCAAAGGAAATTGCCTACGTACCTCTTGGTGAGAGGATCAGGTCCAAACGTAGTTCATACATGCAGCTCTCTCTTTTTTCTTTTTTTTTTTCTTTTTTTTTTTTTTGGAAAGAAAAAGAGAAGAAAAAAAAAAAATGAGTACAAGACATGCTTACCAGTGGTGATCTTGAATTTTGAACGTGCTTCCTAGAGGTCCGCGGATTTGAATTTGGACGTGCTTCCCAGAGGTCCGATGGATTGAAGTTTGGACGTGCTTCCCAGAGGTTCGGTGGATTTGAATTTGGACGTGCTTCCCAGAGGTCCGATGGATTGAAGTTTGGACGTGCTTCCCAGAGGTCCGGTGGATTTGAATTTGGACATGCTTCCCAGAGGTCCGATGGATTGAAGTTTGGACGTGCTTCCCAGAGGTCCGATGGATGGATTTGAATTTGGATGTGCTTCCCAGAGGTCCGATGGATTTGAACTTGGACGTGCTTCCCAGAGGTCCAAGGATTTGGATTTTGGACGTGCTTCCCAGAGGTCCGATGGATTGAAGTTTAGATGTGCTTCCTAGAGGTCCGATGGATTTGAACTTGGACGTGCTTCCCAGAGGTCCAAGGATTTGGATTTTGGACGTGCTTCCCAGAGGTCCGATGGATTGAAGTTTGGACGTGCTTCCCAGAGGTCCGGTGGATGGATTTGAATTTGGACATGCTTCCCAGAGGTCCGATGGATTGAAGTTTGGACGTGCTTCCCAGAGGTCCGATGGATTTGAACTTGGACGTACTTCCCAGAGGTCCAAGGATTTGGATTTTGGACGTGCTTCCCAGAGGTCCGATGGATTGAAGTTTGGACGTGCTTCCCAGAGGTCCGGTGGATGGATTTGAATTTGGACATGCTTCCCAGAGGTCCGATGGATTGAAATTTGGACGTGCTTCCCAGAGGTCCGATGGATTGAAGTTTGGACGTGCTTCCCAGAGGTCTGATGGATTTGAACTTGGACGTGCTTCCTAGAGGTCCAAGGATTTGGATTTTGGACGTGCTTCCCAGAGGTCCGATGGATTGAAGTTTGGACATGCTTCCTAGAGGTCCGATGGATTTGAACTTGGACGTGCTTCCCAGAGGTCGAAGGATTGAAGTTTGGACGTGCTTCCCAGAGGTCCGATGGATTTGAACTTGGACGTGCTTCCTAGAGGTCCAAGGATTTGGATTTTGGACGTGCTTCCCAGAGGTCCAATGGATTGAAGTTTGGACGTGCTTCCCAGAGGTCCGATGGATTTGAACTTGGACGTGCTTCCCAGAGGTCCAAGGATTTGGATTTTGGACGTGCTTTCCAGAGGTCCGATGGATTGAAGTTTGGACATGCTTCCTAGAGGTCCGATGGATTTGAACTTGGACGTGCTTCCCAGAGGTCCAAGGATTGAAGTTTGACGTGCTTCCCAGAGGTCCAAGGATTGAAGTTTGACGTGCTTCCCAGAGGTCCAAGGATGGATTTGAATTTGGACGTGCTTCCCAAAGGTCCGACGGATTGAAGTTTGGACATGCTTCCCAGAGGTCCAATGGATTTGAGAGGCATTATTCATGCCGATGTTTGTGGGCCTTTTACCCTAGTACCTGCAAAATAAATATTTTTAATTAGTAATGGAGTTATTCATTGAAGGGACTTTGGCATACCTGGCGAATGCCCTTAGTTTAGGACATCTTCCATGCTTCGATAAATACTGAGGATGGACAATTGACTTGATGTTGCACCTTTGGAGAATATGGAAGAAGATAATAGCTTTCTGTCTTGAAGAAGAATTTAATGAAGATTTTTTTTTTTGGATGAATTTTTTTGAAAATTTTGGAAATCTTGAATTTTTTTTTTTTTTGAAAGCAACCTAAGAAGCACGAGCCTAATGCCCCTAGTCCCAAGGTTTTTTTGAAAATTCTCTCTTTTCTTTTTTTATATATTTTTTTGAAAGATATGGAAAACTTTTTCTTTTTATTTATTTATTCATTTATTTTTTTAAAAGAAATTGAAAATCTTTTTTTTAATCTTTTTTTGAGATTTGAAGATTTGTTCATTATCAAAAAGTGAAGAAGATGAAGAAAAGATAGAGTAAAAGTGATGAAGATTTATTCATGATTTTTTTTTTTTTTTTTTGAAAAACCTATCCTTTGAATGAGAATAACTTTGGCTGGAAGTTGATCTGGATTGCTAGACAAGTCCTTGCTTAATTCCTGCAAAAAGAAAATTTCAATTAGCAATGGATTTATTCATTGAAATAAATTGGAAGTGCTTACCCAATGCCCCTAGTTTGAGGCACATTCCATGCTTAGATTGAAGCTGAGTTCATTTGATGTTGCGGCCATTGGGGAACATGAAAGAAGATCACGGTCCGTCATCCTTGGTTCCTGCAAAAAGACTTTCTTTCTCTAGCTTGTTAGAAACCAATTATCATGAAAACATTTTTGGCCATTACCATTAGTGAAGACATGCTTGCAAAAAATGGATTGATGCCTCAAATGAAAACATGCTTTCATGCAAGAAGGACATATTCGCATACAATATAAATAGGCCAATGCCCCAAGTTTAAATATGCTTGATGCAACACAAATGGGCTTAACCTAACATGCACCCAAACAATTTTGTCACATTGTTTTGACTTTGTTCTTCAAGGTTGTTTGGGTGATTGGGACCGAACCTCTAAAAGGTTGCCTACGTACCTCTCTCATAGAGGATTAGGTCAAGACGTAGTTCAAGAGAACTAGATTTTGAAAAAGAATTTTTTTTTTTTTGAACAAGAGATGATCCTTTGAACAACCATTTTGACAAATCAAAGTGTTTAAGAATCAAACAAATCTCTTTGATTAGGAATGATCAAGATCATTAAACTCATGTAATCAAATTTGCTTCATCCTTTTGAACACCGTCAGATTAAGTCTTCAAAGGCAATCAAGAAATGAAATGTGATAATATTTATGAATCACATTGTTGGGAGTAAACAAGGAGAGTGCTTCTGGTTTGGAAGTTCTTTTGAGTCATTTTGAGGATTTGAGAAATTTTGTCCTTAGACATATCATCTTGTGGGGTTTGACAATTTTTAAGCATTTTTTCTTTTTAATTCAAGAGAAAAATATTAATAGAGTTTAAGATGCGCTTACAATTAGCAAGACTTCAAAGAGGTCTTTACTCATGGGTTGTAATGTAGGCCGGGTTTGGGTTATGAAATGAAAGATATAAAAGGCTCAAAATTCCCTATGATATTTCTCCCAAGTATGCATTACTCAAAAATCAAGTATTGGAGGAGTTTTTCCATTTCTTCTTTGTCATCTTCTCACTAGTCTTCATTGATCACTCCCAACAACAATCGTTTTTATGCTCATTCCTCTTGATTCATACCTCTAGACTTTCATCTTGTAAAACTCTGTTCTTTTTAGGTTGCATCCTCAAGTTTCCAATTTGGTATGATTTTCCAACCTTTTTTTTCTTTTCTTCTTTTTTTTCTTTGGCCCTAACTTTTGCCTAGACTGCCCTTTTGGGTTTTCAGACTAGCGGGCTTCTTCTTCTTTTTTTTTTTTTTTTTTTTTTGGCCCTAACTTTTGCCTAGACCACCCTTTTGGGTTTTCAGCCTAGCGGGCTTTTTTATTTTATTTTATTTTTTTTTTCTTTTTGGCCCTAACTTTTGCCTAGACCGCCCTTTTGGGTTTTCAGCCTAGCGGGCTTTTTTTTTTGTCTTTCATCTCTTGATTGAATGAAATTTTGGGGACATTTTGCTCTTCTTGTTTTTCTTAGCTTAATGATTTTTGGTCATTTTGATGCACTTTCTAGACTTCTTTCTTGCCTCGATACACTCTTTAGACTTCTTTCTTACCTCGATGCATTTGCACCTTTGTGTGCTTGATGAAATCTCTTTTAGATGAATCTTGTATTCCTCTTGGCATGATGAATTTTGGGCTCTTCAAACTTGAAGCACACTTTTTTTTTTCTCACATTGATGGAATTTCATTTATCTTTCCTTGATTGAGTGAAACCTCATTTTTCTTTGATGATCTCTTGTCTTTAGCCTAATGAATTCTCCACCTGTCTTTCATGTCTTCTAGGAGAGTCTTATCACTTAGCTTCAAAGTTACAAGGTTGAGTCCTCTTCAACATGAGATTTAAGTATGCATAACTTGATTGTTCCCACCCCAAGTTTAGATTTTAGTGGGTTCATGCAAAAAAAAGGCTAAATGTTTGAAGGCTCAAATGGGCTAGCAATGGATAATGAACATTCTAGGTAATAGAAAATAATTTGGTTTAACCAAAGATGGCCTCTTATCCCTAGTAATGCTTACTTGTAAGCATAGTGACTTAAGCTCTTTTAATAAATTCATCTTAAAAGAAAAAGTATGAATGCTCTAATGTTGTGAAACAAAAGACTTTTGAAAATTGGATCGAGTGCATGGATTCATGGGATTTTCTGATGGATGGATTCTTTTTGATTGCCTTTTAAGACCATTTCTTCTTATATTCTAAGTCAAGTAGCAAAAGTCTTTACATGGATCAAATGAAATTAATCATTCCTTAGTACAAGTTGATTGCTCAAGCCTTTAAACATTAAGATTTAGAAAATGTTTTGTCCAAGGGATCCTCATGTACCATTTTGAAAAGGAGACTTCTTTTTTTTTTTTTCCTTTTTTTTTTTTAAATCTTGAAAGAAAAAAAAAAATTGGGTCTTTTTGAAAAAGTCACTAGGAAGTTCAACGGTCCAAGTTCAAAGATTTTTTTTTTAAATGACTCAAAGGCCCAATGCCCCTAGTCCAAACACTTTCTCATTTGAAATTTTTTTCTTTCTTTTTTTTTTTTGGAAAGATTTGGGAATCTTGATTTTTTTTTTTTTTTGGAATTTTTAAAAATATATACATGAACAAAGTACATCAAATGCTACATGAACTTTTAGAATTCAAAGAAATATAGAAATATGGAATAAATAAACAAGCCTTAAACTTAACCATGATGTTGCAAACCAAATGTGAAGTGAGGCAAAGTTGGGCTGCTTGCTTCTTCTTGGTCCATTTAGGATGCT
This sequence comes from Lithocarpus polystachyus, assembly GCA_033629205.1. Classification (NCBI taxonomy): domain Eukaryota; kingdom Viridiplantae; phylum Streptophyta; class Magnoliopsida; order Fagales; family Fagaceae; genus Lithocarpus; species Lithocarpus polystachyus. Next base: position 61,013,792 of record CM066171.1, read on the forward strand.
TGAGACTGGGATGCTTGAACCTTGATTGTGATGCAATGGTCTTGGGCGTGCACTTGGAAGGCTTCAACCTTGATTATGATCTTTTGGAATTTGCTTGAAACGGCTTGAGCTTACACTTGGAAGGCTTGAACCTTGATTATGATCTTTTGGTATTTGCTTGAAATGGCTTGGGCTTACATTTGGAAGGCATGCATCTTGTGAGCTTTTGGCCTTTGATGTTGATCATGCATATACACCTTCGATGGGCTCAAGTGTTGGGCTTAGACTCATTCAAGAAACAAACTGGGCTTCCATCTCAAGTAGAGTTCAATCATAGGCTTTTGAGTTTGAGTTCATTCACAACAACAAGGTTCAAACAATCATAATGGGCCCAAGCGTTGGACTTGGGTCATGATGGCTCAAACAACGGCCAAACAAATGTATAATGAAATGCAATTTATATGGACCAACCTAAAGGTAGGTTCTATGGTTCATTACAATATGGGTAGAAGGTAGGTTAAAGGTCCCCACAAGCTAGGACGTCGTACCTCCCAACTTGTGACGCTAGGAGCGCCGCGTTGGTCCGAACGGTACAGTTTGTCCCTATAAACCATCATGGCATAACCATGATGATCCTTGTCGCGGTGGGTGGTAGGTTCACCGCTGGGTATGTGAGTCTCAGGAAGACCACAATCCACGGCTAATACTACCGAGCTTCCGGGCTAGCACACAAATAAAATAAATTTCATTCAAGCAAATGATGCATGGTATGCAATGTAATAACATATTAGACATATTATATACAAAAAAGCAATAAACAAACAATGACATGGTTGGCCACCATAATCTAATTGAAGCTTAGCCCTCAATATCCCCAGCGGAGTCGCTACTGTGAGAGACCGCACCCCCGGCCCCTCTTTTTTATAGGTGTGTTGGGCCAAACCCACGTGAATGGGTGGAGTCGTGTTATTGCCTCTCAAAATGGAGGTTCGACTAGTAATATTTTCTCCTTTAGATTAAGGGTTTTACAATGGAGTCGCCACTTATTTAATTATTGGAAAAATAAGAAAACCGTAATTGAAAAATAATTCCTTATTTTATTAATTTTAAATTGAATTTACATTGATCATAGGAAAATTACATGGCTTTGGTCCTAAGTACAATCTAAGATAAAGTACATGGCTTTATTTCCTAGTTACAATTTAAAAATTGAAAATTACAAGGATAAGCACTTGATCTACTAACCCTTGATCTAAGTTCGGAGGTTATGTTACAAGGTAGGAAGGTGTTAGGCACCCACCTTGCCCGGTGAAACCGGTCTTCTAGACTATGGTGGCAAACATTCATATCACATCATCCAATATGTCAATCAATCAATTTGAATTTAAAGTGTGTGCATGTGATAAACCCTAATTCAATTTATTAAGCATTGCATTTGGATTGAAAAATAAATTCTAGTGTATGTGTGTGGATGGTGATAACCTAGATTCAAGGATTTGAAAGAATTATGAAACAAACATGTTTTTCATATTTTTGATGTGAATTTAAGATCAAAATTAGTGTTTATGCATGAACATGTGATGAACAACCAAGAACATATGAAGAACATATAAGAACAATTAAGATCATTCAAACATATTCAAAGGAATTTAAATGATTATTATCATGCTTTAATCTTAAACTTTCATCATGGCAACACAAAAAACAATTAGGGAAAGAGATTATACCTTCATGCAAGATCCATATGGAGGATGAGGAGACTCTTGAGGGAGGTCCTAAGGGTGGATGAAAAGAAGAGTTAGGAGAGGAAGAGTGAGTCTCACTCAATACCTTGAGTCTCAAGAAGACCAAGATATGACAAGACTACTCAACTTCCTAGAACTCAAGAGAGGAGAAGAGAGGGGGTTTTTTTTTTTTTTGTCTTGGAATGAAGGAGAGGGGGGTTTATATAGTAGTAGTGGAGGAAATATGAATGGAAGGCCATTAATGAGGGTTGACAAAGAATCATGAACCTAGACCTCATTTTAGCCTTTGGGAAAATCTGGTGCATTAAATGGAAAGATTGATAGGAGTGAGGAGCAAGCCAAAATTCGGTTTTCCCGTAGCTGCTGTAACAGCCTGTGGAGCCAACTTCGAAAAATCATATCTGACTCAATTCTGGTCGGAATTGTTTCGTTCTTGTGCTCAAATTGAAGCCCCGGATGTCTAGTTTCTGGGAAAATTAACCTCATTCACAGATTCAAAATATTCTGAGAGATATTGATGAAATGGTGAGCAGAGGTCATTTGTTAGAAAATGGTTTCAGCACAATTAACATTAATAGGTCCCAAATTAGCTCCCAATTAACATTAAATGGCTCCAATCACTCCTATTTCAGACTTAATTGGCCCCAAATTTACTCTAATTAAAAGATAATTGCACAAATTACTCATTGAATAATTAATGCTTAACTATCTAATTAATTAGGTGTGCGCAACCTTACCATAAAATGTAGTCCTAACCAATCAAATTATGACACATCATTGGTCTCAAATTGATTATACTTATAACCAATCGAAATCAATTGTTCATAATCACATATAGTCGGACTCAACATGTGATAGTGCATCTCAGCCATTAAATCTTGATTTGATGATAACTTTCAATCTTGTGGTCCGATTTGGGCTTATGACCAGTCGATTTGATTGTTATAACATTAAGATCATTTTGGTGGAATGAGATTAAGGATCTAATGACCAGAATCAAGAAGTATATTTCCAAGGAAAAATTACCCTTTTACCCTCCTGGTGAGGTTAAATACTGGTTGCAAAATGGGGTGTCAACAATGGCCAAGCACTACAACTCTCGGGTCAAGCACAGGGACTTCCGAGCTGGAGATCTTGTTCTAAGAAGAGTCATGGGCGCTACCAGAGACCCTGCCCAAGGAAAGCTCGGCCCCAACTGGGAAGGACCCTACCGAGTCACAACGTGGCATCGAAGAGGCACCTACCACTTGGAAACGCTGGAAGGACAGACACTACCCCATCCATGGAACGCCGAGCACCTACGAAAGTACTACCAATAAGAAAAGAGCGGCAATGGGCACCTTTTTCCCTTCTTAAAATTGATGCAAGGTTCAGAAGTTTATTCAATCTCTCTTGTACTGTGCTTGGATCTTAAAACAGGTATACCAATGCGACGTCTAAAATCTACAAGGCATAAGAGCGTCAAGCTCCCAAGCTGGCGGCTCAGAAGCCAACCTAAAATCTACATGGCGTAAGAGCGTCTAGCACCCAAGCTGACGGCTCAGAAGCCAACTTATAATCTACAAGGCGTAAGTGCGTCCAGCGCCCAAGCTGACGGCTCAGAAGCCAACTTATAATCTACAAGGCGTAAGAGCGTCAAGCGCCCAAGCTGGCGGCTCAGAAGCCAACCTAAAATCTACATGGTGTAAGAGCGTCCAGTGCCCAAGCTGACGGCTCAGAAGCCAACTTATAATCTGCAAGGCGTAAGAGCGTCCAGCGCCCAAGCTGATGGCTTAGAAGCCAACTTATAATCTACAAGGCGTAAGAGCGTCCAGCGCCCAAGCTAATGGCTCAGAAGCCAACTTATAATCTACAAGGCTCTTACTTATAATCTACAAGGCGTAAGAGCGTCCCGCGCCCAAGCTGACGGCTCAGAAGCCAACTTATAATCTACAAGGCGTAAGAGCGTCCAGCGCCCAAGCTGACGGCTTAAAAGCCAACTTAAAATCTACAAGGCGCAAGAGCGTCCAGCGCCCAAGCTGACGGCTCAAAAGCCAACCTAAAATCTACAAGGCGTAAGAGCGTCCAACGCCCAAGCTGACGGCTCAAAAGCCAACCTAATATCTACAAGGCATAAGAGCGTCAGGCACCCAAGCTGACGGCTCAAAAGCCAACCTAAAATCTACGAGGCATAAGAGTGTCAGGCACCCAAGTTGACGGCTTAGAAGCCAATCTAAAATCTACGAGGCGTAGAAGCGTCAAGCACCAAAGCTGACGGATTAGAAGCCCGTCAAGCGCGAAAATAAAAGGCCTCAAAACGGCGGCACTATCCTAAAAGGTTAAGCCTATATTCCAAGTGCGAAAAACAGGTCAGGCCTTCAAGCTGACGGTTTATAAGGTGACGGCTCGAAAAGAATTCTACCCTAATCTAACAAGGCGCGAGCTCGTCATATGCAAAAATTAGCAATCACATCTTAAAATATTTTCAAGACATGATTCAAAGCTGACGACCCCGTTGGAAGGTTGTGACGGTGCCAAAAAGCGTTAGGTCCCAAGTAGGGCCACCGCGAAACAACAAGAAGAAAGTCATGCATAGTTAATGAAAACAACATGTTGCAAATTATATAAATAAGATCAGTATTTTACAAGAATGTGTTCTTACAAAAAGCCCTCAAAACAATGGGGCACCAAATACAAATCAACTCTACGAAAATAATTCAAGTCAAGGAGCCGGGGCGTCTGGCGCGGCCTCGTCACCTTCGGGATCCCGGACCTCGTTGGCAGGAGACTCGTCAGGATTGGAAGGATCGAATGACGGGATCTTCAAGGCTGCGGGCTTGTCCAAGGCAGGCTGTGCAAGGACGACACCATCGTCTCTAGTAGGAACCTTGGGCTCGCCGAAGTCGTCATCCTCCACAGAGACGGTGTCGATCATGGGCGACGACGGCACAGGGTCATCCATCGAAACCCGTGACAAATCGAGATGCGGGAAGAGAGACTTCATCTGTTTAAGGCAGTCCTCAAACCCGTCACCATAATACACGGCGCAGGAATCGATGAATGCCTGGGAAGTCTTAAATTCCGCCACGGCGTCACTTTTCGCCATCTCCACCTGCCCTAGGAGAGATGCCAACTCTTTCTCAGCCGTCACCATAGCCTCCCGTTCCTGTTCGGCCTGACGGGTTCCCTCCTCGAGTTTCTCTTTCAGCTCCTTGATCTCCCCATTTAGGGTGCGGGATGCGTCCTTGTACTGTTCTAGCCCGTCTGTCAGATTGGCAATGCGCTTCTTCTGACGGGCCAGCAGTTCCTCATTCTTCGACCCCTTGACCTGCATGGCCCTCATGCGGACCACAGCCTGTGACACAGAATTCCCGTCAGCATAGAGATATAAAAAGATGACGGCACAAACAATAAAGAAGGTGCATACCCTAGCAAGATCAAAAAGGCCCGAGTCTCCCAGCTCCTGCACAGACTGATTGGCGCAGGAATCAGCCTCCTCCTTCCCAAGTATGGAGTCCAACTGCTCCAAGGCGAACCCCTTGTGAGTAAGGATGCAGCGCCCCTCCTCTGGGACGACGGGACCTTGCGCCGACATCAATCCCTTGCCGACCCCATGCTTGGGCGACGGGGGCTTCGAGGAGTGGTCCCTAGGGACGACTGTCACTTTCTTTGACGGACGGTCATCAGTCCCGTCACTTTTCCTTTTCAGCGCGCCCCTTGGAAGGGACGTAGACGCTCCCTCCTTGCCCTTTCCCTCCTCCTTCTTACGAGCGGCGGCAGCCCTGATTTGAGCCCTCAGCTTGGCTGATTCCATCTCTGCAAGACAAGGACACAATGTAAAAATGCCCAAGTAAAAGTGACGGAGGGGATGGGTCGGTCATACTTACGTTGACGGGACAAGTTGTTCAAACGGCGTGCCTCTTCTGTTGGCTCGGGTCCCCCGCAGTAAGCGTAGAGGGCGTCAGGCGTAATCAGGTCACGACACTTCCTCTCCTCTAAAGGAATCCCCGTCACCTTGAGAATGAAAGCTTTCTGCTCCCCTGTGAACACCGGACGAGAGAAAGCTGAAAAAGAAAAGGAAAACGAACGGGTTAGAACCTTGGCATAAGTAAACCTACATGCAAGGCTGACGGTGACGACCTGATTCCCTGACGTGAGCCCAGTTGTTGTCAAAGCCATGAGGAATTGACCCCCACTCTTCCTGACGGCATACCCAATTAGTCCCCTCTACAAAAAAGTACCTGCCCTTCCATTTCCTGTTGGAGTCGGGCATGTCTGACACTAACCTCAGCTCTTTCTTCCTCGCAGAAAAATGGTAAATCCCCTTAGACGAGGCAATTTGGTGTGGACAGTAACACCAAAAGAACTCGTCGAGGGTTAGCTGACGGTGCCCGCCACTTAGACTCCCCCACAGTATCTCAGAGCCAATGAACACCCTCCAGGCATTGGGGGCAATCTGGCTGACGGATATCCCGAGAAAGTTTGCCAGCTGACGGTGGAGCGCCGTCAAAGGCAACCTCAATCCTGCCGCGAACATGGCGTCATACATGCCAACGTCTGCGGTCTTCCCGGAGTAACACCTCTCCTTCTCCAAGGGAAGACGGATCGGAATATCGTCCGGGATTTGGTAACGCGCCCGCAACAAATTGAAAACCTTGTCCGTCATCGAAGGCAGAAAGTGATTAACCGTCCATTCTTTAGGGAGGATGAACGGATGGTCATCCCCCGAGCCTCCCGATGTGCTCTCCGAGTTTTCATCTCCTGACGAGCCCTTACCACTCCCACTCTCCCTTGCGTCGTCACCTCCGCCTTTCCTTATTACTCCGTTGTCACCCCCTACTTCCTCGTCACACGACTGAATCGACGATTCATCCCCTGACGACAAAGAAGAGTCATCTCCTGACTCGTGGCCCGGCTGATAAACCTCGTCGTAGCCCGCCTTGTCACGGGCTGACGACTGTTCGCTCGACGTCTCCCCAGGCATCTTACTACCTACAAGCGACGGGGTTGATCTAAGAGCCTGAGTGACGGCCTTCCCAGAAACCTAAGAGCCCAGTATGCAGCTAAATCGAAGGAATTTAAAAAAAGGAAAAAAGAAGGGGGGGGGGAATAACTCACCAAGTTGTAAAGGAAGTGCGAGGGAAGCTGACGGTATCAGACAGCAAACGAGAGCCAGAAAGCAATTGTAATCTCCTTGAGGTGACGGTTTCTCTCTGACCAGCGAAATTAGAATAAAAGAAGAGAAATGAGGGAAAACGGAGATGTATATATATATAGGAGGCTTGGAGCGCGGAAGACGAAGCGACCTTCCCGTCCAGCTGCCTTCCAGTCTTCCTAGGACACGTGTTCCGACACTAGGCCTGCTCGAGATGACTAGCCATTAATGCCTTGTCCGCCACACACTGTACTCCCCAATCCGTCAGACTTGACCGACGGTATTAAGGAGTAGGGGGCAACTGATGGGGAAAATACCACTTAAAGGTGCTGTCGCCCTTGACGGTGCCGTCGCCCTTCGAGTGGATGACAGCACCGTAGGGGTGACGGCACTGCTCCATTCATCATACCCGACCGTCTCTCCAGCCGGCTCCGACAGCGTCATCCACGCGCCGACGGGGTGAACGGGTGACGGGGGAAAGCTAAAAGGACTGACATGCCTTGCCAGGCACGCCACCATACGGGTAGATATCTTGTACCCCACGCTAAAGGGAATGGCTCCGGTGAGGAAAGGATTCCGTAAAGAACACGCTTTAGGGGATGGCTCCGATCAGAGGTTATCTCCTCCGACACGCCAAAGTCCCAGCTCTACACCACTATAAATACCCTCGACCCTCATGAACAAAGGTACGCATGCTTCTATCCCGACTTTGGCACTCTGGAGTTGTGAGCAATACTAACTTGACCGTCGGAGGGTCGTTGGCCGGTACCACGCTGGTACTTCCCTTTGAGGTTCTTTTTTACTTGTGCAGATCCATTCCGAACGCGAAGACCTTGCGGCTCACTGAGGGTGGATTTCGGCATCATCAGATATTAAAAGGCTATTTAGGTGGACATGCTACATCCTACATGATGGACCAATTTGAGAGATTCAGCTCAGGCATATGTGAAGCAATGTGAACCACTGAAGCTTGAAGTGAAGAAAAGAAGAAGAAAAAAATCACAAAGGAAAAGAATAAGAAGTGAGCTCCAGAATGCATACGTGAACGCAAAGTAAAGAAAGAAAAAATAAATAAAAGGAACTAAGGAAGTTTCGTGGGATAAGAAATCCACAGGGCTTGAAGATCCTAGTTTGATGGGCTATCCATTAATCCAACGAAATTGAAAAAAGAGTTCTTAATGGGCCGCTTTCGTTTTGGTTTTGTTAAGAAAGGCTTTAAGGTCAGTGTGTTGTGTGAATACGGGAAGCAAACCAAAGCAATACTAAACCGACTTGTATTAGGTGTGCATGTTTCACCATCAAGCCGTTTTTGGTGATTATAAATAGGTCAGCAAACAGAAAATAAAAGACAACTAGGGCTGGAGCGCTGGAAGCAGGTAGCCGCATGTGGCTTTCTCTGTGGCTTTTCTCTAGCATTGTGACTATTTTTTTCTCTATTTTATTTGTCTAGTTTAATGTTTAATATTTTATTCTTGTGTTTTATTTCAATTACTATGAGTAGTTAAATTTATAATTAGGATTGAGGATGGAACCTTGTTAAGAATTATCTGTAATATTTATGTGATTTGATTTTTCCCACAATAGTTGTTCTTTAATGATTTAAATTGTTCTTGCTTCATATCAATTGACTAATATGAGATTCTAGATATGAGCGCAATCATGTTTTTATCATGATTTAGGATTTATCTTAATTAGTTGAATGCTTGGTTTATTAATTCTTGATTATAAAATTGGATTTCGTTTGTGATTTGTTTGTCAATGGATACAACTTATGATTTGATTTTTATAATTGGATATATCTTGTGATTTGTTTGGCTACAGATACAATTGATGATTTGATTTTATACTTAAGAAGCGAAGAAGAACATGTTTTGATTTTTAAAATAAGGATTTTAATGAGAATATTTTTCATGATAGCAAGATTGATTTCTAGATTATCATGTAGTGAGTTGGGAAAAATTAACGATCATAAATATATGCTAATATGACTTACAAGGTGGATTCTAAAACCTTAATTCCTTTCGCTAGATTGTTTACATTTCTTTACTGCTTTATATTATATTTTTGCTTAGTTTAATTATTTGCTTAGTATATTTAATTAAAAACAACCAATTTATATTAAACTAGATTAGGATTAATTTGGTTAAGATTTGATTAGTTTTCTTACGTTCATTCAAGTCCATGTGGATTCGACCTCGTTCTTGTCAAACTATACTTCGGTACGGTTCGTATACTTGCAAGTACTTTAAAATTTCATGACAATCTGGGAAGAATATGAAGAACAAGTTGTAATGTTCTTATAAAAAATAATAATGAAAAGTAACAATTTTTTTAAAAAAATTAAATTAGATTTAAGGTTTTTTTTTAATTTAATTTCTTTTTTATATAAATTTTTTGACGTGGCTTTGATTTAAAAAATTTAGTTTAAATGCTAACGTGGCATTTAAAAAAGCCAAATAATTATTTTTAATAATATTTTAATAACCACGTCAGTGCTATGTTAGCAAGCATAGGACTCCGTCTGTCACGTAGGAGGTTTCCGTTAGTGGGTTGATGGTAGGGACCAAAATATAATCAATTTTCTTTTTTTAGGGACATGTTAGTAGAAAAATCAATTTAGGAACCAAAATGAAAATCAGCCCAAGATGTAGGGACCAAAAGTGTATTTTCGTCTAATTTTAATGCAATGATGATCTCTTAATTTATATAACATTAGAAAAGAGTTATTATCAACGTCTCTTCATTCTAACATATATATCATTAGCATGGTTTTGAAACTAAGACATCACCACATACCCTTGGTGCGATGATCACTCCACAAATATAAGTGCTTGTAGGGCGTGGGGGGCAAGGGCTGGAGTTCAAGTCTCCAAGAGGGAGTTTCACACATATATACACTTAGATTAGGCTAGAGTAGAATTCTATCTTGTATCAAAAAAAAAAAAAAAAAGAAGAAGAAGAAAAAAACTAAGACCATTAACTTTGGCTCTTTTGGATATACACTATTATTAGTTTCTTTAAAACATTTTCTCTTCTCCCCTTGTGTGTATGTGTGTGTTAAAATATTTAGTATTCTAAAAAAAAAAAAAAAGAACCGAAAAATAGAGAGATTAAAGGTTTTTAAGGTCAGGCCGAGATAAAACGGTGAATTTTGGTTCAACAAAACTGACTAAACCAACAAATTTTTTCTAAAAACACAACAAAATGACACCACTTTTATAATACCTTTATAATTTTGTTATATTTTGTTTGACTTTTAAAGAAGTGGCAGCTCAATAGCTTTGAAAATATTGTTACGACAACAAGATATTGTAAATATCACTACTGTAATTTTTCCCATTTGCACTTTTTATATATAGATTACTAAATTTGACTAAACCAAAAAAAAAAAAAAAAGGTTTATGAATACAACAAAATATCACTACATTTTCACAATACCTCTATTTTCGACTGTAGTGGATCTCAGTCTAATATTTTATTATTTTATTTTACCCTATAAGGAACTTACATCTCAGTAATTGTGAAAATATTGTGATAATAATAAAATGTCATGACATTTCACAATACAATACCTTTATTTTTAATTGTGCTAGATCTTGGTATGATATTTTATTATTTTATTTAATTTTATTTTGACTCATAAAGAATTGACACATGTGTCACAACATTTTTACAATATCTTTATGTATACTGATGATGCATTTGGGTGTCCTTAGGCCGCAGTCACCAGATCAGTTTATGGCGAAGGGGGAGCCAGGCCCCAAGCGCTTTGTCCTCTATGGGCAATGGAGGGGACTTTGGGAGTTACCACGAGGGGAGTTACCGCGAGGGGAGTTACCACGAGTCCCACATCGCTTGGGAGGCGCCCCCACCAAGAGTTTATAAGCCTCTGGGGCGACCCTTGGTGTACCATCACTTGCACATGTATAGGTGATGGTACACCAAGGGTCGCCCCAGAGGCTTATAAACCCTTGGTGGGGGCACCTCCCAAGCGATGTGGGACTCGTGGTAACTCCCTTCGCGGTAACTCCCAAAGTCCCCTCCATTGCCCATAGAGGACAAAGCGCTTGGGGCCTGGCTCCCCCTTCGCCATAAACTGATCTGGTGACTGCGGCCCCTCGTGGCACCCAAACGCATCATCAGAAAAGCGCCTTTTATCCTCTATGGGCAATGGAGGGGACTTTGGGAGTTACCGCGAGGGGAGTTACCACGAGTCCCACATCGCTTGGGAGGCGCCCCCACCAAGGGTCGCCCCAGAGGCTTATAAACCCTTGGTGGGAGCGCTCCCTAGCCGATGTGGGACCAAAGTGGTAACTCCCAGTGGTAACTCCCCTCACGGTAACTCCCAGTGGTAACTCCCGAAGTCCTTAAACAAAAGGCTAAGGGGGATAAACCTCCAGTGGCCTGGCTCCCCCAGGAGGATATATACCTTGAGGGTGATGGTTCGCCCTCCCACCTAAAAGGCGCTTTTCTGATGATGCGTTTGGGTGCCACGAGGGGCCGCAGTCACCAGATCAGTTTATGGCAAAGGGGGAGCCAGGCCCCAAGTGCTTTATCCTCTGTGGGCAATGGAGGGGACTTTGGGAGTTACCGCGAGGGGAGTTACCACGAGTCCCACATCGCTTGGGAGGCGCCCCCACCAAGGGTTTATAAGCCTCTAGGGCAACCCTTGGCGTACCATCACCTGCACATTATGCATGCGTGCATCTATACAAAGAATTATGCAACCAACCGTTCTGTTCTGACGTTAATATTTTATAGAAAAGGGTTACCAAGATATTGTCTTTGAGTATTGTAAGAGCATTTGTAGCAGTGGAGCTAAATAGCTATATTGCTATTTTAGCTCCACAAATATAGCAAAAGTAACATACAGCAGTAGAGTTATTAGCTAAAAATATAGCTAAAGTGCTACAGTGCACATTTATAAATAAATGTGCACTGTAGCACACAGCTAAAAAAAAAAATTTTTTTATTATTAATCTTCTCTCTCTTCCGGAATAAAAAACTCTTACGCTCTCTCTTTCTCTCTCTCTCTCTCTCACCAGCTTCTCTTTCTTTCTTCTTTCTTCCTCAAATTTTTTTTTCTCTCAAGGTCACCGGCCAGCTCCCTCATCTACCTCATCCCTCAGCCCCATCGCCGACCAACCCCAAGCCCCATCGTCGGTCAGCTCGATCGCCGTTCTGTTCTCTCTCTTTTTTTTTTTTTTTTTTTTTTTTTTTTTTTTTTTTTTTTTTTTTCCTGCTGTGGACCACCGGTGCTGGTGGTGGTTGTGGTCATCGCCGATCTGTTCGGCCGACCCACCCCAAGCCCATCGCCAGTCAGCCGACCCACCCTAAGCCCATCGCCGGTCACTCGTTTCACCGATCTGTTCTTTTCTTTTTCTTTTTTTTTTTTTCCTACTGTGGACCACCGGTGGTGGTGGTGGTTGTGGGCGTGGTTGTGGTCATCGCCGATCTGTTCGGCTGACCCACCCCAAGCCCATTGCCGGTCAGCCGACCCACCCTAAGCCCATCGCCGGTCACTCGTTTCACCGATCTGTTCTTTTCTTTTCTTTTCTTTTTTTCCTACTGTGGACCACCGGTGGTGGTGGTGGTTGTGGGCGTGGTTGTGGTCATCGCCGATCTGTTCGGCCGACCCATCCTAAGCCCATCGCCGGTCAGCTCGATCGCCGATCTGTTCTCTTTTTTTTTTTCCTGCTGTGGACCACCGGTGGTGGTGGTGGTGGTGGTGGTTGTGGGCGTGGTTGTGTCATTGCCGACCTGTTCTTTTTTTTTTTTTTTTTTTTGCTGTGGACCACTGGTGGTAGTGGTGGTGGTGGGGTGGTTGTGGTGGCTGTGGCTGTGGCTGTGGTGTATATTTTTTGGATAGTGAGTATATTATTTTATTGTAAAAATATATTATTTTATTGTGATGTTTATATTATTTTATTGTGATAAAAGCTAAAATAGATCCACTGCTGCAGCACATGTATATTTAAAATAGATAAAGTAACTTTTAATAGAGCTAAATTACTAAAAATTTAGCTCTACTGCTGTGGATGCTCTGACAACTTATTATAAAGACTATGAACAGAAAAGGTCATAAACGACTGTTTTATATAACATATATACAGACCAAGATTGTCTTTTTGTACCATAATATGGTCATTGGTCTGTATAATTGTTAGATAAAAGAATCGTCTAGGACTTTTTATGTCGAAGACTCAATTTCTTCATACCACAATATTGACTTTTTTCATGTTATGCATTAAAAAACAAAAAGAGCTTGTTTTTTTATTTATTTCAATGATTCGCCCCATACGTATGCACTGACGCACATATTTTGAAATTATATATGAGTTTCCATTAGAAAAAGATAACCTTGTGATTTGTCTTTTATGAGTACCCAGTTCCAAGTACAATTATAATTTTAGGGATATTTTGCAATTTTATATGAGTTTCCATTAGAAAAAGATAACCTTGTGATTTGTCCTTTATGAGTACCCAGTTCCCAAGTACAATTTTAATTTTAGGGCAGTTCGAGAAGAGGTTTCGGGCAACATTGTTTATATTTTTTGAAAATACATAAAAGTAAAAGGAGTAAAAAAGTGTGTGAAAATATATATAAAGTTGTTTAAATGCTAAAAATTATTGTTTAGACAAAGATAACAAACTAGTTTAGTAGAAGTGTTAACAAGTGCATAAATCTTATGCATCAAATTTGCGACAAAAATGTCAGCTCATGTTCAATAGCATCTTCAATGAAACAAAGTGTACAGTCATATATGGCTTATCTGGATTTTCTGAAGACCGAGACTCAGTTAATAGGGTGTCGCTATAACGATGCCTAGGTGAAAGATGCGGACTCAGGTCACCCCTCTATCCATTCTTTCTGTTCATTAAAAAAAAGGTGCATGAATCTTACATATGCATCAAATTTGCGACAAAGATTGGGCTGTCTTTTAATTTGATATTTTGTATTTGGTGATATGGTCATTGGGAAGGATGATTAGATAGGTAGAAAATGACATGCCACACAGATTTTTCTTCTCTGTCAACAATTATTTTGATGGTCTAGTTACATAAAAAATAAAAAAAAAACATCTTCATCATATTTAATGCTTAGACTTTTGTCTTTGAGAGCCAGTATGCTTTGGCACATGAGATTATCATTTCTTGATAGGATTGGAACTTTTATTCTTTACCCACCATTTAATAGATAACATAGTCTGAACAACAAAGGTGTTGCATATGCAAGGTATTAACTATTAATCGATCCCTATCAAAAAAAAAAAAAAAAAAAAAAAAAACTATTAATCGATCAGTTTAAACAAAAAACATGAACCATTCAATTATTCTTTTAAGGGAACGTGAACCATTCAATTTTATAGAAAAGGGTTACGAAGATATTGTCCTTGAGTATTGTAACAACTTCTTATAAAGACTATGAACAGAAAAGGTCATAAACGACTGTTTTATATAACATATATACAGGCCAAGACTGTCTTTTTGTACCATAATATGGTCATTGGCCTGTATAATTGTTAGATAAAAGAGTCGTCTATGACTTTTATGTCAAAGACTCAATTTCTTCATACTACGAGTTTGGCTTTTATCATCCATTAAAAAATAAAAAGAGCTTGTCTTTTATTAATTTCAATGATTTCCCCCATACGTATGCACTGATGCACATACTTTGTAATTTTATATGAGTTTCCATTATCAAAAGATTATCGTGTGATTTGTCTTTTATGAGTTTCCAGTTCCAACATACAATTTTAGGATCCGTTGGTAAGAAATTTCTAGTAACATTGTTTTTATTTTTTAGAAATACGTATAAATAAAAATTATGTAAAAATACATGTAATGTTGTTAAACACTGAAAATTATTGTTTAAACAACAGTAACAAACTGGTTTGGTAAAAGTGTTAACAAGTGCATAGATCTTATGCATCAAATTTGCAACAAAAATGTCATCTCATGTTCAATAGTGTCTTCAATGGAACTAAGTGTACTATTATATATGGCTTATTTGAATTTTCTGAAGGCCGAGACTCAACTAATAGAGTGTCATTATGACAATGCCCAGGTGGAAGATATCAACTCAAATCACCCCCTCTATCCATTCTTTTTGTTCATTAAAAAAAAAGGTGCATGAATCTTATATAGAGTCTGTACGGGGGCCTTTTTCGGTTGCCCAGCCATGTGTGGTCTTTTGGAGGGATGACCTTACTAGGCCCGGGTTCTTTTTAGGGAGTTGCGTCCGGAACTCAACATTGGGCCACGTGGTCCAACGGCTACCGGCATACTTTTAAGCCTACAAAGCCATTAAAGCCAAAGTCTAAGAATCATGATAATGGTTGAATAAATATGTAGTATGCGTTTGATATAATAGCTTTGATTAGTAGCTGTAATAATAGCTGAAATAAAGTAGTATTTATTTAGAGATAAAGTAATCATATATTCAATGAAGTAAATTTAAAGATATAGAAGCAGAGTCACTTATCTCTGATGGTTTGCAGTCCTAGCGGTATAGCTTCTGTGAGTTGGCAATATCCCAGCA
Source organism: Lithocarpus polystachyus (assembly GCA_033629205.1). Taxonomy (NCBI): domain Eukaryota; kingdom Viridiplantae; phylum Streptophyta; class Magnoliopsida; order Fagales; family Fagaceae; genus Lithocarpus; species Lithocarpus polystachyus. The sequence continues at coordinate 61,029,192 of CM066171.1, forward strand.
GAGTAACCCCAGCGGTAGAGGGACAGTTTGCCATGATAACTTTAAGATTAAAGGGGAAAATGGGTGCAACTAGAGGGAGGGAGAATATGTCCAGCTGTGTGTAAGGGCTGGTTAAGCTTGCCCCTCTTATCATGCACTTAAATGAGTTTTTCCCTTGACAATACTCTTTTAGTTGTTGTAAAGTTATGAATAGTATTGCCTTCCATGAGAAGGGCTTTTGTATGGAGTATTTATGCCTTCTAAAAGAAGGGTTTTATGCAAGAAGTAGTTGTGCCTTCTAAGAGAAGGGCTTTTGTAAGAAGTAGTAGTGCCTTCTAAGAGAAGGGCCCCCAGCGATAGAGGGACAGTTTGCCATGATAACTTCAAGATTAAGGGGGGAAAATGGGTGCAATTGGAGGGAGAGAGTGTATGTCCAGCTGTGTGTAGGGGCTGGTTAAGCTTGCCCCTCTTACCATGCACTTAAATGAGTCTTCCCCTTTGACAATGTTCTTTTAGTTGTTGTGAAGTTATGAATAGTGTTGCCTTTCATGAGAATGACTTTTGTATGGAGTATTTGTGCCTTCTAAGAGAAGGGCTTTATGCAAGGAGTAGTTGTGCCTTCTAAGACAAGGGTTTTTGTAAGAAGTAGTTGTGCCTTCTAAGAAAAGGGTTTTGATATGAGATCTTGGCGCCTTCCAAGAGAAGGGCTTTAGCATTAGAAGTTTATACCTTCTATGAGAAGGGCTTTTAGTATGAGTATTGGTATCTCTTGAGAAGTGTGGAGATGGTAAAAAATATAGATGTTTTGTGAGATATAGTGTTTGTAGTATGTATGATATATGAAAGTGTGTGAGATATGGAGGTTAAAGATAGTAAACATATGAGATTATAACTGCTAGAGAAGTTGTAGAGATTGCTTTCCAAGAGGAAAGATCTTGCAAGAGAAGAGCATGGAGATGTGTTTAGGTATTTAGAGATAAGGGTAGTAAGATAGATATATTTTCTGAACATGGAGAGTGAGAGAATGAGTATGAGAGGGGTAATAGTGCTGTAATGTGTTTAGCAAAGCTGCTGGGATTTGCTGCTGGGATTTTCTGCTGGAGGAGTAGTAGAGACTGCTTTCCAAGATGAAAGATTTTGCAAGAAAAAAGTATAGAGATATGTTTATGGGCAGCAAAACAGTAAAATTTCAGAGTGAGAGTATGAGAGTGGAGCTTAGAAGAGTTGTAGTGTGTTATATGTAATGGTGTAGTAAGTGTGTATGAGATTGTATAAGAGAAGTGAAGAAAGAGATGTTTAGTTTCTCCTTTAGAAGTTGAGAATCCAGAAGCTCAGAGCTTCATTTAGAGCTTAAGAAGATTATCAAAGGGAGAGGGAATAGATAAGTTTATAAGAGAGTTGTGCTTCTCCAATTGGTTGTCCCCTTGAAGTGTTGATGAAAGGTGTCTTTTAGAGCTGAGTTTAAGGGGATATTTTAGCAAAGAATCTCAGCCAAAATTTGTCCCAAATAGCAATAAATCTTCAGAGAATTTATCTTAAGATTTGGCCCCAAAAAAGTATGTTTAGCTTTAAGGCATTCTTGCTATTTTGGGTAAGAGCTGCTGGGGAAAGAGTAGCAAAAAATGAAAGTATTTTAGCAAGAGAAAGGTATTTTCTTTAGTTGGTTTTGGTTTTAGCCAAATGAGGAAAAAAAGGTAATACTCAGGCTGCTGGGTCAGCTGTCACAACTGTTCTGAAAAGGCTGTCCCAGCTGTCAGGAAAAGCTGTCCCAGCTGTCAGGAAAAGCTGTGACAGCTATCATGAGATAGCTGTCATAAGAAAGTTGTTGCTTTGGGCAGAAGCAAATGAGGTCAGATGGGTGATTTCTGACTGCTGGAGAGGACATTCAACATTTATTTCTTGAATTTAGCTGAAAATGGTAAGATTTCTTTGAAAGGTATCTTATTATTTTAAGTATAGCAGCTGGCTGCGGGGATTTCAGCATTAAATGGCTGGTGACATCAGTTTTAGCCAGGTGCCAAGTGCTGAATATACTGCTGGGACTTAGCTGGAAATGTTTCCTTTTTTGGGTATTTGTGTTTTTGGTGCAAGGTTCCATTACAACACATTTCTAGCAAGTAATAGAAGGATTGGTTGAAGTTTTAGAAATTTAGTTAAGGTCTCATTGTGTTGTAACATAATCTTGATGAGCAAGAAGAGTATTTAATGCTCTACTCTGGTAGCTGGCAGAGAAATATATGGTCAGATTGTGGCAGACAGCAGCTGGATATCAAAGATATCATGAATCTTTTGTATATAGAGAGAGATAAAAGATAGCTAATCAAATTAGACCATGTATTTGAGTTGGATTTTAGCTGAAAGTAGTAATAAGGATTATGTAGAATAATATAACCAAATTTGTATAGCAACAGCTGGGGATTGAATGAATAGTTATTCTCCCAACAGTTAGATGGCTAGGGATATTGAGCATTTGTCATATGATGAATATTAAGTTTTGAGAAAAGAGCAATGAGGAATTATATCATTTTAAGTGCTATGTGATAAGGGATGCTTACCATATGTTACCCGCTATACACGGACTCGTTAGAGTTCAGAGAGTTGAAGAAGACATGCCAAGCAACATGTCTCTTTTATCAACTTTAAACCGCTGGGGCTTTACTGAATATACCTCTTGGCCCTCCAAACCACGACTCCCAAAGTTTCCCCAAAGAGACTTATGAGCTTGGATCATAAGCCGAAGATGAGATGACGTACCTTGGGTTTTGTTGTCATTTTGTGTAAATATGGGCTCTTGTTGAAGAAGCCACTTGCCATGAGTGTAAGAGAGGTAATATGGGCCGTGAGTTTTGATTCATTGCTTAAGCCCAATCCATATGTTAATGTTGATGATGTCGTGAGGTTATGATCCCAATTGATGAAGAGGAAATGTGGACCATGAATCCGCCTCTTGAAGTAAGGATCTCACGAGCCATGTGAGCCCAATCTATGTAGTTGAATGAAATATGAGATTATTTTGAGCTTTAAATAGATTTATCTAAAAAATCAATAATATGTTGACGTGGCATGGGTTGCCAATGAAGTAGTGCCACATGGGCCGAAAAAAGAGTCCTCGACAGAGTCTTTTAGCTAAAAATTGCAAAAAACGAAATTTATTGTTTTTATAGGTACTGTTTAAAATTATTTGGCAAAATAAGGAGAGAGACTGAATTTTAGCAACGGTGTTGTCGAAATTGCAAGAAAAAGTAGAATGTGTCAGGGGAGAGAGAAAATTGAATTTCGGAACTGCCCATACTGCCAAGCTTGCCCGTGAAGTGCCCAAAATGCATACTAGGGGGAGTGCCCAAAATGGAAACCAATTGTGGCAATGATATTGCCGAAAACGGGAGGAAAAAAAAGAAAAAGAAAAAAAGAATTGTGGCAATTAAGTTGCCGAAAATGGAGGGAAAAAAAATGCTATGTCCACAACATTTTTCACAACAAATTACAGGTGGTTAGTTGTTATTGGTTCAAATTTGAACTTAATACTAAGATTACTTTTTTGCCCCAATAATATCAATCAGTAACAACCTGCCACTAAGGATTTATTGTAAAAATGTTGTGAAAATATTGTGATGTCAAAATAGAAGGGAAAAAAAAAGTGGCAAAGACATTGCCAAAATAGAGGGAAAAAGAAAAAAAAAGTGGCAAATTGTTTTGTGGCAATGACATTGCCAAAATAGAGGGAAAAAAAAAAAAAAAAAACAATTTGCCACTTTTTTCCCCCCCCTCTATTTTGGTAATGCCTTTGCCACTTTTTTTTTTCCCCTTCTGTTTTGGCACCACGATTTTTTTTTTTTTTAGAAATGATACGTCCACAATATTTTTATAACATTTTTACAACAAATCTTAAGTGGCAAGTTGTTACTTATTGTTATTATTGGAGCAAAAAGGAAATCTTTGTGTTAAGTTCAAATTTGAACCAATAACAACTAACTTTCTATAATTTGTTGTGAAAAATGTTGTGAACGTAACATCTTTTTTTTCCCTCCATTTTCAGCAACTTGGTCGCCACAATTCTTTTTTTTTTTTTTTTTCCTCTCATTTTTGGCAATGCCATTGCCACAATTGATTTCTATTTCAGGCACTCCCCCTAGCATGCATTTCGGTAACTCATTACTAAAATTCAATTTTCTCTCTCCCTTGACACATTCTACTTTTTCTTGCAATTTCAGCAACATGATTGCCAAAATTTAATCTCTCCTTATTTTACCAAATAACTTTAAATAGTATTTATAACATCAACAAACTCCGTTTTTTTTTGTAATTTTTAGCCAAAAGACTCTCTTATATGGGCATCAAATTTGCGACAAAGATTGGGCTTTCTTTTAGTTTGGCATTTTGTATTTGGTAATATGGTTATTGGGAAGGATGATTAGATTGGTCGGAAATGACATGCCACACAGATTTTTCTTCTCTGTCAACAATTATTTTGATGGTCAGACTTTTCTCCTTGAGTTCCAGTAGGCTTTGGCGCATGAGATTATCTTTTGGCGCATGAGATTATCATTTCTTGATAGGACTGGAACTTTTATTCTTTTCCCACCATTTGATAGATGACCTTAGTCTGAACTACAAAGGTGTTGCATGTGTAAAGTATTAACTATTAATCGATCCCTAATAAAAAAAAAAACTATTAATCGATCAGTTTAAACAAGAAACATGAACCGTTCAATTTTTTTTAGGGAACGTGAACCATTCAAAATTTTTTTTTAGGGAATGTAAACCATTGTTACCATTTAATTAAAAAGTAGCATTGTCTAGCAAAACTTAGTATATGATGAGGTCAAGCACTCGAATGAACCTGCACAAGTCAAAAGAACTTCAAAGGGGAGTATTGGCGTGGTACTGACCAACGACCCTCCGATGATTAAGTTAGTATTGTTCGCAACTCTAGAGTGCCAAAGTCGGGGAGAATTATATGTACCTCGATTTGTGAGGGCTTGAAGGTATTTATAGTAGCATGGAACCTTAACCACGACGTGTTTGGGAAGATACCACCTTACCGGAATTACCTTTGATTAGCGTGGAGAGCAAGATATCTCTTGGGCAACAAGCGTGTTGGGCAAGACATCTCTTTACGAACAAGCGTGCTGCGCAAGATATCTGCTCAAGTATAAGCGTATGCGACAAGACACATCCTCTTGTAGAAGCGTATATGGCAAGATATGTATTGGTGCCTTCAGTTTCGTCCCGTCGTTTACTCACTCCGTCGGCTATGTTTGGATCAATTTCGTCTCGTCATCGCAGCGTGCCCGTCGGCTTGTACAAGGGGCGTCTGTCTCGTCGCGTGACCACAGAGGACCGTCAGCTTATGTTGTACCGTCAGCTTGTGTTGTACCGTCAGCTTGTGTAGGCCGTCAGCACCCTTCAGACTATCCCTATCAGTTGCCCTCTACTCCTCAACCCCGTCAGCTATAGCTGCCGGTTTGGGGAGTATATCCTCGCGTGGCAGACAGGACATTAATGGCTAGTCTCCTCGAGCAATCTTATTGTCAGAACACGTGTCCTGGATCAACTGGCCCCGCACCCGGACGGAGGTGTCGCTTCATCTTCTGCCCCCATATCCTTACCTATAAATATGTCCCATTTCCCTTATTTCTTTCCTTTAATTTTACTCCTGCTGATTAGAGAGAAACCATCAGCTTAAAGAATCTAAGATCATCAACGCGCTTTCATCTCCGTCTGCTTTCTGAGACCGTCAGCTTCATTGAAGTCGTTTCCATAACTTGGTGAGTATTCTTGCTATTATTGTATTCTGTTTGTTCATATGTTCATTTGAAAGAGATTTTATTAGAGAGGTCGTCACTTGGGCTCTTAGACCCCCCCCCTCCCCCAATTGCTTGTAGGTAGTAAGATGTTTAGGGAGGCGACGAGTGAGTAGTCGTTAGTCCGCGAGGGAGCGGGCTACGACGAGGTCTTCTAATCTGGACATGAGCCCGAGGGGGGTTCCTCTTGGTCATTGGAGGGTGGATCGTCAGTCCAGTCTTCTGACGGGGGCGTGGAGACTTATAGAGGAGATAGAGTGGCCGGTGAGGGAGAGGTCGATGGCGACGGGGCAGACAGTGGGAGTGACGGGAGTTCGTCTGGGGGCGTCGACGCCTTGGAAAGTACATCCGGAGGCCCTGGGGATGACCGTCCATTCATTCTCCCTAAGGAGTGGATGGTTAATTACTTTATGTCGACAATGACAAACAAAGTGTTCAATTCCCTGCGAGCACGTTATCAGATCCCTGACGACATCCCGATCTGTCTTCCTTTAGAAAAAGAGAAGTGCTATTCCGGGAAGACCGCGAACGTCAGTATGTACGACGCCATGTTCGCGGCGGGGTTGAGGTTGCCTCTGACGGCACTCCACTGTCAGCTGGCCAACTACCTCGAGCAGTCCGTCAGTCAGATTGCCCCCAATGCTTGGAGGGTGTTCATCAGGGCCGAGATTTTGTGGGGTAGCTTAAGTGAGGGGAACCGTCAGCTAACTCTTGACAAGTTTTTTTGGTACTACCGTCCTCACCATATCGCCTCGTCCCAAGGGATCTATCACATCTCCACGAGGAAGAAGGAGTTGAAGCTGGTGTCTGACATGCCCGACTCTAATAGGAATTGGAAGGGCAGGTACTTCTTTGTAGAATGGACGAATTGGGTGTGTCGTCAGGAGGAGTGGGAGACGATGCCCCAAGGTTTTGACAACACCTGGGCCTTCGTCAGGGAATTAAGTCGTCGCCGTCAGCTTCTCTTTAGACTTGTTCGTTCCTAAGTTCTCATCCGTTTGCCTTTTTCTTTTTTATTTCAGCCAGCGCCCGTCCGGAGATCACAAAGGAGCAGTAGGCCTTCATTCTTAAGGTGATGGAGATACCTTTGGAGGAGGGAAAGTGCCGTGATCTTATCACACCCGACGCTCTTTACGCTTATTGCGGAGGGCCTGAGCCTACAGAAGAAGCCCGTCGCCTAAACAATTTCTCCCGTCAACATAAGCTTCGCTAATCTTCTTATTCCCGTCACTTTCACTTAGGGCCTTTTTACACTTTTTTTTTTTTTTTTTTTGTCTGCCTTGCAGAAATGGAGTCGGCCAAGTTGAGGGCGCAGATCAGGGCTTCCGCTGCGCGCAAGAAAGAGGAGGGAAAAAGGAAGGAGGGGGCGTCCTCGTCCCTTCCAAAGGTCGTCATCAAGGGCATACCGAAAAGGAAGGGTGACAGGACGGAAGACTGCCCGTCAAAAAAGCAGATCGTCACTCTTGGGGAGCATCCCACGAAGCCCCCGTCTCCCAAACATGGGGTCGAGAAGGGGTTAATGTCGGACCATGGTCCCGTCAGCCAGGAGACCGAGCGTCGTCTCCTTACCCACAAAGGGTATGCACTGGAGATGCTGGAGTCCATCTTCAGAGAAAAGGACGCCGATCCTTGCGTCAACCAGTCAGTGGGGGAGCTAGGGGACTCAGGTCTCTTTGACCTTGCTCGGGTATGTATATACACATTTATTATTATTTTTTGCTCTATTTGTTTTTATGCTAATGGGTTGACGGAGGTTTTGTCTTGTAGGCCATGGTTCACATGAAGGCCATGCAGGTCAAGGGAGTTAAGAGCGAAGAGTTGCTGGCCCGTCAGCAGAAACGCATCAAGAATTTGACTAACAGGTTGGAGCAATACAAGGACGCCTGCCGTACCTTGAACGGGGAGGTGAAGGAGCTGAAAGGAAAGCTTGAGGAGGGAAGCCGTCAGGTGGAGAAAGAGCGGGAGGCGAGGGTGACGGCAGAGAAAGAGCTGACGGCTCTTCTGGGCCAGGTGGAGACGGCTAAAGCTGACGCCGAGGCCAAATTCAAGACGTCGTAGACGTTTATTGACTCCTGCGCTGAGTACTACGGTGACGGATTCGAAGACTGTCTTAAGCAGATCAAGTCTCTTCATCCTCACCTTGACTTGTCGAAGGTTTCGATGGACGACCCCCTGCCATCAACGCCCGTGGGTGAGACCGTCTTGGTGGACGATGACGACCTCAGTGAGTCTAGGATGCATCCAAAAGATGACGGTGTCGTCCTCGCTCAACCTGCCCAAGATAGATCCGTCCCTCCAACAATTCCGTCAACCGATCCTCCTAATTTTGAAGGTTTCCCTGCCGGTGAGGTCCAAAACCCCCCCTAAGGATGACGAGGTCGTGCCAGACGCTCCTGCTCTTTGAGTTTTTCAACTCTTTTTTGTAAAAAAATTTTCTTTGGACATGTTCCCCGTCATTTTGAGGGCTTTATTTGTAAAGACAATATTTTCATGATATAATATTTTATTTCCGTCATTTGTAGTGTATTGCCTGTTTTTACTTGAACTTTGTGGATGATTTCCTCTATGGGTTTAATGATTTTCTTTTCTTCTTGCTGAGCCCGTCTGTTTTTTGTCACTTTACGATTGTCTAGTTTTGGACTTTTAATGCTTTTAGGATGAAGTCATATATTTCTGATGAGGTCGTCAGCTTTTGGCATTTTGGAGTGAACTTCATGGTGAGGTCGTCAACTTTCGACTATCCCTCAATATGTTTTGAAGTTACCAACTTTAGGGTGAGGTCGTCAGTTTTTTAAGCCGTCAGCTTTTATGCTTAACTGGCTTTTATGCCTTATGTATCCTCCTAGGATAGGGTCGTCAGCTTTTAAGCCGTTAGTTTTTATGCTTAACTGGCTTTTATGCCTTGTGTATCCTCCTAGGATAGGGTCGTCAGCTTTTAAGCCGTCAGCTTTTATACTTAATTGGCTTTTATGCTGTGTATTCTCTTAGGATAGAGTCATCAGCTTTTAAGCCGTTAGCTTTTATGCTTAACTGGCTTTTATGCTATGTATCCTCTTAGGATAGAGTCGTCAGCTTTTATGCTTAACTGGCCTTACGCTTTGTATCCTCTTAGGATATTGTCGTTGGCTTTGAGCCGTCAACTTCTATGCTTAACTGGTCTTACGCTTTGTATCCTTTTAGGATAGTGTCGTTGGCTTTGGGCCGTCAGCTTCTATGCTTAACTGGCCTTTGTGTTTAACACTTAGCAAAGTATAGGAGAGACTTTGAATAAATTTCTGAATCTTGTATAATCTCAAGAAGGGGGGAAACACGCCCTTTGGGTCCCAAAATACATTAAGGCAAACTAAAAGTAGGGGGCTGTTGCTTTTAATGCCATTATTTTTTACTGGTAGTACTTTCGTAGATGCTCGGCATTCCATGGATGGTGTAGTTTCTGTCCTCCCAGTGTTTCCAAGTGGTAGATGCCTTTTCTCTGCCATGACATGACCTGGTAAGGTCCTTCCTATTTGGGGTCGAGCTTTCCCTGGGTGGGGTCTCTGGTGGCGCCCATGATCTTTCTTAGAACAAGATCTCCAACCTGAAAGTCTCTGTGTTTGATTCGGGAGTTGTAGTGTTTAGCCATGCGATCTTGATACCGTATGAGCCTTTGTTCTGCTACTGCACTGGTTTCGTCGATTAGGTCAAGCTGCAGGCGCAAGGCATCGTCGTTCCTGCCTTCATCTTGGGCGTTCACCCTGTGGCTTGTGAGTCCTACTTCGGTTGGGATGACTGCTTCACTTCCGTAGGTTAGCCGGAATGGTGTTTCTCCTGTAGGGGTTCTTGCTGTTGTCCTGTATGCCCATAGTATGCTGGGTAGTTCTTCAGGCCATATCCCCTTTACCCCCTCGAGCTGAATCTTGATAATCTTAAGCAAGGATCAGTTCGTTACTTCCACTTGGCCGTTGGCCTGGGGGTGGGCGGGGGAGGAGTAATGATTCTTTATTCCCACTTATGAGCAGAACTCTCGAAAAGGGCCGTTGTCGAATTGTTTCCCGTTGTCTGAGACTAGAACTCTAGGAATCCCAGACCTGCATATGATGGATCTCTAGACAAAACTTCGAACGTTTTTCTCTGTGATAGTGGCCAAAGCTTTAGCTTCTACCCATTTCGTAAAGTAGTCTATGCCTACCACCAGGAACTTCAGCTGTCGCATAGCTGTTGGGAATAGGCCCATAATGTCTAGCCCCCATTGAGCGAACGGCCACAGGGTTGTCATGGGGGTCAGCTTTTCGGACGGCTGTTTGATGATGTTGCTGAACCTCTGGAACTTGTTGCAGGCTCTGACATACGCTTGAGTGTCTTTTTGCATCGTGGGCTAGTAGTACCCCGCTCGAATCAGCTTGTGCGCTAATGACATAGTCCGCTTCCTCGGGACCCAAGCACCTAAGGTACGAGCGAGAGAAACTCCTTTTGTACAGGACTTCCTTCATCAATACGAACCTTGCTGCTTAGACCTTCAGCCTTCTGGCGGCCTCTTTTTTATCCGGCAAGGCGCCATCTTTCAAGTAAGAGACTAATGGCGTGGTCCAATCACTTTCGGAATTGATTTCCTGTACATTGACAGAGTCTATTAGCAGAGAAACCTGCACAAAAGAGAGCACGTTGTCAGGGGTGGTCATATGTTTTGATGAAGCGGCTTTGGCAAGGCGGTCGGCTTGCTCATTTTCTTCTCTGAGGATTTGGATTATTTCTGCCTTCAGCTCATCCACCCTTCTCTTTGCTTAATCGAGATATTTTTTCATTTTGTCGCCTCTACACTCGTAGTCTCCGTTTACTTAGTTGACGATGACCTGGGAGTCGCAGTAGACTATCACTTGGGCAACTCCTGCTGCCTTGGAGAGGTCAATCCCGGTTATCAAAACTTCATACTCCACTTCGTTGTTAGTGGTGGGGAAGTCGAGGCGGACTATGCATTCGATCCTGTCTCCTTCAGGGGAAAGAAGTACGACACATATTCCCCCAGCTCGCCTATTCGACGAACCGTCCATATGTATACTCCACGGAGGGCATTCGTTTGCCCACTAGTCCTCTCCGTCGATGAACTCAGCTATAAAGTCAGCAATAGCCTGCCCCTTGATGGCAGTGCGTAGGCTGTATCAGGTGTCGAACTCAGTCAACTTTATCACCCATAAGGCTAGGCGACCGGTGGCTTCAGGGTTGTGCATCGCCTGCCGCAAGGGCTTGTCGGTTAAAATGACTATCGTATGAGCTTGGAAGTACGGCTTAAGCTTGCGGGCCGCGGTAATCAAGGCAAAGGCGAGTTTTTCCATGGGTGGATACCTTTCCTCTATTCCGCGAAACGCCCGACTGGCGTAGTACATGGGTTTCTGGACTTTGTCTTCCTCTCTGATCAATGCCACGCTGACAGCTGTTGGGGAGACAGCTAGATAGAGAAAAAGCTCCTCCCCTGGTCACGAAGGACTCAGCAAAGGAGGCGAAGAGAGATAGGCCTTCAGTTCTTCGAACGCCTTTTGGCATTCGTTCGTCCACTCGAAAGTTTTCTTCAGTGTGCGAAAGAAGGGTAAGCATTTATCTGTCGCCCTTAACACGATCCTGTTTAGGGCGGCCACCTTTCTGTTTAAGCTTTGTATCTCTTTCGCGTTTTTTGGGGAGGCCATCTCCATTATGACTCGGATCTTGTCTGGGTTGGCCTCGATGCCTCTTTGGGACATATGAAGCCCAGGAAATTTCCTGCCGTTACTCCGAACGCACACTTCGACAGGTTGAGCTTCATGTCATTGGAGCGGAGGGTGTCAAATGTTTTCTCGAGATCCTTCAAATGGTCCTCTTGCCTTCGGCTTTTTACTAACATGTAGTCGACGTACACCTGAACATTCCTCCCTATCTGGTTGGCGAACATCTTGTTCATGAGTCTTTGATACGTGGCGCCCGCATTTTTTAGTCCGAACGGCATCACCTTGTAGCAGAAAAGACCCTGGCTAGTGACGAATGAGGTTTTCTCTTGATCTGCCTTGTCCATCCAGATCTGGTTGTACCCCAAGAAGGCATCCATAAAGCTCAGAAGCTGGTGCCGAGCTGTAGAATCCACTAGTGTATCGACTCGAGGGAGGGGGTAGCTGTCCTTGGGGCATGCCTTATTCAGGCCCGTGAAGTCTACACACATTCGCCACTTCCCGCTAGCTTTCTTGACCATCACCACATTGGCCAGCTAGTTGGGATAGTATACTTCCCGGATGAAGCCCGCCTCCCGTAATTTGCCGACTTCCTCTACTACTGCTCGGTCTCGCTCCGGGGCAAACACCTACTTCTTCTGCCAGACGAGTTGGAAGGTGGGTGACACGTTCAGCCTATGTATTATGACTGAAGGGTCGATTCCCGGCATGTCTTCATGACTCTAGCCGAATACATCTTGGTTTTCCTTGAGGAAAGCCACGAGCGCTTGGTGAGTCGCAAGACTAGTGAGAGTGCCGATCCTGGTGGTCCTGTCTGGCCTGGACTCGTCAAGGGCTATCTCTTCGAGCTCCTCTATGGGTTCTGCCCCCGCAGGTTGTTCTATGGTCATTGCTTGTAAGGGGCTGTTCATCTCCACCATCGCGACGTAGCATTTCCGTACGGCCACCTAGTCTCCCCGCAGCTTCCCTACTCCGTACTCGGTGGGGAACTTGACCATCAGGTGGTAGGTTGAAGTCACAGCCTTCCATGCATTGAGGGTGGGCCGCCCTATGATGACGTTATAGGCGGAGGAGCAGTCGACAACGAGGAAAGTAACATCCCTAGTGGCTTGCCGGGGATATTCCCCAATTGTGACTGGCAAGGTGATCGTGCTGAGGGGGTATACTCTTCTTCCTCTAAATAGGGCTGTACACGGTGCGGTGCAGCCGGTTTTTGGGGGGTCTTTTGCACCTCACCTATAGGGTGCGGTTTCCCCTCAACTCTGACCGCACCTCACTTGTGGGGAGGTGAAAACCGGTCTACACAAGGTGCGGTGCACCATCCCGGTTCGGTGCGGTTAGTTCGGTTAAAAAGCAACCCAAATATTAAAAAAAAATTCTCAATCCACATCAAACAACCCATATAGAATTATCAAACAATCCAAATATTCGTTAACAATAAAATAAAAAACAAACAAACCTATTCACAATATTTCTCAAATTCTCACACAAAATATCTCAAATAAATTCACAATCTTTCTAAAAAGCATAGTAAGGCAAAGCATAGTTAGTATTTTAGGTCTCGAGCATCAAATAAATTACATACCTAATAGCAAGGAGAAGCATAGTAGCCTAGGTATTGACCGCCAAAACCTTCTCTTAAAACTTCCAAAGAATAGCTATGAGAAATAAGAGAGAGGAGAGGAAGATGCTTGGAGAGTGGTCCGAATGGAGGGATTGAGCAGCAGAGGATGGTGGCTGGCTGCGAATGGTGAAGGCTAAGGGGAAAGAGAGAGTGAGAGGGAGAGAGTGAGCGAGAGAGAGGCTGTGAGTCTGTGGCTTGTGAGGAGAGAGAGAATGAGAGTTTGATATAAATGGGGAAATAAGAAATTTAACCTAATAGAAAATGACGTCGTTCTATAGTTTTTATTTTTTAAGTCTAAAACGCCTTTCGTTTTAGTATCAGAAATTTTAAAAAAACAAAACCCAAAACGACTTCGTTTTATTATGTGTAAAACAACCTAACTTCAATTTATTTTTCTTCTTCCTTCAGATCAGTCGCCGCTTTCTCCCTCTCTCTTGTCCTCTTCTTCTCAAACCTTTCTCTATGCCACTGAAACACACACACAGACACATATATGCAGTTCATAAAAAAAAAATAATAAAATAGGCGGTGCGGTGCGGTTTTCATCGGTGGGCAAAACCCACCACCGCTCGCTGCACCAGGTGGCTTCGGTACTTGGAAAACGTTGCCGATCACTGCACCGAACACCTGCGGTGGAGCTCTGAGGTGGGCGGCTCAGTGTAGTGAGGGGCGGTTTCATCGGTGGCGGGCGATGGTTGAATAGGCCTACCTCTGAATCCGATGAGCGAAGCGTTGGTAGGGACTAGGCGTTCCTTGTCGATCCGCATCTGTTGGAATGCCGGGTAGTAAAGAATGTTCGCGGAGCTTCCGTTGTCAATCAAGACCCGATAAAACAAAACCCAAAACGACTTCGTTTTATTATGTGTAAAACAACCTAACTTCAATTTATTTTTCTTCTTCCTTCAGATCAGTCGCCGCTTTCTCCCTCTCTCTTGTCCTCTTCTTCTCAAACCTTTCTCTATGCCACTGAAACACACACACAGACACATATATGCAGTTCATAAAAAAAAAAAAAAAAAAATAGGCGGTGCGGTGCGGTTTTCATCGGTGGGCAAAACCCACCACCACTCGCCGCACCAGGTGGCTTCGGTACTTGGAAAACGCTGCCGATCACTGCACCGAACACCTGCGGTGGAGCTCTGAGGTGGGCGGCTCAGTGTAGTGAGGGGCGGTTTCATCGGTGGCGGGCGATGGTTGAATAGGCCTACCTCTGAATCCGATAAGCGAAGCGTTGGTAGGGACTAGGCGTTCCTTGTCGATCCGCATCTGTTGGAATGCCGGGTAGTAAAGAATGTTCGCGGAGCTTCCGTTGTCAATCAAGACCCGATACGTGTTATAATCCCCTAGCCAGACACTGACGACAAGGGCGTGGTCGTGCGGATGATGAAGATGTTGGGCATCTTCTTCTGTGAACTCAATAGTAGGGCTATTGACTTGCGGCTTCTTCTGGACAGCGCCGGTAGTCTGGACATTCTGAATCGCTCTGAGGTAGGATTTTCGAGCCTTTTTTATCGAGCCGAGGGTTGCCGTATTCCCAATGATCATCCTTATATCCCCTATGGGCGGTCTGGGATGCTCATTATCTTGGCAGGGGGCTTGTTCCTGTTGAGGTGCATCTGTTCTCTCTCGGCTGACGAACCTCTGCAACTTTCCTTGTCTAATCAGGGCCTCGATCTGTTGCTTCAGGTCGTAACAGTCGGCGGTGTCGTGGCTGTGGTCTTGGTGGAAGCGGTAGTACTTGTCTTTGGGTCATCTGTTGGGATCTCCCTTCAGCTTTCCCGGAAACGTTAGAGACCCTTCGTCCTTGATCTGCATTAAGACTTGGTCGATCGGAGCCGTCAACGGGGTGAAGCTTGTGATTTTCCCAGCGGGGGGCTTTGGGCGCCTGTTGTCTTGGCCCTCTCCTGTCCGAGCTACCTTTTTCCCCTTGTCTTGTCGTGCGTCCTCTTACCTTTCCCTCTTCTTGGGCAGCTTCTCTTTTCGGGCCAGTAGTGCATCTTCCGCATTCGTGTATTTAGTCGCCCTGTAAAGCACATCTGACATAGTTTTCGAGTCATTCTTGTATATGGAGAATAAGAACTTACCCTTCCGCAGTTCGTTTGTGAACGCGGCGACCAGTATCTTATCATCCGCCTCATCGATTGAAAGTGCCTCTTTGTTGAAACGGGTTATGTAAGCCCTCAGTGTCTCATCCTCCCGCTTCCAAATATTCATCAGGCATGCAGTGGATTTTTTGTACTTGTGCCCTCCGATGAAGTGCGAGGCGAACTGGGCGCTCAACTCTCTGAAGGTATTGACAGAACCGGGCGTCAGCCTGCTGAACCAAATCCTGGCAGGGCCCCTCAATGTCATTGGGAAGGCCCTGCACATGATCTCGTTTGGTACACCCTGCAAGTGCATCAATGTCTTGAAGGACTCCAGATGGTCTAATGGGTCTTTGGACCAGTCGTAGCTTTCCACCTGCAGCATACAAAACTTTGGCGGAAGGGGGAACGAATTGACAAGTGTAGTGAAGGGAGAATCCGTTCGCTGGACGAGGTCGTCGAGGTCGCTAGATACTCGTCCCTTGAGGGCGTTCATCATGAAATCCATGCGCTCCTTCATCATCTGCATCTCTGCAACCACGTGGGACAAGACATGATCAGTGGCTGACGGATGATTCGTATCCTGTCTCTCGGGTCGACTCAAGGCATTGCTTCCCTCCGGACCTCCTAGATTTCCCTTCTCAGCGCTACTCGCCTCCTGATTTTCTCCTTGAGCGTCGATGGTCGCGTTCTTCTGTCGCAACTGTTCTTCTAGGTCGTGATTATGTTTTGTGAGGCGTTCTACCGCGGCTGCTAGAGTTTGGACCTGTCTCTCAAGAGCCGTGGTGCATGGTTCATTGCCTTGATCATTCGTGGTGGTTGCCATTGAACGCGTGAGTACCATGCAACTTTTTGTCTGGAAAGCACGAAGTACAGTCTACGTCCTTTCCCACAGACGGCGCCAACTGATGAGGTCAAGAATCTCCTCAGTAAGCTACAGGGCCTTCACGCACCCTAATGAACCTGCACAAGTCAAAAGAACCTCAAAGGGGAGTATCGGCGTGGTACCGGCCAACGACCCTCCGATGATTAGGTTAGTATTGTTCGCAACTCTAGAGTGCCAGAGTCGGGGAGAATTATGCATACCTCGATTTGTGAGGGCTTGGAGGTATTTATAGTAGCATGGAACCTTAACCACGGCGTGTTTGGAAAGATACCTCCTTACCGGAATTACCTTTGATTAGCGTGGAGCACAAGATATCTCTTGGGCAACAAGCGTGTTGGGCAAGACATCTCTTTACGAACAAGCGTGCTGCGCAAGATATCTGCTCAGGTATAAGCGTATGCGACAAGATACATCCTCTTGTGGAAGCGTGTATGGCAAGATATGTATTGGTGCCTTCAGTTTCGTCCCGTTGTTTACTCACTCCGTCGGCTATGTTTGGATTAATTTCGTCTCATCATCGCGGCGTGCCCATCAGCTTGTACAAGGGGCGTCTGTCTCGTCGCGTGACCACGGAGGATCGTCAGCTTATGTTGTACCGTCAGCTTGTGTTGTACCATCAACTTGTGTAGGCCGTCGGCACCCTTCAGACTATCCCTATTAGTATACATTTTGCATAGATGAAAATTGCCAGCTTATTTTACTAATTAGTTTGTTTTTGTTATTATTTATAAATTTCATTACACTTTTTGGTATTATTAATGAGTCTTACTGTACTATTTTTGTTAACTTTTACCTTTATCTATTGTACTTATTGCATCATGCACAAAGCCACAAACAGATGAGGTGCCAATGCATCCACGCTTTGTTTGCTATTTATTCTATATATTCTCTCACTTTTTTTTTAGTTACTTATTTATTTGTTTGGTTTAATGAAAAATATTTTTTATTTGAAAAAAATTATTTTTATATGTTTGGTCGCATTCTTGAAAATGCTATGGAAAAAAAAATTCTATAACTTTCTCACAATTACTCATCTCCCAAACACATAAATAATGAAAAAGGAAAATTTTAGATAAAAAAATCATATGATTAAGAACTGGTGGTGGAGATGGCCGGCACTGACCACCAATGGTGGTGGTTAGCCACCGAAGGCCAAGAACGTTAGTGGGAGTGGTGACAATGATGGAGCCAAGAATTTGTTCTTAGGAGGGCCGAATATACTATGTACTTTATCCATATATATTACGTAGAATAGTCTTAATAAGCACAATTCAACATGCAATACAAGTTTTATGTTTAATACTATTTTATAACTCAATAGTTTTTAACTTGCTTGTGTACCTAGATTTTCAAATTAAATTACTACTTTTTTTTAGAAGATAAATTACAATCTATTACAATCTCTTCCAGTGTTTACAGCGTGAACATCTAGTGTTTAAATCCCTTATTACTTGTTGTAACTATCTAATTATCAAAAACCTATTAAATAAAATAATTAAGATTAAAAAATAACTAAAAGGTTAAAGATTGCAGAATTTAGTGAAACAATCATTGAATATATAAAAATAAATAATCAAATAACATTATTTAAATTATACGATATATTATATATCTCTATCAAATTAAGAATAATTTTTATATATACAAGCAAGATTTTCCGTCACCTCTAACACTTGTAATTAAATACTAAATGACTGAACAAGTACATAAACAATTTATGTACAAGTAATTAAGAATAATTGTTTATATCAATCCAAGCTTAAACTATTTATGTACAAGTACGATATCTCAAAAAAAGATAATTGGTTCATTTAGAGGTGCCCCAACAGGTTGCTCCTTTTTCTTTTTTCTTTTTTTACAAAGGAAATTCTGCATATTCTTGCAGATCCATCAATTACTTTTTATTTCCAAATTTTCTTTAGACATTCCACGTGCTCCCTGTACAAAAAGAAATGGGATGCTTGATTATTTCTCAGCTTAATATATATTTATAATGCAAAGTCAGGACATCACATGTGTGCACAATATCTAATCAACTTGTCTTCTTTTTTTTCTTTTTTTTTTTGAAAGCAATCAACTGATTCAACTTGTCTTCTGTTGTTAATTAATGAAATTTCCAGATTTCCTATCCAAAAAAAGAAAAGATGGCACGTACAACCTACCACTCTTTTTGTTCTTTGGAATTAGGAAATGTCTAGTCGCATACTTCCTCCTACAAATAGGGTTCACCAAATAGCAAGATATGTTCTCTTCCCAAGATAGCTCTAAGTTAGAAAGCTACTAAACTCAATAGTTGCTGAGCTAGCTCTCGAGTGAGAGAGAAATGGAAAACAAAGCATATAGAGGTCATGTCTTAGCTTTACCATATCCAAGCCAAGGCCACATAAATCCATTGCTCCAATTCTCTAAACGTTTGGTCTCCAAAGGGCTTAAAGCTACACTAGCCACAACCCTTTACATCCACAATACCATGCAACCCCAATCATCAAGCTCTCTCCAATTTGACACAATATCAGATGGCTATGATGAAGGTGGGTTCGCCCAAGCAGAAAGTATCCATGCATATCTCAATCGTATGGAAACTATAGGCTCAAAAACACTGGCTGACCTTATTATAAAGAACAAAAACACAGCAAACCCAATTGATTGCATAATCTACGACCCTTTTTTGCCTTGGGCTTTGGAAGTAGCTAAAAAGTTTGGTATATTTGGAGCTGCTTTCTTCACTCAAACTTGTGCTGTGAATTTCATATACTATCATGTGCATCATGGACTATTGAAGCTACCAATTACTTCCACACCCATCTCAATTCCTGGTCTACCTGTGCTTGAGCTTGAAGATATGCCATCTTTCATCAGTGTGCCTGGATCGTACCCAGCTTACTTTGAGATGTTGCTCAATCAATTTTCTAGCTCAGAAAAAGCCGATGCAGTTCTTGTCAACACTTTCTACGAGCTAGAGCCTGAGGTGGGTAATTATATATGCCTATACAATTTCATTTTTATAATTTTTGTTTTAGAAATTGTTTTATGTGTGTGTGAGACTTCCTTTTTTTTATTTTTTATTTTATTTTATCAGTTCACTCTTCTTTTGTGCAAACAATAGCGGGAAAGAAAGTGATTATAAAGGTAATACAAAATTGAACCAAAAAAAGAAAAAAAAAGGTAATACAAATTTTAAAGGAAATGCCAGATAATGCCTTTAGGATAATGATTAATAATTTATTTAAAGAAAATTTTTATAAGAAAAAAAAATAATTAATGTTGTGACAGTTTTTTCTATTTTCTATAAAAGTGGTATCAAATTTTTTTTTTTTAAAATAGATTGTTAACTATTGTTCTAAAGACACCCATTAACATGACCATATTTTAAAATATAATATCTACAAATTGAGGTATCCCAATAAAAAAAAATATGAAATTCAGACATTTATTTATATTGGTGTTTAAATTTGATAATCCTCACAATCTCAGTATGTTAATTATTCAAATCTACAGTTGTTGGAAAAAAGGTGAAGGGTCAAGAAAGAGTCAGAAATTTGAAGAAGGAGATGCGTCAAAATCAACAAATTATGTCACATCGGTTTATAAGATGATTTTGTAATTTATTATTAAAAAAATTGACCATATGTTGTAGGGTAATTTTGGTGTCAGAATTTTTCTTGCATTTACTTTAAGTTGATAATTTTTTATATTCTTTAAAACTCTATTATTTTATATTCTCTGTCTCTTCTTATTCACACTCTCTTACTATAATTGTTGTTGTTTTTATTTTATTTTATTTTATTTATTCTCTTTGATGGTTAAATGTTATCCTATTGCATTCTAAGGAATTAAATATAGCATATAAAAATATAATATTATTTTATTACATAGCATGATTTGGATAATTTGGTATTTATTCTGTTACATATAATGATTTTTTATGGTGCTCAATTTAGATGTTAAACTATGAAACTTTACTAAATTTTTGTTCATTTTCTAATTCTTTGTGGTGAACAAATACTCTTAATAGTTGTATTAAAAGTACCCTATAATGCCATTCATTTAAAGAAAAGCAAAGGTTAGCCAAACAAAAATAATCGGATAGGTAACAAATTTTAACTTTTGAAATTTTATTTTAATTATTATTATTTTATAACAATGCATGTATAGAAATTCAAGTCTTAAATTTTGCTAATAATTATTTATTTGATAATATGTTTTAAGTGGCCGAAATTATAATTTACAAAGAAAATAACATTAATAGATTATCAAAAACAAAATTTTACCGTAATATTGGTTCAATTAATCATTGTTAAATTTTATTAATTTTTTTTAAATTTACATTTTTTTGGTGTTTTGTATTGTTCTTATATTATATTTATAATTGTTCTTATAATAAATAAAAATATAATTACGAAGTACATTACTCATTATTAGATTAGTTTAAATTGTAAAAAAAAAAATTTAATAAAACCACCATAAAAAAAAATTATCACGTGCAACGAGCGGGTTCGCGGCTAGTATTACTAAAAGCTGAAGCGTAACATTTATTGTTGTTGAGCTTTTGTTGCGCAATCTCATTGCCACATGTTTGCCACATAATTATTATTCTTTTTTTTTACAAAAAAATATATAAATAAATTATTAACTTTACATATTCATTTTTGTCGGTTTTAACATCTATATATAGTGAGTTCTAGTTAACTCAACTAGTAAAGTCTCTGATGATTGTTCAAGAGATCTAGGATTTAATTCCCGCTTACACCAAAAACTGATTGATGTCTTGGTCTGATGATAAAGAACTATCATCAGGAGTAAACGCCATAAGTTGAAACTCTCTCTCTCAAAAAAAAAAAAAAAATCTATATATATATACATATATATATATATATATATCCTTTAATTTCCAATTTTCCTATAATTTTTTTTGACATTCACTTTTTTTTTTTAAATATTTACACTTTCTTCAATCTTTCTTCTTCCCTTACTTTTTCATCTTCCCACTACCCTCTACTTTAATATCATCACTATTCATCTTTCCATTCATCTTCCTTTATTTGTCTATTCTTATTCACTTTCTCTTATTATAAATTTGTCATTCTCTCTTCCATTCTTTGCATAATTATCTCTCACAAAAATTTTTGTCTCTCTCTCTCCCTCTCTCTCTCTCTCTCTCTCTCTCTCTCAATGTTTTGGTGGATTTTTGTTTTTATTGCATCTCCACTTTAGGTTGATAAATTTTTGTGTTTTTTAGAACTCTAATTTAGGTTGATACGATTTAATTTTATGTTTTAAGTTGTTATTATTATTATTATTATTATTATTTCTCTTTGATAGTTAAATTTTATTCAATTACGTTATAAAAAATTAAAGATAGTAGATAAAAATATAATAGTATTCCATTACATAATATAATTTGGATAATTTAGTGTTTATTGTTATATATTTTAATTTTTCTTATTTTTTTTTCTTCTCATCTTATTTTTTTCAATATTCAAATTCAACCACATCCTCCTTATCATTAAATTATTGATATTTCCTCTCTCTTTTTGTCTTAAAAAATAAAAAATGTAATATTTTACTTAAATTCAAATAAACGAAAATTGTGCTTATCAAATTGTACTCATTTTTTTAACATTTACACTTTCTCCAACCTTTCTCATTACCTTTACCTTTTCATCTCCCTAAACATTCTACCTTGATATCACTATTCCTCTTTTCTTTTATCTTTCTTTATTTTGTTTTTTTTTTGTTTTTATTATCATTCTCATAGTATAAATTCGTCATTACTTTTCTATTCTTTACCTAATTTTCTCTCACAAAAAAATGGGTTATTTCCCACTCTTTCTCCCTCAATTTTTTGGTGGATTTTATTTTTATTTTTCTTGCATTTCTATTTTAGCTTGATAAAGTGTTCTATTCTTTAGAATTCTATTTTGGTTGATGAAATTTAGTTTTGTGTTTCAAGTTTTTTTTTTTTTTTTATCACTTTGATTTTTAAATGTTATCGTATTGCATTATAAGGAATTAAAGATAGTATATAAGAATATACTATTATTATATTACATAAAATGATTTGGATAAGTTAGTGTTTACTATTATATATTTTATTTTTACTTTTTTTCTAATATAATTTTATTCAACATTTAAATTTAGCCACATCCCCCATATATATTATTAAATTATTTATACTTCCTCTCCTTTTTAATTTTAAAAAATTTTAAATATAATATTTTGCCTAAATTAAATAAATAAAATTGTCCTTATTAAGTGAAGTAATGCAAGGAAACACTTATTCTCACAACCAATGCATCAAAGGAAAAATGAAATGAAAACAAATCAAGTTAGAAACACTAAATTAAAAAAATAAAAAACTAATAATGCATATTTAGTGTCATAGAATCACCATCAAATTTTAGATAATGTTAGGTTGCCAATGGAGAGAGAGAGAGAGAGAGAGAGAGAGAGAGAGAGAGAGAGAGAGATGCGGTAGAGGAAAAAAAAAAACAATACAAAGTAATAAAAAGTAGATAAAGAAAAAAAAAATCAAGTGTCAATTAGTAGCCGTTGATTGGAAAACAAAGAGGTTGTAAGGATAAGTAAAAAATAAAATATAGATTATCGTGTGGAGAACATTAAAAACTTTAAAGTGTGGTAAAATAAACCATTAAATTCACTTAAAAAATTAAATCAATAATTAAATACAATCATAGTACTAAATTTAAATTTAAAACTAATCAAACTCTAACTATAGAAACCATATTAATCATAACAACAACAAAAAAATGTTCTCTGGTAGTAGTAGAAATCACATAAGAAATAAAGTTAGAGAATTTTAAAATTTCTTTTTTGACCTTTCATTTAACCTTGTTTATAATATATATATATATATATATATAATTTTCATACACTATTACTTTTGAAAATCTAATGAACAATGCTACCTCCCATTTAATGTCTTTGTTATGCAAATCATCAGTTAGTAAATATATGATAATGGTAAGAAGCGTTGCAAATAAGATCACTAAAAAAAATATAAAATTAATTAGTCACTATTATTATGGAGTAGTGGTTTATAATTTTACACATCCGAAGAAATGGAATATAAAGTTTTCTTAAAGTATGTGTAAGGATTCATATTATATATATGTGTGTGTGTGTGTGTGTGTGTGTGCACGCGCGCGCGCGCGCGTGTAGAGGTAAAAAAAGGAATATTTAAGGTTTATATTAACTTAAAAACTAATGAAAAATCAATAGTTAATAACTAAAATTATAGTATTAATAAAATATTTAATGAGATCATCCTAAAAAAATTATCGCACACAACATGTGGGTATGCGACTAGTGAGATATTATGAGAGAGAGATGCACTTGAACACTTTAGCATCAGTGAATGTCTTGAAATAAAATTAACACACAAATTAAGTATAGCCAAAGATGCAATAGTTGAGAACAACTTTTCTCTAATCATATTTTTGTTTGGATAAGCAAGAAAAAGAGAGGGAATAAGAGATTCAAATTAGTGACATTTGTAGCCCATTGTAAATCCTGTGCGCAGGATATAGAAAACCGTTTTTTTGTAATTAGGGTTTTGTCTTGTTGTAGCTTTTTGAGAGAGAGAAACTGTAATGCCACACTTTGTAGTTTTTTCCTGATAATAGTGAAATTTCTGCAACTCCGTGGACGTAGGCAAATTGCCGAACCACGTAAATATTGTCTTGTGCGTGTGATTATTTTCTT
The DNA here is from genome assembly GCA_033629205.1 of Lithocarpus polystachyus. Classification (NCBI taxonomy): domain Eukaryota; kingdom Viridiplantae; phylum Streptophyta; class Magnoliopsida; order Fagales; family Fagaceae; genus Lithocarpus; species Lithocarpus polystachyus. The sequence continues at coordinate 61,052,966 of CM066171.1, forward strand.
TGTCGTATATTTTCTCTATTTTTTTTTTTTTTTTTTTTTGTTTCTTACAGGTTGAGAATTTCGAATTAATTCCTTACAGAAATTATTATTCTTTAGGTTACAAAATAGTGTGAATTTCAATCTCTATATAGCTCTTCCACTATAATTAGAATGGCATCTCCCAAAGAATTAATTTGGGAGTATAGTATGTGATTTACTGATATTAAAAAAATTAAAGCAATAATTAGAAAAAATTGAAGATGTGAGTTTAATTTGGTTTCAATTAAATCGTTGTTTGTGAGAGTCATGTCCGTTCTTTGTCTTTTTTATAATTAATTGATCTTTTAATATTCATAGTATAATTTTTAGGATACTTCTCCTTTAAGAAAAAAAAAATTCTTAAAATATTTTTTTCTCAATTTTTTTTGAATTATAATAATTTTTAATATTCAATTAAAAATAATTGTCCAAATATACAATTCTATATCATTATATTTTTAAGGATTATATTTTAATTTTAGTTTTACTCAAAAAATGTAGTGAAAATATTGTGGACGTAACACTTCTTAAAAAAATATTTTGGATATTGTCAAAGAGTCTCACCCTGGTCCAACCAAGTTGGAGATCAACCCGAAAAATTAGTTCCAAGGTAAGGTGTAATGCTACCTAGCGGTTGTTTAATTTTCATATAGATTTATGTCATGAAAAAAGAATAATTGGTTCTACTTTGGATGACAAAGGGATTCCTTTAAGCATTTTAAGGAAGTGATCGATGATTAAGGATATTGGTATTAAATTTTTAAAGAGAATTATAAAAATTTTATTCATAAGATGAAATCAATATACCATGAGAAATAGCTTGCTCTATAAAACTTGGATGGTCCTCCATCCATGTTACATAGTTTGAGATGTCTCTTGTGTCAACATGGAAGCCTAACCAAAAAAATCCATTATCAATAATAAAAATGTCACATATACTCACTAACTATCGGAAACATAAATCAAACCAAATCCTTAGCACACTGACAGATGCTCTCACACTATCGCATAAGCCAAAACTTTGTTTTTTGGTCTCTCACACATGCCAAATGCTACAATAGCAAACCCTTAACTTTGCTTATTAAGTCCCTCACACACGCTAAATGTTGCAACTTCAAACCCTTGTAGTGCTATTGCCTATATCTAATGAATCCACTAACGAACACATCCATTTCTATACTTAATTTCACAACTTATTGAGTTGTGCAATTGTGAGCAATTTATATAAAGTGATGGCCGCACAAGGCAGAAAATGTTTGTCCACCACTCACAATCACATAACTTAGCATATTATAAAAGTAGGCATATAATTGGCTATATCCCTACAATTATTATTATATAACACTTTTGATACTTTTTGTGTGAATTAATACTTTTGATACTAAATACTTTTGATGAAACAAAGAATAACTTAATGGACAATGAATATGATATAATAAGTCCACATAGGCAGACTCCATTCCCTTGGCACATGAGGGTGGATCTCCATATGGGACCCATGATTTGGGCTCGCTCTTCACGTGAAAGGGGGATGAACCTGTTGAATGCCAATAATTTTTGAGTTAATGGAAAGAGAAAAGCAATAAGCCAATAAGTGCTATTTATGAGCACATTGTTGGCCAACTTATTTAAAGGAGGGACAAAAAAATAATTTTATGAGTTAGAAACAAGCTTAGTTAAATACACAAGCATCAAGAGCCAATGTAGAAAATTTCATGTGAATTATCCAAAAAGAATATAAAATGTAAAGTGTTTATGAAACAAAGCGAGCCTTCCATCTTGTGCACACAAGACAAGATTGGCACGTAGCTATATTTTATGCTAAGCATAGTCCTGTGTCACCTCTAATGTTCAAAAGAACTAGAAGGAAGCCAAACTCCATTGAATAAGATGATTTGCAAACAAATATACGAAAATCTAGAATCACAATTTTTTTTTTTTTATATTACAACTCTGATGTAGTAATCTATGAATGGTGAAGAAAAAATAATGATCATCCATGTGGAAGTGATAGGCAACAACTCTCAATTTATCATATTAAAATTTTGGCAAAGTTGTGACAAAAAAAAAAAAAAGTTGCGGTCCTAGAACTACTGAACAAGCAGAGACAAAATTAGGATCTTAAGTAACTTGTGTAACTTAAAAAAAAAAGCTAAAAAAAAGCTAAAAATACAAAATATCAACAAGAAAATTGTTCAAGCTACTACTAGTTTTACAAAGGGTAAACTTTATATATAGTTACTTAAGTAATACATATCGTTCGTATAAAAAAGAAAAAAAATAAAAAAAAGAAGAAGTAATACATATGGTTCCCCAATTAAATTCATACACATAGTTATACTGAAATTAATTGTCTTTGAAAAATATATCGATGTTTGTATTTTTTTGGTCGATACTTGAGTTTAATCGGGGAACATGCTTAATTTTTGCTCTTTAATAAAAAAAATTACAAATTGATGTGGCAATAATTGTGATTACTACCACATCAATAACATAATAAGTAAATTTAAAAAAACCAAACCTACTTCCAACTTTATTACAAAATATTTACAAATTAATGTAATAATAAATGTAATTGGCGTTGCATCAACAATATAATATTTTTTATTATGTTTTAAAAAATGATACACCTGTTTTGTAAATCCTATGTGTGGGGGCCTGGTTTCAGCTGCCATATTGGACCCTGGGCCCATCCGAGGAGATCTACCTCCTCGGACACATGCACCCCACTCCGAGTCCGAGCCCACTGGTCAAGGTGGGCACGCAAGGAGCTCCAACAGCAGGAGTGCGCTCCAGGGGCACAAGGGGAAAGCCGGGCCACTGCCTCCACATTAAATGCGCAGCAGCTGCTTTTCTGGCCGCATTAATGTGGAGGAGACCTCCTGAACAGTATTACCTTGGCTACTGCAACTCACAAAAGGCCAAGGTGGGTGTCTGATGGGATAGGTACTCAAGTGGTAACTTGGATGATCAACAAGTGGCAGCTCAGGATCAGCCAGATAGATAGTATATAATGTAAGGGACTCCCAAAGAAGAGGGGGAGACAATTTGTAGAAAGAAAAATAACTTGTATGAAAGAAGGAAGAAATACAACAAAGAGAGGATTTTTCTGGGAGAAGGAGAAAGAGCACCTGCCCTGAGAAACTCGGGTGATCCCCACATTGTCCAACCCGTTTGTTCTGCTCACGCTAGCCCATCCTTCCAACCCACTTCTCTACAAATTTATTGTCGGAGTTCTCGGGCTTGAGTTCTTGCACCTTATTGGGCCTGAAACTCAAACTCTGGTCCCCACAATTGGCGCCGTCTGTGGGGAGGTTGCTTCGCGAAACCGTGAGCGTGACAGACCGGCATGGCAAGGTCAGATTCACCACCAGCAGGGTCAGCAGAGCCTCAGCAACAGGATGGCTTTCTAAACCTCGAACGAGAGAGAGACCGCGAAGCTAATGCACGTACCGTGCATGGCAATGGAAGTCGTTCCTGAGCAAGAAGCCACGCCTCCCAGAGACCCAACGACACCAGGGCTTTGCAACTACAAATCGACGAGTTGAAGAAGAAGCTACGTAGCGCTCGACGGAGGCGAGACTCTCCAAGCCCTAGTAGCTCCTCCGAAGATGAGGAGGATGATGACTATAGGAGGAGGTCACGGACTCCCCCGAGCGAGTCCTTCTCACATGTAGAAGAGCCCCGCCACGGGCATAAGCACGAGGGCTCATCTCAGGGAAGCCCGGGAGACGACGCCATGAGCAAAGCGCTGTACCAGATCTCCAAATCACCTTTTACGCGTAGGATCGAGGCAGCGAGTCTCCCGCGACGTTTCCACCAACCCACGTTCACCCTCTACCATGGTCGAAATGACCCCGTGGAGCACGTCAGCCACTTTAATCAGAAGATGGCGGTCCATTCCAAGGACGAGGCCCTAATGTGCAAGATTTTCCCGTCTAGCCTGGGACCGGTGGCGATGAGATGGTTCGATGGCCTTAAGGCCGAGCCCATAAACTCCTTCCAAGAGCTGACCAGGGCATTCAGCTCTAGTTTCGTCACGTGCAGCCGAGTTCCCCGACCCCTGGGATCGCTGCTGTCCCTATCCATACGAGAAGGGGAGACCCTAAAAACCTATTCCGACAGATACTGGGAGATGTTTAATGAGATAGATGGAGATCTCGACGAGGTTGCTGTCAGCACCTTCAAACTCGGCTTGCCAGCCGAACATGGGCTGAGAAAGTCCCTCACAGGCAAGCCAGTCACTAGCGTGCGCCAGCTTATGGATCGCATCGACAAGTACAAAAGGGTTGAAGAGGACCAGCTGCAGGGGAAGGGCAAGGCTAAGGTTATCCCCCAAGAGCGGGGGGATTTCAGGTCGGATGGGTATAAGGATGGTCGGCCGAGGAGAGAGTTCACCGGCCAACTCGGGAATGCCAGCGCACGGGCGGTTAACACCGTGTTCCGAGAGCCCGTGCACCAGGTCTTGGAAAAGATCAAGCACGAACCGTTCTTCAAATGGCCACCGAAGATGGCAGGAGACCCCACGAGGCGTAACAGGAACCTGTACTACCAATACCATCAAGAGCCGGGCCACGCCACAGAGAACTGCCGAAACCTGTGGGACCACCTCGACGAGCTTGTCCGAGAAGGGCGGCTCGGGCACTTGCTGCACCACACCAGTGGCGGGCAGGACCAGCCCCGAGTGAACGCGGTCATGAGGCCCCCCGTGGGCACGATAAACGTCATCTTCGCGGCGCCAGGGAGAACCGGCTCTTGCCCGTTGAGAATAATGTCCGTGATCCGACCCTCGTCCGAGGACAGCAGCCCAAACCCGAAGAGGGCAAGAACGTGTGGCACGCCGGCCCTAAGCTTCTCGGAAGAAGACAAAGTGGGGACCATACAGCCTCACGATGACGCTCTGGTAATAACACTTAGGATTGGCAGGTATGACGTGAGAAGGGTTATGGTCGACGACGGAAGTGGCGCCGAGATCATGTACCTGGACCTCTATAAGGGCCTCGGCCTCAGGGCCGAGGATCTAACACCGTATACCTCCCCTCTCGTGAGCTTTGACGGAAAGACGGTCATTCCAAGAGGCCAGATAAGGCTACCCGTACAAGCGGGCCCGGAAGTGGTGAAAGTAGACTTCATCGTGGTGGACACCTACTCACCCTACACGGCCATTGTCGCAGGCCCTGGCTCCACACGCTGGGGGCTGTCGCCTCCACCCTGCATCAAAAGGTGAAGTTTCCCTCCGGGGGACAGGTCATGGAAATCGTCGGATGTCAGACCACGGCGAGACAATGTTTGGTAGCAGCCATCACGCACCGGCCGGAGGCGGGACCCACGGTCCCCGCCCAAAAGAACTTATAGCAATCAAAGGGCCGGGGCGAGACGACCGAGGGGCTCGCCGAAGAGTCAAGGTGCGAGGAGCTGGAGGTGGTCATGATCGGAGATGACGCCGAGAGGTTTTTCCTGGTCGGTTCTCAACTGCCCCCTCAAGAGAAAGGGCGGATGGCTGACTTCCTCAAGGAGAACTTGGACGTGTTTGCATGGAGCGCCTATGAGGCCCCGGGCGTCGACCCAAATTTCGCATGTCACCACTTAAACGTTAACCCCTCCATCACCCCAAAGAAGCAACCGCCCCGGCGTCCGTCCCACGAGCACGCCAACGCTGTGCGGGCCGAAGTGACAAAGCTCAAAGAGGCAGGGGCTATCAAAGAAGTTTTCTATCCGGAGTGGCTAGCCAACACGGTTGTTGTCAAGAAGAAGAGCGGGAAATGGCGAGTCTGTGTGGACTTCACAGACCTGAACAAGGCATGTCCAAAAGATCCTTTCCCCATGCCCCGGATAGACCAACTAGTGGACGCAACTGCGGGCCACCCTCGGATGAGCTTCTTGGACGCCTTCCAAGGGTATCACCAAATCCCCTTGGCTCTAGAGGATCAAGAGAAGACTGCCTTCGTCACGCCCACAGGGAACTACCACTACAAAGTAATGCCCTTTGGGCTGAAGAACGCGGGGTCCACTTACCAGAGGATGATGACCAAGATGTTCGAGCCGCAGCTTGGCAAGAGCGTAGAAGTGTACATAGACGACATGGTGGTAAAGAGCAGGAAAGAGTCCGATCACGTGGAGGACCTCAAGGGTGTGTTTGAAATCCTGAGAAAGCACAAACTACGCCTCAACGCCTCCAAGTGCTCGTTTGGGGTCGGGTCAGGGAAATTCTTGGGCTACATGGTCACCCACAGGGGAATCGAAGTCAACCCTGACCAGATCAAAGCCATTAACTGCCTACAACCTCCTCGGAATCCCAAAGAAGTGCAAAAGCTCACGGGAATGATCGCTGCCCTAAGCCGATTCATTTCCCGATCGGCGGACAGGTGCAGACCCTTTTTCCTCCTAATGAACAAGTGGAAAGGGTACAAATGGACCGAAGAATGTGACTCGGCCTTCCAAATGCTCAAACAGTACCTCTCTCGGCCACCGATCATGTCCAGCCCCAAGGCCGACGAGGTCCTATTTGCCTACATAGCCGTGGCCCCACACGCGGTAAGCCTGGTGTTGATACGGGTGGACGACGGAGTGCAGCGGCCGGTCTACTACATCAGCAAGTCGTTGCACGAGGCCGAGGATCGTTACTTGCCGTTGGAAAAAGCCATCCTGGTGGTGGTTCATGCCACGCGAAAACTCTCCCACTACTTCCAAGCCCATACCATCGTCGTTCTCACACAACTGCCGCTCAGGTCCGTGCTTTTGACATTAAATACATGCCGCGCACCTCAATCAAAGGCTAGGTCGTCGCCGATCTGGTGGCGGAGTTCGCCGAGCCCCCTTTAGAAGGGACATCCGGGGCATCTGGCGCCGACGTGAAGGCGGTTGGCCTGATCTCGACCCGAGAGCCAGCTTGTTGGAAGGTGTACATTGATAGGGCATCGAACCAAAGAGGCTCTGGAGTGGGGCTAGTCCTCACCTCTCCCGAGGGGCTCATTATTGAAAAAGCGCTAAGACTGGGCTTCTCGGCCACTAATAATGAAGCCGAGTACGAAGCCCTACTAAAGGGGATGTCCATGGTTGAAAAACTCGGCGGAAAAAGGGTGAATGTGTTCTCGGACTCAATGTTAGTAGTGGGCCAGGTGAACGGGGATCTCGAGGCCAGAGATGGAAGAATGCGGGATTACCTTAGCCAAGCCGGACACCTAAGATCACACTTTGAATCCTTCACTCTGCAGCACATACCAAGAAGCGGCAACACGCACGCCGACTCCCTGGCGACACTAGCCACCTCCTCGGCCCAAAGCCTGCCTCGGATCATACTGGTGGAGGACTTGCGCGAACCCACGGGGACCAGGGGCGATGCCACCCGTGTCCATCAAGTCAGGGCGGGTGCCAGCTGGATGGACCCGGTAACACTATTTCTGAGTGATAACGTCCTCCCCGAGGACAAGGGAGAAGCCGACAAGATCCGACGAAAAGCCTCAAGGTTTTGGCTATCAGAGGAGCGGAAGCTGTACCGGCGGTCCTTTTCCGAACCGTACCTGCTGTGCGTCCACCCCGAAGCAACAAAGCTACTCTTGGAAGAGATGCACGAAGGAATCTGCGGAAGCCACACAGGGGGAAGGTCCCTGTCGCACAGAGCCATCACCCAAGGCTACTGGTGGCCCAATATGAAAAAGGAGGCTCAAGAGTACGTAAAGAAGTGCGACCAATGCCAAAGGTTCGCGCCAAATATGCACCAGCCGGGCGGAGTCCTTAATCCCCTGTCTAGCCCGTGGCCGTTCGCTCAGTGGGGCTTAGACATCGTAGGCCCATTCCCCAAGGCCATCGGCAACAGAAAATACTTACTGGTCGGCACGGACTACTTCACCAAATGGGTAGAGGCCGAGCCACTAGCAAACATCAGGGATGTAGACGTCAAGAAGTTTATTTGGAGGAAAATCGTCACCCGATTCGGAGTCCCCCACACCCTCATCTCGGATAACGGCCTCCAGTTTGACAGCAAAGCCTTCCGACGCTATTGCAGCAGCCTCGGGATTAAGAATCGTTACTCCACTCCTGCCTACCCGCAGGGGAACGGACAGGCCGAGGCCACAAACAAGACTATAGTGGGCGGTCTTAAGAAAAGGCTAGACGACGCAAAGGGAAGGTGGGTGGAGGAGCTACCTCATGTCCTCTGGACCTATCGGACTACGCCGCGGCCATCAACAGGAGAGACCCCTTTCTCGCTGACCTATGGAGCTGAGGCCGTGATCCCATTGGAAACCGGCTTCCCAACGCTTAGAACCACCTGTTTTAGTCCGGGGAGTAACAATGAGCTGCTAGAGAAAAGCCTGGACCTTCTAGATGAGAGAAGGGATGCCGCGAGGGTCCAATTGGCATACTATCAGAACAAACTCAAGCAGGGTTACAACGCTCATGTTAAACTAAGGCCCTTGGCGGTAGGAGACCTAGCACTGAGGAAGGTTGTGGGCAACACCAGGAACCCTACTTGGGGGAAGCTGGGACCCAATTGGGAAGGCCCGTACCGCGTCACTTCAATTGCAGGCATCGGCGCTTACTACCTCGAAGACCTAGATGAAAGAACTGTACCACACCCGTGGAATGTAAATAACCTGAAACGGTACTACTATTAATAAAAGCTAGCCTTTTACTCGTTGCTTGTTTCCCTTCTCCCGTTCAATTTTACAAGTGTTCAAACAGAACTTAAGCGAATGCAGCGTCCTCGGACCTCACTCTTAAGGGAAATTAACACTCCGTTCAATTTTACAAGTGTTCAAACAGAACTTAAGCGAATGCAGCGTCCTCGGACCTCACTCTTAAGGGAAATTAACACTCCGTTCAATTTCACAAGTGTTCAAACAGAACTTAAGCGAATGCAGTGTCCTCGGACCTCACTCTTAAGGGAAATTAACACTCTGTTCAATTTTACAAGTGGTCAAACAGAACTTAAGCGAATGCAGCGTCCTCGGATCTCACTCTTAAGGGAAATTAACACTCCGTTCAATTTTACAAGTGTTCAAACAGAACTTAAGCGAATGCAGCGTCCTCGGACCTCACTCTTAAGGGAAATTAACACTCCGTTCAATTTTACAAGTGTTCAAACAGAACTTAAGCGAATGCAGCGTCCTCGGACCTCACTCTTAAGGGAAATTAACACTCCGTTCAATTTTACAAGCGTTTAAACAGAACTTAAGCGAATGCACCGTCCTCGGACCTCACTCTTAAGGGAAATTAACACTCCTTTTCAATTTCACAAGTGTTCACACAGAAGCTTACGAGAACAAAAAGAACAGTGGCAAATACACAAGACAACAGTTCTTTTTTCTTCAAATGAACGCAAAGGATTGCAGTACCCGTTCTCATTAAAATAGAAAAGAAAATACAACGGCTGCTCTGTTACAAACGAGACACAAAATTAAAAAAAAAAAAAAAAAAAAAAAAAAAAAAAACAACTCCTACAACTAAGCTCCCGGCTGGGCATCCTTGGGCGCATCAGAGGGCGGGTCACCTATTTTAAGCTCGGCCTCGGCGTCTTTGGCCTTGGAGACAACTTGGGTGATGGTCAGCTCGTCCTCAGAAGGCTGAGCCCCCAGAGAAGGTTGGCCCGCCTCGCCCATATCCGCCCCTACGGGAACGTTGTCGTCGGCAGCAGGGGCTTCAATGGCGAGGAGTGGCTCAGGCTCGGCGACTTCACGGATATCCTCCGGATAGAAGATGTTTTCAGCCCGCCTGAGCTCCGAGTCTGCAGGGACCCCTGCCCGATCCATGGCCACACCCTAGGACTCGGTGCAGTAGTCCCTGCACACCACGGCCACCTCCTCGGCGAGCCGCTTCTCGGTGTCAGCCACTCCGCGCTCATACGAAGCTTCCACCGCGGCCGCAGCGGCTTCCCTGGCCCTCAGAGTCTCCTCCTTGGCCTTCCGAAGCTCGGCCATTATATCAAGCACCTTCTGCTTCTCCGTGGCCAAATTGATCTCGGTCACGTGCAGCAGCTGGCGCTGATCCTCGGCCTGCCTCTCTGCGGACTTCAGGCCGGCTTGAGCGCTTAGGCGAGCCTTCTCGGCATCTTTCAACTTGCCCGAGAGGTCGGCTTTTTCCACTTTCGCGGCATTGAGCTGCCTCTCGGCCTCCAAACGGAGGTTGGTCTCGGCCCTAGTCTCCTCATGCGCCCTCTTGGCGCACTCCTCGATCACGAACACTTGCTGAGTGACCTGCACAATTAGCAAGGGAAACATGGGTTAGTAACCCTTCTCGGCCGGGTGGGCTTAATTTAAAAAATATTTTGGAACGGCCAAGAAGCCTACCATTGCCAGATCCCTCTTCAAGGACTTAAAGAGATCCGGCTGTCGGATGCACCTAAGGCACTCCATGTCCCTAGGAAGGAGTAGGGGCTGCTCCAAGGCGTCGGCTAGAGCTCCGGCATTGTCCCTATGGGATTCCCAAAGTGTGGCGTCCCAAGGGATAGCAGCACCTCCCAGCTCTAGCCGAGGGGCCCACGAGCGCTGCGCACGGCGCGGAGCAGCCTCCTCGGACACTTCTCCCACTCTGTCCCTTTTTTCGTGGGGGTCTGCCCGCCTCTGTTGTTTCCCTCCCTTGGAGGACAACACCTCTCCCTCTTCAGGGGCCTCCGCGGGCCTTTTCTTCTTGAGGTTGTCCTTTGCCTTCTGGCCTGGGTCGATCGGAGGCTTGGGTGGCAAAGGAGGCAAAGCGGGAGCTGCTTGGGTCTTCGGGACCTCCTTGGAGGACGATCCGGCCCCCTTGTTCCTCCCAGCCATGAGGCCCCTCAGTCCCGACCTCTGCTTCAGATCCATGCCCTCCTCCTCCTCCTCGGAACTGGGGTCTGGTTGAGCTAGCAACAACCTTGGATGGCCCTCGGACTCAGGCTCTTCAACCTCGTCCTCGGAATCTGAAATCTCAACCACGTGCTCGGCAGAAGCCTCTCCAAGCGTGAACTGGTCAACCTCCGTATCCAAGGACGGAGGAGATGATGCGGGCCCCTCGGACGGGATAGGGGCTGGTGGTTGGATCCTTGAGAGTGGTGGAGCAACAGGAGGAAGATCCCGGTCGGCCAAAAACTTGGGCTTCGACACGTCTATCCGAGCGAGCCGATTACTCCCTGCTTTGATTGCCTGGCCGATGGCCTGGAAGTCCCTCGACAAAGGTTCGTACTCCAAGATCAAGTGGGCGGCCCGCAATTGTCCGTCCTCACTGATGAACACCTCGGACCTCAGTAGGTAGTTAAGGGCGTTCACGTTGACCAGTCCAAGCTTGGGGGAAACGTGGTCTTTGTCTGCAAGAATCATCATCAGGTCAGATCCACAGTAAAAAAAAAGGGACAACAAAGCAGAACATAAGCAAACGAGCAACACTGCAACATATCGGGGAGCTAAACCCCGTCCTAAGGGCGCCGTCCCAAGGTACCCCACCTGGTTTTCCCTCCCTGACTGGACAGTGAAGACCGTCGTGCCAATCTCCGGAAACGACCAGGTAGTCGTCCTTCAAGCCTTTGTTGGACTTGGGGAGGCAAGAGATTAGCCTCACCTCCTCGGACCGAGACTTGAGGTAGTACCCTCCTACTAAGGCATGGCACTCGTATAGATACGCAACATCGTGCCATGTGAGCCCGAGGTTTATCTGCTCGCTAAGAGCATCTATACATCCTAGGATCCTAAACATATTGGCGGCGCATTGTTGGGGGCATAGCCTGTGATTGGTCAGATACTCCCTGGTAATCCTACCCATGGGGATAGTCATCCCTCCTTCCAAGAAGGCGATCATCGGGATAGCGACCTCACCAGTTCTCCGGTCGGTCAAGATCTGGTCCGAGGAGCAGTACCTCAAACCCACTCCCCGCGGGATGTGGTATTTGGCCCTAAAGCTTTCTAACCCAGTCGGAGAGTCCACTAAATGCTTGAATCTACCCATAGAAGCAAAAAGGGGTCGCTGTACGGCGAAATCCTACGGGCAAGAGGAACCGGGAGACGCAACTGAGAGAAAGGGTTATATCCTAAGAAAGGCGACACTTACTGGGTCAAACTAGCAAGTCGGGTCTGAGTCGCGGGGGAAGAACCGGCGTAGCAGTCTCTCTGGGAGGATGTAGAAAGTGTCTGAATCAGAGGAAAGGAGAGTCTAGAGCTCGGGAATGTCAAGCGCTGGAAGCAACTGAAAATTTGGAGAGCAAGTGAAATAAAGGGGCGAACACTCCTTCTTGACCTCCTTTTTATAAGGGGGAGAGGAAAGGCACTCATGTGGAAGTTCCCCCGCTCGATTCCCAAGAACAAATGTCAGCCGTCACAGCGGCGCCCAAGGCATTTATTAGCCCGCCTGCTAATTATGAAACAGTAACCGCAATAAAGGGGGGCGTGCTAATCAAGGATTATGAATGTGTCATGCGCACCCTTGAGTCAAAACCCCAGATTTCTCCTCGGACAGAAGAAATTCAGGGCTTTTGAGGGGCTATTGTGGGGGCCTGGTTTCAGCTGCCATATTGGACCCTAGGCCCATCCGAGGAGATCTACCTCCTTGGACACATGCACCCCACTCCGAGTACGAGCCCATTGGTCAAGGCGGGCATGCAAGGAGCTCCAACAGCAGGAGTGCGCTCCAGGGGCACAAGGGGAAAGCCGGGCCACTGCCTCCACATTAAATGCGCAGCAGCTGCTTTTCTAGCCGCATTAATGTGGAGGAGACCTCCTAAACAGTATTACCTTGGCTACTGCAACTCACAAAAAGCCAAGGTGGGTGTTTGATGGGACAGGTACTCAAGTGGTAACTTGGATGATCAACAAGTGGCAGCTCAGGATCATCTAGATAGATAGTATATAATGTAAGGGACTCCCAAAGAAGAGGGGGAGACAATTTGTAGAAAGAAAAATAACTTGTATGAAAGAAGGAAGAAATACAACAAAGAGAGGATTTTTCTGGAAGAAGGAGAAAGAGCACCTGCCCTGAGAAAACTCGGGTGATCCCTACATTGTCAAACCCGTTTGTTCTGCTCACGCTAGCCCATCCTTCCAACCCACTTCTCTACAAATTTATTTTCGGAGTTCTCGGGCTTGAGTTCTTCCACCTTATTGGGCCTGAAACTCAAACTCTGGTCCCCACACTATGTATTAAATTTTATAGTAGTTTTAGCATTATTCTAAATAAATTTCTTTGATCAATCAATTAAAGAAAATACATCCCATAAAAAATAAAAAATAGATAAAAGAAAACACACAAAATAACTTTGTGATTATTTGTATTTTTCTTTTGAAAAAGTCAAATATTATAGTTATATTTCCCATAAATTACCAAACAAATAAAATTTCTATATATTATCTATTTAATAAAAAAAATTACAAATTGATGTGGCAATAATTGTGATTACTACCACATCAATAACATAATAAGTAAATTTAAAAAAACCAAACCTACTTCCAACTTTATTACAAAATATTTACAAATTAATGTAATAATAAATGTAATTGGCGTTGCATCAACAATATAATATTTTTTATTATGTTTTAAAAAATGATACACCTGTTTTGTAAATCCTATGTATTAAATTTTATAGTAGTTTTAGCATTATTCTAAATAAATTTCTTTGACCAATCAATTAAAGAAAATACATCCCATAAAAAATAATAAATAGATAAAAGAAAACACACAAAATAACTTTGTGATTATTTGTATTTTTCTTTTGAAAAAGTCAAATATTATAGTTATATTTCCCATAAATTACCAAACAAATAAAATTTCTATATATTATCTATTTATATATTTAATATTTTGGAATTAAAAAATTGATTAATATTACCAAGGATAAATAATTTAAAAAAATCATTCTTTTTTAACTCTAGATCACTAACAACTTAACAACAAAAGTCATTTGAATAAAGGAAAAAAAAAAACCAATTCTAAAAATACGATTGGAAAAAAAAATTAATTTTTAAAAACAACACATCTTACCGGCATATTTGGTCTTACAATTAGTCACATAAATGTGAAGCCTAACTTTTTTTTTTTGGGTTCTTTCACATATTTTTTGAATATGTTTCTCTCTAAATTAATTTAGAGAGAAATTATTTAAATTCTCCTTATATTTATATTAAATATGAATTTTGAAAATTTAACTGTTAGATTGCATTTTTTTTTATGTTTTTAAAATGTATGTCAAATTTCGTTCCAATCAGGTGTTATTTATTATTCAATTAATAAATTTATTTTGTATACATAATTTTTTACCACATAAACTTGAAATTTAAACATGACAATATTGATATAGTTATTGATTTTTTATTTTTATTTTTTGAAATTTTACAAACAAAAAGAATATAATAAATACATGTAATTTAATGATTATATTTTCAAGATTCAAATCTCATAAAAGAAAAAAAATAGGTTTAAAAAAACAAATTTTATATATATAATTTTTTAGGAGAATAACTTTATATTTTTGAGAATATAAATAATAAATCCTCACACGAAAATAAAGAAATAAGAAATTCAAAGGGCGCCATGGGCCCAAGGCCCCTTCGTGTAGCTGTGGGGCCGTCGCTGCAAACAGGCTTAGTCACAAGCGCATAGTCAGCAAGAGACGATGTAGACAAGTTCATGTAAAGTTCTTAAAAAGAAGATTAAGTGAAAGCTGTTTGATTGCTTAATGCCAAAAATGGTCAAAAGTTACAATAATGCGAGACTGAAAAGTATTCAAGCGTGAAGGTGAAGTTGGGTCTGATTTATTTATTTATTTATTTATTAATATTTTTTGTGGTCTGTCTTGGCTACATGATTGAGTTTGTGTTTTACCGTCATAGATTAAGGTCGATATTGGATCAAATTAAAACTACCTGGATTAATTAAAAGGTGTCACAACTTCTAGCTTAGATCAACCCATGAGTTTTGCTCTCTTAAACATTAAGATAAATTAATGGATTAATCGATTAATATATAAAAACAGATTAAAAAAAAGATCAAATATAATTCTAAATAATGGCATCCAGCTGGAGGAGTCTGCCGCCAAAGGAAAAAATGCAGTGTACTATCAAGAGACAGAGAAATAAAAGGAGCAATTTGTTGGAAGATGACAATTGGCAACAGATAGATTAGAGCAGAAAGTGCCACGTGCACGGTGTACTATCAAGAGACAAGGAAAGGAAATAAAGGAAAAATTTCTTGGAAGATGACAAGAGATAAAGCGGAAAGTGTCACATGAGTCTGAATGATTGTGAAGTAACACACTACTGGGGACCAGTCTGTCCAAGGTGCAAATTCGTAAAAGATGAGATGAGATGATAAGTAATGGCATCCAGCTCAGTAAGTGTACTATCAACAGACTATATGGAATCGGTGGCAAAAGGATCACGTGCGCCAGGCGCATGAGACCTGCCTCTCACAAGTAGGTGGGTCCCACACGTGTGGGCCCCACCTGCTTGTGAGAGGCTATCGGTGGCAAAAAGATCACATGTGGCAGGCGCATGAGACCAGCCTCTCACAAACAGATGGGGCCACCTGCTTGTGAGAGGCTGGTCTCATGCGCCTGGCGCATGAGATACCACCTCGAAATCGGTGATAGACAATTGTCGGTGAAGTACTTTTTTTATTTTTTATTTTTAACAGAAGTGATAGAGCCTGTGAAGTACCTGAAAAGGGAAGAGCAGTGTAAATTGCTGAATTGAGATTAAAGTAGTCCAAATGTGTAAAAATTGAAGTGAAATAACAAGTTATTTTTGTTGAAATTGAAAGTTGTTAATTAAATATAGCATATTTTGTTGAAAAATCTAGTTAAAATAATGCAATGAGGTTAATAAATAATATTAAAAAATGTAATAGAATTATAAATAATAATAAAAATAAGTTGAATAGTGAAATAATTTTTATTTATAATCTGTATCCAAACGGAGGCTTTAGGGTTTGTTGGATGTCACTTATTTGCTGAAAACACTGTAGTAAATTTTTTTTTTAAATGCAAAATACTCTTCACGCATTTTGTGCTTTGGCTGGTCCATGAACAGTGCCATGGGACCAGCCAAAAAATGCAGACGCAGCTTCAACGTAGACGCGTTGCTAAACAGCTTATTTTAGTGTTTGTTTGGCAAAATTACTTTTGCCAACTTATTTTACTATTCAACTTATTTTTAGTACTATTTATGGGTCCTATTGTACTATTTCAGTTAAATTTTACCTTTATCTAAAGTACTTTTAGCAAAAAATTTTTAATTTCAGCAAAATAAGCAGATTCCAAACAGACCCAAGTGTCTTTGGCAATGATTATTTTTGTTAACTTATTTTAATATTTTAGCTTATTTTAGCTATTATTTATGGGGTTTTATACACTTTTTTGTACTATTCATAAGTTTCACTTCACTATTTCAACTAACTTTTATTTTCATCAAAAAATTTTCAATTTCAGCCAAATAAATAGTTGAGTTTTAATTATAGGATCCAGATTGTAAGGTAGAAATGTCATTATCATGTATTTTATTTTATTTTTTCATAAATATATGTTTTCAAAATTTGAATACTTAAATTTTTCATATTTGTATATCACATATAATATCATGTATTGTGCGATACATGAATAGTCTACGACTTACAAAAGTTGTAAATATATAAGTATATTTCTTACAAATTTGGAATAAATTCAATTAATGATTTATTCTGCAATCACTTATGCAATATAATTATTTACTTAAGAAAGTATATTGTGCAGTATAATTTGCCTCGCTATCTCTTAAAAGATACCATAACTTTTTAGGTGTGTCTTTATATTAAAACTATTTTCATTCTCCCTTGTGTGTGTTTGTTTGTTTCTAAAAATAATTGTCAGTTCGTTTAGACCCCTTAAACCTAATAGATTAACCTAGAGAATTAGCCAAGTGATTAACTTAGGTAATTTAATTTAAAACTAGGTTAACACAAAATAAACAAAAACAACAAAGCAGCGGAAATATAAAGAACACAAAGATATGATGATCCAGGAAACTACACCGGTAAAAACCTGGGGAGGATTTAACCTAGCTATCCTCAAGGTAAACTGAATCCACTATGAAAGAATCGAAGTTTACACAATAAGACTTAGACCACTAACATCCTATTGCTACCCAAGTGTAGGAAACTTACTACCATGACCCCATGATAGCTCCGAGATCCACGGACTCCTTCTTTCTTGAATTCTTCAGCAAATCTACAAGCGCACCTGCTTGTATATCTTTGTGCTCTTTTGATTCTGCAACTGTATTGATTTATTAAGCTCTAGACATAAGTCTCGAGTTTGTAAACCCTAAGTGTATGTGAAGGTAAACACCTCTAGATCTCACAAAGAGATTCACAAACACAGCATTCAGAACTCTAAAAACGTGGCTAGGGTCTTCCCTTATATACTTAGGGCAAAACATAAAACCCTATACATTAAATGGACTAGGGCTGAGTTGGAAAATTCTGCAGAAAAACGATCTGCCCGATTTTCGATCGATCGAGCCTAATTTTCGATCGGTCGAGTCTGACAGAAAGTTAACAGTAATTCTGCAAAAAACTCGATTCCAACTTTACATTAAGACCCATACTTTGAGCAAGTCTAACACAAGACTAAACATTGTTTTGATCATGGTTTGCCAACATACAAATGAAGTTCTAATACATTAGTTCCTAATTCTTAGAACCTAACAAACTCCCCCTTTGGCAATCCGTGACAAAACACAGACTTAACAAAAGCTCAAAGTTTACACATTGAAATAGTCCATTACAAAATAAATAGCCACTTAAACAATTCAACCTAAACTACTATCTAATAGTTGCAAAGTAGACAGCAGCTCGACTGAAAACAACCTGTATATTCCTGTAACACTTAACAAACACATAAACGCATGTGTGGAAGAAAGAAACAAGGAATATAAAAAAGAACTTCTTGATTTCACATAACACAAAATAAAGACATATATCATGAATAACATCATAAATATAAATCAATAAGTAATGAAGTATAGTGAAACAAGAAACATATCAGTAACCAATGTATCACAAAATATATCTCCTAATCAAGAGCCAAAAATGTAAATAAATACAAGGTGAAGCGCCTAGATACAATCTAATAACTCCACAAGCTCCAAGGTATCACAAAAACTACAAAAGCTCAAAACTCCCCCTAAAACAAAAATCTCCTCTACAAAAATCTCCAAGATATACAATATGCACTCCCCCTTTTTGTGACGAATTGCCAAAGGGCACTCACTCATCATCAAAAGGAGGTGGAGGAGAACGATGAGAGCTCGCCAGATCAGCTCGCAAGGCACGTAGCTCATCAAGGATGTCCACCAATAACTGACCATGAGCCGCCTGAACGGTCACGACAGTATCCAGAGTCCGACGAAGGTCAGAAACCTCATCAAACGGTGGAGGAACATCAGCAGCAGCAGCAGCAACAGGATCAGCAGATGGCTCAGCTGCAGGAACATCTGTAGAAGAAGAAGGGGGTGGAGTGACACCGGAAGGCTCTACCCTAGGACACTTAGAGCTAGCTCGAAATTGAGCAGCCCTTTGCCTTAAAAAGGTACCACCAATAGGAGCAATAATATGAACAGGCTCAGAAACAGGAAAATCATCTAGACCAAGATGAAGGGGAATCCTATGAATGAAAATAGGAAAGAATAGCGCATGAGCCGTAGAGCTAGACCGATGAACCTCGTTCAAAGAACGAAGGAACAAATGAGGAAAACTGATAGGAGCATCAGTGACTAGCGCATACAAAAAGACACATCGCTCAAGAGGGATGGTGTGGACATGAGAAATAGGCCACAAAGAATGACACGCTATTCTAAAGAAGAGATAGTGAAGCTCGGAAAGCTCAGCAGAAGTGATCCGAGGATCAGAACCCCACTAGATAGAAGACCCAGTGATGTATGACAAGACATCATCTAGAGGAGGAGACTCCTCATAGGGAAAAACAGGATGATCAACAATGGGCACCCCAAGAGCATCAGACACTACCTGAGAGGTAATGCGATACTCCACACCACGTAACCACACCTTTACTAAGGTGTCGTTATCGTAGACATGGATAGAGAGGTTCGAATAGAACTCTCTAATCAAAGAAGCAGGAGGAGGACGCTCAAAATCAAGTAGAGGTAACCAACCCCGACGCTCAAAGTTCCGTCTCACCTCAGGATCAACCTCATCTAAGATGACTCTACGCTCACCCCAAATTTGACGCCTAAGATTAAGGGTCTCATAGGTCTCTTGGTTCTGGGCAGTAGGAAACCGATCACTATCGAAAGAAGGTGAATGGTCAGAAGTCCTACGGGCTCTAGTTTTCCTAGGCATGGTGCTAAGGAAAGAACAAAGAAACACAGCAAGGGAAGAGCAAAAACCAAAAACCAAGGGCAGACTGCAAGTTAGCACAGCATAAAATATAGAAAAATAGCAAATCTATATGATACATGAGCATAAACACCAAATGATGCATGTACTAATGCAGTAACAAGTTCAATTACGATCCAAATTTACAAAATTGGCTTGAGCATATAATTTGTATCAAAAATACCCAATTTGAAAAACCCTAAATTTCAAAACACAACAAATTGATAAATTGATCAACACAACAGTTAATTGACACAATATAATGATCAAATATATCAATCCAACAAGCCAATTTCATCAATTTTAATCAAATTGAACAAAACCCCAAATTTTCCCAATTTCAAGCCCTAGAATTTCAAATTTTCCACAAAACACACAAATAATCAAATTAAACCACTTGTAGTGCTTGTGTGTAGTGTCCCCACAAAAACCCATGAAAAATTTGAGAAAGAAACACGCAAAATCAATTCCAAATTTGCCAAAATAAATATTCCGAAAATAACCCAAAAATGCATGAAAATAATGCATGAAATATGAAAATAAATTCAAAAGGAAGGGGCAAAAACGTCATACCAGCCTTGGGAGAGAGAGATTAGGCAAAAGAATTGGAAGAAAACGACAAAATCTCCAAGAAAAGTGCTTGACTGGTTGGTAGGAGACAAAAAGTTTGAAAAAGTTTTTGAAAAGGTGAAGAGATCACGTGGAAAACTCCTTTTTAAAAACATACAGCTCGATTTTTGATCGATCGAAAATTACATGCGATCGGTCGAAAACAGGTTCGATTGATCCAAATTCAACTTAGATTGATCGAGTCAACCAGAAACTTTTTCATTGATTTTAAAACATTTTCGATCGGTCAAAAATCAGTTTCGATCGATCGAAATTCTGGAAAAAATAATTTTTTTGAAAAACACACCAATTTCAGTGCAATCACTTCTCAAAGCATCAGATTTTATCAGAAAAATACATGAGTATGAGATGAGATGAGATGTTTTCCAAAAACATATGAATTCAACCCAGATTTCTCAAAGCAAAATTTTCTTTTAATACCCAAAAAAAAAAAAAAAAAAAAAACAAACAAGCAAACATGTTCTACATCAATTTCCAGAAATTCTCAAACTTAGTTGGTCAGGCCAAAGAACACACACAAACATGTACATAGTTTAGCAAAGAATAACTTGTGTAGTGTGTGCAACTAGCATAGGCTTAAGAAACATGTGAGGTGATATGCACATATTGATCAATCACACTTTCTACAAAATCCATCACATGAATTTGAAAGATACTATTACTTAAAGAGTTACATCCTATAACTCCCACATCTCCTAGAATAAAAGCTTGCAATCATGTAAGTTTCTTGATTTGCCTCATTATTCAATTTAATTGATTAGAAACTTAATAAAAGCCGGGATAATGTACACACCAATTTTATTTGAATTGTGATATTGTTATAGTCCAATAATGTACACACCAATTTTAATAGAGGCTACACCTTATGTTCTTTTTGTGCATGTGCTACACTTTCTCAAGCACAAAATCTTACGATATGCACTAAGGTGTTCATGATTGGCTAATAAACAGTGGTGAGATGATTATTTATGCCTTTCTCAATAAGTTCAAGTCCAACAATCAAAGACATAAGACTTCAAGATCAAGATCATGTGATCAACAAATATAGCATCTTTCCACACAACATGCACAACAAGACTTTAGCTAGTAAAGTGCAATAGAAATAAGTGCATCAAAGCTAAACAAGATACATTCACATGATATGCAAAATTTGATTGACCAACCTTGTCTTCAAATTTAAGAAAAAATAGCAAAAACACAATTTGCAAAATTTTTTTTTTTTTTTAAATCAAAGAAACAAACATCCTAGAATGAAATGCATGAATGTAATGCAATGCAAATCCTAGAAACAGAGGTCACCAAAGATAGAGCAATGAAGCACAAGGACCATGAAGTCAAGAATGACTAGGGACAAAGAATCACACCAATGACTTGACGAAGAGTCTCAAACTTTCCTTTATCAAGCGGTTTGGTGAAAATATCAGCATTCTGACGTTCAGTTGGAATATACTCAAGAGCAACAATTTTCCTTTCAACAAGATCCCTAATGAAATGATATCTAATCTCAATGTGTTTGGTCTTAGAGTGTTGAACAGGATTCTTAGAGATATCTATGGCACTAGAGTTATCACAGTAAACAATCATGGTGTCTTGTGATATTCCATAATCACTCAAAAGTTTCTTCATCCAAAGAAGCTGAGAACAACAACTTCCAGCAGCAATATATTCTGCCTCAGCAGTGGATAAAGAAACAGAATTTTGCTTCTTACTCATCCAAGCAACAAGATTAGCACCAACATAAAAACAACCACCAGTTGTACTTTTTCTATCATCAGCATTGCCAGCCCAATCAGAATCAGAAAAACCAGCAAGAGAAAGATTTGACTCTTTGCTATAAAATAAACCATAATCACAAGTTCCAGTAACATACTTTATAATTCTCTTGACAGCATTCAAATGAGAAACCTTGGGATTAGATTGAAATCTAGAACAAACAACCACACTAAATGCAATATCAGGTCGGCTAGCAGTTAAATACAAAAGACAGCCAATCATGCTTCTGTACAGGGTAACATCAACAGACTCATCGGTTGTTAGTTTTGCATTAGCAGCCATTGGTGTCCTAGCATGTGCAGCCTTGTCAAGACCAAATCGCTTGACCAAATTTCGTGCATACTTAGTTTGGTTGATGTAAATTCCAGCATCCGTTTGCTTTACCTGCAATCCCAAGAAATAAGTTAGTTCCCCAACCATACTCATCTCAAACATGGCCTTCATTTCATCTGCAAAAGATTGAGCAAGAGAATCATTAGTAGCACCAAAAACAATATCATCAACATAAATTTGAGCAACTACAAAATGATTCTTATCCTTTCGTATAAACAGAGTGGTGTCAGCAAAACCTCTCTTGAAGCCATGATCCGTGAGATATGCAGTTAATCTATCATACTAAGCCCGTGGAGCTTGTTTCAATCCATAGAGAGCTCTCTTCAACTTGTAGACATCATTCGGCCTGTGAGGATCAACAAAGCCTTTCGGTTGTTCAACATATACCTCTTCTTGTAACATGCCATTTAAGAAAGCACTCTTGACATCCATTTGATACAACTTGAAGTTCATATGACTTGCTATAGCCAAAAGAATTCGAATAGATTCCAATCTTGCTACAGGTGCAAAAGTCTCATCAAAATCAATTCCTTCTACTTGTGTGTATCCTTGAGCAACAAACCTAGATTTATTTCTGATAACAGTTCCATGTTCATCTGACTTGTTCTTGAAGATCCACTTAGTTCCAATAACATTGACTCCCTCAGGTCTAGGAACTAATTCCCACACATCATTTCGAACGAACTGATGAAGTTCTTCATGCATAGAATTTACCCAATCAGCATCTTGTAGAGCTTCATCCACCTTTTTCGGTTCGAATTGGGATAGGTAGCATGAGTGAGTAATCACATTTAATGCTTTGGATCTCAATCTCATGTTATCATTCAAACTTCCCAAAATATTAGTAGCAGGATGATTCAACCTAACTCTTGATGATGGACCTTTGACCAATGAAGTAGTGGTACCTTTCTGATCTGATGGACTTTGAACCTCTCTCTGTTCTTGTGGAGCTCCATGAACTGGTGTTGAAGGTTCTGAACTTGATGGCACAGATGCTGTATCATTCAAAACCATCAACTCTTCCTCTGTATGCTTTCCCACATAGTTTTCAGGTAGGGAATCATCAACTTCCATCATCTTTTCTTGAACTTGAGGTGCATGTTCTGAATGGCCTTCTGAGTTTAATTCATCATTGATCACTATATTTGAGGATTCCATGACTGTTTTAGTTCTCAAATTGTATACTCTGTATGCTCTACTGGTGGAAGAGTATCCCAGAAAATAACCTTTATCACTCTTAGCATCAAACTTTTCCAGGTTCTCTCTATCACGCAGAATGTAACAGTCACTGCCAAATATTCTGAAGTATTTCACTACAGGCTTCTTTCCTCTCCAGAGTTCATAGGGAGTTTGCTTGGAATTTGGTCTGAAATACACCCGATTAAGAGTGTGACATGCAGTATTAACAGCTTTTCCTCAAAAAGATTTAGGCATCTTCTTATTATGGAGCATGACACGGGCCATTTCTTGTACAACTCTATTTTTCCTTTCCACAATTCCATTTTGTTGTGGTGTTTTGGGTGAAGAGAATTCCTGACGGGTGCCTTGATTATCGCAAAACGTAGCCAGTTTGGTGTTCTCAAACTCTTTTCCATGGTCACTTCTTATTCTGGCTATCACAGTTCCTTTTTCTACTTGCAATTTCTTGCACAGATGAATCATTTTTTCAGGAGCCTCAGCTTTATCTTTCAAAAGTACAACCCATGTGAATCTTGTAAAGTCATCCACAACAACTAGAATGTACTTCTTTCCACCTAAACTCTGAACTCTGGCAGGACCCATGAGATCAATGTGCAGCAACTCCAAAGGTCTCGTAGTTTGAACATCAGCTATAGACGGATGTTTGGACTTCACTTGTTTACCCATCTGACATGGTCCACAGATGCATTTTTCAATCTTCTCAAACTTGGGCAACCCAATTACTGCATCACATTTTGAAATCTTCTCTAATTGCTTGAGGCTGGCATGTCCCAACCTTGGATGCCATAAGTCAACTTGATTGATCTTAGCACTGAAGCATTTGTTGCTTATACTTGGGGTGATACCATAACAGTTGTCAGCAGTCCTCACACCAACACACATACAATCACCTCCTTCATCAAGTATTTCACATTCTTGTTTGGTGAAGAACACATTCAGTCAATTGTCACAAATTTGACTTATGCTGAGTAAGTTTGCCTTCAACCCATCAACATACCACACATCTTTAAAGACTGGTAGTCCTGGAATATCCACTGTACCAATGCCTCTGATCACAGATTTACTTCCATCTCCAAAGGTAATTGTTCCAATCTTTCCTTCGAAGAGTGTCTTGAACAAGGCTTTATTTCCTGTCATGTGCCTGGAACAACCACTATCCAAATACCAAAGACAAGAATCACGTGCCTTTAAGGCGGTTAAAGCAGTATAACACATGTAATTATTGTCATATGTGATTATAGCAAGACACTCAAGAAATATTTTAACACACATGGTAAAGGACAAGCACACCAAGTACACAATGCGGCAAAATAAAGAGAAGATTTTAGAGAAATCCATAACAATAGGGGTCAAGGATCAGCTTAAAAGATCAAAGGATCAAAACAAAAGCTACCCGCTCTGATACCACTTGTCAGTTCGTTTAGACCCCTTAAACCCAACAGATTAACCTAGAGAATTAGCCAAGTGATTAACTTAGGTAATTTAATTTAAAACTAGGTTAACACAAAATAAACAAAAACAACAAAGCAGCGGAAATATAAAGAACACAAAGATATGATGACCCAGGAAACCACACCGGTAAAAACCTGTGGAGGATTTAACCTAACTATCCTCAAGGTAAACTGAATCCACTATGAAAGAATCGAAGTTTACACAATAAGACTTAGACCACTAACATCCTATTGCTACCCAAGTGTAGGAAACTTACTACCATGACCCCATGATAGCTCCGAGATCCACAGACTCCTTCTTTCTTGAATTCTTCAGCAAATCCACAAGCGCACCTGCTTGTATATCTTTGTGCTCTTTTGATTCTACAACTGTATTGATTTATTAAGCTCTAGACATAAGTCTCGAGTTTGTAAACCCTAAGTGTATGTGAAGGTAAACACCTCTAGATCTCACAAAGAGATTCACAAACACAGCATTCAGAACTCTAAAAACGTGGCTAGGGTTTTCCCTTATATACTTAGGGCAAAATATAAAACCCTATACATTAAATGGACTAGGGCTGAGTTGGAAAATTCTGTAGAAAAACGATCTGCCCGATTTTCGATCGATCGAGCCTAATTTTCGATCGATCGAGTCTGACAGAAAGTTAACAGTAATTCTGTAAAACAACTCGATTCCAACTTTACATTAAGACCCATACTTTGAGTAAGTCTAACACAAGACTAAACATTGTTTTGATCATGGTTTGCCAATATACAAATTGAAGTTCTAATACATTAGTTCCTAATTCTTAGAACCTAACAAACTCCCCCTTTGGCAATCCGTGACAAAACACATACTTAACAAAAGCTCAAAGTTTACACATTGAAATAGCCCATTACAAAATAAATAGCCACTTAAACAATTCAACCTAAATTACTATCTAACAGTTGCAAAGTAGATAGCAGCTCGACTGAAAACAACCTGTATATTCCTGTAACACTTAACAAACACATAAACGCATGTGTGGAAGAAAGAAACAAGGAATATAAAAAAGAACTTCTTGATTTCACATAACACAAAATAAAGACATATGAAATGGCTACTAAAAAGGCTGTGAATCTGAAATGGCTAAAGAGGAGAAGGTTACAACTACTACAACATTTAAGGTTGTGAAGAAACCTGATGCTACTAAAAAGGCTGTGAAGAAGTTCACGAAGAAAGCTGGGCCTAAGAAGACGAAGAAATCGACTCTTGCTATGCCTAAACAGCCCAAATTGATTAAATCTCCAGCTGCTAAGAGAGCCAAGAGGACTGTTGCTTGAGTCTGTAGAAATTAGATAAAAATATAGATAGTGGTGTTTGCTTTTTTGAAAAAAGTTTAGGTCTTTGTGTATATGAAGTCTATGGTTTTAATGAAGTGTTTGGGTTTGCTTAGTCTTTTTTGTTTGTTTGTTTAGACATCAATGCTGAATGGAACTGAATTTTCTTTGCTTCCTCTGTGAAATGGGTTGCTAATTTTTTAACTTTTTATCTTGTTCAGTCATTCATTGGCTTAATCAATTGTTGGTTACTGCTGCTAAGTTTTTTTTTTTTTTTTTGTAAGTGGGGCATTTACACCATTTCATTTGAATTTATTGTGAATCTTGGCTCTATGTTCTCCACAGGTTGCCTCATCCTTTATAAAAAGAGTCCACCAGATTTGCCTGCACTTAAAGATAAAAGTGGGACTAAGAGCTATGTGTATAGATGTGCAGTACATTTGTGTGGAAGTGCATATTTGTGTATATGAGAATAATTTGTGTGTTGTGAGATGATATTGTTAGTTTAGTATTGGCTGGACATGTTGTTAAGCTGAGAAATATATCAGTTTTTAATTTAGTTCATAAACACACTTCCAAGCTGGGTTTCTGACATCCAAAATACCAAAGTAGTACTATTTTTCCAAGCGGGTCTTGCATGAAGTGGAGATATGATCTTGAAGGCAAAGCATATAACTAGTACAGGAATTTGCTACATTCATTTATGATCTCAACACGTACAACCCTCATCCAAAAGGGACAAAACTAAGAAGACCCTAAGATTTTCAAGTACACTAATTAAATAATCTACACACAAAAATTGTACACATACAACAGTTGGCAATATTAAACTCAAAAGAAATTAATGATGTAATCTGTAATATTATGACCACATGTATATATTACCACTTTCACCATCAGACACATAAGCAAGCCTAGCAATTGCATCAATGATTGAAATTGATGCAATTGCATTAAGCAAAACAGCAGCCCACACACTGCAGGCAGCAGCTATCTAGTATAGAAATCCAGCCGCTACCCAGTGCAGAGAAACCAATGCAGAGGGGAAAAATAGCAGTACCCCACTACCATGCAGCAGTAGGACCCGACACTGTGTATCAAGAAAAATATGGTAGTGCTTGAAGTGTGGGCAAAAACAATTCAAGTTTGAGATGATTGTAATAAATAAAGGCAAAAACAATTCAAATAATCAAAAGGCCAGTAGTAAATTTAGACCATAAAAAGTATCCAATATTAAAGAAGTTACACTTGATACGTTATAACAATAAAAGTACCCAAAACACGCATTAGTAAATAAATTGATACGCGACAACAAAACAAAGTAATGTCACTTGTAGCAATTAGTAAACAAATTATTTATCACATGCTATAGAACACATGGTCTGCCAAGAAAACTCCTTGTCCATGCTACAAAACACAGTGGTCTGCCACACTAAACTCCTTGCTCATGCCAAAAAATTATTGATTCCTCCAAAGCCACACTAATACTGAATCCTACTCTATTCAACCAATCTCTACGAATATTGAATCCTACATATCCAGCATATATATTATAATATAGATATGCCTCATCCTCTGAATCAAACTCCATTCCAATTTTTGGAGTTATATCTTCTTTAGTGTCTGCATTTTCTCCAATTTTTGGAGTTGTATCTTCCTCTAAATCAATAGACACAACTTCTTCAAGGTTGCTCTTCCCATCTTTATCTTCCTCTGAATCAATAGACACAACTTCTTCAAGGTTGTTCTTCCTATCTTTCTCCATAACCTGTAAATTAACAAACATAATTTATTGCTTTTGATGAACTAAGTTCACTAAAAATATAAAAAATTACTACAATATAAAATGGAATTTTTGAAAGAAGTATTAAAAAAAAATGTTTTGCAATGTATATGCATGAAGAAAGAATCAATAGTATGTCAATCCAGCAATGTTTATGGTTTGCTAATATTAATCCAGCAACTTCCAAAATATGCAAATCAAGATATTTGTGTTTAATTCTCTAAGATTAGTATATGATTGCTTTTCTAAGAATCTTTTGCCTTTCCAATTTCAAAATTTTGATTTGAACTATCAATCAAACACTAAAAACAAACATCAGACATTAAAAAAAAAAAAAATTAGAACTCAGCTTCATCAAGGTGAACTCAGTCATTAGAAACCTCTTCCAAACCTCAAAATAACACAAACCCAGCAATTAGAATTGAAACCCCAAATTAAAATTAATCAAAGCAATACTTAGAGATCTATATGAAATATTTGCAGCTGAATGAAGGCAAATTATGAGCCCAACAAGCTGAACGATAGAGGATTCCTGCCACAGCCCCAATTAAGCACTATAAGAATGAAAGTTATGGGAGTTCTTGAACTATTATACAAAATAATTCAAATTTCATTTAGATGTGGAATGCTATTAAGCTCTATGCAAATAGCCAAAGGAAAACTCGTCTAAACCTCGAAATAACACAAACTCAGCAACTACAATTGAAAACCCAAATCAAAATTAACCAAAGCAATACTAAGACAGACCCATTAACCAAAATTGAAACCTTTATTAGAAATAGCCAAAGGAAAATTCTACCAAACCTCAAAATAACATAAACATAGCAGCTAGAACTGAAACCCAAATCAAAACAAACCAAAGCAATAAAACACATACCCAATAACAAAAATTGATACCCAAATCAAAATCAACAAAGAAAAACTCTACAAAACCTCAAAATAACACAAACCTAGCAACTAAAATTGAAAACCTATAATGAGATTCAGCTTATACATACCAACGAGTTTTTGTAGTGCTAGCCAACCAATCCGCAAAAACAGAGCGAGATAGAGAAGTCAGAGAGCTAGATTCGTCTGTGTCATCCAATTTTAGCAAGCGAGTAGGGGATTTAAGCAAGAGAGAAGGGATAAGAGAGAGAGAGGAAGAGAAGAACACAGTTTTGGGGTTTTGGGGTTTTCTCGTGGGAAGGCTTCTGCTGGAACAGGGGAAATAAGAGAAGGAAAAGAAATAAACGGAGAGTAAACGGTAAGTTTGCTGTTAAGTGGGTGGACAGGTGTTTTAATTTTAAAAGGGGTACCTGAAGTACTGTACCTAAGGGTCTGTTCGGTTGGAGGAGTGGAAAAGTGGGAGGATGGAAAATTGTGGAAGGATAGAAAAGTGGGAGGATGGAAAATATTTAGTTTTCCCTCTTGTGTGTTCGGTTGGGGGAGTGGAAAAGTAGGAGGATGGAAAACTTTTGTGTTCGGTTGGAGAGAAAAAGGAAAGGATGGAAAATGTAATTTATATAAATTGACTATTATACCCTTGTTATATAATATGTAAGAAATAGATTTATTTCTAATTATTAAATAATATAAAATTTATCACATCATATATATAAATTTATATTATTATAATGTAAAAATTAGATCAGATCACGTTGAAAAAAAAAAAAACAACATTTAGTAATGTTGAAAAGAAAAAAAAAAAAAAACATTGTTCAGTATAGTTGAAAAGAAAAGAAAAGAAAAAAAACAAAAACAAAAACATAGTTGTTCAGTGACTTTGAAGAAAAAAAAAAAAAAAAAAACCAATGTTATTCAGTAACGTTAAAAAGAAAAGAAAAAAAAAAAAAGTTTTGGTTCAACGTTGTTAACGTCGAACAGAAGAAAAAAAAAAAAGAAAAAAGTTTCAGTTCAACGTTAACAACGTTGAACAGAAGAAAAAAAAAAAAAGTTTCAGCGTTGAAAGAACAAAAAAAGTTTCAGCGTTGAACAGAACAAAAAAAAGAAAAAAACTTCTCAGGTCAACGTTGAAAGAAATAGAAAAAAAGAAAAAAAAAAAAAGAAGAAAAAAAAGAAGAAAAAAAAATGTTGAAAAAAATAGGTAGAAAGAGGGTATTTTTGTAAAATAGCTACTATAGAACTTTCTCTCTAGATTTTCCTTCCGATTTGGAAGGAAAAAAAAAGTGGGCCCGGAGAGAAAACTTTCTCTCGAGTTTTCCATCCTCCCTATTTTCCTTCCCCAAACGAACAGTGAAAAACAGCATTTTCCACCCTATTTTCCATCCTCTATTTTCCATCCTCCCTATTTTCCTTCCAAACGAACGCACCCTAAAGTACTGTATCTAAGTTTTGCCCATAATGATAAACGTGTAATTACAGTTTACTATAACTTTTTGAAATTTGAAAAGATGGCAGCACGTGCAATTTACCAGTCTTTATTTTTTTGGATGAACCTACCAGTCTTTTTGTTCTTTATAACATTTAACTTAATATATATCATTATTGTTTTAATTTTTTGGAAATGATGAGTCGCATACTTCCTCCTATATATAGGGTTCACCAAGTAGCAAGACATGCAACTCTCTTCCTAAGATAGCTCTAAGTTAGAAAACAACTAAACTCAAAAGTTGTTCAGCTAACTCTCGATTGAGAGAGAAATGGAAAACAAAGCATATAGAGGCCATGTAGTGAAGAGTTAGAGACTTGATGAATGAACCTCATCAAAATCAACAAATTATATGCCACATCAATTTATATTGTTATGATGAAAAAAGAATTGCACAGTAAAACAACAATGCTAGTAACACATAAATACACAATTTGTGGCAATTGTCTTACATGACAAATTAAGAAAGAAAAAAAATACTGAGCCCATATTATAATGATAAACGTGTAATTACTGTTTACTATAACTTTTTGAAATTTGAAAAGATGGCAGCACGTGCAATTTACCAGTCTTTATTTTTTTGGATGAACCTACCAGTCTTTTTGTTCTTTATAACATTTAACTTAATATATATCATTATTGTTTTAATTTTTTGGAAATGTTGAGTCGCATACTTCCTCCTATATATAGGGTTCACCAAGTAGCAAGACATGCAACTCTCTTCCTAAGATAGCTCTAAGTTAGAAAACTACTAAACTCAAAAGTTGTTCAGCTAACTCTCGATTGAGAGAGAAATGGAAAACAAAGCATATAGAGGCCATGTCTTAGCTTTACCATTTCCAAGTCAAGGCCACATAAATCCATTGCTCCAATTCTCTAAACGTTTGGTCTCCAAAGGGCTTAAAGCTACACTAGCCACAACCATTTTCGTCCACAGCACCATGCAACCCCAATCATCAAGCTCTCTCCAATTTGACACAATATCAGATGGCTATGATGAAGGTGGGTTCGCCCAAGCAGAAAGTGTCCATGCATATCTCAATCGTATGGAAACTATAGGCTCAAAAACACTGGCTGACCTTATTATAAAGAACAAAAACACTGCAAACCCAATTGATTGCATAATCTATGACCCTTTTTTGCCTTGGGCTTTGGAAGTAGCTAAAAAGTTTGGTATAGTTGTGGCTGCTTTCTTTACTCAAACTTGTGCTGTGAATTTTATATACTATCATGTGCATCATGGACTATTGAAGCTACCAATTACTTCCACACCCATCTCAATTCCTGGTCTACCTGTGCTTGAGCTTGAAGATATACCATCTGTCGTCAGTTTGCCTGGATTGTACCCAGCTTACCTTGAGATGGTGCTCAATCAATTTTCTAGCACCGAGAAAGCCGATGCAGTTCTTGTCAACACTTTGTACGAGCTAGAGCCTGAGGTGGGTAATTATGATATACAATAATTTCATTTTTATAATTTTCATTTAAGAAATTGTTTTATGTGTGGATCGGACTGCCTTTTCTTATTTTATTTATTTATTGAACGTGTCGGACTGCCTATTTTTTTTTTATCATTTCACTCTTCTTTTGAATAAACAATAGAGGAGAAGAAAGTAATTATAAAGGTAATGCAAATTTTAAAATATAATATTTACAAATTGAAGTATCCCCAATAAAAAAAAAGTAATTTAGATATTTATTTATATTGGTGTTAAAATCTGATAATGATTAAAATTGTCAGTATGTTAATCGTCCAAAGTCCAAATTCATAGTTGTTAGAAAATCAAACCCACAGTCGTAAGAAAAAAAGTGAAGAGTTAGAGACTTGATGAATGAACCTCATCAAAATCAACAAATTATATGCCACATCAATTTATATTGTTATGATGAAAAATTTATAATAACTTTAGCATTTTTTTATTAAAAAAATTACTCATGCCGGAGGCCCTAATTAGTTGGGATCTCCTACGATCCCAATTATATATGTTGCATGCTCACACCAACCTGTCTGAATCGGAAATAATTACCCATTAATGGAACATGTTTGGATACCATTTTTTTAGCCAACAAATAATGAAATGCATTGTTTTCTTTAATTTTTTAAAAATATTAATTTATTAATTTATATTTTTCAAACACTTTTTTCCTTTTGTTTACCTTGCTCATAGAGGAGTTCTAATATCACTAGATTCACTGGTTAAAAATTTGATTGTCGCTTAGAAGCTCATATTTCAAATTTGTTAGAAATTTAATCTAGAACGGCCGGCGAGCTGAAGCGACGCGAACCATCGCGAGCTGAAGCATCGCGAACCGTCAGGAATTTCTAAACGGCGACGGTAAATGGCGAGGGAAAACGGCTACGATAACGGCGACGGTAAGACTGGTTTCTTTTGGGATTGGGGATGAGTTTAGGAGAAAATGGGTTCAGGAGAAAATCTGAAGAAAATGAACAATAGGTAAGGGTATCTATAGTGGTCTTTAGCGACGATTTAATCTGTCGCTATTTCCACCTCTTCTTCACTCAAGGTAGTAGGATTTTAAGATTTTAGCAACGAATTTCAGTTTCATCACTAAAGACCTAGGCTTTGTTGAGATTTTTAGAGACGAAATTCATATTTCGTCACTAAAGCTTACTTTTAGTGACGAATTGTGATTTCGTTACTAAAAACGTGGAAGTACAAAACTATTATTATTTTTAGTGACGAAAATATTTTGTCACTAATTCTTCCTTATAGTGACGAAATTATTTTCGTCACTAATACTATTTACAACAATACTTACAGTGATAAAATATTTCGCTACTAAAAATTTCAACTTTTAGTGACGAAATATTTCGTCACTATAGATTAATTCACTATAGACTAATTTCTACCCTATCCCCTTTTTTACATGATGCTCATATTGAATATTCTCATATATATATATATATATATATATATATATCACTTAGAGATTTTATTCTCACTTAAGGAGGTATTATACAACCACACTTTGTTATAAATTTATTATCCAATTTGTTTTTTGCATAGTCCATTAACACAGCATGTTGAGATATCTTTTATATCAAAAGCATAAACAATGAGTTTGAGCTTATTAATGTCATACTTAAAAAAAAAAAAAAAAAAATTATGGATATCTCGGTTGAAAATATCAAGAGCTGTCAATTGAGCAATAAAGCTCTTAGCTATTAATGTTATACTAATCAATTGCTTTTTCTATAGTTATTCCATCTAATACTTGTTCAATTTATTATGCATAACTTGATGTGAATGCTCATCCTAACATAATTAACCTGAAACTTCCATAAAGATCATGTTAGAATTAAGGTTGCAATAATACTAGTATCATACATTTTGCTAAAACTATTAATTTGACACGTTGTGAGTGATGAAGAAAAAATAGTTGATTTTTGTGATAATAACAAACAACTAATCATAATTTGCCACGTAGAACAATTCTAACAAAGTTTGTGACAATGATAATAGCATTATCGTTAAGGTTGTAACCATCAAAAAGTTTTCAATTATATAATTGTTGCTGTATAACTTTTCAGATGAAGTGAATGTATATGTCCAAGCAGCAAGGATAATCCATAACTGATAAGCCACGTGCATGAAATGCTATTGTAACCTTTCTTACCAATAGAAATTTGACTATTGTCCTTCCTCATGTCAGGTGGTGGACTCCATGTCAAAAGTCTGCCGATCACTGCCAATTGGACCAACAATTCCATCTTTCTATTTAGACAAACGTTTAGAAAATGACACTAATTATGGGCTTAACCTTATCATATCAGACTCATCTGTTTGCAATAATTGGCTCAACACTAAGCCAGAAGCGTCTGTAATTTATGCGTCCTTTGGTAGCATGGCTAGTTTAAGCAGCAAGCAAATGGAGGAATTGGCATTTGCTTTAAAAGGAAGTAAATTCTATTTCTTGTGGGTTGTTAAGGCTTCTGAGGAAGCAAAGCTCCCTGAAAAGTTCGTGGAAGAGAGAGGAAATAAAGGGTTGGTAGTGCAATGGTGCTCCCAACTGGAAGTGCTATCAAATAAGGCAATTGGTTGCTTTTTAACACATTGTGGTTGGAATTCAACCTTGGAGGCATTGAGCTTGGGAGTGCCAATGGTTGCGGTGCCACAATGGACTGATCAAATGACAAATGCCAAGTTTGTTCAGGATGTGTGGAAGGTGGGAGTGAGGGCTAAGGTTTGTGAGAATGGTATTGTTGAAAGAGAAGAGATTGACTTTTGCATTAAGGAAGTAATGGAGGGCGAGAGAGGGAAAGATTTGCAAAAGAATGCTAAGAAATGGAGGGAATTGGCTATAAAGGCTGTTAGTGAGGGTGGCAGTTCAGACAAGAACATTGATGAATTTGTATCCAAATTCATAAACTCCTAATTTAATAGACTATATATTGTTTTTCAGATGTAATAATCTCAACTCAGGATGCAGTTTGAGAACGTAATCACTTTTTTTTTTTTTTTTTTCTCTAATTATGTAACTATTCTCCAAAAGTACTCAATAACTGTTCTCCAAATTTGGTGTTATCTAACATTCTCATATAATTCATAACACCAAAACAATCCACAAAACTATAAGCTTTCCACATGATTAACCTAGCACTAAAACTAACATTAAAAAGAAATTATTCCTACGGCGCTGAAATAAAATTCTTGTGAGCTAGCTATTCTTTAGAGTTTGAAATGTAAAAAGGAGAAAAATGTGAGCTCCATAGCTTAGTAAATAATTAATAAACTTAACTAGCTAGAACAAACATATAAAAACTAGAACATAATTATTCACAGTAAATAAACTCCGCAGACATGGAAACAATAAATAAGTTCACTTGTGGTTTCCTAAGAATAATCAGATTATAATTGCTCAATTTCCTACAACATAATCGATTTTGTTTGTAGTCATATCTAAAATCAAATGTGATAACATCTCAGTTCAAAAAAAGAAAACAATCTTATATATCAATTTCATTCAAAATTCTGGTTCTTTTTACTAGACTTTTTGCATGCTTGATTAAAATTTTTTGAATTATGTAAAACTATATCATTTCATAAGAAAGGAAACTATGGTTTTTCTCTTTAAAGAAATTTTTAGGATAATTCCAAAATTAAGTTTTATGCAGAGAAATAAATAATTTTTTCTTTAAATTATATAATATGTTTTAAGTAAAAATCTTACTGGTTAAAGAAAAAAAGTCACTTACTTCCAATAGCTTTACCAAATTTATCACACTTTCAAAGTTAGGACACCTCAAGATCTTTTTTTTTTTTTTTTTTTTTTGAGAGAGAAGGACACCTCAAGATCAACTAAATACAATGAAATCGAAAAATTAATTTACTAACTCTAAACTTTACTAATTATTCCATCTAATTTGAATTTTGTCCCGTCAAAATATGTCAACAGAGGGAGTACCAAAATAATGTTTATTCTAGAATTTAGGCAAGGTTAACTCCAAAAAAAGAAAAAGAAATTCCATATAATAATTTTGAGAGTGCCTATATGAAACCATAACTTAAGTTTTTAATGTTTTGACTTTTGAGAATATATATATATATATATATATATATATATATATATATATTGGTTGTTGTATTTTAGCCAAAGTGTGGTCGGTTAAGCCTTTAATGAACCAAACCATCAAAGTGGACGTGCATTGACCCCTAATTATGTGGCTCGCAAGTGAGCTTTGTCAAGGCTTTTAAGTTTTCATATTTAGATTTTTCTAATTTTCAATTTTTTTTAAATATATCAAGCTCCCACTTTATTTTTCAAGTACAATTCAAATATGCAATTATTTATATGAAGTTATAATTCTAAGATCGCGTTTAAGGATAATTTGTGTTAAGATATATGTATAAGTTGGAAAATTTTGTATACATAATAAATTAGTTAGGTTAAGAATGCGATTTTATGAAAATTTACTTGAGCGACTTCAGGACTCACACGATTAATTATTTAAGTTATGAAAAAACATTACTGAACTCTAGCTCATGCGAATTTGTGGGAGATAGAACATGGTTGGATACCATTTTTAAGCAAAATAATAAATACATTTTTTTTCAATTTTTTTTAAATTATTAAATTTGATTTTTCAAACACTATTTCCTTTTTTTTACCTTGCTCATAGAGGAGTTCTTATATCACTCGATTCACTAGTTAATTTGATGGTCGCTTATAAGCTCTTATTTCAAATTTGTTAGAAATTTAATCTCAATATTGTTTTATTTGACTCTAGTAATGAAACATGTTGGAAAGTCAATTTTTAAGCCAATAAATATGTTCGTTATTTTGTTTTCTTTTCTTTTTAAAACTTTATTATTACCATTGTGTTTTCTTAGTTTAATGGTTACTCTACAAGTATAAAATTTTTGTGGGGTAGGGGGCAAGGATTGGAGTTTAAGTCTTCTGGATGAAGTTTCATATACATATACGCTTAGATTAAGTTAGAGTAGAATTTCTATTTCTTATAATAAAAAAACTTTATTATTTATTCTTTTTTCAATTTCAACCCTACCCCTTTTTTACACAATGCTCATATTGGAATTCTCATATATATCACTTAGAAATTTGATTCTCACTTAAGGAGCTCTTATACAACCACTCACTTTGATTCTCACTTAAGGAGCTCTTATACAACCACTCACTGTTATAAATTTAATATCCAAATTGTTTTTTGCAAGTCCATTAACCTAGCATGTGTTATGAATTTAGTGTAAGCTTAACCATGTTGTTATAAATTCTTGAGCATCATCCCCTTGTAAGCGGGTTTTTAAGGGTTAGTTCTACCCATAGATTCTAACCGCATGTTGATATATCTTTTATCTCAAAAGCATAAACAATGTGTTTGAGCTTATTAATGTTATACTTTTTTTTTTTGAAACACGGATGTCTCGATTGAAATTGTTAGGTTCTAAGGATTAGGATCTAATGTATTTAGAACTTCAATTTGTATGTTGGCAAACCATGATCAAAACAATGTTTAGTCGTGTGTTAGACTTGCTCAAAGTATGGGTCTTAATGTAAAGTTGGAATCGAGTTTTTATGCAGAATTACTGTTCACTTTCTGTATGACTCGATCGATCAAAAATTAGACTCGATCGATCGAAAATCGTGCAGAACGTTTTTTCTACAGAAAATTCCAACTCAGCCCAAGCCCGTTTTAATGTATAGGGTTTTATGTTTTGTCCTAAGTATATAAGGGAAAACCCTAGCCACGTTTTCAGGGTTCTGTTTTGCTGTGTTTGTGAATCTCTTTGTGAGATCTAGAGGTGTTTACCTTCACATACACTTAGGGTTTACAAACTTGAGATTTATGTCAAGAGTTGTGTAAATCAATACAGTTGCAGAATCAATAGAGTACAAAGATATACAAGCAGGTGCGCTTGTGGATTTGCTGAAGAATTCCGGAAAGAAGGAGTCCGTGGATCTCGGAGCTATCATGGGGTCATGGTAGTAAGTTTCCTACACTTGGGTAGCAATAAGATGTTAGTGGTCTAAGTCTTGTTGTGTAAACTTCAATTCTTTCATAGTGGATTCAGTTTACCTTGAGGATAGCTAGGTCAAATCCTCCTCAGGTTTTTACCGGTGTGGTTTCCTGGGTCATCATATCTTTGTGTTATTTATTTTCCGCTGCTTTGTTATTTTTGCTTATCTGTGTTAACCTAGTTTTAATTAAATTACCTAAGTTATTCACTTGGCTAATTCACTAGGTTAATCTGTTGGGTTTAAGGGGTCTAAACGAACTGACAAGTGGTATCAGAGCGGGTAGCTTTTGTTTTTGATCCTTTGATCTTGTAGCTGATCCTTGACCCCTGTTGTCATGGAACACGGACACTCTCTTGTTGTTCCACCTCACTTTGATGGAAACAACTATGCTTATTGGAAAGTAAGGATGAAAGCATTCCTGAAATCCATTGATGAGAGAGTTTGGAATTCCGTTGAATACGGATGGGAGAAGCCCACTACTCCTGTGAGTGAGTGAGTGGCAAACTTCTCAAAAGGAGGCAGCCGCTTTTAATAGCAAAGCTATGAATGCTATTTTTAATGCTGTTTCCATGGAGGAATTTAAGAGAATCTCTAATGTTGAGGTTGCTCATACTGCTTGGAAAATCCTCCAGACTGTGCATGAAGGCACTAAGGCAGTTAAAATTAATAAGTTGCAGCAATTAACCTCTAAATTTGAAAGCATTAGAATGAATGATGATGAATCCTTTGATGAATTCTATGCTAAATTGAATGATATTGTTAATTCTGCTTATAATTTGGGTGAAATCTATGATCAACCTAAAATTGTTAGGAAGTTCTTAGATCTTTGACTGAGGATTTTAGACCCAAAGTGACTGCCATCACTGAGAGCAAGGATGTGGACTCCATCCCTGTGGATGAACTTGTAGGATCTCTTCAGTCCTATGAGTTAGACCTCCCCAAGACTAACAAATCCAAATCAATAGCTCTTAAGTCTGTTGATGATGTTGATGATGGTGGATTTGATGATGAACTCTCTGCTACAGAGATTGCCTATCTTGCCAAGAACTTTAGAAACTTTCTGAGGAATAATAACAGAAGGGCAAGAGGCAAGAACATTGTTGAACCTAGAAATTTTAGGAAGAATGAACCCACTAAGGTTAATAACATTGAAAAACCTAAGGAGAAAGTAGGTCAATCTTCTAATAATTCTTTGGGACAACAATGTTATGGTTGTCAAGGGTATGGTCATTTAAAGTCTGAATGTCCTACTTACTTGAGGTCTAAGGGTAAGGCTATGGCTGTAACCCTTAGTGATGACGAAGTTTCCGACAATGAATCCGCTAGTGATGAGGATGGAAACTTCATTGCTTTCACTGCTACCACTGTAGTCAACGAAAGCATATCTGTTGAAGAGAACCCTTCTGATGGGGAACTCTCTGAGGATGCAGATTTACAGGAAGCCTACAATAAACTTTGCAAAGTTGCTGCAAAGGATGCCATGAATGTTGAGTTAGGCTTGAAGAAAATTGCATCTTTGGAACTTGAAAAGAAAATTTTACTTGTTAAATTGTTTGATGCAAATGAGCTTTTGAATAATGTGAAAACTGAGAACATGCTCTTACTTGATAAAGTTAAATGTTTGGAACTTGATTTATCTGTTGCTAGAGAACAAACTAATAGGTCTGCAAGCTCCAAACTTGATCACATGCTAAGTATTCAAAAGTCTCCGTCTGATAAAACTGGTTTAGGTTATGAGGAAAGTATTTCTGTGCTTGAACCTTCTTCCACTAAATTTGTTCCTTCTTCTGAACCTCCTAAGAGTGAGATTGTCAAACCCTTGATGAGTGAACCTGTCAAACATGTTAATGTTACTCCACCTAAGATAAGGGTTGATCTTCATGCTTCTCATTCTAGAGCTTCTACTTCTACTAAGGGCAAATTGCATGATAAGCCTGCATGGGTCTGTCATTTTTGTGGAAAACCTGGACACATTCGTCCAAATTGTTTTAAGTTGCAAGCTGCGAAGCGAGCAAATAAAACTAAAGTACCTGTACCTCAAGCACATGATCCTATGGTACTTCTTGGTGAATTGGTAAAGGCGTTAAACCTTTATTCCAATCTTGGAGTTGCTCAGAATTCTAATGTGAATCATAACTCCAATGCAAGAGTTGCATCTAAGAAGTCTTGGATGCAAAAGGCTCAATCTAATTGAGTTTGTCTGACATGGTCCTTGTGCTTCATTGCTCAATCTTTTGTGACCTTTGTTTCTAGGATTTGCATTGCATTACATTCATGCATTTCATTCTAGGATGTTTGTTTCTTTGTTTAATAAATAAAAAAAAAAAAATTTTTTTGCAAATTGTGTTTTGCTATTTTTCCTTGAATTTGAAGACAAGGTTGGTCAATCAAAATTTACATATCATATGTATGTACCTTGTTTAGCTTTGATGCACTTATTTCTATTGCACTTTACTAGCTAAAGTCTTAGTGTGCATGTTGTGTGGGAAGATGCTATATTTGTTGATCACATGATCTTGATCTTGAAGTCTTATGTCTTTGATTGTTAGACTTGAACTTATTGAGAAAGGCATAAATAACCATCTCACCACTGTTTATTAGCCAATCATGAACACCTTAGTGCATATCATAAGATTTTGTACTCGAGAAAGTGTAGCACATGCACAAAAAGAACATAAGGTGTAGCCTCTATTAAAATTGGTGTGTACGTTATTGGGCTATAATAATCTCACAAATTAAAATAAAATTGGTGTGTACATTATCCCGGCTTTTATTAAGTCTCTAATCAATTAAATTGAATAATGAGGCAAATCAAGAAACTTACATGATTGCAAGCTTTTATTCTAGGAGATATGGGAGTTATATGATGTAACTCTTTAGGTAATAGTCTCTTTCAAATTCATGTGATGGATTTTGTAGAAATTGTGATTGATCAATATGTGCATATCACCTCACATGTTTCTCAAGCTTATGCTAGTTGCACACACTACACAAGTTATTCTTTGCTAAACTGTGTACATGTTATTGTGTGTTCTTTGGCCTGACCAACCGAGTTTGAGAATTTCTGGAACTTGATGCAAAACATGTTTGCTTGTTTGTTTTTTTGGGTGTATTGAGAGAAAATTTTGCTTTGAGAAATCTGGGTTGAATACATGTGTTTTTGAAAAACATCTCATCTCATGCTCATGCATTTTATTTATAAAATCTAATGCTTTGAGGAGTTTTTGATCTAAAATGTTTGGTTTTTCAAAACTTGATTTTTCCAGAATTTCGATCGATCGAAACTGATTTTCGACCGATCGAAAATGTTTTAAAAATGCTCAGAAAACTCTCTGGTTGGCTCGATCGATCCAAGCTTGTTTTGGATCAATCGAAGGTAGTTTCGATCGATCGAATGTAACTTTCGATCAATCGAAAATCGGGATGACTGTTTTTAAAAATGGCTCTTTCTCACGTGTCTTTTCACTTTTCAAAACTTTTTCAAAAGTTTTTGTCTCCCTACCAACTGGTCAAGCACCTTTCTTGGAGATTTTGTCGCTTTCTTCCAATTCTTTTGCACAATCTCTCTCCTTCAAGTCTGGTAAGACCTTTATGCCCCTTCCTTTGCATTTATTTTCAAAAATCATGCATTTTTCATGCATTTTTGTTGTTATTTTCGGAATTATTGTTGTGGCAAATTAGGAAGTGTTTTTGAGTGTTTCTTTCTCAAATTTTTCATGGGTTTTTGTGGGGACACCTTACCTAAGCTCTACATGTGGTTTAATTTGATTATTTTGGTGTTTTGAAGGAAATTTGAAATTCTAGGGCTTTAAATTGAGAAAATTGGGGGTTTTGTTCAATTTGATTGAACTTGATGAAATTGGCTCGTTGGTTTGGTAAATTTGATCATTATATTGTGTTAATTAGCTATTGTATTGATCAATTTATCAATTTGTTGTGTTTTGAAAACTTAGGTTTTTCAAATTGGGTATTTTTGATAAATATTGATTGCTCAAGCCAATTTTGTTAATTTGGATCACAATTGAACATGTCACTGCATTAGTACATGCATCATGTTATGATCATGCTCATGCATCATATAGAATTGATTTTTTTTCTATATTTTTCTGCTGTGCTAACTTGCAGTCTGCCCTTGGTATTTGTTTGTGCTCTTTTCTTTTGGTGTCTATCTCTTTTCCTTAGCACTATGCCTAGGAAAACTAGAGCCCATAGGACGTCTGATCCTTCTCCTTCTTTTGACACTGAGCGGTTCCCTAGTGAGTCAAACCAAGTCACCTATGAGACTCTGAACCTTAGGCGTCAAATTTGGGCTGAGCGTAGGGTTATCTTAGATGAGTTGGATCCTGAAGTGCGTTGTAACTTTGAGCGTCGGGGTTGGTTACCTTTGCTCGAGTATGAGCATTCTCCTCCTCCTGCCACCTTGATTAGAGAGTTCTATTCGAACCTCTCTATTCATGTCTACGATAACGACACCTTAGTAAAGGTGTGGTTACGTGGTATGGAGTATCACATTACCCCTTCGGTAGTGTCTGATGCTCTTGGGGTGCCTATTGTGGATCATCCCGTTTTTCCTTACGAGGAGTCTCCTCCCCTTGATGACGTTCTGTCATGCGTCACTGGGTCTTCTATCCAGTGGGGTTCTGATCCTCGGATCACTTCTGCTGAGCTGTCTGAGCTGCACTATCTTTTCTTTAGGATAGCGTGTCATTCTTTGTGGCCTATTTCGCATGTCCACACCATTCCTCTTGAGAGGTGTGTCTTTTTGTATGCCTTGGTCACTGATGCGCCTATCAGTTTTCCGCATCTGTTCCTTCGTCCTTTAAACGAGGTTCATCGATCTAGTTCTACGGCTCATGCTTTGTTTTTCCCTGTTTTTATTCATAAGATTCTCCTTTTTCTTGGTTTTGGTGAGTTTCCTGCTTCTGAGCCTGTACATGTTATCGCTCCTATCGGTGCTACCTTTTTGAGGCAAAGGGCTGCTCAACTTCGAGCTAGCTCTAAGCGTCCTAGGGTAGAGCCTTCTGGTGTCACTCCACCCCCTTCTTCTTCTACAGATACTCATGCAGCTGGGACTTCTTCTGATCCTGCTGTTGCTGCTGCTGCTGCTGCTGATGTTCCTCCACCGTTTGATGAGGTTTCTGACCTTCGTCGGACTCTTGCTACTGTCGTGACCGTTCAGGCAGCTCATGGTCAGCTTTTGGTGGACATCTTTGATGAGCTACGTGCGTTACGAGCGGATTTGGCGAGCTCTCGTCATTCTCCTCCACCTTCTTTTGATGATGAGTGAGTGCCCTTTGGCAATTCGTCACAAAAAGGGGGAGTACATAGTTCATTGTATCTAGGAGTTTTTTTTTTTTTTTGTGGAGATTTACATTTTAGGGGGAGTTTTTGTTTACTTGGTAGTGATACTGCGGAGCTTGTGGAGTTATTAGATTGTATCTAGGTGCTTCACTTTGTATTTACATTTTTAGCTCTTGATTAGGAGATATTTGTGTTGAGATACATTTTTATGTATATGTTTCTTATTTCACTATGCTACTCTGCTTATTGATTTATATTGATGATGTTATTCATGATATATGTCTTTATTTTGTGTCATGTGAAATCAAGAAATTTTTATTGATGTATTTCCTGTTTTTTTTCCACACATGCGTTTATGTGTTTGTTAAGTGTTACAGGAATATACAGATTGTTTTCAGTCGAGCTGCTGTCTACTTTGCAACTGTTAGATAGTAGTTTAGGTTGAATTGTTAAGTGGCTATTTTTATTGTAATGGGCTATTTCAATTTGTAAACTTTGAGCTTTTTGTTTAAGTCTGTGTTTTGTCACGGATTGCCAAAGGGGGAGTTTGTTAGGTTCTAAGGATTAGGATCTAATGTATTTAGAACTTCAATTTGTATGTTGGCAAACCATGATCAAAACAATGTTTAGTCGTGTGTTAGACTTGCTCAAAGTATGGGTCTTAATGTAAAGTTGGAATCGAGTTTTTATGCATAATTACTGTTCACTTTCTGTATGACTCGATCGATTGAAAATTAGACTCGATCGATATAAAATCGTGCAGAACGTTTTTTCTGCAGAAAATTCCAACTCAGCCCAAGCCCGTTTTAATGTATAGGGTTTTATGTTTTGTCCTAAGTATATAAGGGAAAACCCTAGCCACGTTTTCAGGGTTCTGTTTTGCTGTGTTTGTGAATCTCTTTGTGAGATCTAGAGGTGTTTACCTTCACATACACTTAGGGTTTACAAACTTGAGATTTATGTCAAGAGTTGTGTAGATCAATACAGTTGCAGAATCAATAGAGCACAAAGATATACAAGCAGGTGCGCTTGTGGATTTGCTGAAGAATTCCGGAAAGAAGGAGTCCGTGGATCTCGGAGCTATCATGGGGTCATGGTAGTAAGTTTCCTACACTTAGGTAGCAATAAGATGTTAGTGGTCTAAGTCTTGTTGTGTAAACTTCAATTCTTTTATAGTGGATTCAGTTTACCTTGAGGATAGCTAGGTCAAATCCTCCCCAGGTTTTTACCGGTGTGGTTTCCTGGGTCATCATATCTTTGTGTTATTTATTTTCCGCTGCTTTGTTATTTTTGCTTATCTGTGTTAACCTAGTTTTAATTAAATTACCTAAGTTATTCACTTGGCTAATTCACTAGGTTAATCTGTTGGGTTTAAGGGGTCTAAACGAACTGACAGAAATTACTAAGATGTGCCAATTAAATGACAAGACTCTTGGCTATTAATGTTATACTAAAAATAAAAAATCGCATCTCAAACCAAAATATATGA
This sequence comes from Lithocarpus polystachyus, assembly GCA_033629205.1. Lineage (NCBI taxonomy): Eukaryota > Viridiplantae > Streptophyta > Magnoliopsida > Fagales > Fagaceae > Lithocarpus > Lithocarpus polystachyus. Next base: position 61,097,434 of record CM066171.1, read on the forward strand.
GCTAGATATGTGACAGCAACCACACATCTAAGAATCTCACAAATGTGTAAGGTAAGAAACAATAACTATTCTCCAAAAGTAACTCAATAACTGTTCTCCAAATTTGGTGACAACTAACATTCTCACATAATTCATAACACCAAACAATCCACAAAACTATAAGCTTTCTACATAATTAACCAAGCACTAAAACTAACATTAAAAAGAAATTATTCCTACAGTACCGAAAGAAAATTCTTGTGAGCTTGCTATTCTTTAGAGCTTGAAATGTAAAAAGGAGAAAAATGTGAGCTCCATAGCTCAATAAATAATTGTAAGGACACAAATTCAGCTCACCAATCCAAACTGGATGAGGCAACCTAAATGGTCCCTAAACAATGAATTTTTAGAGAGTAGGATACAAAAGTTGGGCTAGATTGATTTAAATGGTCAATGCAATAGGTCAAGGTCTCTAGAATGGTGAGACGGCAAGTTTGAATTCAATAAATTAATTCTCAAATAAGGATCCGAGAAGGTCAATTATAACACTTGCAATCCTTTGTTTTAAAAAATAGCTTACCCTTGATATTTCTCTTTCCCCTCTTGTTTAAGGAGGATTCCTTCACCTTATATAGTTCTTTCAAGATCATCTTCACCCTACACTTGTCAATTATCCAAGTCCTTACTTGAGTACATGTCCCATTATGCATCTTTTTTTGGCTTTCTGTGAGTTGCGGTGGCCAAGGTTACACTGTTTAGGGGCCTTCTCCACATAAATACAGTCAGAAGAGTAGGTGCGGCACATTTAATGCGGTGGTAGCAGCCTTCCCTTGGATATTTTTGGAGATTTCCATTCCTCCAAAGCTAGGGTCACTCCTCGGATTGCCATTACTTATCCCAAACGTGACAAATTGCGATCTGGGATCCTGCGTGCCCCTTTTCTTCTCCTCGGACTTTACCTCGTCCTCGTATATAGTTGGAGACTCAATGCGTGGTTTTGGGCCTTTAACCCTTCGAGGCCCAATACATGATTTTGGGGTCCTAAGCTCTATGAGGCTTGATACATAGTCTTGGGCCCCTGTCCCCACAATAATCAATAAACTTAACTAGCTAGAACAAACACATAAAACAAGAACATAATTATTTACAGTAAATAAACTCCGTAGACATAGAAACTGTTAGGTTCTAAGACTTTAGGAGCTAACGTATTTGAACTTCAATTTGTAATGTGTTAGCAAACCATGATCAAAACATAGAGTCTAGGTTTAGGCTTGCTCAAAGTGTGTTTAATTGTAAAATTAGAATCGAGTGAGTGCAAAATTTATTGGACAAAATCTACAAGGCCCAATTGATCGAAAATTAGACTTAATTGATCGAAACGTGTAGATTTAATTTTCTGGAGAATTTCCAATTCAGCCCAAGCCCATTTGACGCGTAGGGTTTTGTGTTTCACTCCAAGTATAAAAGAAAAATCCTTAGCTACGTTTTAGAAGTCTTTTTGAGTGTTGTTGTGTTGAATCTTCTGTGAGATCTAGATGTGTTTACCTTCATACACATACACATAGAGTTGTCAAGATCAAGATTTGCGTCAAGAACTTGATGATCTCTTCAGTTGCTACATGAAGAACTTTAAAGAAGATCTGAAACCTTTGAGTGGAGTCTCAAAGTCACAAGTAGGAGAACTTGTGGTTATAGTGGATCAAAGGAAGAAGTAGTCCGTGGACTCGGAGCTATCACGTAGTCGTGGTAGTAAGTTTTCTACTCAAGGTAGCAATAGGATATTAGTGGTCTAAGTTCTATTGTAAAAACTTCAATTTTTTCATAGTGGATCGGTTTTATCTTGAGAATAGTTAGGTTAAATCTTACCTAGGATTTTTATCGGTTAGGTTTTCCTAGGTTATCATATCATTGTGTTCTTTATATTTCTGCATTATTTACATGATATGATTTTATTGTGTTAACCTAGAACTGAATAATTTATCTAAGTAATCACTTAGCTAAATAACTAGGTTAAACAACTTGTGTTAAGGAGTCTAAAAACGTATAGAAACAACAAATAAGTTCACTTGTGGGTTTCTAAGAATAATCAGATTGTGATTGCTCAATTTCCTACAACATAATCAATTTTGTTTGTAGTCATAACTCATATTTGAAATCAAATATGATAACATCTCAATTCAAAATGAGAAACAATCTTATATATCAATTTCATTCAAAAAGCTGGTTCTTTTTAGTAGACGTTTTGCATGCTTGATCCAGATTTTTTTTAATTATGTAAAACTATATCATTTCATAAGGAAAGGAAACTATGGTTTTTCTCTTTAAAGAACTTTTTAGGATAATTCCAATAATAAGTTTTATGCAGTGAAATAAATAATTTTTTCTTTAAATTAAACAATACGGTTTAAGTAAAAATATTACTAGTTAAGGTAAAAAAATAAAAAAAAAAGTTACTTACTTGCAATAGCTTTACCAAATTTATCACACTTTGATAGTTAGGAGTTAGGACACCTCAAGATCAACTAAATACAATGAAATAGAAAAATTAATATACAAACTCTTAAGTTCTAAACTTTACTAATTATTCCATATAATTTGAATTTTTTTCCCTCAAAATATGACAACTAAGGAAGTACCAAAATAATGTTTATTCTAGAATTTAGGAAAGTTTAAGCCCCAAAAAAATTCCGTCTAATAATTTTGAGAGGTCCTATATGAAACTATAACTTAAGTTTTTAATGTTTTGACTTCTGAGATTTTTTTTTTTTTTTTTGGTTGTATTTTGGCCAAAAGTGTGGTCGGTTAGTCCTTTTCTAGGACGTGACCAATCATAAGCCTTTAACGAACCTAACCATCAAAGTGGGCGTGAGAGGATCCCTAACGATGTGGCTCGCCAGCAAACTTTGTTAGAGAAGAATTAGAGTACAATAATTCTATTTTTGGTCAACTTTACTCTACATCCATCAACTCTCCCTCCTTGCACCCTCAATCCAAACGAGAAGTTTTAAGGCCAAAATAGGCATATACCCCTTTTATTAAAACTTTCTAACAAAATGCTCCATGTCTAAAACTATTTAGGAAATGCCTCTGTTTTGAAACTCGATATTCTAAAAATCGAGTTTCAATTTAAAACTCGATTTTTGGATAATCGAGTTATACATAACTGAAAAATTAAAAAAAAAAAAAAAATTCAGGAACTCGAGTTCTTTGTATGGAACTCGAGTTCTAGAAGTTTTTTTTTTCTAAGTGCAAGTTCGCTATAACTTGATTGTCTAAAAATCGAGTTTTACATTTGGAACTCGATTTTTAGAAAATCGAGTTTCAAAATAGAGGCATTTCCCTAAATAGTTTCAGACAGAGGGCATTTTGCTGAAAAGTTTGTGAGAAAGGGGTAAAAGTCCATTTTGGCCTAAGTTTTAATATTTATTTTTATAATTTTCAAATTAAAAAAAAAAAAAACTAAATCTAGCTCCCACTTGACATTTCGAGTACAATTCAAATATGCAATTATTTATATGAAATTATAATTCTAAGATCATGTTTAGGGATAATTTATGTTAGGACTGTTGATGCTCAATTTGGAAAGCCTAGGGGCATGAAGAAGCTCAACAATATGGGCAAGAAAGAGTTAGAGGATGGGTAGAAAAATCATTAAGCCTGGATGGCAGGAATAATGGTTTATAGGCTCATAAAGCACATAAATGGGCATTGAGGAAAGCAAATGAGCCTAAAAGAGTCCGGAGAGAGAGATAGTAAACCCATGGGCGTTATATGATGTAGAAAAGCGAGAATGTGCCACGGTAGGCCCGAAGTAATGAAGTAAGAGAGTAAGGGGTTGATGGAAAGCCCACGAGCCCCAAGGATGAAAGATAAAATAATTGGGTTAAGGAAGCCCAAAAGAGTTAGTAAAAGCCTATGGGTATGCAGACTTAGAAAATGGGCCGAGGAAGTCTATGGAAAGTAAATGGGCTAAGAATGTCCAAGGAGAAAGGATTGGGACAAAAGAGCCCACAAGCAACGTAATGGGCCAAGGAAGCCCGAACGTGGCATGAGTATAAGCCTAATGACTAAACTTGGGCACTGTAACCAATTGAGAAAAGAATACACAACAAGCCCAAAAGAAGCCCAACAGACATGGGTCAAATAACATCACAGTAGGAACATCAGATTGGTATGACGAAAACGGCAACAAGAATTTGGAAAGAGCAAAGAATGTGCTAAAAAAGGGGAAGACCCACAAGGTCTAGTCCTTGAAAGGAGCAAGTCAATAAAGAATGAAGAATTAGATAACAGTTCACACCATATGAATTCAAGGATAAACAGCAGAATGCACAGACAAGCCCCCTGACCATGGCAAACGCATGAGCAATGGACAAGTTTTTGGCGTACACGGGAAGTGGAGCACGTGCAAGGTCCAAACACTACCAACCTGTACCTAACCAATACAGGAGTGGTGGGTCATGGGTTAGAGGTAAGAGGGGGTATGGTCTGGCGGTGGAGAGAAGGGAAAGCCTATTCTGGGGTTCCCGCTCAAACTCTTTTGGGGGAAATGTCCTGTTGGGATGACATGCTACCCAAAAGAGGGAGGATGAGCTGGAATCACTAGGTGCGGATAGCAAGAGAGAACACTCACACTAGAATAGATAAGAATGCCACGGTAAGCAAACAAACAAACAAAATAATCTTCCTTGTTTGGAGATGGGAAGTGGCGCAGCCAGCACAGGTAAGTGGTGGTGGCTGGATAGCTGACAAACTAGCAGTAGTCAGCAAGGACACCCATACCAGATAAAAGTGGTTAAAGGCTAAAATAGTAAAAATCAGTCACGATAGGTAGTATATAAAGGGTCCGTGCCATGAACAAAATCATCACTGCAACAGTAGTAATCACCATAAGAGTAATCACCATCATACCACACGAGTAAGCACAAAGAAAGAAGAAAACAAGGGGAAGAAATTGAAATAGTTAAACAGAGGAAAAGAAATAGAGAATTAGAAAGAGAGTAAGAGAGAGTGTAAAATGGCAGGCATGCACAAATTGGTTTTTTTTTTTTTTTTTTCCTTCTAAAAACCTACTCTTTGTTGAAGATAAAGAACTTGTTCGGAAATAAGCCATTTAGGCCCGTTCCCTCAAAGTGTGTAATTTCCGCGGCAGGATCCTCCTGCGAGGTTACCCACATTGAGGAAGTGGTTCCTTCCTTGGTCTTAGTCCCATAACAAAATTGAACGCGGCAAACTAATTGTTTTTCTTCTTCGATTTTACCAATTATTGCTATCGTTCCTTCTCTTGTCTCTACTATTGCACTTATAACGTGTTTTTTTCCTTTGCTTTAATTAAAGATTTCTTACTTATTTTGCCTACCCGTAACGTTTTCCATTTATCATTATTTTATTGCATTTATCTGCCATGACTTTTTCTGTAGCAACTTTGCCTGTCATGGGAATGTGACTAAAGTTTCGACAAACGGGACATAGTTTGTGCACAAGCCAGATCAAGTGAGTTGCAATTGGGCCGGTCTCGACTCTCTTATCTAGAATACTTGGGCCTAGCACGGCAGGAGATAGTCTAGCCCAAAAATCACAAAAGGCCCCCCACAAGGATATAAGTATAAGTTGGAAACTTTTGTATACATAATAAATTAGTTAGGTTAAGAATGCAATTTCATGATTATTTGCTTCAGTGACTTCAGGACTGACACGATTAGTAATTTAAGTTATAAGAAATTTCACTGAATTCACGTTGATGCGAGTTTGTGGGACATAGACTTTTGTCCAATCTAAACACTTATCGAACCCAAACCTTAACCTATATATAAATACTCCATGCACAATTTTCAGAGAGAAGGTAACCAACTAACCATCCCATTTTTCTCAAGAGAGACTAAATATTGTGAGAAAATTTTGTTAAAACCTCGTGCAAGATTATTCGCTCAAATCACAACTATTACTGAGCTCACTGGTGTTGATGTGGACAAGTTCATTTGTGGATGAAGATCTATGAAAAAAGGCCAAATCTATAAAATTATTATAAGCATAAACTAATTGTAACAACTATCCATTAATTCGTTAACTTAATTGGGTCAATCTAGTTTTTTCAATTTATTAACTAACTTCATTCAAAAATCAAGTTATTAACATTTCAGAGTCAATAATCTAACTCTGAAACCCAAAATACATCAACTCAAAGTATGAAGTTTTCCGCACTCAATTTCCTTAAATCCTTCTATTCGTGACAAATCTATAATTTCATAGGTGGTAGTCCTCATGGCATCCTAAGAGGCGTGCACGCACACACGGTGGCACACACATGCACGTGTTAGTTAGTCATGTCAATGTTTTTTATTAATCATTTAACGATAGAGGCTATTTTGATACAATACCAAAATTTTAAGGATTAAATTTACACATTTGAAGTGTTAGAGGCAAAATAGACATAGATAGTGTAAACGTTAGAAATCAAAATGATAATTATCCAAAAGAAAAAGAAAGTCAGATCCTCTTTATAATGAAAACGAAGTCTTCTTTTAAATCATATTTGTTTTGGGTCTGAAACATTTTGTGGAAAAGGTTTTCCTCATTTTTGAACATTTGGGTGGGTGAAAATCTTGGTAAAATTAAAATTATTTCCCATAACCAGGAAAAACACTTTGTTTATGGATATAAAATGTTATATTACCTTAAATAATGTGATACTGGATTCGTAAGGGGCAACCCAAACTTAACCGATATTATAAATAAGAGCTTGAAATAGCCCTCAAAGAATAGGAAAAAAAAAATCACTTAATTTAACCAAAGTTAGACATGACTCTTAGGAATTTCGAAACACAATAAATTACTTGTTTGCCTAGGAGAAATAAGTCTAATTCATCCTAGGAGGTACTAAATAAAGACTATTTGACTTAATTAATAATAAGAAAACTTTTTAAAATAATGGGCTGTTATTCTGGTCTTCAAAAAAAGCTTTTGGGCCAGACTGACATCAGGTTGGGCTTGTTGGATCTTGAGACACTTCGGCTGGAACTTGGGACACTCCAGTGTCATGAGGAATTAAATATAATGGCTAAATGTTTCCTTGGAAACCAATATTAAATACTCTTTGACTTCTTGGAGAAAATGACTTCAAATAACTTTTGAATTGTAGGGAAAATAATGACTTTATTTGCTGAGCTTGAAAATCAACATGATTGGACTTAAGAAACTGATTTGATTGGGCAATAGGCTTATTCAGATACTCCTCGTGCCACCATGTTTATAGCTGCCACTTTACTCCCATGTCATAATGTACAATATTTTTAACCTCAAGAGAATAGAATCCCTCTAACTCTATCCCATGAAACCAGAATCGCTTTTTCTCTAAGAGAATAGGAATCCCCCTAAAACCTACAAAATGACAAAACACCCTTATAACATTTAAATGACGAACATACACTAAAATCTCTAAAAATAATCCCAAAAGTTTCATAATAACAAGAAAATATTCAAAAAGAAATAAATATATCAAAATTTCTAAAATGATCAAAATATACTCAAAGCCTCCAAAACACCTCCATTTAACTGTCAAAATACTCCTAAAATTTCTAATATGACAAAAATATCCTAAAAAACCCTTTGAAATATTGAAAAAAATTGGTTGTTTTGTATTAAAACTTTCATCTTTAAAGTGGTGAATTAAAAATTACTATTTAATTATCTCCATATCAAAATTCAAAATATAGAAAAATTACTGCTTTTTTTAAGGAATCAAAACACAGAAAAATGTTTTTTTTTTTTACAATATAAATATTGTTAAAGAATACAACAACAGAACACAAAAATAAATAGTTTTCTTATCGTGGAAAGAATGAAAGCTTATACTGATGGGAGCTCCCTAGGAAATCTAGGTATAGATGGCGCAGGGGGAATATTAAGGGATCACTTGGGAAGATGGATTGCCAGTTTCTCCCTTCATTTAGGCCTGGCAACATATAATATAATTGAGCTGGCAGCTGTCTGTCAGGGTCTGGCAATGGCATGGAATCTGGGCTTTAAGTTTATTTAGCTGGAACTTGATTCTAAAGTAGTCCTAACATGGTTAACAAATGACAATGTGAGTTACCCTACTAATATGATGCCTTTAATTTGTGATTGCAGGAGACTTATGGACCGGGATTGGGAGGTACAAGTGCTTCACGTTTACCGTGTAGCTGATGACTGTGCAGATGTTTTGGCGAAGCAGGGTGCTCACCAACAACACATTTTGTCTGTTTATAGCTCATGTCCCAGTTTTGTATATATTTATTATGTAAGGGATTTGGCATGCCTAGGGACACATAGACTCTATGCCCAAAGGCTAAATGTTGTTGATGTATAAACTCTTTACTTATAAATAAGACCCACGTTTCCATTTTAAAAAAAAAAAAAAAACGTATAAGAGATTATATATGATGCGGAAGATCTGCATAATCGTTGATCGATAGGCATCAAATCCTTAGACAACTGTTGCTTGTGAAAATTTTAATGCAATTTGCAGTGCCCAACTCGTTCAGGTAACAAATTTTATTTTTTTAATTTTTTTGTTTCCCTAAAATGCAATAGTGGTCATACATTGACAATGTTGGACGGCCGAGCTATAATTTTTTGTTCGGGGCCAAATTGTGTTACTAATGTATTAGTCAAAAGCCAAAACAAACCATCACGTTATGGGTATGCACGTGTGTGTGTGTGTGTGTGTGTGTGTGTGTGTGTGTGTGTGTGTGTGTGTGTGTGTGTGTGTGTGTGTGTGTGTATACCTTTATATTTTGATACTAGAATAGGTCATAACTTATAAATATATTTGTGGTGAGCCTTTTTGAGATGCTGGGCTGCTTCCTGCTGCACTGAGGCCCAAGTATTATGGGTAAGAGAGTTAGGATCGGTCCAATTGCAACTCACCTTGGTCTGGCTTTTGCACAAACTATGCCCCTTTTCACTAAAACTTTGATCACATGTCCACGGCAGGCGTAGTTATTACAACAGAGCTATAATAGGCAGTATGTAATAAAAAATAAAGAGATAGGTTTGCTATTAGACAAAGTAAATAAAGGATCCTTAATTAAAATGAAGAACGCAACAATAGGAAACACATAGTAAATGGAATGGCAGAAATAAGAAGGGAAATAATAATGATAATTAAATCAAAGAAGAAAAAGATTAGTCTGCTGTGTTAAGTTGTGTTACGGGACTAAGATCAAGGAGGAAACCACTTCCTCAACATGAATAACCTCTCTGGGGGATCCTGCCGTAGAAATTATTCACTTTGAGGGAACGGGACTGAATGGTTTGTGCCCAAAAGAATCCTTTATCCTCCATAGAGAGTAGGCTTTTAGAGGGAGAGAAGGGATTAGATGTGTGTTGGTGACTTCCGTAGTTGTGCAAAGGAAAACTTTCATATTCACTCCACCTATAGTTGAGTAAAGGGTGCTCTAGCTATTGATAATGTTAATGCATGATGTTAGGTTCTAAAGATTAGGAACTAATGTATTTAGAACTTCAATTTGTATGTTGGCAAACCATGATCAAAACAATGTTTAGTCGTGTGTTAGACTTGCTCAAAGTATGGGTCTTAATGTAAAGTTGGAATCGAGTTTTTATGCAGAATTACCTTTAACTTTCTGTATGACTCGATCGATCGAAAATCGTGCAGAACGTTTTTCTGCAGAAAATTCCAACTCAGCCCAAGCCCGTTTTAATGTATAGGGTTTTATGTTTTGCCCTAAGTATATAAGGGAAAACCCTAGCCGCGTTTTTAGAGTTCTGTTTTGCCGTGTTTGTGAATCTCTCTGTGAGATCTAGAGGTGTTTACCTTCACATACACTTAGGGTTTACAAACTTGAGATTTATGTCAAGAGTTGTGTAGATCAATACAGTTGTAGAATCAATAGAGCACAAAGATATACAAGCAGGTGCGCTTGTGGATTTGCTGAAGAATTCCGGAAAGAAGGAGTCCGTGGATCTCGGAGCTATCATGGGGTCATGGTAGTAAGTTTCCTACACTTGGGTAGCAACAAGATGTTAGTGGTCTAAGTCTTGTCGTGTAAACTTCAATTCTTTCATAGTGGATTCAGTTTACCTTGAGGATAGCTAGGTCAAATCCTCCCCAGGTTTTTACCGGTGTGGTTTCCTGGGTCATCAGATCTTTGTGTTGTTTATTTTCCGCTGCTTTGTTATTTTTGCTTATCTGTGTTAACCTAGTTTTAATTAAATTACCTAAGTTAATCACTTGGCTAATTCATTAGGTTAATCTGTTGGGTTTAAGGGGTCTAAATGAACTGACACATGACACTTAGATTGTGCAGAAAAAGACTTCCATTCAAGAGGAAAACTAACTAAAGTGTTACAAGTGATTTAGTAGAAGGTTCATACTTGAATGTGGAGATTTGTTAAAATATTTACAAGAGTGAGTCCTTAAGACTTCAATTTAGTTGGACCCAAACTCATTGATTTAAGTTTTTAGATTACATGATATTTATATATAGCATTATATTAACCTCTCACTTGGAGTCTCTCCAAATTATTATCTCTTTGAAACAAAAGTGTTAAACTAAAGTTGTTACTAGAAAAATTTATAATTTGTGCTAACAAGGATCAATAGCAATCAAATCCTTGTCCATCGATGCAATCGATAATTTAAATTCAATTTTTTTAATTTATTTTTTATAACAATTTAAATTCAATTCACTATGCTCTACTCATCCAGGTAACATATCGAGCATTAGCTTGTGGTAATGCATTAATATTGTTGTATCAAGCTCAACGAGGTGTGTGTATATATATAAACATGCCAAATATCTAGTGGAAAATTTCATTTTCTTTTTTTGGGGGGTAAAATATGGAGTTGCATTAACAACTAAACGGCAAGGTTGTTAGACAAATAGCATATCATAATACATGCCAAGTTTGTCTAAATATTAGTATACATTACAAAGCATCACATTGGGAATCTCCCAATCCCCTTCCTATGTCACACCCCTTCTGGCAAGTGCATCATCACACTTTTTTAATTTGTATTATTTGAATTTAGCTGAGGATACAAAACTATTTTGGCTTACCACTCTATGAAATACAGATTAACACGACCCAAGAGATACAGAAATTGAGACTCGCCACCCAAAGGAATCCACCCAAGGGATAAGAGTTGACTTTGAAGAAATCTAAATATAAGGTTTTTAATTATGCAAATACACTCTATTTTATTATTAGATTCAGCCAAAGGCTTAAATAGACCTTGAAATAGCCCCCCAAGTATAGGAAAACGAGAATAATAAAAAATACATTCACTTAAATTGACCAAAGTTAGATATGACTATTAGTAATTTCGAAACACAATAAATTACTTGTCTGCCTAGGAGAAATAAAACATAAAGTCTATTTCATCCTAGGAGATACTAAATAAAGACTATATGACTTAATTAATAATAAAGAAAACTTTTTAAAATAATGGGTTGTTATTCTGGTCTTCAATAAAAGCTTTTGAGCTAGACTGACATCAAGTTAGGCTTGCTGGATCTTGAGACATTCCGGTGTCAGGAGGAATAAAATATAGTGGCTAAATGTTTCCTTGGAAACTAATATTAAATACTCTTTGACATCTTGGAGAAAATGACTTCAAATATCTTCTGAATTGTGGGGAAAATAATGACTTTATTTGTTGGGCTTGAAAATCAACATGATTGGACTTAAGATACTGATTTGATTGGGCTATTGGCTTATTCGGATAATTCTCATACCACCATGTTTATAACTGCCACTTTACTCCCGTTTCATAATGTAAAATATTTTTAACCTCAAGTAAATAGGATCTCTCTAACTCTATCCCATGAAACCAGAATCGCTTTTTCTCTAACACAAGATTTTGAGATTTTTCAAAGAATAATACCGATAAAAGATATGAGAGAGCTTTTTGGGTACAAAATCCTAGATACAAAAGAGGCACACTCTTCTCTCTCTTGAAAGCCTTACAAAAACGTGCTTAGAATTTCCTTTATATACTAAAAGAAGTAGATTTAAAACCCTAATCCTTAATGGGCTTGAATTGCTGTTTGAGCCAACTTAAAATTCTGCAAACCCGTGTTTTGATTAGTCGAACCTGTTTTTTGATCGATCGAACTAGGCAGATTTCAAATTCTTCTTTATGCAACTTGTATATTCTTGAATCTTGACTTATATCACCTTGAGTATTGTCTAATAATACCTATAGACTCTAGGATCTATATCTAGACAAGTTTGTATTCATGGTTTGCTAATTGTTTTAAACTTTTAGAACCTAACATAGGTTAAACAATCTGGTTTAAGGGGTCTGTTGAGGCTCATTTCTAAAAGCCCAATAAGGAGAATAAGCCCAGCAACATCAGGAAGAAATAACCAAAGAATAAATAGAAGAACCCATCAAATCTGAGCAGCAGGAATAATAGAGTATAGGTCCGTAAAGCAAATAAACGGGTCTTGAAGAAGTAAATGAGCTTGAAAAGGTCCGGAAAGAGAGAAATGGCAAACCCTGGGCCGTGGATGTAGAAAAGTGAGTACGGGCCACACCAATTGCGGCAGGTCCAAAGTAAAGCAAGTATACAAAGCCATGGGAAATCTATGGACTCTAAGGAAAATGAGGGATAGTTGGGCCGAGGAAGCCTAACAAGGTAGTAAAAGCCCATGGAAAGCACGAGGTTGCAAGGGGCCAAGGACGCCCCAAAGAAGGACACCCCAAAGAAGGACAAATGGGACACGAGAGCCCGCAGGCATGTTTGGCAAGAAAAGCCCAATGGGCTTAATAAGCCATTGAGAAAGAGAGCAAGCAGTAGACCCAAAGAGGTCCAATTGTATGAAATGACCATCTTGTTAAAATGGCACGGCAAGAAATAATGGAAAAATTGTGAAAAAAACAAAACACACAAGGAAGCAAGAAAACCAAAGCCCACAATCAAGGGCGAGCCCAAACCACGAACGGCGAACTTGAAAAGAAATAAGCCACGCCACAAGAAGTTAGAAGTAAATGGCAGGATAAGAAGGCAGATGTCTAGCCCGCGGCAAACGCATGACCTGAGAACAGGGCACGCGCAAGGCCTAGGTCTCACCAGCCTGTACCCAGCCAATACGGGTGGAGGTGGGCCATGGGTCTGGGGTAAAGGGGGGTGTGGTTTGGCAGAGGGGAGAGGGAAGAACCCATTTCAAGGATCCCGCTCAGGCCACTTTCGGGTGAGTGTCTTGCTGGGATGACATAGCACCCAAAAATGGTAAAACTGAGTTGGAACCTTTTGCATGCCATGAGAGAGAGGGAGAGTACTCTGCCATAACAGGTGAGAATGCCACGGTAAGGTAACGGACAAAATGCCCTTGTCTTCTTCTGGTGATGTGGTGCGACGCGGCCAGCGTAGGAACGTGGCGCTGGCTGAGTACCTGACCAACCAGTAATGGTCAGCGAGTACACGCATCGGACAAAGACAGTTAAGGGGGTAAAAGAGTAAAAGCAGTGCCTCGGCAGGCACTATATAAGAATGTTCCCTGTGCAAGAGAAGGGGCAAGCAAGGAAGAATCAAGGAAAAGAAAAGAAAAATAGAGCAAGTAAAAAGGAAAAACTGAGCATGAAAACGAAAGAGAAGAAAGTGAGAGGATAGGCATGCACCGAAGTGGGTTATCATTTCCTCTCTCCCTCGAAAAACCACACCTTTTGTTTGCTCACGCTCGGAACAGGAGTCATCTAGGACCGTTCCTTCAAAGCCATTAATTTCTTCTTTTAAGAAATTAGTTGCATTGAGGGAGTGTTGTTTCCTTTTTGGCTTGGATTCCCTTAACATACTACGGCAGACTAATAAGCTTGCCACCATTTCTTGTTTACTTCCTTTCATACTCACTCCTTTTAAGTTCATCTGTGTTGTTCTCTTTATGTGTTTATGCCAATGCTCATTTATGATAAACGCATTCCCCTTATATTTATACCTATCTGCAGTAATTGTTTTAAAAGGATCTGCCTGTCGCAACTACGCAGCATAAAATTGTAACAGGTCAGGGCATAGCTTGCGCACAAGCCGGCCTAGGGTGAATTACAACTGGACCGATCCCGACTCTCCAATCCAGAACATTTTGGGCTTAGTACGGTAGGATGAGATAGTCCAGCCCAGTGTCACAGTAGCAGCCCAAGCACCGTAACAGGGTCTAAAAGAACAAACACATTATCTAAATTACTAATCTCACCTTAAGCCAAGAATCTTGTAGCTCAACAGACTAATACTTCTTGATCATTAATTCTACTTTTTCGTTGTAACTATCAAATTATTAAAAAAAAAAAAAAAAAAAATCGCATCCCATACCCAGTTATATGAGCTAGATATGTGACAGCGATCACATGTCTAGGAATCTCACAAGTGTGCAAGGTAAAAAACAATAACCATTCTCCAAATATGATTCATTAACTGTTCTCCAAATTTAGTGACAACTAACATTTTCACATAATTCATAACACCAAACAATCCACAAAATTATAAGCTTTCCACATGATTAACTTAGCACTAAAACAAACATTAAAAAGAAATTATTCCTACGGCGCTGAAAAAAACTTCTTGTGAGCTAGCTATTCTTTAGAGTTTGAAATGTAAACAGGAGAAAAATTTGAGCCCCATAGCTCCGTAAATAATCAATAAATTAACCTAACTAGCTAGAACAAACAAATAAAAAGAAGAACATTTATGTTCATAGTAAATAAACTCCGTAGACATAGAAAAAATAAATAAGTTCACTTGTGGAATAATTAGATTGTAATTGCTCAATTTCCTACAACATAATCAATTTTTATTTTTATTTTTATTTTTATTTGTAGTCATATCTGAAATCAAATATGATAACATCTCAGTTCAAAAAAAGAAAACAATCTCATTCAAAATGCTGGTTCTTTTTACTAGACTTTTCGCACGCTTGATCCAATTTTTTTGAATTATGTAAAACTATATCATTTCATAAGGAACTATATTTTTTTTTTCTCTTTAAAGTACTTATTTAGGATAATTTCGACAATAAATTTTATACAGATAAACAAATAATTATTTCATTAGATTAAACAATATGTTTTAAGTAAAAATATTACTAGTTAAGGAAAAAAGAGTCACTTCCAATAACTTTTCTAATTATTCCATCTAATATGAATTTGTCCCCTCAAAATATGTCAACTGAGGGAGTACCAGAATAATGTTTATTCTAGAATTTAGGCAAGGTTAACCCCAAAAATTCCATCTAATAATTTTGAGAGTGCCTATATCAAACCACCGCTTATGTTTTTAATGTTTTGACTTTTGAGAATATGTTCTTTTTTTTTTTTTTTTTTTTTTTTTTTTTTTTTTTTTTTTTTTTTAGCCCAAGTAGGCCTTATTAGTTATTTTATTTTATTTTATTTTTATTTAGGGGGTCTGCCAGGACTCCTAAGTCCTAACCATGTGGCTCGCAAGCAAGCTTTGTCTGAGTTTTAATATTCAGATTTTTCTAATTTTCATATTTTTAAAACTATAGAGCCAGCTCTCACTCGATTTTTTCGAGTACAATTCAAAATATGCAATTATTTATATGAAATTATAATTCTAAGATCACGTTTAGGGATAATTTGTGTTAGGATATAAGTATAATTTGGAAAATTTTGTATACGTAACAAATTAGTTAGGTTAAGAATGCGATTTTATGAAAATTTGCTTGAGCGACTTCAGGACTCGCACGATTAATTATTTAAGTTATGAAAAACATTACTGAGCTCTAGCTCATGCGAAATTGTGGGAGATAGACTTTTGGGTCTTGATCAATCTTATACATGCGTTGAACCTAAACCTCAACTTATATATAAATCCTCCTTCATGCACAATCTTCAGAGAGAAGGTAACCATCCCATGTTCCTCGAGATATGTTATAAGAAAATTTTGTTAAAACCTCGTGCAAGAGTAATTCACACAACTCACAACTACTAGTGAGCTCATTGGTGTTGATGTGGACAAGTTCATTTGTGGATGAAGATCTATGAAAAAATGCCAGAGTTTTGAAGCCCCCATGGCAAAAGTCTAATGAGTTGTTTACTGGAGTTATAATTAAATTCTTATTCATTCTGTCTAATCTATAAAATTATTATAAGCTTAAACTGATTGTAACAACTATTCACTAATTCGTTAACTTGGGTCAACCTAGTTTTTTCAATTTATTAACTAGCTTCATTCAAAAACCAAGTTATCAACATTTTAGAGTCAATTCTAACTCCAAAACCCAAAATACGTCAAAGTATAATTTGAACTCATATATGTGTATAATTGTGATTGTTTTTAATTGTACTTGGACATATACACGAATTATACACTAATTACTTATTAGGCAAAAACACTATTTTGGTCCCAATATTTTGGGTCATAGTCAATTTGGTCCTTACATTTTTTATTTTGGTAAAAAGAGGGATATCATTAAACAAAACTAAGGAAAAGAGTCAGCCACAGGAGAAAGCCTATTTAAATACAAGCCATTACAATCCGAATTGAAAATAGAGACTATGTCCTCAAGGGGGCTTTCGAAAGTAATAAAATCTTGATCTGAGAGGGTTCTTGCCCGAGCAAGAAGGTCAGCACATCTGTTCGCCTCTTGAAAGCAGTGGCGAATATGAAACTGGTGGAAGAGAGTTATCAACTGTCTACAGTCATTCACAAGAGTGGAATTTGATAAGTTAGGGTGATGTTGTTTAGATAACAGCTCCACAATAGACTTGGCATCAAGTTCAGCTTCCACAACAATAATATTTCTCGAGAGACATAATCGTAGCCCATCATGTAGGGCCCAAAGTTTTGCTGTGAAGCTTGATGCTTTCCCTATTTTCCTGGCAAAACCAAAGACCCAAGTCCCTTTCTCATCTCGCACTAGACCACCACCACCTACAATCCCCAATTGAAGAGCCATCTGTGTTTAATTTCATCCATCCACTACCTGGCTTTTCCCATCTCACCCTTCTGATCACGAGGCTTGTTGGCATCTTGGGGAATAATGCACAAAGGAAGAATTCTAAAGCCCGATTCATAATATCTGGAGCATAGTTAGTCACTATAGGCCGATTTTGGAAAACCAATTGGTTCCTTTTGAGCCAAATGTTCCATATGGTAAAGGAGAAGACTATCATCCATGGAGGTTGGTTAGTGGACGTTAACTTACTACCTTATCCATTAACGGATAGCCAGTCATGGAGATCCCTCACAAAGAAGGAGTTGTCCATCCTATCTCTACCAACCTGCAACCAGATTGGCTTAACAGCAGGGCAGTCTCGTAAAGCATGAATAATTGTCTCCGAAGCTTGGTGACATAGAGGGCAGAGGACAACAACATTAATACCTCGTGTGGCAAGGCAACTCCTCACTCTGATGCTATTATGATAGCACTTCCAGAGGAAAAATTGAATATGAGGAGGGATTTTGGCTTTCCATATCCATTGACCTTCATAAGGTTGCAGGTTATCAAGTCCCACAACAAGATCATAAGCATTTTTTAAGTCAAACCCTCCATTGTGCGATCCAGCCCAGGCAACTTTGTCCTCGGTTCTAGCAGCCACTACATAGGGCGTGCCTTGGATGTCCATTTTAATATCCTGAGGCAAATCAAAAGAGATGTTGGACCAATTCCACCCATCGGTTGAGATAACCTCTTCGACTTTCCTATGGGCTTCATCCACTGAGAAAGGGCCCTGAATAGCTTTCCTTAGAGGTGACCTTTCAGACCATTTGTCAAACCAGAAGCTGAGATTGCTGTCCTTGCCAATGGTCCACTTAATACCTCTCTAATAGACATCCTCTCCTCTTTTCATGGCAGTCCATACACAAGAGCAAGAAAGTTGCCCTTTATTTCTAGCATTGAGCCTCCATTGATTACAATAATTCTTCTTCAAGTAAGAGATTATGTGCAAAAGGGGTTTCAAGATATCTACAGGTCTTCTTAATCCTTCACCATTAGGACTCCACCTCCCCCCTTTAGGTGGCAAGCCAGACTCTCAAATTCCTCTCGGGATAATTTAAATGAAGTTATCTCAGATGAAGAAATCAAAGGAGCTTTGTGGTCTATGAAAGCTTCCAAGGCCCCTGGTTCGGATGGCCTTCATGCAGGGTTTTTTTAGAGATTTTGGTTGATTGTTGGGAGGGCAGTATCATCGGAGGTAAAGAGGATTTTTGCTAAAAAGAAAATGCCGAGCTTTCTCAATAGGACTCACATTGCTCTTATTCCAAAAATCCAAGGTCCTGAATCATTAAACAACTATAGGCCCATCAGCCTATGCAATTCAGTTTACAAAATTGTCACCAAGATCATAGTGATGAGGTTGAGACCTTTGCTTGGAGAGCTTATCAGCCCCATGCAAACAGCCTTTGTACCAGGGAGGAGAGGTACAGATAATGCAATTATCGTCCAAGAGCTCATTCACACCATTAGTCGATCTAAAGGAAAGGAAGGTTATATGGCAATCAAGATAGACTTTGAGAAAGCTTATGACAAACTAGAGTGGAGCTTCATCAGGGAAATGCTACTCAAAATAAATCTTCCTCAAAATTTATTAGATCTCATCATGAGTTGCGTCTCATCTGTTTCCACCTCGATTCTTTTTAATGGTGGAAGCTTGGAACCTTTTCTTCCCTCTCGAGGTTCGAGGCAAGGTGACCCCCTCTCCCCATACCTATTTATTTTATGTATGGATTGTTTAGGCCAACTCATTGAGGAGAAGTGTAGTTTAAAGCAATGGAATCCTGTTAGAGTTTTGAAAGGTGGGATTGCTTTGTCTCACCTAATGTTTGCTGATGACTTGGTGCTGTTTGCAAAGGCAAATCAGAAGAATTGTGCCACTATCAGAGAGGTCCTTGACTCTTTCTACAGTAGATCCGGTTAGATAGTAAGTGAAGCAAAGTCAAGGGTCTATATTTCCCCCAATGTGGACCAAGAAACTCGAGTTTTGCTCAGTGAGACTCTCAGTTTTCAGCCCACTACCTCCTTGGGTAAGTACCTTGGCATCCCTATTAAGCATTCAGGATCTTCCAACCAAGATTTCAATTATGTCCTGGATCGGGTAAAGAGCAAATTAGCAGGGTGGAAGTCGAAGTTATTGTCCATGGCTGGCCGAGCAGTGCTAATTCAGTCTTCGTCAGCTACTGTTCCGAATTATGCCATGCAATGTGCTAGTCTACCTAGCAAAATTGTGGACAACATTGATAGAATTAATCGGGATTTTTTATGGGGATCTATGGAATCTTCAAAGAAGATTCATTGGGTAGGGTGGGAAAAAGTGACAAAACCTACGAGTAAAGAGGGCTTGGGCCTTCAAACTTCCAGAGGGAGGAATATTGCGCTCCTGGCAGGAATACTGCGCTCTTGGCAAAATTGAACTGGCGCTTCCATTCAGTCCTTACATTTTAAGAGCAGTCATTTTGGTTCTTGTTATTTTCTACTTGCAGTCAATTTGGTCCCCACCTTTTACACACTAACAGAAAATGCATGTGGCAAATATACTGTTGGCATGACTTATGTTAAAATATTAAATTAAATGCCGATGTGTATAAATTTTATTAGCTTTGTCAATGCTGAGATGGCAAAATAAGCCACATCAGCTTCTATAAAAATGTTTTTCATTTCTTTACCAATTTTTTTTTCTTTTCTTTTAATACCCTTATAATTTTAAATGAAATTCATTTTATATTTTATTCCTCACTGTTCTTCGATTGTTCTTCCCCAAACCCAAAATCTGCAACTCGACGAGATCTTCGATGTCAAAATTCAGAAACTTCAAGTTCATGCGCTACAAAGAATACGACACTTCCAAATTCTCTTTTTAACTATGGAGAGAGATTGAGAAATTATATTGACGTATGAAACGTGGGTGGGATTGGGATTTGGGGCTCGATCTCAATCCCTTTCTTTCTTTGGTTACTAGACTGTTTACTTGAACTTGATAATGTTACATTGGCTAGCGTGACTTTAGGTTGTGCCATAGCAGATCTCTAGGTATCAATCGGTGGGTTCATGTGTATCTGGAGAAGTAGATGATTGTGAGCTTATTAAACAATTGTTTTGCAAAAGGTTCAAATGTTCAAAATAGTTAATTCAAAAGTTTGATTCTCTAACTTATTGTAAATGATCATGCTGATTTATCTTTAGGTGAAGCCTATTTTTGTAACTTCGTTGGTGTTTAATCTGCAATAAAATCAAAGACAATGGTTGCTGTGGAGAGGCCGGCGGTAAGGGTTGAGGGTTGATGGATTGGGGTTTGAACTCATAGTTCTCCTCTTGCAGATTCTGGGTTTGGGAGGAAGAACTGAAGAACAGTATATATATAAAAAAAAAAAATTTGAAACGTTAATTGTAAGAAAATTAAAAGAAAAAAATAAAGAAAGGAAAAAAATTGTTAAAGAATAGAAAGGAATTTTTAAAAACACCGCACACTCTTGGTGCGATGATCATTGCACAAATATAAGTATTTGTGGGATGTGAGGGCAAGGGCCGGATTCAAGTTTCTAGGAGGGAGTTTCACACACATATATACTTATATTAAGTTATAATAGAATTCTATCTTGTATTAAAAAAAAAAAAAATTTAAAAAGTGATGTAACTTATTTTGCCATATGGCCACCCTAATTTTTAAACGTCATCTTTCATTAAATTTTTTAATATTAGTCATGCCAATAATGCAAACGGTTTGCCATCATTTATGTATTTTCTGTTAGTAAGTTAACGATAGAGATGAAATTGATTGCCCTCAAAATGTAGGGGCCAAATTAACGGGTAATTATTAGATACTCTGGAGTACCATAAATACGTACTCTTCCTTTTCACATAATTATGGGTCTCACTAATAATTTTATGGTAAGACCCACAATTCATATAAAAAGAAAGAGTATATATTTATGCTATTCTCGAAATATTCAATCATTTTTCCCAAATGAACTGTGACCTACCAAAATAGTGTTTTCATGCTTACTTATTATGAAGCTAGAGCGTAAGGTTTAATATATGGGAGAGCCTAATCTGTGGGCCTATTGACTAAACACTGGACCATTTATTTTAAGAAACTCATCACCAAAACAACTAGCCCAAAGAAAGTATAACCCAACAATGAACCCAAGGCCCCAAACTAACACGTCTCCCATCTCTTTCATTTTATATTGGGTAAATTCCACAAACCACCCATGAGATTTGTGATAATACCAATTAAGTCCACAACATTTTAAAACTCACCTATTTCATCCTAAAAAGACAATTTTGTCCCTGGTCTCAAACAAAAAAATAAGCCGATATTTTTTTATTTCTTCTCTTCTTCTTGTCTTTTGTCTCTTTCCTCTCCTCTTCTCTTCTCTGAGTTCTCCATCTGAGAACTCTCTCTGGAACCTTAGCCATGGCAAAGCCCACTTGGTCACCGGCGTCAACATCACCACCAATAGAAATCTCTTTCAAAACCAATAGAAACCCAAAAATAATAATAATAAAAAAAAAAACAGCAAAAATCCAATGGTTTTGTCATCAGGATTTTCGCTGGTGACGGTGAAGTGCTGGTGCGGTACGGTCTCCCAATACTCCGACGAGATCTGTCGCCGGAGATTATTGAAACCCTCCATCGAATCCTTCATCTTCTTCCTCAGCCGTTTCACCACGGAGGTCCTCGTCCGGTCCGAAGACAAACTGGATCCACAGCGCCTCGATCGAGCTTGACTTTGATCAGCTTGGCCTTCTTGAGAGCGAGGGACACGTCGGCGTCCATGCGGGATCGAAGGTCCTTCATGGCCTTGGCGTTGTGGAGAGTCTGGGAATTGTGGAAGGTCTTGAAGGCATGGTGGTGTGGTTTGTGTTTTTGGGTTTTTAGAGGATAGTGGGTTTGGTTTGGTAACGAGAATTGAAGAAGAAGAAATGGGCATGGTATTGAAAGGGATCTTCATTTGTGTTTAGTAGGTATCCAATGTGGGTTTGCTTTACAGTTGGGTATTTTTCTGACTTGTGAAAGTTTTTTTTTTTTTTTTTTTTTTTTTTTTTTTTTTTTTTTTTTTAAGTTCAGGGACAAAATTGTCTTTTTGGATGAAATTGGTGAATTTTAAAATGTTTTGGACTTAATTGGTATTATCACAAACCTCAGGGGTGGTTTGTGGAATTTACCCTTTTATATTTATCGAAACCAGTTCCTTTTATCAAAATATTCAACGTCAGGTCCTAGCTTACAGGCATTCAAAAGCCAAAAATTCATGCAACAAATCAAGCAAAATAAATGAGAGGTGAGAGATATATACGCAGCATTTTCCACTAAGCATCTGGCGATGGGTCCAGCGGCATGTATGGATGGTATGGTTGGGACTTTTGCGGTGACGGCTTGAAATTCTGATCGATCCGTACAGTGGCGTTTGTTGGTTGGTATTTTGTGTTTGGATATATATTTTAATCTCTCTCTCAGTGTTTTTGATGGCTTTGCAAAATTAGAAATCAAAGAAATCTAGTGAAGATTTTAAGAGATAACTAATATCGAAATATAGAAAAATGCAATTGTTTTAAGTTAAATTAATAGGAGTTTGAGAGAAGGCCTGGATATTTTTGGATTGGTGCAAAATGACAAGGACGCATGGATTAAAAATTGTTGCTTCAAATGTATTTTTTAAAAAAGGTAAATGGTTAAAAAATGAATAAAAGTAGAGTTAAAAATATAGTTAACATGCGACAAATGAAAGAGATTTGAGGGTTTATGCGATAAATTAATTAGTTCATTGTTAGTAGGATGCACGCACAAAAAAGTATACATCAGAATTGAAAAACAAAATAGAGTCTCTATGACAGTGTACGTGTTAGAGATCAAAATGATAATTTCTCCAGAGAAAAAAAATTGTAAAGTCCTCTTTATAAAGAAAAATAATTTGCCTTTTAGCTCATGTTTGTTTTAGGTCTGAAACATTTTTTTTCCTCATTTTTGAACATTTGGGCTAATGATCTTGGTATAATTAAAATTGTTAACTTTGATTATTTTTTTGTTTTTTGGATATAAAATGTTATAGACCCTTGAGTGATGTAAAATATTTTTAACCTCGAGCATTGAATCTCCTTAACTCTATCCATTGAACCCATAATCGCCCTTTCTCTCTTAAGAGAATAGAATAGAACCTCCTAATACCTACAAAATGACAAAACACCCTTAAAACATTCAAATGACGAGCATACATAAAATCTCTAAAAATAAGTCCAAAAGTTTCAAAATAACAAATATATATATATATTTTTTAAAGACAAAACAATGTAAATATCTCAAAGTATCTAATATGACAAAATATCCTAAAAAACCCTTTGAAATATTGAAAAATTTTAGTTGTTTCGTATTAATACTTTAATCTTTAAAGTGGTGAATTAAAAATTATTATTTAATATCTCCATATCGAAATATAGAAAAATTAATGCATCAGAAAAGAAAGAAGACAGATCATACGACAATGGAATCAACAATAAAACAACATCAAATTGCTCTGCCAAGAGGAATAAACAGATGCAAGAAACGGCAGCATTTTGCCTAATGAAAACATGGAATCAACACGTGCGAAATTGTAAACCCAAATCAGTTATAAGAAGAGCAAATTGTCAGTCTCTTCTTGATTCAATAAGAAAATCATTTTTTTGAGAGAGCTACTTTACTTTTTGCATCAGGTAACATCGAGCATTAGTTTGTGATCATGTGCTAACATTTTTTTTCTCCCCTGAAATGCATTATTGATCATGCATGAATAATCTTGGACCACATTCAATATAATTATAACCTGTTAATATATGATCGTATATGGGTAACTATACAATACTCTCGGAGTATCATAAATGCATATTCCTCTCTCTCACATAATTGTGAATCTCACTAATTAATTATGCTCTAAAATCCAATTTATTGGCATGTCATAAATAATTAAATTGTTTAATTATATGAGACTATTTACAAATGAACTAATGAGATATTATCTTAGTTCATGAGATGCATCGTATGTGATTTATGTGAAAAGTCACAAAATATAAATCACAAGTTTTTTATAAACTCAGAATTTTAGTTCGTAGTCGGTGATGAAATTGGGCATTTCATTTGCGAAGATTATAACATATCAACTAAGATGATTTGTCTTGATCATGGAAGTGGAAACTTCTAGTTGATAGGTTGATATGTTTTAGTGTTGATGGACCATATATTCTCAAGATAGAATTCATAATTTTTTAACGGAGATATAACATAAAGGATTAAATCGGATACTCAAAGATTAAGATGTAGTAATCTTTAAAGTGGCAGTCTATATTCATGACTTTGTATTACTACGAATATTTTAATGAAATAGTTGAATATATAATAAAGTCTTGAGATATAATCTATTAATAAAGCCTAGAGTGCAATTATATTCATATAGTGGTATTGAATATAATTAATGGTAACTTTGGACATGTCAAGAGTTGACAGAAAAGCCTAAGGCCCATTGGAGCTAGAGTCTTATTTGTTCCCTTTTGGTCGTATTCCAAGCCATACACTAGAGCCTAATTCGAATGACCCAAAATGTTAGCTCAATTAGATAATCAATTATATTTAAGAAGAGAAACATATAAAATTTCATAAGACTTTTCATAAGTGCTTTTCAAGAGAGTTTTTCTTAGTGGTTTTCATTATAATCACATAAGAACATGAAATGGTTTGTATGTGAGTGTTGGACACTTTCTTATTTTCTTTTTGAAAACTGATTGAGAGATCACACTTCTTAGGCATTAAGTGGAATTGGAGTGAAAATTAAAAGTGTTCCCAAGTACTTCTAATTTTTTAGTTTTGAATTTCATCGCATTAAGGTACGCTTTCTTATTCTTAAATTCTAAAACTTACATAATACATGTTATTAATTGCGAATGAAGTAGATCCGTTATTTTTTCCGCTGCGTATATTTTGTATGTGATACAAACATGTATTTTTTTCAACATTAAATTCACGGTAAGATACACAATTCTTGTGAGAGGGGGAGTACGCATTTATGGTACTTTCGAAGGATACAATAATTTTCGATCATATATTCTGGTCACCTCATGTTACTTGAGCCAATATTTTTATTCCAATAACTTTTTCGATCCCTTGCAACTATCCCTAAGGACTTATCAAAAGTTCATTGAATGAGTTTTGTATATGTCCAGAAATTGTTTTTGGAGGCTTTTCCCTTGATCTTGAAAGACAAGCTCATTGAATGAGCATATCTACTGCATGTGGGCTTGCTGGACCATCGGTCCTGTAATGCGCAAACGCCCCCTCAGTGGCAGAGGCATGAATTTGCGGACCCGACCCGATATCAGTCTACTAATGACTAGATATAACTTTAATTCAATGATCCAGACTGATCGATGATGAGTTTGAAGACACTGCTGAGTGCTAAATGCACCATGCTCAAAGCCAGAAACACATGAGGTGCCAATGCTCCCACGCTTGCATTGCAAATGAGACTATTTCATCCACAATATATGAACACATGTTCGGATCATTTCATATTGTCGGTACATAGGACTTGGTATTAATAATGAGTGATGCGATTCGATGTATATTCTATTCCCTCATTGTCTTTTTAATACTTATATTTTTTATTCTAAAAAAAATTATTTTTAAATGTTTGATTGTGTTCTTGAAAATGCTATGAAAAAAATATTTTTACTACTTTCTCACAATTTCTCATTTCCCAAACACATATATAACAAAAAACATGTCCCAAACACGTATATACTGAAAAAAGAAAATTTTAGAAAAAAAGAAATCATGATTGGAGGCCGGCGG
This sequence comes from Lithocarpus polystachyus, assembly GCA_033629205.1. Lineage (NCBI taxonomy): Eukaryota > Viridiplantae > Streptophyta > Magnoliopsida > Fagales > Fagaceae > Lithocarpus > Lithocarpus polystachyus. The sequence goes on from CM066171.1 coordinate 61,123,193, forward strand.
TGAACCAAAGACCGATAAAGTTAGTGAGGATGGTGGCAGTGATAGGGCCAAAAACTTGTCCTTGAGGGACCAAATATATTATGTACTATATATACTACATATAATAGTCTTAACAAACACAATTCAATGTGCAATACAAGTTTAATACTATTTTATAACTCAATAGTTTTTAACTTGCTTGTATACCTAGATTTTCAAATTAAATTGCTACTTTTTTTAGAAGATAAATTGCAACCTATTACTTAAGTATAATAGTTAAGAGTTTTATAACTTAACTGGTTGATATTTCTCTTGGTGTTTACAACGGGAACATCTAGTGTTCAAATCCCTTATTATTCGTTGTAGCTTAAGATTTAAAAAAATTACTAATAGGTTAAAGATTGTAGAATTTAGACAAACAATCATTGAATGTATAAAAAATAGAATCAAATAACATTATTTTATTTATATAATATATTATATAGTAGTATCAAATTAAGAATAATTTATTATATTTATGTCATATATATATATAAATATATATATATATATATATATTATAATGCAAAATAAGGAATAGAAGAAGAATCAAGTAAATGGGGAGTGAAGAGAAAAAGTAATGGCTAATATTAAAAACTTTACAAAGTATATGGTTTTTTAATCTTACACATCTTCACCTTTTTGGACTTAGCAATCGAAACAAGGTTACAAGAGTTTTGGACTTAGCAATCTGTTGCACTAAAAAACTATAGAAACAACATGAAGTAACGATCAGAAGTAAAAAAAAGCTATTCGGATAGAGAAAGAGAATGGAGAAAAATTGAAAAAACATGGATGAAAAAAAAAAAAAAAAAAAAAAAGGAGGAGAAAGAGAAAGAGGAAGAGAAAACATGAAAAAAATACTAAGAAAAGAGTCACACTCACCAATGGTTACTGGGTGGTAACTGTTTTCTTTTTAGTTCAAATTTTAAACTTTTTTATTTGAGATAATTGTTTTCTTTTTAGTGAAAATTTTGAGATATATAATTATTGAAATAACTTTGTGATTATCATAATATCACATTAATTTATAAGTGATAGAATTGTAGCCCATCTAAAACCTGTAACTTCAAAAAGAAGAAGAAGAAGAAGGAATAAGTCTGATTTATACTTGAAATTATGGGAGGAGATCAGGAGGAGGGGGGCGTGGGGGAGGGGGATGGGCAAAGGAATTCCACTTAGATATTTAAAAAAAAAAAATTGTTGGGATAAGTACATATATTACAAGATTTTAAGAAATTTTGGGGGGTGGGGGGGGGGGGGGGGGGGGGGAGGGGTTTTTGGCTGGCAGATAGGGGGTGGAAGTTCGGTTGATAAATTTGGGTGAGGTGAAAAATAAAAGCGTAAACCAATTTCTGCCATAAGTGCCATTATTTTATAGTAAACCGGAAAGCAATTTTTGGTTGACCAACATTTTCATCGTCCCAAACACCTTTAAATGTGGAAAATATTTTCCAGTAATCAATTTTCGTTGAACCAAACATAGCCTTAATTAAAAAAATAATAATAATAAATTGTGATCAAGGGATTGGCAGTGCGGCAGCCATTGTGCTAGTGGAGATTGGGGACTTATGTGGGGGTGGTGGTTGGGTGGCAGACAGTTGGGGTCGGAGGGTGGAGCTTCAGTTGATAAGTTTTGGGTGAGGCAGAAAATGAAACTGTAAACAAATTTCGCTATGCTTGTCTTTATTTTTTGGTTAGCTGAAAAACAATTTCCAGTTGATCAACATTTTCCGTCATCCCAAACACTTGTAAATACGAAAAATATTTTCTAGAAATTAATTTTTGTCGAACCATAGGGAAAAAAATTAACTTGGTAATTTAATCCCAAAAAGATATGCTGTCAACGAAATGCATTTCTTCATTAACACAATAAGCATTTAATTTTGGAAAAAAAGCCATTTATTTTGAAAACATGTCACGTTGTTTTCGCTTTTCGTACATGTCCCACTTGGCATTCGGTAGAAAAAAAAAATATAAAAAGAAGCAAATACGGCATAGTAAGATAACAATGCAAGTAATGCACAAATACACACTTTATTGCAACTATTTTACATGGCAAATTAAGTTGTAGAGACAAATTCGTGAGCTCATTCGAAAGTGATAGTGACTATCAAGATTGTATTGAAATTCTGTTATTCACATTAATTCAAGAAAATTGAATACAAGAGGGATATATATACACGAAGAAGAAGAAGCAAAAAATAACTAACTAAACAGACACGTGCTACCTATAACTAATCTTTACACGTGTAAACTAACAACTCAATTACACACTAATACAAGCTACATGTCATTTAGCTTCACACTTGATCTGCAGGTACCCTTGTAGCTTTCACCCTCTTCTGTCAAGCTTGCCTCATCTTGCTTAGGCTTATTCCTTTCATTCTGATACTCCCCCTCAAGGGTAGCTGCTGAATGTATATTAATCATTCCCATTTTGCAAACCAGAGTTGAAAATTGATTAAAGTTCAATGCCTTGGTCAACAAATCAGCAAGCTGGCAATGAGTTCTAACATGATTCAATTTGATAACCTTCTCTAATACTTTGTCTCTAACCACATGACAATCTATCTCAATATGTTTGGTCCTCTCATGAAATACTGGATTTGATCCAATATGCAAGGCTGCTTCACTATCACAGAACAACAAGGCTTCCCTTTTGTGTTCAACACCAATGTCCTTAAGAAAGTGCAATATCCACACTATTTCACAAGTGCCCACTGCCATTGCTCTATACTCTGCCTCTGCAGATGATCTAGAAACTGTTGATTGTTTCTTGGACTTCCATGAGACCAAAGAATCACCAATGAAAACACTATAACCAGTAATAGACCTCCTAGTGTTTGGACAAGTAGCCCAGTCTGAATCTGTGAACCCTTTTACATGCAAATCTGTCCTAGCTGAAAACAGAAGACCCTTACCTGGTTCATTCTTCAAATACTATAACACCCTATGCACTGCATCCAGATGTGGCTTCCTTGGCTTGGACATGTACTGGCTCAACCTATGGACAGCAAATGTAATGTCTGGCCTAGAGATTGTTAAGTACAATAACCTTCCAACAAGCCTTCTATAAACACTAGGATCCTTAAGCTCCTCCCCTTAATACTTGCTTAACCTTACATTTTGTTCCATTGGTGTCTTGGCTGGTTTGCAGCCTAACAAGCCAGCATCACTTAATACTTCTAAAGTGTATTTTCTTTGACACATTGATATACCCTTGTCTGACCTTGCAATCTCCAAGCCAAGAAAATACTTCAAGTCACCTAAATCTTTCAACTTAAATTTCTGGTCTAACAACACTTTAAACTGATCAACTTCTTCCTTGTCATTACAAGCTATCAAAACATCATCCACATAGATTAATAAAACCATGAAGCAATGACCCTTTTGTCCAGTAAACAAAGAATAATCTGCCTTAGACTGTTTGAAGCCCAACTAAACTAAAGTAGAAGAGAATTTGGCAAACCATTTCCTAGAAGCCTGTTTCAGCCCATAAATGGACTTATTCAGCTTACAAACCATCCCCCCCTGGCTCTGAAACCCTGGTGGAAGAGACATATAAACTTCCTCGGATAAATCCCCATGCAAGAAAGCATTATTGACATCAAGTTGTCCAAGATACCAACCCTTCACAGCAGCCACAGCCAAGAGACACTTCACAGAAACCATCTTAGCAACAGGTGAGAAGGTTTCATTGTAATCAACCCCTTCCTTCTGTGTGAAACCTTTGGCAACTAACCTAGCCTTATACCTCTCAATGGAACCATCTGACTTGTACTTGATTTTATAAACCCACTTACAGCCAATGGGTTTCTTATTAGGAGGTAAATGTGTCAAGGTCCAAGTATGATTATTTCTAGAGCTGCAATCTCAGCAGCCATGGCTTCTTGCCATTTAGGATCAGAAACAGCTTGATAGTAGTATAAAGGTTCAACAACAGAAGATATAGAGCAGCAAAAATGTTTATAGGAAGGAGAAAGAGAATGATAAGACAAGTGGGAAGACAAAGGGTGAGAGGTACTTGTGTGGAGAACATTAGTAGTGGGAATTGAGGATACCTGATTGCAGTGATATGCCTGAAGATAAGAGGGCTGTTTATGGATCCTAGCAGACTTTCTAATAGGTACAGGATCAGCTAAAGGCTCAGGTGGTTCAGCAGGAATATCATGTAAAAATTCATCATCAAGATCAGTGTGCACAGCTAGAATAGAATCATCATTAACAGATGATAAAGGAGCAGCAGGCAAAGAAGGGGAATGAATAATGAGATCAAAAGAATCAAAAGTAACAGAAGGAATACAAGGCAAAGGAATGGACTGAGAAGAATCAGAACAAGAAGAAGGATTAGGATTGAAAGGAAAGACAGTTTCATGAAAAACAACATCCGTAGAAATGAAAATAGAATGAGACTGAAGATCAAACAGCTTATAACCCTTAACATTGAAAGGATAACCAAGAAAAACACACCTCCTTGCTCTAGGAGAAAATTTAGTTCTAGAGGGAGCAATAGTGGAGGCAAAACATTCACAACCAAAAATCCTTAAATGTTCATAAGAAGGAGGATGTTTAAAGAGAAGTTCATAAGGGGTTTTATTATGGAGTAAGGCTGATGGCAATCTATTGATCAAATATGCAGCTGTTAGAATGCAATCACCCCAGAATTTAAGAGGAACATTAGATTGAAAATGAAGAGCTCTAGCTATGGACAACAAGTGTTGATGTTTTCTCTCTACAACAGAATTTTGTTGTGGAGTATAGACATAACTATGTTGAAGCACAATGCCATTAGAACTGAAAAAGTCTGGCATGTTAAATTCCATAGCATTATCAGTTCTAATAGACTTAATTTTGCAACCAAATTGAGTATGCACCATAGAATAAAATGAAGCAATGAGAGACCTAACTTCAGATTTGGATTTCATTAAGTATACCCAAGTTGCACGGGTTGCATCATCAACCACAGTGAGGAAATACTTAAAACCATCCAGAGTAGGAATAGCATAAGGACCCCAAACATCTAAATGAATCAAATCAAAGGCACAAGGACTGATCTTATTATTAAAAGGAAAAGGCAAACGTTTCTGTTTGGCCAAAGGACAGACATTACAAAGATCATTACAAGCCTTTTGTAAACAAGGAAAAAGATGACCTAAGGCATGAAGTTTAACATCTGATGGGTGACCTAGCCTTTCATGCCAAAGAAAAGAGAGATTGCTTAAAGACATAGCAGCAGTAAAAGGATGGAAAACTGTACTTAATTTGTGTTGAATAAGAAAATCTGAGAGTGCAGTAGCAAAAGTTTGATGTGAAGAGCCACACTACAGCAGGTACAGTCCATCAACTGCATGTCCCACTCCTATCGTTCTCCAAGTGATAAGGTCCTGTATAAAACAGTAAGTAGACAAAAGAACAAGGCAATTGGGTTGAACTTTAGTGAAAGAACTGACAGAGAAAAGATTAAATGTAAAAGAAGGAACACATAGGACATTGTGAAGAGTAAGAGAAGATGACAAAATTACAGTGCCAATATGTGTGACGGGAGCTGTTTCTCCATTAGGCAATTGAACCATTGACTGATTGATAGCAATGATAGAAGTCAAAAGATGACAGAGCATACTATATGGTCAGTGGCACCAGTGTCAATGACCCAAGTACTAGAATTATATGCTCTTCTATTGACAACTTGGGCAGAAAAGACTGAATGTTTAAAAGTTATACCTGCCATGGAAGAAGCATTAGAAGTCACCACATTTGCCATGGTATTGGTAAGAGAGTTGATTCGTTGAACAGAAGTGTCCAATGGAGAAGTTGGAGTCCCAATAAGAGCAAGAAGTTGTTGATATTGTTCTGGAGTGAACACTGGTGTCATGGACCCTGAAGCGGTTAGAAAAGAGGGATCTTGGGACTGTGGTTGAGGCTGTTAAAGAGTCACTTGATGTGCCATTGCAGTCTTGCCCTTGAACTTGTAACCAGGGGGAAATCCATGCAACTTATAACACTTATCAATAGTGTGACCAGTCTTACCACAATGAGTGCAAACAGGCCTCTCTTTTCCCTTAATACCATTGTTGCCAACATAGTTAACCCCAGAATTAGCATGAAAATTATGTGATTTAGCAACTAAGGCAGTTGACTCTACCCTTGGATTGGAAGTGTGAATATTAGACCTTTGTGTTTGTTCTTGAATCATCAAGGAATACACTTTGTTTAGAGAGAGAAAAGGATCCATAAGCAGAATTTGTGTTCTCACTTGTGAAAAAGAATCATTAATTCCCATCAAAAACTTCATAACATATTCTCTAGATTGCAAATCACTAAGCCTATTGTTCACATTGCATGTGCATTTGCCACAAGTGCAAGAAGGAAAAGGACTATTATTTTGCAATTGATCCCAGAGAACCTTCAACTGAGTGAAGAAATCAGTAATTGAGGTCTCACCTTGATGAAGATCTGCAATTTCCTTTTGAAGATTGTAAATCTTGGGACCATTCTGTTGAGCCAAACGATTCCTCAAATCATTCCAAATTCCCAAAGCAGTGTCCTCATAGATGATACTAGCTTGAAGCTTAGGAGAAACTGAATTCGTCAACCAAGTTCCTACCATATTATCACACCTAATCCAAGCTTGAACAGCTGAAGGTGTAGACACCAATGGAGATGACAAAGTGAGAGTGCCATCGATGAACCCTAGCTTGTTTTTGGTGAGCAAAGCCTTCCTCACTGCTCGTGCCCAAGCTGAATAATTCTCACTCCCTGTCAGAGGTTGAGTCACAAGTACAGTGCTTGGACTTTCTCCATGGTGCAAAAACAGGGGATCATCCATTGGAGAATCCTGAGAAGATGGAGGAGCACTCTTTGTTGCAGGAGTTGATGAAGTGGTAGTGGAAGCCATTGATAACAAGAACAAGCTTTTGGCAAAACGAAGGAAAAGAAAATTGAAGAAGCGAATATCAAAGAAAACTTCAAAGAAGATACCAAACCCTTGAACAGAGATTGGGAAAAATCAAGAAACGAAGAGAAAATTGAAAACTGAAGAAAATCTAGAACCGAAGAGAAAATTCTAGAAAAAGTGCTATGATACCATATCAAGATTGTATTGAAATTCTGTTATTCACATTAATTCAAGAAAACTGAATACAAGAGGGATATATATACACGAAGAAGAAGAAGCAAAAAATAACTAACTAAACAGACACGTGCTACCTATAACTAATCTTTACACGTGTAAACTAACAACTCAATTACACACTAATACAAGCTACATGTCGTTTAGCTTCACACTTAATCTGCAGGTACCCTTGTAGCTTTCACCCACTTCTGTCAAGCTTGCCTCATCTTGCTTAGGCTTATTCCTTTCATTCTGATACAGACAAACAATTGCAGTCAGTCAACACACGTAATAATTGAGACAAATTGTGTGTATCTATGTGTGGTACTAATATTAGTGATAATAAAAATGTGCCATAACTTTTGAAATTGAAAAGATGGCATGGCACCCACAACCTAGTACCTACTAGTATTTTTTTCTTTATATCATTTAATTTAATATAATATATATTTTTTCTTTGGAAATGTCGAGTCGCATACTTCCTCCTACAAATAGGGTTCACCAAATAGCAAGACATGCAACTCTCTTCCTTAGGTATCTCTAAGTTAGAAAGCTACTAAACTCAATAGTTGTTGAGCTAGCTCCCTAGTGAGAGAGATATGGAAAACAAAGCATATAGAGGCCATGTCTTAGCTTTACCATATCCAAGCCAAGGCCACATAAATCCATTGCTCCAATTCTCTAATCGTCTCCAAAGGGCTTAAAGCTTCACTAGCCACAACCCTTTACATCCACAACACCATGCAACCCCAATCATCAAGCTCTCTCCAATTTGACACAATATCAGATGGCTATGATGAAGGTGGGTTAGCCCAAGCACAAAGTATCCATGCATATCTCAATCGTATGGAAACTATAGGCTCAAAAACACTGGCTGACCTTATTATAAAGAACAAAAACACTGCAAACCCAATTGATTGCATAATCTACGACCCTTTTTTGCCTTGGGCTTTGGAAGTAGCTAAAAAGTTTGGTATATTTGGAGCTGCTTTCTTCACTCAACTTGTGCTGTGAATTTCATATACTATCATGTGCATCATGGACTATTGAAGCTACCAATTGCTTCCACACCCATCTCAATTCCTGGTTTACCTGTGCTTGAGCTTGAAGATATGCCATCTTACATCAGTGTGCCTGGATCGTACCCAGCTTACTTTGAGATGGTGCTCAATCAATTTTCTAGCTCAGATAAAGCCGATGCAGTTCTTGTCAACACTTTCTACGAGCTAGATCCTGAGGTGGGTAATTATGATATACAATAATTTCATTTTTATAATTTTCATTTTAGAAATTGTTTTGTGTGTGGGTCGGACTGCCCTTTTTTTTTTTTTTTTTGATGAACGTGTCGGACTGCCTATTTTTTATCATTTCACTCTTCTTTGGAATAAACAATAGAGGAGAAGAAAGTTATTATAGAGGTAATGCAAATTTTAAAATATAATATTTACAAATTGAGGTATCTCCATTATAAAAAAAAAAAATTAGATATTTATTTATATTGGTATTAATATTTGATAATGATTAAAATTGTCAGTATGTCAATTGTCCAAAGTCCAAATTCATAGTCGTTAGAAAAACCAAACCCACAGTCGTTAGAAAAAAAAAGTGAAGAGTCAGAGACCTAACGAATGAACCTCATCAAAATCAACAAATTATATGCCACATCAATTTGTAATGTTATTGTCAGTTCGTTTAGACCCCTTAAACCCAACAGATTAATCTAGTGAATTAGCCAAGTGATTAACTTAGGTAATTTAATTAAATCTAGGTTAACAAAATTAATCAAAAATAACAAAGCAGCGGAAAATAAATAACACAAAGATATGATGACCCAGGAAACCACACCGGTAAAAACCTGGGGAGGATTTAACCTAGCTATCCTCAAGGTAAACTGAATCCACTATGAAAGAATCGAAGTTTACACAATAGACTTAGACCACTAACATCTTATTGCTACCCAAGTGTAGGAAACTTAATACCATGACCCCATGATAGCTCCGAGATCCACGGACTCCTTCTTTCCGGAATTCTTCAGCAAATCCACAAGCGCACCTGCTTGTATATCTTTGTGTTCTCTTGATTCTGCAACTGTATGATTTACACAACTCTTGACATAAATCTCAAGTTTGTAAACCCTAAGTGTATGTGAAGGTAAACACCTCTAGATCTCACAGAAAGATTCACAAACACAGCAAAACAAAACTCTCAAAACGTGGCTAGGGTTTTCCCTTTTATACTTAGGGCAAAACATAAAACCCTATACATTAAAACGGGCTTGGGCTGAGTTGGAATTTTCTGCAGAAAAACGTTCTGCACGATTTTCGATCGATCGAGTCTAATTTTCGATCGATCGAGTCATACAGAAAGTGAACAGTACTTCTGCATAAAAACTCGATTCCAACTTTACAATAAGACCCATACTTTGAGCAAGTCTAACACACAACTAAACATTGTTTTGATCATGGTTTGCCAACATACAAATTGAAGTTCTAAATACATTAGTTCCTAATCTTTAGAACCTAACAAACTCCCCCTTTGGCAATCCGTGACAAAACACAGACTTAACAAAAAGCTCAAAGTTACAAATTGAAATAGCCCAATACAATAAAAATAGCCACATAACAATTCAACCTAAACTACTATCTAACAGTTGCAAAGTAGACAGCAGCTTGACTGAAAGCAACCTGTATATTCCTGTAACACTTAACAAACACATAAACGCATGTGTGGAAAAAAAAACAGGAAATACATAAATAAAAATTTCTTGATTTCACATGACACAAAATAAAGACATATATCATGAATAACATCATCAATATAAATCAATAAGCAGAGTAGTAGCATAGTGAAATAAGAAACATATACATACAAATGTATCTCAACAAAATAAATCTCCTAAACAAGAGCTAAAAATGAGAATACACAGTGAAGCATCTAGATACAATCTAATAACTCCACAAGCTCCGCAGTATCACTACCAAGTAAACAAAAACTCCCCCTAAAATGTAAATCTCCACAAAAAAATCTCCTAGATACAATGAACTATGTACTCCCCCTTTTTGTGACGAATTGCCAAAGGGCACTCACTCATCATCAAAAGGTGGACGAGAGCTCGCCAAATCCGCTCGTAACGCACGTAGCTCATCAAGGATGTCCACCAAAAGCTGACCATGAGCCGCCTGAACGGTCACGACAGTATCTAGAGTCCGACGAAGGTCAGAAACCTCATCAAACAGTGGAGGAACATCAGCAGCAGCAACAACAGCAGGATCAGAAGAAGTCCCAGCTGCAGGAGTATCTGTAGAAGAAGGAGGGGGTGGAGTGACATCGGAAGGCTCTACCCTTGGACGCTTAGAGCTTGCTCGAAGTTGAGCAGCCCTTTGCCTCAAGAAGGTAGCACCGATAGGAGCGACAACATGTACAGGCTCAGAAGCAGGATACTCACCAAAACCAAGAAAAAGGAGAATCCTATGAATAAAAACAGGAAAAAATAAAAGCATGAGCCGTAGAACTAGACCGATGAACCTCGTTCAAAGAACGAAGGAACAGATGTGGAAAACTGATAGGAGCATCAGTGACCAAGGCATACAAAAAGACACACCTCTCAAGAGGAATGGTGTGGACATGCGAAATAGGCCACAATGAATGACACGCTATCCTAAAGAAAAGATAGTGCAGCTTAGATAGCTCAGCAGAAGTGATCCGAGGATCAGAACCCCACTGGATAGAAGACCCAGTGATGTAGGACAAGACGTCATCAAGGGGAGGAGACTCCTCGTAAGGAAAAACGGGATGGTCCACAATGGGCACCCCAAGAGCATCAGACACTACCGAAGGGGTAATGCGATACTCCACACCACGTAACCACACCTTTACTAAGGTGTCGTTATCATAGACATGAATAGAGAGGTTCGAATAGAACTCTCTAATCAAGGTGGCAGGAGGAGGAGAATGCTCATACTCGAGCAAAGGTAACCAACCCCGACGTGAAAAGTTACGACGCACCTCAGGATCCAGCTCATCTAAGATAACCCTACGCTCAGCCCAAATCTGACGCCTAAGGTTCAGAGTCTCATAGGTGACTTGGTTTGACTCACTAGGGAACCACTCAGTGTCAAAGGAAGGAGAAGGATCAGAAGTCCTATGGGCTCTAGTTTTCCTAGGCATAGTTCTAAGGAAAAGATAGACACATAAAGAAAAGAGCAAAAACAATACCAAGGGCAGACTGCAAGTTAGCACAGCAAAAAAATATAGAAAAAATATCAATTCTATATGATGCATGAGCATAAACAGTAAATGATGCATGTACTAATGCAGTGACAGGTTCAATTGTGATCCAAATTAACAAAATTGGCTTGAGCAAGCAATATTTATCAAAAATACCCAATTTAAAAAACCCTAGTTTTCAAAACACAACAAATTGATAAATTGATCAATACAATAGTTAATTAACACAATATAATGATCAAATTAATCAATCTAACAAGCCAATTTCATCAATTTCAATCAAAGTGAACAAAACCCCCAATTTGCTCAATTTCAAACCCTAGAATTTCAAATTTCCTTCAAAACACCACAATACTCAAATTGAATCACATGATGTGCTTAGGGAAGGTGTCCCCACAAAAACCCATGAAAAATTTGAGAAAGAACCACTCAAAAACAATCCCAAAATAGAAAATTCCTAAATGCTGAAAATACCCAAATATGCATGAAAATAATGCATGAAATTAGAAAATAAATGCAAAGGAAAGGGTATAAAGGACTTACCACACTTGGGAGAGAGAGATTGTGCAAAAGAATCGGAGGAAAACGACAAAAACTCCAAGAGAATCGTTGACCGGTTGGTAGGAAATCAAAAGAAGTTTTGAAAAGTTTGGAAAAAGTGTAAAAGACACTTGAGAAACTCCTTTTTAAAAAATAGCCGGCCCGATTTTCGATCGATCGAATGTTACATTCGATCGGTCGAAAACTTATTCGATTGATCCAAAAACAGCTTGGATCGATCGATTCAACCAGAGAGTTTTCTGAACATTTTAAAACATTTTCGATCGGTCGAAAATCAGTTTCGATCGATCGAAATTCTGGAAAAATCATATTTTTGAAAAACCAAACATTTTAGATCAGAAACTCCTCAAAGCAACAGATTTTAAAAATCAAATGCATGAGTATGAGATGAGATGTTTTCCAAAAACACATGTATTCAACCCAGATTTCCCAAAGCAAAATTTTCTCTCAATATACCAAAAAAAAAAAAACAACAAACAAGCAAACATGTTTTGCATCAAATTCCCAAAATTCTCAAACTTGGTTGGTCAGGCCAAAAACACACACAATATCATGTATACAATTCTAGCAAAGAATAACTTGTGTAGTGTGTGCAACTAGCATAAGCTTGAGAAACATGTGAGGTGATATACACATAGAGATCAATCACAATTTCTACAAAATCCATCACATGAATTTGAAAGAGACTATCACTTAAAGAGTTACATCCTATAACTCCCACATCTCCTAGAATAAAAGCTTGCAATCATGTAAGTTTTTTGATTTGCCTCAATATTCAAATTTATTGATTAGAAACTTAATAAAAGCCGGGATAATGTACACACCAATTTTATTTGAATTTGTGAGATTATTATAGCCCAATAATGTACACACCAAATTTAATTAGAGGCTACACCTTATGTTCTTTTTGTGCATGTGCTACACTTTCTCGAGCACAAAATCTTACGATATGCACTAAGGTGTTCATGATTGGCTAATAAACAGTGGTGAGATGGTTATTTATGTCTTTCTCAATAAGTTCAAGTCCAACAATCAAAGACATAAGACTTCAAGATCAAGATCATGTGATCAACAAATATAGCATCTTCCCACACAACATGCACAACAAGACTTTAGCTAGTAAAGTGCAATAGAAATAAGTGCATCAAAGCTAAACAAGGTACATACATATGACATGTAAATTTTGATTGACCAACCTTGTCTTCAAATTCAAGGAAAAATAGCAAAACACAATTTGCAAAAAAATTATTTTTTTTTTTTATTAAACAAAAAAAATCCTAGAATGAAATGCATGAATGTAATGCAATGCAAATCCTAGAAACAAAGGTCACAAAAGATTGAGCAATGAAGCACAAGGACCATGAAGTCAAGAATGACTAGGGACAAAGAATCACACCAATGACTTGACGAAGAGTTTCAAACTTTCCTCTATCAAGCGGTTTGGTGAAAATATCAGCATTCTGACGTTCAGTTGGAATATATTCAAGAGCAACAATTTTCCTTTCAATAAGATCCCTAATGAAGTGATATCTGATCTCAATGTGTTTGGTCTTAGAGTGTTGAACAGGATTCTTAGATATATCTATGGCACTAGAGTTATCACAATAAACAACCATGGTGTCCTGAGATATTCCATAATCACTCAAAAGTTTCTTCATCCATAGAAGTTGAGAACAATAACTTCCAGCAGCAATATATTCTGCCTCAGCAGTAGATAAAGAAACAAAATTTTGCTTCTTACTCATCCAAGCAACCAAATTAGCACCAACATAAAAACAACCACCAGTTGTACTTTTTCTATCATCAGCATTACCAGCCCAATCAGAATCAGAAAAACCAGCAAGAGAAAGATTTGACTCTTTACTATAAAATAGACTATAATCACAAGTTCTAGCAACATATTTTATAATCCTCTTAACAGCATTTAAGTGAGAGACCTTAGGACTAGATTGAAATCTAGAGCAAACACCCACACTAAACGCAATATCAGGTCTGCTAGCCGTTAAGTACAAAAGACAACCAATCATGCTTCTATATAAGGTAACATCAACAGACTCACCTGATGGATCATTTGTTAGTTTCGCATTAGCAGCCATTGGTGTCCTAGCATGTGCAGCCTTATCAAGACCAAAACGCTTGACCAAATTTCGCGCATACTTAGCTTGGTTGATGTAGATTCCATCATCCGTTTGCTTTACCTGCAATCCCAAGAAATAAGTCAGTTCCCCAACCATACTCATCTCAAACATGGCCTTCATTTCATCTGCAAAAGATTGAGCAAGAGAATCATTAGTAGCACCAAAAACAATATCATCAACATAAATTTGAGCAACTACAAAATGATTCTTATCCTTTTGTATAAACAGAGTGGTGTCAGCAAAACCTCTCTTGAAGCCATGATCCGTGAGATATGCAGTTAATCTATCATACCAGGCCCGTGGAGCTTGTTTCAATCCATAGAGAGCTCTCTTCAACTTGTAGACATCATTTGGCCTGTGAGGATCAATGAAACCTTTTGGTTGTTCAACATATACTTCTTCTTGTATCATGCCATTTAAGAATGCACTCTTGACATCCATTTGATACAGCCTGAAGTTCATGTGACATGCAATAGCCAAAAGAATACGAATGGATTCCAATCTTGCTACGGGTGCAAAAGTCTCATCAAAATCAATTCCTTCTACTTGTGTGTATCCTTGAGCAACAAGCCTGGATTTATTTCTGATAACAGTTCCATGTTCATCTGACTTGTTCTTGAAGATCCACTTAGTTCCAATAACATTGACTCCCTCAGGTCTAGGAACTAATTCCCACACATCATTTCGAACGAACTGATGAAGTTCTTCATGCATAGAATTGACCCAATCAGTATCTTGGAGAGCTTCATCCACCTTCTTTGGTTCGAATTGGGATAGGTAGCATGAGTGAGTAATCACATTTAAAGCTTTGGATCTCAATCTCATGTTATCATTCAAACTTCCCAAAATATTAGTAGCAGGATGATTCAACCTGACTCTTGATGATGGACCTTTCACCAATGAAGTAGTGGTACCTTTCTGATCTGATGGACTTTGATCTTCTCTCTGTTCTTGTGGAACTCCATGAACTGGGGTTGAAGGTTTTGAACTTGATGGCACAGATGCTGTATCATTCAAAACCATTAACTCTTCCTCTGTAGGCTTTCCCACATAGTTTTCAGGTAGAGAATCATCAACTTCCATCATCTTTTCTTGAACTTGAGGTGCATGTTCTGGATGACCTTCTGAGTTTAATTCATCATTGATCACTACATTTGAGGATTCCATGACTGTTTTGGTTCTCAGATTGTATACTCTGTATGCTCTACTAGTGGAAGAGTATCCTAGAAAATAACCTTTATCACTCTTAGCATCGAACTTTTTCAGGTTCTCTCTATCACGCAGAATGTAACAGTCACTGCCAAATACTCTGAAGTATTTCACTATAGGCTTCTTTCCTCTCCAGAGTTCATACGGAGTTTGCTTGGAATTTGGTCTGAAATACACCCGATTGAGAGTGTGACATGCAGTATTAACAGCTTCTCCCCAAAAAGATTTAGGCATCTTCTTATTATGGAGCATGACACGAGCCATTTCTTGTACAACTCTGTTTTTCCTTTGCACAATTCCATTTTGTTGTGGTGTTTTGGGTGAAGAGAATTCCTGACGGGTGCCTTGATTATCGCAAAACGTAGTCAGTTTGGTGTTCTCAAACTCTTTTCCATGGTCACTTCTAATTCTGGCTATCACAGTTCCTTTTTCTACTTGCAATTTCTTGCACAGATGAATCATTTTTTCAGGAGCCTCAGCTTTATCTTTCAAAAGTACAACCCATGTGAATCTTGTAAAGTCATCCACAACAACTAGAATGTACTTCTTTCCACCTAAACTCTGAACTCTGGCAGGACCCATGAGATCAATGTGCAGCAACTCCAAAGGTCTCGTAGTTTGAACATCAGCTACAGACGGATGTTTGGACTTCACTTGTTTACCCATCTGACATGGTCCACAGATGCATTTTTCAATCTTCTCAAACTTGGGCAACCCAATTACCGCATCACATTTTGAAATCTTCTCTAATTGCTTAAGGCTGGCATGTCCCAACCTTTGATGCCATAAGTCAACTTGATTGATCTTAGCACTGAAGCATTTATTGCTTATACTTGGGGTGATACCATAACAGTTGTCAGCAGTCCTCACACCAACACACATACAATCACCTCCTTCATCAAGTATTTCACATTCTTGTTTGGTGAAGAACACATTCAGTCCATTGTCACAAATTTGACTTATGCTGAGTAAGTTTGCCTTCAACCCATCAACATACCACACATCTTCAAAGACTGGTAGTCCTGGAATATCCACTGTGCCAATGCCTCTAATCACAGATTTACTTCCATCTCCAAAGGTAACTGTTCCAATCTTTCCTTCGAAGAGTGTCTTGAACAAGGCTTTATTTCCTGTCATGTGCCTGGAACAACCACTATCCAAATACCAAAGACAAGAATCACGTGCCTTTAAGGCGGTTAAAGCAGTATAACACATGTAATTATTGTCATATGTGAGCACAGCAAGACACTCAAGAAAGACTTTAACACACATGGTAAAGAACAAGCACCCTAAGTACACAATGTGGCAAAATAAAGAGAAGATTTTAAAGAAATCCATAACAACAGGGGTCAAGGATCAGCTCAAAGATCAAAGGATCAAACAAAAAGCTACCCGCTCTGATACCACTTGTCAGTTCGTTTAGACCCCTTAAACCCAACAGATTAACCTAGTGAATTAGCCAAGTGATTAACTTAGGTAATTTAATTAAATCTAGGTTAACACAATTAATCAAAAATAACAAAGCAGCGGAAAATAAATAACACAAAGATATGATGACCTAGGAAACCACACCGGTAAAAACCTGGGGAGGATTTGACCTAGCTATCCTCAAGGTAAACTGAATCCACTATGAAAGAATCGAAGTTTACACAATAGACTTAGACCACTAACATCTTATTGCTACCCAAGTGTAGGAAACTTACTACCATGACCCCATGATAGCTCCGAGATCCACGGACTCCTTCTTTCCGGAATTCTTCAGCAAATCCACAAGCGCACCTGCTTGTATATCTTTGTGTTCTCTTGATTCTGCAACTGTATGATTTACACAACTCTTGACATAAATCTCAAGTTTGTAAACCCTAAGTGTATGTGAAGGTAAACACCTCTAGATCTCACAGAAAGATTCACAAACACAGCAAAACAGAACTCTCAAAACGTGGCTAAGGTTTTCCCTTTTATACTTAGGGCAAAACATAAAACCCTATACATTAAAACGGGCTTGGGCTAAGTTGGAATTTTCTGCAGAAAAACGTTCTGCACGATTTTCGATCGATCGAGTCTAATTTTCGATCGATCGAGTCATACAGAAAGTGAACAGTACTTCTGCATAAACACTCGATTCCAACTTTACAATAAGACCCATACTTTGAGCAAGTCTAACACACAACTAAACATTGTTTTGATCATGGTTTGCCAACATACAAATTGAAGTTCTAAATACATTAGTTCCTAATCTTTAGAACCTAACAGTTATGATGAAAAATTTGTAATAAGTTTAGTATTTTTTTATTAAAAAAATTAACCATGCTGTACGCCCTAATTAGTTAGGGTCTCCTACCATCCCAATTATATATGTTGCGTGCTCATACCAACCGGTCTGAATCGGAAATAATTATTCATTAATAGAAGTATAGAACATGTTTAGGATACCATTTTTTAAGCCAACGAATAAATGCATTATTTTCTTTAATTTTTTTTAAATTATTAAATTATTAATTTATATTTTTCAAACACTTTTTTCCTTTTGTTTACCTTACTCATAGAGGAGTTCTAATATCACTTTTTTTTTTTTTTTTTTTTTTTTGTATAAGAAAGACTGAGATTTTATTATTATAAAGGGGATAAGTACATAGCATCTTGAAGCATGATTCACTGGTTAGAAATTTGATGGTCGCTTAGAAGCTCTTATTTCAAATTTGTTAGAAATTTAATCTCCAAATAGTTTTATGTGACTCTATTAATGTAACACATTGGAAAGCCATTTTTTAAGCCGCTAAATAAGTTCATTATTTTGTTTTCTTTTCTTTTTAAAAATTTATTATTACCACTGCGTACTAGCATGATGGTCATTCTATAAATACAAAGTTCTTGTAGTGTGGGAATAAGGACCAGGATTCAAGTTTCCAAGAAGAAATCTTACACACATAAATACTTAGATTAGACTAAAGTAAAATTTATATCTTGTATAAAAAATAAAAAACTTTATTATTTTTCAATTTCTACCCTACCCCCTTTTTACATGATGCTCATATTGAAAATTCTCGTATATATATATATATATATATATATATATGTATATACATATCACTTAGAAATTTGATTTTCACTTAAGGCGGTCTTATATATACAACCACACTTTGTTATAAATTTAATATCCAATTTGTTTTTTGCGAGTCCATTAACATAGCATGTTGAGATATCTTTTATCTCAAAAGCATAAATAATGAGTTTGAGCTTATTAATGTCATACATTTTTTTTTTTTAATCATAGATGTCTCGGTTGAAAATATCAAGAGTTGTTAATTGAGATATAAGGCTTTTAGCTATTAATGTTATACTAATCAATTGCTTTTTCTATAGTTATTCCATCTAATATTACTTGATCAATTTATTATGCATAACGAGATGCGAATGCTCATCCTAACATAATTAACCTGAAACTTCCATAAAGATCATGTTAGAATTAAAGTTGCAATAATACTAGTATCATTTACTTTGCTACAACTGTTCGACATGTTGTGAGTAATGAAGAAAAAATAGTGAACTTTTGTGATAGTAAAAAACAACCAATCATAATTTGCCACATAGAACAATTCTGACAAAGTTTATGACAATGATACTAGCATTATCGTTAAGGTTGTAACCATCAAGAAGTTTTCAATTATATAATTGTTGCGATTGTAACCTTTTGTACCGATCTAAATTTGATTATTTTCCTTTTTCATATCAGGCGGTGGACTCCATGTCTAAAGTCTGTCGATTATTGCCAATTGGACCAACAATTCCATCTTTCTATTTAGACAAACGTCTAGAAAATGACAATGATTATGGGCTTAGCCTTTTCGTATCAGACTCATCTGTTTGCAATAATTGGCTTAACACTAAGCCAGAAGGGTCTGTTATTTATGCGTCCTTTGGTAGCATGACTTGTTTAACCAACAAGCAAATGGAGGAATTGGCATTTGCTTTAAAAGGATGTAAATTCCATTTCTTGTGGGTTGTTAAGGCTTCTGAGGAAGCAAAGCTCCCTGAAAAGTTTGTGGAAGAGATAGGAAATAAAGGATTGGTAGTGCAATGGTGCTCCCAATTGGAAGTACTATCAAACAAGGCAATTGGTTGCTTTTTAACACATTGTGGTTGGAATTCAATCTTGGAGGCATTGAGCTTGGGAGTGCCAACGGTGGGGGTGCCACAATGGACCGATCAAACTACGAATGCCAAGTATGTTCAGGATGTGTGGAAGGTGGGAGTGAGGGCTAAGGTTTGTGAGAATGGTATTGTTGAAAGAGAAGAGATTGACTTTTGCATTAAGGAAGTAATGAAGGGTGAGAGAGGGAAAGATTTCCTAGAGAATGCTAAGAAGTGGAGGGATTTGGCAATAAAGGCTGGTAGTGAGGGTGGCAGTTCAGACAAGAACATTGATGAATTTGTTTCGAAATTCAAAACTCCTAATTTAATAGACTATGTGTTGTTTTTTAGATGTAATAATCTCAACTCAGGATGCAGTTTGAGAACAGAATCACTTTTTACTTTTTTTCTTTTTCCTCTAATTGTCTTGCCTCGAAAAGTGATGCCATTGTATTTAAATATTCAATGTGGTCAATAAAAAAATTCTAAGTTTGTGATTGATTGTGAAACATTATCTAAATACTAATCCCACCTCAAGCCAAGAATCTTGTAACTCAATAAACTGATACTTCTTGATCATTAATTTTACTTTCTTGTTGTAACCATCGAATTATTAAAAAAAAAAAATCGCATCTCAAACCCAATTATATGAGCTAGATACAGTGATCACACGTCTAAGAATCTCACATAATTTATATATATAATAATAGGTAAAGCAGAGTGAAAATCCAATTAAATTTTCAATTGGAATTCAATTAGTGTCTAATTTTACGCCATGTGTCTCATCTAATCTAAATTTCAAAATTTTGTGCCAAGTGAGTTAATTTAGGTAAAAATTGAATTTCAATTAGAGTTTAATTTTGTGCCACGTGTCCCATCTAATCTATATTTTTAAAATTTTGTGTTAAATTAGTTAATTTAATGTAGAAAACGAGGAGTCCAATATAATAAACCATAAAAAACATAATTATATATGTAATATGTAATTGTGATTGTTTTAAAATGTACTCGTGCATATGCACGGGATTACATACTAGTTCATATAATTCATAACACCAAACAATCCACAAAATTATAAGCTATCCACATGATTAATCTAGCACTAAAACTAACATTAAAAAGAAATTATTCCTACAGCGCCGAAAGAAAATTCTTGTGAGCTAGCTATTCTTTAGAGTTTGAAATGTAAAAAGGAGAAAAATGCGATCCATAGCTCAGTAAATAATCAATAAACTTAACTAGCTAGAACAAACATATAAAAACAAGAACATAATTTTTCACAGTAAATAAACTCCGTAGACATAGAAACAATAAATAAGTTCACTTGTGGGTTTCTAGGCCAAAATGGGAAATTAACATCATTTTTCAAACAATATAATTAATAGACACCGTTTTCAAATTATATTTTTTAATAGCATCTCGAGTGTAAGAAGATCGATTTTGGGCTATAAATCGAGTCTCAGAGGCTCGATTTTTATGGTCTAACAAAGTCTGATGTGGCATTTTTTCCATGTGTACACCTAAAAATCGAGTTTCTAAGACTTGATTTCCTTAATACATATACACCAAGTCTGAGCTCCAAAATCTTTTAGAACGAACACCATTTACACCAGAGAAGAAAGAGATAGGAAAAAAAAAATGAAGATCAGAAGATCTAAAAATGAAGATCAAGAAGAAGAAGAAGAACCTAAAAGATGAAGAAGAAGAAGACAAACCCATACCCAGCACACACAAACCGAGAAGAAGAAGATCGGAAGCAGACTGAGATGGTTTTGATCGCCGGTCGGTGGTCGTGGCTAGCCGTGGGTCGGGTTCTGATCGCCGTGGGTCTGGGTCGTCATGGGTCGCCGTGGGTCTGCTTCGTCTTCCGCTTTGTCTTCCTCTTCTGTTCTGTTTTTTGTGTCTTTGTTTCTTGTGGGCTTAAATTTTTTTTTTTTTGAGTATTCTGGAAATCGAGTCTCTAAGACTCGATTTCCAAGTGTTCACCACGTGGAAATAAATGCCACATCAGATTCACTAGACCATAAAAATCGAGTCTCAAAGACTCGATTTATAGGCCCAAAATCGAATCTTTTAGACTCGAGATGCTAGTAAAAAATATAGTTTGAAAATGGTGTCTACTAATTATATTGTTTGGAAAACGTGCTCAATTTCCAATTTTGGCCTGGGTTTCTAAGAATAATCAGATTGCAATTGCTCAATTTCCTACAACATAATCAATTTTGTTTGTAGTCATAACTCATATCTGAAATAAAATATGATAACATCTCTGTTCAAAACAAGAAAACAATCTTATATATCAATTTCATTCAAAATGCTAGTTCTTTTTACTAGACTTTTCGCACGCTTGATCCAGATTTTTTTAATTATGTAAAACTATATCATTTCATAAGGAAAGGAAACTATAGTTTTTCTCTTTAAAGTACTTTTTAGGATAATTACAATAACAAGTTTTATGCAGTGAAATAAATAATTTTTTCTTCAAATTAAACAATATGTTTTAAGTAAAAATATTACTAGTTAAGGTAATAAAAAAGTCACTTACTTCCAATAGCTTTACCAAATTTATCACACTTTCAAAGTTAGGAGTTAGGACACCTCAAGATCTACTACAATGAAATAGAAAAATTAATTTACTAACTCTAAACTTTACTAATTATTCCATCTGAATTTTTTCCCCTCAAAATATGTCAATTGAGGGAGTACCAAAATAATGTTTATTCTAGAATTTAAGCAAGAGGTTAACTCCCAAAAAAATTCCGTCCAATAATTTTGAGAGTGCCTATATGAAACCATAACTTAAGTTTTTAATGTTTTGACTTTTGAGAATATGTTCTTTTTTTTTTTCTGTTCTTTTTTGGCCAAAAGTGTGGTCGGTTAGTCCTTTTCTAGGACAGTGACAATCATAAGCCTTTAACGAACCTAACCATCAAAGTGGCATTCCAACATTGGTATTAAGAGGCTCTAAGTTATAAGAAAGTACACTGAATTGCAGCCACTGCTGTGGCTTATTTTGAGAAAATCTACACCACCACTTATCCCACTAGAGTAAATGAAGTCATTGGCTCTATCCCCAGACGTGTGACAGAAGACATGAACTTAGAGCTCACCAAAACCTTCACAAGGGATGAGGTCCTCAAGGCTCTGAAGCAAATTCATCCGACAAAAGCCCCAGGACCAGACGGTATGTCTGCTGTCTTTTTCCATAATTACTGGGACATTGTGGGCACTAATATTACAAATATGGTTTTGAATGTGCTGAATTCCAATACTCTCATGGCAGAGATCAACAAAACCAATATTTCCCTCATCCCAAAAACCAACCACCCCACCAGAATGACGGAATTCCGCCCTATTAGCCTATGCAATGTGACTTATAAATTCATATCCAAAGTCTTGGCTAATAGACTAAAAACTGCATGCCGAGCATCATCTCTGAAAACCAAAGTGCTTTCACAGCAGAACGCCTAATTTCCGGCAATGTCCTAGTAGCATATAAGCTCATGCACTAACTAAAAAATAAAAAAAGGGGAAAAGAAAGCTTTATGTCAATTAAACTAGATATGAGTAGAGCTTTTGATCGGGTTGAATGAGGCTTTATTAGGGGGATTATGATGAAGTTGGGATTCGATAACAAACTGATTGATCTTATTATGCATTGTGTCTCTTCTGTATCTTATTCAGTAATCATAAATGGTGAAACTTTTGGCCACATCACACCAACCCGGGGCATCCGGCAGGGTGACCCCCTCTCTCCATATCTTTTCCTTCTTTGCGCAGAAGGTTTGTCGGCTCTTATTCACGAAGCAACCCAAAACCAGCAAATCTCAGGAGTCTCAATAAGCAGAGGCTGCCCTATAATCACCCATCTTTTCTTTGCCGACGACAGCCTTCTATTTTGCAAAGCAAACGTGCAAGAATGCCAAAAACTTGTCAGCATACTCCAAAGCTATGAAGCGGCTTCTGGACAAAAAATTAATGCGGACAAGTCCTCGGTGTTTTTCAGCCCAAATACCCCTCAAGAAACAAAAGGGTGCATATTGAGATTACTTGGGCCGATGCAGGACTCTAGGCATAACAAGTACTTGGGGCTTCCCTCCATCATTGGGAAGTCAAAAACCCAAGTGTTTGCTGAAACCAAGGAACGAGTGGCAAAAAAGCTTGCTGGTTGGAAGGGAAAACTCCTTTCAATTGGTAGGAGGGAGATTCTCATCAAGGCAGTCACACAAGCCGTCCCAATTTATACCATGAGCTGTTTTCAGCTCCCTAAGACTCTTTGCATTGATCTGGAAAATATGATGCACAACTTTTGGTGGGGGCAGAAAGATAAAGAGCACAAAATTGCTTGGGTTAGTTGGAAGAAAATGTGCAAGTCAAAATTTCACGGTGGGCTGGGTTTTTGGGACTTACAAGCCTTTAATCTAGCCATATTAGCCAAACAAGGTTGGCGAATCCTCACCAACCCCGACTCTTTGGTGGCCCGAGTCTACAAAGCTAGGTATTTTCCACATGATGATATTCTCAACTCTAGAAAAGGCTACAGCCTGTCCTATGCCTGGCGAAGCATTCACAATAGCCTTGAAGTGATCTAGAAAGGAACTAGATGGAGAGTGGGAAATGGGCGTAAAATCCACATATGGGAAGATAAGTGGCTCCCAACACCAACAACGTTCAAAGTAATCTCCCCACCTTCCGACTTTGGAGATTTTCCAATGGTGTCGTCCCTTATTGACGAGGACACTAAGTGGTGGAAAGCTGATGTAGTCTACTCACTCTTCCTACCCTTTGAAGCCAACACAATTTTGTCAATCCCACTGAGCTACAATCTACCCAATGACAGTCTAATTTGGACCGGTAATAAACATGGGACCTTCACAATTAAAAGTGCCTACCACATTGCTCTAAGCATGGTGACTCCTTCAGGTGAAGGTGAATGCTCTTCAAGCAGCTCATACTCTTTGATTTGGAAAAGAATATGGCACCAAAAAGTCCCCCCAAAGCTCAAATTTTTTGCTTGGAGAATCTTTGTTAATAGCCTTCCCACCATGGAAAACTTAAGTCACAGAGGCATAGCGTGTTCTAGTTTCTGTCCCATTTGCGACAAAGCAATAGAGACTACAGCCCATGCTCTTTTTCATTGTGATCATGCCAAGCTAACGTGGGCTCTTTGGTCTGACTGCATTGTTGACCTTTCATGCCTAATCCGAGATCCTGTTGACATCGTCCTAAACATCATGGTGAGGGGCACCTCGCATGACTTGGAGATTTTCTTTGCAACAGCCTGGTCTATTTGGTGGAATCGCAATCAAGCAGTGCATGAGGACTCGGGTTCTCCTCCAAGCAGAAGCTGGGAAATGGCCAATAGAACCCTCATTGGTTTCAAGGATGCTTGCTCCCATCCTCCACTACCACAGTTCCCCCCAGCCCTCAAATGGAAAGCTCCTCCATCTGGCTTCTTCAAAATAAATGTTGATGGAGCCACCTCTAATGATGGCACTAACGCTTGCATTGGGGTGATTGTTCGGGACAGCCAAGGCCTTCCTATTGCAGCCTCTAGCGAAATTCTTCAATCTTCCTACTCGGCAGAAATTACTGAAGCCTTTGCTCTTCTGCATGGTGTGCGACTTGCTTTGGATTTGAAACTTTCCCATGCTATTTTTGAGTTAGATGCCCTCTCTATTATTCAAGCTCTTAACCGTGGAGATGCTAATGGTGAGATTGGTCTCATCCTTCAAGACATTAAAAGCTGTTCAACCTCTTTCAGCTGGTGCACATTCCAACACCTGAAAAAGGATGGCAACAGAGTCGCCCACGAACTTGCAAAAGCTGCTAGACTTTCAGGTTTTACTCAAATTTGGAAGGGAGTTAGTCCCAGCTGTGTAGAACACCTAATCCTAGATGATATCTGACTAGTTTCAGCTTCTGTAAACTCCTTTCTCTGTTGTACTTCAATTTCAGCTTGTTGAATGAAAGATTGCCTAATTCCTCATCAAAAAAAGAAAAAAAAAAAAAAAGTACACTGAATTCACGTTGATGCGAGTTTTTGGGACATAGACCTTTTGTCCAATCTAAACACTCGTTGAACCTAAACCTTAACCTATATATAAATACTCCTTCATGCACAATTTTCAGAGAGAATCTAACCAACTAACCATCCCATTTTCCTCAAGAGAGACTAAATATTGTGAGAAAATTTTGTTAAAACCTCGTGCAAGATTATTTCACTCAAATCACAACTATTACTGAACTCATTGGTTTTGATGTGGACAAGTTCATTTGTGGATGAAGATCTATGAAAAAAGGCAAAGGTTTTGAAGCCCCAAGGAAAAAGTCTAACGAGTCGTTCACTGGAGTTACAAGTTCTGTCTAATCTATAAAATTATTATAAGCATAAACTAATTGTAACAACTATCCATTAATTCGTTAACTCGGGTCAATCTAGTTTTTTCAATTTATTAACTAACTTCATTCAAAAATCAAGATACATTTCAGAGTCAATAATCTAACTCTGAAACCCAAAATACATCAACTCAAAGTATGAAGTTTTCCGCTCTCAATTTCCTTAAACCCTTCTAATCGTGAAAAATCTCTAATTTCATAAGTGGTAGTCCTCATGGCATCCTAAGAGGCGCGCGCACACACACACACATATATGTTAGTCACGTTATTGTTTTTTATTAATCATTTAACGACAGAGGCTATTTTGATACAATACCAAAATTTTAAGGATTAAATTTACACATTTGAAGTGTTAGAGGCAAAATAGGCGTACATAGTGTAAACGTTAGAAATCAAAATGATAATTTATCCAAAAAAAAGAAAAAAGAAAAGAAAAAGAAAGTCAAATCCTCTTTTTAATGAAAATGAAGTTTTCTTTTAACTCATGTTTGTTTTGGGTTTGAAGCATTTTTCGGAAAAGGTTTTCCTCATTTTTGAACATTTGGGTGGTTGAAAATCTTTGTAAAATTAAAATTATTTCCCATAACCAGGAAAAATACTTTGTTTATGGATATAAAATGTTATGTTACGTACCTTAAATAATGTGATACTGGATAAATATATTTTGTATTTTCTGGTTTTATAGAATAAGAAAAACACTCAATAATTTAAAGGATAGATAAACTCACCACTTAAGTAAACCTAAAGCAATATGGATAGAACCACTCAAAGGAATTTAGTTAAGGATACAAAATTATTTTGGCTTACCACTCTATGAAATATAGATTAACACTACCCAAGAGATACAGAAACTGAGACTCGCCATCCAAAGGAATCCACCCAAGGGATAAGAGTTGATTTTGAAGAAATCCATCTTCTGAAAAATACAAGGTTTTTAATTATGCAAATACACTCTATTTTTTTTTTATTAGATTCAGCCAAAGGCTTAAATAGAGCTTGAAACAACCTCCCAAGCATAGGAAAATGAAAAACTATTTGACTTAATTAATAATAAATAAATCTTTTTAAAATAATGGGCTGCTATTCTGGTCTTCAAGAAAAGCTTTTGGGGCGGATTGACATCAGGTTGGGCTTGTTGGATCTTGAGACACTCCAACTGGAACTTAGGACACCCTGGTGTTAGGAGGAATAAAATATAATGGCTAAATATTTCCTTGGAAACCAATATTAAATACTCTTTGACTTCTTGGAGAAAATTACTTCAAATATCTTATGAATTGTAGGGAAAATAATGACTTTATTTGCTGGACTTGAAAATCAACATGATCGGACTTAAGAAACTGATTTGAATAGGCTATAGGCTTATTCAGATACACCTCATACCACCATGTTTATAGCTGCCACTTTACTCCCGTGTCATAATGTAAAATATTTTTAACCTCAAGAGAATAGAATCTGTCTAACTCTATCCCATGAAACTAGAATCGCTTTGTCTCTAAAGAGAATAGGAAGCCCCCTAAAACCTACAAAATGACAAAACACGCTTAAAACATTTAAATGACGAACATACACTAAAATCTCTAAAAATAAGCCCAAAAGTTTCAAAATAACAAGAAAATATTTAAAAAGAAATAAATATATCAAAATTCCTAAAATGATCAAAATAGACTCAAAGCCTCCAACACACCTCCATATAACTTTCAAAATACTCCTAAAATTTTTAATACGTCAAAAATATCCTAAAAAACCCTTTGAAATATTGAAAATTTTTAGTTATTTTGTATTAAAACATTAATCTTTAAAGTGGTGAATTAAAAATTACTATTGAATATCTCCATATCAAAATTCAAAATATAGAAAAATTAATGCTTTTTTTAAGGAATCAAAACACAGAAAAATGGTTTTTTTTTTTTTTTTTTCACAATATAAATATTGTTAAAGAATACAACAACACAGCTCAAAAATAAATAGTTTTCCTATCGCGGAAAGAATGAAATCTAGCTTATATACAAAACGTATACGAGATTATATATGATGCGGAAGATCTGCATAATCGTTGACCGATTGGCATCAAATCCTTAGATAACTGCTGCTTGCAAAAATTTTAATGCAATTTGCAGTGCCCAACTCGTTCAAGTAACAAATTTTATTTTTTAATTTTTTTGTTTCTCTGAAATGCAATAGTGGTCATACATTAACAATGTTGGACTTTGGTCAAATTGTGTTACTAATATATTAATCAAAAGTCAAAACAAACCGTGTACATATATATATATATAGGGTTGTTTACCAAACCACACAAACTGCAAAAGTCGCATCAAAATAGCTTGCAAAATGGCATAATCGCACCGCACTGTAAATAACAGTGCACCACACCGCATGATGCAATGCAGTTTACGGTTTTATAATATGACAACTGCACAAACTGCACCGCACCGCACCACACCCTTTATATATATTAATATATTTATTTATTTTATATTATATATATAAATATAATAAGGACAAAAGATCAATACATTAATAATTTAATATCCTAGTCCCTAGCCGTATCTCATTGTTATGTAACTTCTGTTAGTAAAAAAATAATAATAATAAATAAAAATATTATCACTCTCTCAACCCACAGAAGTCAGACCCTAGCCGCTAGGACAAGTTGTTAAAGTTAATCTATTGTTAAAGTTTTTCTTTGTACAATTCACTACCGTTGCACTAGTTGTTAATTATATATATATATATATATATATATTTTTTTTTTTTATTGATTGTTGTGTTGCCTGGCCCTTGGAACTTCCTA
The DNA here is from genome assembly GCA_033629205.1 of Lithocarpus polystachyus. NCBI lineage: Eukaryota > Viridiplantae > Streptophyta > Magnoliopsida > Fagales > Fagaceae > Lithocarpus > Lithocarpus polystachyus. Next base: position 61,151,787 of record CM066171.1, read on the forward strand.
GGTTAGATATTTAAGTTAGATATTATTTTTTTATTGATGGGTTCTATGTTAGATATTTAAGTTTAATTTTCGTGGGTTTTCTTTGTTTTTGTTTGACATTGAATCTGGGTATATATATATATATATACCAACAAGGGAGGGGAACAAGCGCAAAAGGGGCAGAAGCACCGGAAGCACAGAGATATTTAATAAAGCGAGTAAAACCAGCCAAGAAGGCGGTTGCACAATTAATAATCAAAATAATTTAAACAATAATAGGGCGGTAGAACCAGCCAGACAGTATACCATTAAAACAATTGATAAACATGAAAGTACTTGATTAATACTGAAAGTAGTTAAAAATATACAAGATTACAGATAAACAGGATAAACAGTGGTAGCACACTTACAGTAGTGGTTACCGGATTGTAAACAGTTGATAGTTCCTGAGGGAAGTTTAGGAGAGGGAGAGAAGCTCTCTAATATCTTAAACTCACTCGAGGAAGAAGAGAATTCTCCAAGGGAAATCTTAAAGAAAACACTTAAAGAGAAAAACTTGAGTTCACCATAAGGGACATTCCCCCTTATATAGGTAAATAAAGCAAAAGTTGAACAGTGAATAGTAAAATGAACAATGACTTTTTTACTATTCATATCAGGACCCGTGAGGGGCAGCAGGAGCTTTTCCAAAAGCCAGCAGATAAGATTTTAGAATTTTGTGCCGAAAGTAGTCAATAGATTCCAATGGGGGACAGTGAGAGCAATAGGTGGAGCTTTAACCAGGGCTAAATGGCTAATCCGTGTCACAAAATTCAGAACAGCCATCATAAGGATCCCATGAGGGATCATTGTTGCAGTCATGCTCATGGTAAGTGGTGTACTGGTTACAGAAACCACAATATAGCAAATGTTCATAAATAGGATTCTTCAAAGGGATGGTGAATTTCTTTGGGTTAATATAATCGGCAATATGAAGATGTCAAATAGCAGTTCCATAAGGTTTAAGACCAAATACAGTAATTCGGTTTGTATTTTCTACTAAATGATAATCTTTCCAAAGGTTCTGGATAACCTCAAGGATTTGATTATTGAAATAATTTCCCCAATAATCTGCTAGAGCATAGGGATCTTTAAAGGATAGGTAAGAATTTCTTTTGTACCATGGTCCTAGGTGAGTGTATCCGTTAACAAGAATGAGATGTTTTGAAGGTTGCACATTCATCCAATTGTCTTTTTCCCATTTTGGAAGAGTGCTCCAACATCTAATAGTTACAGAAGGGCTGTTGGCCTGGGCGACAGCTTGTTGAATAAATTGTGGGAGTTGGTCGATCTGATCACGGTTTGAGACTCGGATCATTCTAATAAAACCAAACTCAAACATTTGGGATAACCAATCTGGATCCATGTCTTCTTCGTCCAGTTCATCGTCACTATAATTAATTAATAAGCCAAGAAAAGGATGCATCTTCCTCTCATAGACCCTGGAACTTTTTCCGAAATATTCCTCCCAATCAAGTTGAATAAAAACATTATCGTCAACATCTAGCTCATCAGGATCAGGAATACTAGCAGTCACTAATTTTTTGAAGTATTCATACCATAGGTCAAAAGTCGTAAACATAGCCTTGCTTTCTAAAATACATTTTGGTATATCAGAGGGCAAGTTGGCGACAGCACATCGTAATTCGAATTAGGTCTTAAGACTCAACTTGGCATAATTTGTGCTCATTATAGTCATTTTATCCATTGGATGGATTTCCACTTTGCCAAAGAGATGACTAGTGTAGAGATCATGGTGAATAGAATGGCTTGCAAAAGCCTCATAAGAATGACCTACAAAGGTCATATTTCCAGAAATGGGTTTAACAAGGACTTTTTCGTAGGTTTCATTTTTTGTACTGAGGTCAACAAGAAGGCTTTCATAGACTTCATTTTGAGCAGTAAGGTTAACAAGGTGGATTTCAAGAGCCTGGAGAGTTTTCTTGAAAAGTTTGCGGTTGTTAATAGTGAAGGCTGCTTGGAGATTATCAAGAAGTACTTTAACAGGAGTGGGTAATTCACTGAAAGCTCCATTGTGGAACTGCAATATTTTAGATAAAACTTCCTGTAAAGTAATTTCAGAATCACCACTGGAAAATGTCACCTCTGCCGAGACAGTTTCCTGAAGGGATGTTGATCAACTAGGATTTCTCTTAGAAGATGCACCTTCATGCATTACAAAAGGTTGTCCCGCCGAGAGCCTTTCGTCTTGAGGATAGTCCTGTACAGGTGCTTTCCCCTTGTTTTTCCTTGCTGCTGAGGAAGTCATAATATTCCACTTGCTAGTGGTACAGATATCTTTGATCCACTTATTAGTGGTATGTATAACAAGATTCTTTAGGCTAGATTTGAGTATCTGCCAGTAAGGATCAAGATCATCAATTATATTTCTGTGAGATATCTAGTAAGGCTTCTTAGCTGCAAAGTGAATGCTGTATTATGAGCCAGGTTAATAGCATAATCGTTTTCAATTTCTAACTTTGTAGCAAATTTGAATTTTACTTTCTATCCAAACGGATCAGTAGTAATACCATCATGTTCAACAAGAAAAGGATATAAAGCATTAATAAATGGAAGTCCAAGAATCACTTTGTCATGCTTATTTTTAACAAGCACAGAAGTGATCTTGATGCAAGCATTGTCGTGGCAAACCTGAGCATTGCTCAATTCATAATTAATTTTCATTTGAGAACCATTAGCAGAGACAAGTCTTTCGGTGGACTGTTCAAAATATTTAGAAGGGATTAATCCTTCTTGAATACAATTCATATCTGCACCAGAGTCAATCATAGCAATAACATCGAAATTGTAATCATGGGAAACAATAATGTTCAATCTAGTAAACCATTTTGGTGAAAATGTTTTGTTAACAAGACTGATATGAGAGTTAACAGTATCAGTAATACCTGTATCAGAAAGAAGAACTTGTTGACCAGAATCATCTCCTTCTTTGTGCTCATCAAGTTCATTATCAGACTGTTGTTTATCAAGATTTTTATCAATTTTGAATATTAACAATTCTTTTTTCATGTTAATATTGTCATTTTTAATGATTTTAATCTCATTTTTTAGGTTGTTAATATCTTGTTCAACAATATTGAATTTATGTCGTAAATCATCAATAGTTAATTCTTTTGGTTTTTTCTTGTTAAATCTTGCCAAAGTTTCTTCAAAACTTATTGTTGATTTAAGTTTTTTAGAATCTTCATTTTTGGTAAGATTTTTCTTAAACTTATCAAGATATTCTTTTTGTAATTTGGGGTTTTGAATTTGGTTTATTAAAGTGATTAATAATTTTTCATTTTCTTCATGCTTCGTGAGAGTGTTAACAGTTTTAATAGTATTACAACAAGAATCTCTACAACCAAGTTTGTTAATAGTGCTTAGAATATCACCATAAGTTAAGTTATCATAGTCAATAGAATCATTTTTACCAATTAATTCTTGTTTTACCTTATGAGCAAAAATAGGAGGCAGACCGTCAATAAACTTTTCTTTTCGATACAGCTTTTTGCAATCTTTCCAGAGCATTACTCTAGAAAGAAAAACAGCTTGGTACCACCTGTAATCAGACATAGTAGGACATCTTTAATTATTCAGATAATCAGAAACTCGAGATGAAACATTAGTAAGAGTACCAACAAAATGTTTGAGAATAGTATAAACTAAAGTGTTAACACCATCAGGGATGCCAGAATTCCGTTTTTCGTCGAAAATAGGAAAACCATCATCATTCCTTTTAACAGCATGTTTAATAGATTCTCTGGAGTCTTCTGTGAGATAAGAATCCCACCATCCACGAAGAGTACCAGTAAAACCAGTAGTAAGCAGTTCAATAATTTCAGCATGATCAAGGCTATGATTGTTCATATAAGTGATGGCAACCATAGACAAATGACCCATTTTGTTAATAATTTCTTGCTCAGAAAGACCATCAATATTCCATTCATACAGTTTATTAGCAGAAACAGAAAACTGGGATTGGAAAATCCTTACTTCAAATTGTATATCAGGAGGAGTAGGTTTAGAATACCAGTTTTTAGTAAAAGACATGGGATTGGTTCCAACAAATCTTTTAATTTCTAGTAGTCCATTATCAAAAACGTCTTTTGTGTCAACAGTAGAGGATGATCCAGAATCTATATTTGTTCCAAAAACAGTTTCTTTAACAGTTTCTTTACCATCTTTTGAGAGAACACCAACATTAGAAGTAGAAGTAGTGCCTTCAGTTTTAACTTTTAAATCAAAAAGCATTTTTTCAACAATGTCAAGAGTTTTTGACTGAGAAGTTTTAAAAGCAATCTTTTCTCTTTGACTGGGCAAATCAATCAAAGGTTTCTCAGCTTTTGCAGAAACATTCTGTTCAATAATTTTTTCTTCAATACGGTTAAGCTGTTGACCAATAATATGCAAAGACTCATTTGTAAAATTGTTTTGTTCAATAGTTCCAGAAACAGGAGTCTCAGCATCAGCAATTTTGAAAGGAGAAGCTTTCACTTCCGTTTTTTGACAAGTTACAAGAACTGTCTCAAGAGGAGGATGGCTAGACCTTACAATAGTTTTGTCTTGTTTAACAAAATTTGATTTCTTGATTACGTTCAAATGATTTTGTTGAATGGGATCTTTTGAAACATAATGATTTTCAAGATAATCAAAAAACAGAATATGCTGTTTTAAACCATGCATTTTTTCTTTCCATTTCCGTTTAACACGATCTTTTTCAGTTTGAGAAAAAGTACTTTGGTAATATTTTCTTTTATCCCTGTTTTTAGGAAGAATAAATTCTTTGGATAAACCAATTATATCAATTTCAAAATGCTTATTAAGAGAAGTTAAAACTCTTAATTGGTTTTGATAAATAGGAAGTTCAACAGTTTGAAAATCAGAAGCAGTAGGAGACACAAATTTTGTCTCTTCTTCTTCTTCAGCAGATTTCTCATAGGGAGAAAAAGTTTCAGGCTTGGTTGAATAAAAAGCAGTGCTAACTTGGGAGTTATCACTTGAAACACCCTTTAACTTTAAATCAGGTTTAACAAAGCTTTTTTGTAAATAGTCAGCAAGATCTTGATCTCTTTTTGAAACACTTTCAGATCCAGCAAAGGAATGTCTTCCTTCGTCGATTCTTAAAGGTTTATCATCATGAAAACTTATTTTAACAGTTCCATCAAGATATTGTTGAATATTTGCCAAATCAGTTTCCTGATAAATGGGTTTAGCAGGTGGTGAAACATTTTCCAATAACCATTCTTTAGGAAGGTTTACATCTTCCCAACGAATCATTTTTGGAACTTCAATTTTTGCATCAGAAGTTGAACATTGAATTGACATGGTTTTACCAGAAGGATCTTTAATATGAGCGGCTTGAGGATTCAGCTGGGAACCCACAAGTCTGTAGTAAATACGGTAGATAAGAGCAAAAGGCTTACTACCTTCGTCCATATCATAACCAGAGGTTAACACATTTAAAGTCATGGCTTTAACAATATTAGGATCATCAAGAGCAAGACAAATATTAGGGTAAACATCAAAGTAAATAGGACCATCATACAAAGATGCAGTTATCATGCCAAGAATGCTATCTTTAAACTTTTTAAATCTAGCATCTCTTAAACACATTAAGACAGAAGCATTAATACCTTTTCTTGTAAGAGGTTTAACAGCAACTTGAACAAGGCCAATATATAAATATTTCAATTTAGTAGCAATAAATTCGTTAATATTCTTTTTGGAAAACAAACAACATTTTTCATGATTTCTGGAAATAGAAAACATTTGTTCAACAGTTCTTACTCGGTACTGAGAAAATCTAGTATTCTCTTGCCAAGTAGTATTGTAAATATTTTTAATGTTAACTTTGGGGATATTCCATCTTCGGAAATCCGGGATCTCTTTCTCTTCAACAACTTGATCATCTTCATTGACAATATCAGGAGGACAGTCAGTCCTGGAGCTAATAAAGGAGTTGGATCTCCACATCTTGTCCATACTATCCAAGTTTCAACACTCAATTATCATGTTTTCCTCACAATCGTTGCATTTCGTAACACATACCCTAAATAACCCTATACCTCTTCTCATGCCCTAAACGCCCTCTCTGGCTCAAGCGGGCCTTACTGAGATCTGATTCTGGGAATTCACTTTACACCTAGGGTGGCGCCAACGACGGCAAGAAGCAACACAGTAACGGAGCACCAAAGGATCGGATAGAGACGAACAAGGGAGCAAAGGGACCAACAATACTACCAGCGGCCAAGGAAGGAATGACTCTGATACCAACAAGGGAGGGAGAGGAAACACTTAAAGAGAAAACGCTTAAAGAAAACACTTAAAGAGAAAAACTTAAGTTCACCATAAGGGACATCCCCCCTTATATAGGTAAATAAAGCAAAAGTTGAACAGTGAATAGTAAAATGAACAGTGACTTTTTTACTATTCATATCAGGACTCGTGAGGGGCAGCAGGAGCTTTGCCAAAAGCCAGCAGATAAGATTTTGGCGTTTTGTGCCGAAAGTAGTCAATAGATTCCCATGGGGGACATAGAGAGCAATATGTGGAGCTTTAACCAGGGTGAATAATTTGACTAGGAGAGCCAGTCAACAAATCATCAAATATCTCCTTGTTCCGGAGAATCTTCATCATGCCCAAATAGTCTTTGGTCATAAGGGAAATAATATATATATATATATATATAACTTTGCTTTTTGCTTAGAAGGAAGGAGAGGAAAAGGTTGTTCATCAAAAAAAAAAAAAAAAAAGAGAGGAAAAGGCAGATTAGGAAGCTAGCAATGATAGATTGTGATATTCTATTTCAATTTACACCGCATCGCACATGTAACCACAAAAATGAGGTGCAGTGCGGATATGGTTTTGGCTATGGTTAAACTGTACACCGCACCACACCACACATGTGACCGCAAAAATGAGGTGCAGTGCAATTATGGTGTTAGCTAAACTGCACTACAAAGTGCGGTGCTAAAAATGACCTAAAACCGCACCGCACCGCGAACACCCTTATTTATATATATAAACCTTAATATTTTGATACTAGAGTAGGTCATAACTTATAAATATATTATATACAAAACTATCAACTTTGATAGCTTGACATATGTATATTTGCTAGATAATATTTTTAGGGGAACTTGTATCTTTTAAACTCCAATAAGTATATAAAAATTGTCTAGTTTGATATTAAACATGTACAAAAAATCTATGAATTTGAGAAAACAAAAACTACATTGTTTGTATACTAGTCCAATTGACAAATTCTATTGTTTTTTATGAGCATCATTGGACTAACTTAAATATTTAGGGAGGCCAAATTTTATTTTTATAGCTAAATTTTTAGTTTTTAATAACTATACATAAAATAAAGAAATTTTCTAAAATTTTAGAGTGGCCATGGCCCCAAGCTTATCTGTAGCTCTGCCCCTGAAGTTGGACCACCTTCAATATAATTATTACTTGTACTATATGATCATATATAGGCACCACATGTTACTCGATCCAATATTTTTTCTAGTTTCCAATTCCTCTATTTGATTCCAATTTCCTATCTTTAATCTATTGTCAATTCATGTTACTTGGATCATTATTTTATATATGTATATCGACTTTTCAATCCCTTTTAATTATCCCTATGGACTAATCAAAAAATTGATTGATAGAGTTTTGTGTTTGTCTAGAAATTATTTTTGGTGGCTTTCCTTTGTTCTTTTCTAAAATGTCTTTGGGATATGGCCATTTATGGCCTCTCAGTCTCATATGTACCTATTTTCTATTGTCACCTACCAATCTTTCCTTTTCTTTGGGAGAGCATATGTTTGACTTGCATACCCTCTACAAATAGCTTTGCTCAACTAATAATCTGTCATAGTGTTCTTTATTGTTCATTCATTTCTTCACTTATCTAGAAAAGCAAAGAGAGTGAAGTAGTAATTGTAATCCCAAAAGAGAGATGGAAAAGAAAGGCTATGGAGCTCATGTGTTGGCACTACCTTACCCAAGTCAAGGCCACATAAACCCAATGCTCCATTTCTCTAAGAGGTTAGCCTCCAAAGGACTTAGAGCCACGTTTGCCACCACCCATTTCATCTACAAGACCTTTCAGCCTGAGCCCTCAGAATCTGTCCAATTTGACACAATATCTGATGGCTATGATGAGGGTGGCTTTTACCAATCAGAGAGCATCCATGACTATCTCACTCGTTTGGAAGATAATGGGTCCAAGACCTTAGCCAATCTCATCATGAAGTACAAAGAGTTGGGGCACCCAATTGATTGCCTAGTCTATGATGCTTTTTTGCCTTGGGCTTTGGATGTGGCCAAACAATTTGGCTTAGTTGCAGTTGCATTTTTCACCCAAGCATGTGCTGTTAATTTCATATATTATTATGTGCATCATGGGCTTTTGAAGCTCCCAATTTCATCAACACCAGTGTCCATACCTGGAATGCCGTTGCTTGAGCTACAAGACATGCCATCCTTCATCTATGTTAATGGATCATATCCAGCTTATTTTGAGATGGTGCTGATGCAATTTTCTAACACGGATAAAGCTGATTGGATTGTTGTCAACACCTTCTACAAGTTAGAGGCTGAGGTAGGTTATGCTGTAGACCATTTTTAATGCTATTACTTTATATTTGCAACTGCTTTAAATATCTCACAAGTCCATTCCACGGTGAAAATTATCTCACATGGCCGCTCTATGGAGCTGGCACAAGAGATATTTTTTCGCACTATGGAGCAAATTTTTAACAAGTTTTTGGGCCCTATATGGTATCCACAAGCTTGTGAGGGGCCTGCTACATGGAGCAGACACGAGATACCTTATCCTAGAACAAATGGAGGAAGGAGGAAAGGATGAATGGAATTCTAAGCACCTTTTCCTCTCTTCTCTCCCATCCAAATTATTGTTAAGGAATTTAATGATAAACTCAATCTAATTAGTTTTTATATTTAAATAGCTTTTCACTTCCCTTCTTGTTACTCTCTTTTTCATCATCTAAATTATAGTTAAGAAATTTAATGATACACATAATCTAACTAGTTTTTATATTTCAGTAGCTTTGCAATTACTTCTCTTCTTGTTACTCTCTTTTTCATCATCCTAATATAGGATTAAGTAATATAAAGATATACTAAAAAAAATATTAATTATAAAAAAATTTGACTACAGCTAGATGAAAGATTAGCTTGACATTACATCCTAGCATAATTGAGGCCGTAACTATCAACATATTTTTATATATTATAGTCAGTCTTTAGAAAGAATATGACATGAGGGTCTAGCAGCCCATGTTTTTTTTTTTTTGTAAGGTGTGTTTTTATAACAATGCTTTAGATAAATATGCTTATGCTTATATTTCAAAGGAATTATGCATATTTTATGTCCAGTTATACAAATGTTATGTAGTGAGGTTTAAAAGGAAAATCATGTGGATATGAAAGATGTTCTAAACCCTCTTTCGAAAGTAAAAAATTTTCAAGAAATGGGAATTATGAAAAAGTGTGGAAACTAAACAATTTTCAAGAGAAGTTAAGTTTTGAAAAGCTATGAAGTTACTAAAGGATAAAAAGTCTTTAGAAAGAATAATAACAATTATGGGCCCTAATAAATTAAAGACTGATTATATGTTGTGCTTTATTATAACAGGTGGTGGATGCAATGTCAAAAATTTGTCCATTGTTGACAATTGGGCCAACCGTTCCATCTAAGTACCTTGACAACCGAGTCAAGAATGATAACCGTTATGGGCTTAACCTCTTCACTTTAGAGTCCTCTATTAATATCATCAATTGGCTCGACGCCAAACCAGCAGGGTCTGTTGTTTTTGTGTCATTTGGTAGCATGGCCAATTTAAGCAACAAGCAAATGGAGGAATTGGCTTTGGGTTTTAAGGGAAGCAATTACTACTTTTTGTGGGTTGTTAGGGCTTCAGAGGAAGCAAAGCTCCCAAAAACGTTTGCGGAAGATATTGGAGAGAAAGGCATGGTGGTGAATTGGTGCCCACAAATGGAAGTGCTATCACATAAGGCTACTGGGTGCTTTTTTACTCATTGTGGGTGGAATTCTACGGTTGAGGCATTGAGCTTGGGAGTGCCAATGGTGGGTATGCCACAATGGACCGACCAAACAACAGATGCCAAGTTTGTTCAGGATGTGTGGAAGGTGGGAATTAGGGTCAAGGTTGATGAGAATGGGGTTGTTGGTAGAGAAGAGATTGAGTTTTGCATAAGGGAAGTAATGGAGGGTGAGAGAGGTAGAGAAATGAAAGAGAATGCTATAAAATGGAAGGGCTTGGCTCTAGAGGCAATCAGTGAGGGAGGCACTTCAGACAAGAACATTGATGAAATTGTATCTAAATTGATACACTAGTTTCTATCTCATAAAGTAATAAATGAATTGTTATTATTAGAATGATGGTTAAATGATTGTTGGAGTACACATCACATTTGGATCAATTAGCAAATAAAGTTGGGTTCTTTGAAGTACTCGAGTTCAAGATTCACGCCAATTGATCATTATTTGGCCACTACTGTTGTGTTTTTATCTTAGGCAACAAAATAACGTAATAAAGTAGAGAAAAAGAAAAAGAAAGAGAGTTTCTCATGTTCAAGTAATGTGGGACATGTATTATGAAGCATACCAAAAGATGTTTAACAAGGCTAGACTAATATATTTAGAGAGATAAAATGAATATATTCATGAATGCCAATATAAATATATTCATTAGTAAATCCATGCCAATCGATGCATTTAGCAATATCATATGAAGATGTGTATCATTATATAAAGAGAGTGAGAGAGAAACTTATCTTGTTCTCTTTGCCAAGGCACATGCAAGAGGGGTCAAGTATGAGAATTTGCACCATCAATGTCAGAGTCAGAACTATGCAAGAGGAAGAAAAATACAAGGGAAATAAGAAACACGCCATTACTTCTTGAGAGAAAAAGTACAAAATAAGGAAGAAAACAAATGATTGTTGAGCAAGGGAGATCAAGAGAAAGGGCACTCGATCGGGGAGTGCTGCCAAGTGAGATCGAAAATTACACTTGGACCTGCTGAATTATAGGAAATGGGTGTCTGGATTTCTCTAGTTGAAGTGGGTGTGGGATATTTTTGTGCAGCAACGTTGGTTTTAGTTTATTGCATAATGCTCTGTGTTGAGCATTTTCTCCTGTCTCTTGCCCTACGTACCCTTATATCCTTTAGGATTCTACTTTTAATTAAACTAAAACCTCCTTCTCATGAACCCAAAATCCCTCTTTTCTTTCGGGATAATAGAACCCATAAAACCTTTAAAAAAAAAAAAAAAAAAAAAAAAAAAAACATTTTGAAACATCAATTTGGAAAATGTATCACCAAAATAGCCAAAATATTCTTGAAAACTCCAAAATACCCCTTAAAATAATAGAAATATCCCTTAAAATTTTAAACTAACCAAAATATTTCTATAAACTATAATATTAACAAAATACCTCCTTTTAATATCTAACATGAAAAAAGATATCTCATGATGAGCATAAAATATATTAAATAAAGTACTCTCATATTTGCATATTTAATGTTATTTTTATGTTAATTTGTGACCCATTTTGAATTATATATGTTTTATAGGTAATTGAGAATTTACACGCCGATGAGCATTATTAAGGCATAAAGGTGTGGGCTAAACCCAACTCATGCTTAAAGACCTAAAAGATGTAGAGAATGCTAATCAATTAAGGTAAGAGGCCAATTGGAGGGGAAAAAAGAGTCAAAATTCGGAATAAGGATTTCTATGCATACATCTTAGTGTTTTGAGGGTAGTCTTATTTTTTAAGTTGATTTTAGTTGTTTTGTATTAATAGTTTAAATTTGAAATATTCTTGTGTGAGTAGTGTGGTTAATTAGTAAAGTTTTGAGATAATACTAATTATAAGAGTGAGAGGTTCATATCACATAGTTGGACCCAAGCTTATTACTAAAGCCTTTGGGTTAAGTGGTGTTCTTATTGTGGACGACTAAATTTCTAGTTTGAAATAAATTAAATGAGTAAAATAGTTTCACAAATGCGAATTTGTATTGATGAATATGTGGTACAATTCTCTGTGATTACAAAAGAGTGATCCTCTGACTATGAGCTTGTTAGAAATCCTTTGTTCTTCATGTTCTTCGTGTGTTCTTTGTCTTTGAAGATTTGTGGTGGAAGTTCTTCGGGGCTTTAGAGGCTTGAATTTGTAGAGCTTCACTGATTTGTGGTTTATGAGGTTTCTGGAGGCTTTTGAGTTTGATTCTAGTGAACTTTGGGATCTAGGAATATGATTTGGATGATTCTTCTTCGAATGTTCTTTGTATTTGAAGGTTTGTGGTGGAAGTTCTTTGGGGCTTTGGAGGCTTGAATCCATAGAGTTTCGTTGATTTGTAGTTTGTTGAGGTTTCTGGAGGCTTTTGAGCTTGATTCTAACAAACTTCAAAGATAGTTTGGATGATTCTATTTCGAATGTTCTTTGATTTTGAGGTTGAAGTTCTTGAAGGCTTTGAGGCTTGATTCCTGCAGAGCTTCTGTACTTCTGAGTGCTTTTGAATCTTCTTAGATGTTGCTTGTGCTCTAGATGGTTTGGTGCCCCTCCCAAGATATCTTGATCTTTCTGAAATGTCTTAGGAATGCTTCTATTTATAGGAGTTTGAAGAGAGGTGAGCGACATGTGGCAGAGTCTGATTGGTGACACATGTCATAGCCTGATTGGTCCGCCTATGTCATCGCTTACACGTGCTGGACTGTTTATGTCATCGCTTAGACGCGCTGATGTGTGATTGGTTTACTTCAATGACACTTGGCAAATTTTTGTTGGTTTCTGAGTAATGATAGCAAAACCTAGCAGCAGGTACATGGAGCTTTTTAATTGGCTGTAATTTGTAGACTTGGTAGTATGATGTGTCAACTTGTGATAGGTTGGAAATTTTCCCTCTCTACAGTTATATATCATATTAAATACTCAATTGGAGTCTTCTCAAGTTCTTATCTCCCTAACAAGCTAGTGGATTTACAAAATAAGAGTCAATGGTTCAACTTGGCAAGCGTTTGATAGTGGATAACACCAATTAAGAGGAAGACTCCTCAACTCTACCCATGGTTAAGTAAAGCTTTTACTAGATGCGTGTTGGTGACTTCCATAGTTGTGCAAAGGAAAACTCCCATAATTCACTCCACCTATAGTTGAGTAAAGGGCACTCTAGCTATTGGTGATATTAATGCATGACACTTAGATTGTGCAGAAAAAGACTTCCATTCAAGAGGAAAACTAACTTAACTATTACAAGTGATTTAGTAAAAGGTTCACACTTGAATGTGGAGATTTGTTGAAATATTTACAAGAGTGAGTCCTTAATACTGCAATTTAGTTGGATCCAAACTCACCGATTTAAGGTTTTGGATTACGTGATGCTTATATATAGTATTATATTAACCTCTTACTTGGAGTCTCCCCAAATTATTATCTCTCAGAAACAAAATTGTTGAACTAAAGTTGTTACAAGAAAAATATATAATCTGCGCTAACAAGGATCAATAGCAATCAAATCCTTGTCCACGCAATCGATAATTTAAATTCAATTCTTTTTTAAAAAAATTTATTTTTTATAACAATTTAAATTCAATTCACTATGCTCTACTCGTCCAGGTAAGATATCGAGCATCAGCTTGTGGTAATGCATTAATATTGTTGTATCAAGCTCAACGAGGTGTGTGTGTATATATATAAACATGCCAAATATCTAGCGGAAAATTTCATTTCATTTTTTGGGGACAAAATTGGCCTATACCCCTTTCACACAAACTAAGTAGCATTTTGCCCCCTTTTCCAAACTAATCAGGAAAATGCCCCTCTTTTGAAAATCGATTTTCTAAAAATCGAGTTAGGCCCTATAGCAGCGTTTTTAAGGAGCCTATAGTGACGTTTTCAGGACCTATAGCGGCGTTTTATAACTCGATCTTTACAAAGTCGATTTATAGGCAAAAAAAAATGAAAAAAATTGCATATAACTCGATTTCATGAAGGTCGAGTTATAAAACGCCGCTATAGGTCTTGAAAACGTCACTATAGACTCCTTAAAACGCCGCTATAGGGCTCCAAATTTTTTTTTTTTTTAAACTCGATTTTGAGAAAATCGAGTTTCAAAAGAGGGGCATTTTCCTAATTAGTTTGGGAAAGAGGGCAAAATGCTGCTTAGTTTGTGGGAAAAGGGTATTTGCCCATTTTGTCCCATTTTTTAGGGGTAAAATATGGAATTGTATTAACAACTAAACGGCAAGGTTAGTAGACACATAGCATATCATAATACATGCCAGGTTTGTCTAAATATTAGTATAAATAACAAAGCATCAGATTGGGAGAATGTTATGAATTACAAAATCCCTTTCCTATCTCACACCCCTTCTAGCAAGTGCATCATCACACTTTTTTAATTTGCATTCTTTGGAAGAATGAATACTTGTTAGTTATCTTATAAAATAAAGCCTAAAATTTCTGTCTTAATCTAAATGTTCCAAAAAAAAATATTTATAGATCGCAGCTGGTCACATGTCCATTTTTCTTTTCTTATAAAATCGGAAAAGTTTAAAAAAATATAGAATCGATAATTTTTGTTCTAGAAATGTTCTTCCATTAGTAATGGCGCACCACAATGGATATAAATTCTCTATTCCAATCTAAGTATTTCGCTAAATGTTCCACTGATCACTACATGTTGCGTGCCTTTTTTATTTTATTTTTAAGCAATCAAAACAAGTTACATATATCATTCTCCAGTCGATGTAATATAAACTATAAAGTAGTTGAACACATGTTTGACTTGCATACCTAATGCCTACAAATAGCTTGCTCATGTGATTGTTGTTCTTTTTTATTTTTAAGCAGTCAAAACAAGTTACATATATCATTCTCCAGTTGATGTAATATAAACTATAAAGTAGTTGAACACATGGTTGACTTGCATACCTAATGCCTACAAATAGCTTACTCATGTGATTGTTGTTCTTTTTTATTTTTAAGCAGTCAAAACAAGTCACATATATCATTCTCCAGTTGATGTAATATAAACTATAAAGTAGTTGAACACATGTTTGACTTGCATATCTAATGCCTACAAATAGCTTGCTCATGTGATTGTTGTTCTTCTTTATTTTTAAGCAGTCAAAACAAGTTAGATATATCATTCTCCAGTTGATGTAATATAAACTATGAAGTAGTTGAACACATGTTTGACTTGCATACCCAATGCCTACAAATAGCTTGCTCATGTGATTATTGTTCATTGTTCAATTATTCCTTCAATTGCCTGAAAAGAAATAAAGTGATAGTATGTAATCCCAAGAGATAGAGATGGAAAAGAAAGGCTATGGAGCCCTTGTGTTGGCACTATCTTACCCAAGTCAAGGCCACGCAAACCCATTAGCCTCCAAAGGGGTTAGAGCCAAATTTGCCATCACTCATTTCATTTTCAAGACCGTGCAGCCCAAGTCATCAGCCCCTGTCCAATTTGACACAAAATATCAGATGGCTATAATGAGGGTGGCTTTCACCAATCGGAGAGTCTCCATGCCTATCTCACTCGTTTGAAAGCCATTGCCCATTGGCTCAAAGACTTTAGCCGAACTCATCAAAAAGTACAAAGACTTGGGGCACCCTATTGATTGCATAGTCTATGATTCTTCTTTATCATGGGCTTTGGATGTGGCCAGAAGAGAGCTCAGACGAAGTGGCAGAGAACAAAAGAAAAAAGAAAAGTGAAGATAGAGATAAGGAAAGGTGTGGAGGAAAAAAAGAAAGAGGAAAAAAAGAAAGAAAAGAAACGTGTGGACAAAAAAAAAAAAAAAAAAAAAAAAAAAAAAAAAAAGATAAGGGAAAAATAAAATAAAGAATAAAAAATTAAAATTGGGAAATACTATCACAATATTTTTACAATAAATCTTAAGCAGTATGTTATTATTAGTTAATATTGGTGAGAAAAAATAACTTTTTTTAGAAAGAGAAAAATAATTTTAATAGTATGTTCAAATTAAAATTAGTATAAATTATCACAATATTTTCACAATACTTTAACAATAAATCTTAAGTGGTAGGTTATTATTAGCTAATATTAGTGAGAAAAAAATAATTTTTTAAGAAAGAGAAAAAAATAATTGTAATAGTACGTTCAAATTAAAATCAGTATCAATTATCACAATACTTTTGTACAATAAATCTTAAGTGGTAGGTAATTATTAGCTAATATTGATGAGAAAAAAATAATTTTTTTAGAAAGAGAAAAATTGATTTAAGTATTATGAAGTATATGATTTAAATATGAAATAAACTCCCTTATATATATATATATTGTCATTTTTGGTAATTTACCCTTCAAACTATTATTTTTATAAGTGCTAGCCAAACACTCAGATTTTTTTAAAAACACTTTTTAACCGCCTTTACCAAACACTCAACTTAAAAAAAAAAATAAAAAATAAAAAAAAAACACTTTTTCATACTACACTTTTTGAAAACTCCATTTTTTTAAAAAGCTGAATCAAACTTACCCTTAGTTTCAGTTCCATTTTTCACTCAAACGTGTGCTGTAACTTTCATATTTATCGTGTGTATCATGGGTTATTGAAGCTCATACATATTAACAATATTAAGAGAAACAACCAAGCAAAGAATTTGACTGAATCAGAGAATTGTTTCAAAACGGTCATCAATGAAAACATAATTTGAATTGGGTCTTGGGAGTATCTAACAAACAGCATTTTTTTCAAAAAGCTGAACCAAACTCACCCTCTAGTTTCAGTTCCATTTTTCACTCAAACGTGTGCTGTAACTTTCATATTTATCGTGTGTATCATGGGTTATTGAAGCTCATACATATTAACAATATTAAGAGAAACAACCAAGCAAAGAATTTGACTGAATCAGAGAATTGTTTCAAAACGGTCATCAATGAAAACATAATTTGAATTGGGTCTTGGGAGTATCTAACAAACAGCATTTTTTTCAAAAAGCTGAACCAAACTCACACTTTAGTTTCAGTTCCATTTTTCACTCAAACATGTGCTGTAACTTTAATATTTATCGTGTGTATCATGGGTTATTGAAGCTCATACATATTAACAATATTAAGAGAAACAACCAAGCAAAGAATTTGACTGAATCAGAGAATTGTTTCAAAACGGTCATCAATGAAAACTTAATTTGAATTGGGTCTCGGGAGTATCTAACAAACAGCAATTAAAGCCAAATTCATCTGTGAACTAATACACATTACGATATCAAGACAAAAAGCCAACCAAAAAATTTAATATGAAGTCACGCTCTAGTCGCTTAGGAAAAATTATAATTTAAATCGTTTCTCAAACTCAAAATTGCCTCAACATTATGCAAAAAACAAAGAAGATAACAAAATTCTGCTGATATGCTGCCATGGTCAAGAAGTGTACAACCTACAGCCAAACCAAAGAATTGATCGAACAAAATTCTTTCTTGACTGCAAGTAAACCCAAGGAATACTCTCCACGAACCATGAACCAACATGCCCTGTACAAAAAAGCATCTTGATTATTACTAAAGAAATCAAACCTCCCGAAGATTCTGAAAATTCTTGTCTCTAATATCATAATATGATGTCAATTATAAAGCCTAGAATGGGAAAAGTAGTCAATAAACCAGACCTCTAAGCTCTTCCAATTGCTTTTCTTAAGGGTTAAACAGCCCATGCAAGAATGTAAGCAGCATGAGATTATTCCACATGGCTAAAAAATATTCCAATGCAAGAACAATATCTTATATTTAGCCATAACCAATAAAGGATATAAGCTCAAGCTGGTTTGCATGTGAGGAAAATAAAAGGGGATGTTCTTGTTTCCAAAATAATTTTGGGGAAGGGAAGAAAACACGTGCACCTAACACCTATTGATACGATATTAGCATTTAAGAAACTAAAGGTAATCAACATACCAAACTTCTCCATACAATGGATGCACAGCAAAGAGCTTTAACAAAAATTTACAAAACACTGCACTCGATTCTCAAAAAGATAATAACCAAGCATCAGGGTAACTGCCAAATATATACTTTACCCAGGAATCTTGGATGATATAGGTTACATTGTCTGATGTTTTAGCAAATTTATGCATAGAATGATTTGACGACTAAAATGTGTCAAAGTAGAACCAAGTTACAAGAAAGGTGAGCACCATCATCAACACATATTCAATCAAGAACCAAATAATTGCTGCTTACAGCTTTGGCATCCTCCCATTTACCAGCATCCATATAATCTGAAAATCTTTTTTTTTTTTTTTTTTTTGATAAGTTATCTGAAAATCTTAAAACAGATACATCTGTTCCAAAAGCATGCAAGGGAGAAAGAAAAAAAAATGCACCTAAAGCCTCAGATAACAGGCACGCAGCGAAACCATCAACATTCAACATACAGTGTAAATACTAGTTATTAAACAATGAAAAGAGCTCTTAAATACCAAAAAAAAAAAAAAAAAATACAATCTTAATATATATAGATAAGCAATGAGAAAAATCGTAACTGTGTTAAAATAAAAAGACAAGCTAAAGTGAAAATGAAATAGCAAGCACATGGATTTACCTCTAGTAAATCAACGTCTATCAGTTTTTCCGCTGGACCGCTTCCCAGAGAACAAATGCTTTGGTTTCAAAGTAGGTATTACCCTATCTGCCTCACCACGACGTGCATCCTTGTTCCTCTTCTTGGAAGATTTCTTTGCAAGCTTTTGTGCCTTAACCTTTTGAGCAGAGTCCTTGAAGCCCTCTCCAGGGACAAGTTCACCTGGTGGCCGTGAGACTGACCTTGATCGGGATCTAGACCTCATTCGCAGCCTCTTGTTAGGTGTGTCCACATCCATATCCATAGCATCACCACCATCATTATCAGGTGACCTCTCCCTCTTCCGACCCCTCGACCTACTACGGGCTCGGTCAATGGCCTTAGATGGATCCAGCCCCAAAGCAGATAGCTGCCTTCCCATTCTCCTGGTTGTGAACTGCTTGTCCTTGTCAAATTTTCTTGGTACAATAGGCCGGCTCTCTGCAGTGCTTTTCTTGATCCTGTGCTGTTGAATGAGTAAGCTTTTCTTTTTCCTAATCTCAGCCAATGCTTGTTGCTCTTCCGGAGTCAATTCCTTGCCATCCATCTCAAAATCATCATCAACTTCCTCTGCCTGCCTTAGCCCTTCTTCTTGTTCCAACTCCTCAAGCCTTTGTAAAATATCAGGATCAATGAAGTCATACACATTGTGCCCATCAAGAATTTCAGGCAATACATCTTCTTTCCATTCATCATTAGCTAAGATATAATTCTTCTTCAAACTAGCAGAGTATACACCTGCACCACCATTCTCATTCTCCAAATCCTTTTCAGTTTTCCTCTTTTCCTTCTCTGCTGCTTGCTTCGCTTTAGCTTCCAAAACTGCCTGAGGTATACAAGGCGGCCTTTCCTTCTGGTCCCGTGGCTTTGGTATCGCAACATGAAAACGATTTAAGCAATCATTTATCTTTTTGGATTTCATCTTTATTTCAACCCTCTGATCCAATAACCTCTCACAAGCTGCATTTTTCACAGCAATTACCCCATCCTCAGTCAAAGTACTCATGGTCAGCAGCACCCCTTGGTCATCAGTAGGCTCACCTCCTTGACCAATCACTGTCTTCATAGCTTCAGCTTTCATCTCCATGACCAACTTCATATCTTCCTCTGATATCCCTTCAAGTGGTTGCAAATCAGTCTTGTTGCATACAATAGTCAAAGGTTTGTTCATAAACAGAGACTTAATGCTGTGAAAAAGTGCAGCCTGTTGTGCAATGGTATATCCACAAGACCCCGAGATGTCTAAGAAGAACAACACTGCAGCTCGAAGATGTGCCAAAGCTGTGATACTGCACATCTCAATAATATTGCGATCCTCAAAAGGCCGGTCCAAAATACCAGGTGTATCGATGACTTGATACCTTAGGTACTTATAGTCTGTATGACCAACAAAGAGCGACTTTGTGGTGAAAGCATAGGGCTGGACATCCACATCAGCTCTAGTGATCTTGTTAATGAAGGAACTCTTGCCCACATTGGGATACCCACAAATCAAGATCGTCCGAGTATTTGGATCAATCGAAGGTAGCCTAGCCATATGCTGTCTGATCTGTTCTAAGTAAGCCAAACTAGGAGCAACCCTTTTTATGACAGTGCACATGCGACCAAGAGCAGCAACCTTCAGACACTTGCAACGGTACAACGAATCACCATACTTCAACAACCTGACATAATCTTTAGCAATCTTACTAATCAGATTCCTTGCGGTATTGATTTGGCCAAGGGCAAGCTTGTAGTGATCTTTGTTGTAGAGCACATGAAGAAGATCTCCATAAAAAGGATGGATATCATCAAGACGAGGAAACTCGTCGATGATTGTAGAGAGCTTGTCATAATAATTCGTCTGGGTATACTTCACTTTACGCATATAAAACTGGCGTAGGCGAGAGATAGCATAGCCCTT
Source organism: Lithocarpus polystachyus (assembly GCA_033629205.1). NCBI lineage: Eukaryota > Viridiplantae > Streptophyta > Magnoliopsida > Fagales > Fagaceae > Lithocarpus > Lithocarpus polystachyus. The sequence goes on from CM066171.1 coordinate 61,172,349, forward strand.
ATGGACAACAGTCGGCGTTTGCCGTTGAGTACGAGACAAAATTATATCAATGAAGTCCTTCCCATTTGGAACTACAGTAATGTTCTTAAAATTATACTGCACCATCTTAAAGCTTCACCAGCTATCACCCCCTACTACTACTACAACAACAAAGTAATGAAAAGTAAAATTAAAATTTCATTCATAAACTCACACTACCACACCAATGATAATATCAAAAACACCCATATTTCGAAAAAGACAAATCAACCAGAAAATGCAATACCCAGAATTCTTAAATCCTAAATGGACCTAACCCAAAAGCCAAGCAAGCAAAATCAACAAAACCCACAAACACAGTTGCCAAAAAACAACATGATAAATGGATTTTTGTCAACTATTCAATTCACAATCATCCTCAGCGAAAAAACAAACACCACAATCAGCACATATTCACACAAGCAAACTATAAACGTATGGTGTGGAGAGAAAGAGCATCAGAGAAAAATACTTGAAAATTGGAGGTTGGAGAGGCCGGCGGCGTGGTTGATGCGGCTTGATTACCTCTCTGTCCTTGGGGAGAGGGAAAAAACAGAGAGGGCGGCTAGGTTTAGGGTTTTAGAGAGGTACCTGGTGAAGCTGGTAGTTTTATTGGGCCTTTAATTGGGCTTTTTAATTTTTTTGGGGTCTGTCTTTCGGGTTATAATCAGGCCCAAATAAAATAAATTAAAAAAAAAATCCTCTTGAATTAAGAACTAAGAACACTCGTTAATAGTAAATTTATATTTCATTCATTTTCCCTTTTTTTAAAAAAAAAAATTTGGAATTAGGCAAAACGGTTTATCTGTCCTTGTTGAGCTGGGCCTGGGGTGATATGTTCTTGGAGAAGAGGGGCCCAAATTCCCCAAACATGATTTTAAATCCCAATTTACTTATTAATTTCCAAGCACTCATCCAAATAAAAGATTATGGTTAAGAAATTCAAGGATATGCTCAAATGGGCTAATTAAGATATTATGGTCACTTTTTTACTTTCTTCCTATCTTGTCCCTCTGGAGTTTTTTTTATCCAAAAAGGAAAAAGTTATGCTTTAAGCATATTTGGAACTTTGGGCTTCAGTTTTTTATAGAAAGACAACATGTGTCTCTATCATGTGCAATGTTTGTTGACTCATTTGGTTAGTTGGATACTTGGATCAAGTATAATTAAGATTAAGTGAGTCATGTTCATTGCTCATGACAGAAACACATATTCTTCCTAATGGAGATTGAAGCCCAAGGCTCCAAACATGTTTGGAGCCAAACTTTGTTTATTCAAAAATAGAGTTAAGCAATTTAATTATGTACATGAAAAAAAAAAACTAATTAATTATAATAATAAATTACTTTAATTACATAGATCATTAGCTTGAAATTACATTACACTTAATGAAATGAAACTATGGACACTATTTTTCTTTCTTTTTTTAATAAGTATTAACACATTTTCAATTCAGTGGTTTTCTTAATAAGATGTTAAAACTGTTCTTTCATATATGTCAAAAGTTGCTAGCACAATAAACCCCTTTTTTTTTTTTTTTTTTTGAGGAAAGCTAGCACAATAAACTTGAATGAATGGGATAATAAGAATTTTCATGTGCTAACCTATGTACCTTAATAAAGACTGATTGTATGTGACGTGCTTTGTTATAACTGGTGTCGGCCCAGTATTAACAATTGGGCCAACAGTTCCATCGAAGTACCTTGATAACCAGGTCAAGAATGATATTGATTATGGGCTTAACGTCTTCACATTAGAATTCTCCATTATAGTATCATCAATAGGCTTGAATAGGGTCTGTTATTTATATGTCATTTGGTAGCATGGCCAATTTAAGCAATAAGCAAACGGAGGAACTGGTTATGGCTCTTAAGGGAAGCAATACTACATTTTGTGGGTTGTTAAGACTTGTTGGTGAATTGGAATCCACAAATGGAAGTGTTATTGGGTGTTTTTTTAACACATTGTGGGTAGAATTCTACTATTGAGGCATTGAGCTTGGGAGTGCCACAATGGAACGACGAAACAACAAATGCCAAGTTTGTTCAGGATGTGGGGAAGGTGGGAATTAGGGTTAAGGTTGATGAGAATGGGATTGTGAGAAGAGAAGAGATTGAGTTTTGCATTAGGGAAGTAGTGGAGGGTAAGAGAGGAAGAGAAATGAAAGAGGATGCTATGAAATGGTGGCGTTTGGCTCTAGAGGCAGTTAGTGAGGGAGGTACTAATTCGGACAAGAACATTGATGAACTTGTATCTAAATTGATAAACTAGTTTCCATCTTATAAGTAATTAATAAACGATGTATTGCTGTTATAATAATTAACTTTGTCAGAATGCTAAGAAATGGAGAGGCGTGGCTCTAGATCGAGGCAATTAGTGAGAGAGGGATTTCGAACAAGAATATTTGATTAACTTGTATCTAAATTGAAAAACTAATTTTCATCTCATAACTAATTAATAAATGATGTATTTTTGTTAGAATAATGGTTAAATAATTTAATTTATCATTTCTTAGCGTTATAACTTTAGTAAATTATTATGGTATTAGAGTAGTTTGTCTAGAGTTTAAACTACTTGTTTTGCTCTACCTTCTCTTTAAAAATTAAAAAAAAAAAAAAATCATGTGTTAGATTCCACTTATTAAAGGAGAGACTGGACTCATGTGTGGGGTTAAGAATAATTAAATTCACTTAGGCAATTTATAGCAATAAAAATTCATTTTTTATTGTAGTATAAATTAAAAATTTTATTGTAATAAAATTTTACTGGAACGTAATAAATTAATTAGCTCATGATATAGTCATGAGAATGACTATATCACTGTTAGTTTTTTTAAAACTTTCTCCCATCTTCTCTTGTGTGTGTGTGTGTGTTAAAATGCTTAGTATTTAAAAAAAAAAAAGAATGACAATATTATATATTTATTTTTTATTCATTTATTCTCAAATTCCACATTGGCTACATCCCACGTCTTTTGCCTCTAAGAGCATCTCTAACCGCAAATGTTATCCCATCTTATTTTACCATCCTAAAAAGCTACTTTACCAATTATACCATATCATTTTTCAATACTTTCAACATCCCAACTTTATTTTCCTATTATACTCATTAAAATAATATATCTACACAATAAAATATTTTTTTCCTTTTTTGTTTTTTCCCAATCTCCTCCACACGGTCTTCTTAACTCCTCCGTTCCTTTGCTTTTCACCTTCTTCTCCTTCTCCTTTCTCCTTCTCCTTCCATCTTCATATCTACCCAATAAAACATACCCAGCAAACATACCTAGCAAACCCATTAAAATACCCAACAAACCCAGCAAATCTAGCACAGTATTAGGAAAACCCAAATCAATCCACCAGCAATTCTTAATAGCAATCCCAGCAAACCCATGACGACTTAGTCACGGTGAGCACGGCACCACCCTGATCCACAAACTACGGCACCACCCCGATCCACCACCACGGCACCACCCTGATCTGCCACATCAAACCATGAGCTCCACCAAACTATGAGACCCACGAAGGCTTGATTCAAGGGAAAATAGAGAAAAAGAAAAAAAGAAAGGAAGAAAGGGAAGATAGGGACGAGAGAGGGGAAGGATGGAATGAGAGAATCATAACTGAAAAAGAAGAAAGAAAAAAAGAAAGAGAGGAGATGAGAGTGACTGGTGAGAGAGTATAGAGATGATAAAAGCAAGGCTTGGTGGTTGTTGCTTGGTGATTCGGTGAGAAAGAGGAAAGCCTGACAATGGCGAGAGAGACAGGGGATGAGAAAGAGAGAAGGAAGAAAGAGAAAAGAAAGACGAAAAATGAGAGAGGAGAGAGAAATTGCAGGGTTAAAAAGTGGCTGGAGTATTAAAAAAATATTTTTTTTATATGATTCAGCTACAGCATCATCTTACATTTGAGATGATGCTGTAGGTAAATCTCAAAAAAATTTTGGCATTTTGCATTTTGCCTTTCAGTTGTTGAGTAGTTTGTGGGCCTGTACGCCAAATGTACTTTACATTTGGCATATAGCCTTTCCACTGCTGATGCTTTAAGGTGGGATGGTACCTCTCTAAGGCTTAGAGTTTGGGGTTCAAGGGGGTCTCGAGTTCTACTTCGGGAGTGTTAAAATAATAGTTAAATAATTAAATTTATTTGTTAAAACTTTTTAAACAATTAATAATTGATCAATTATAATAAAAAAAATTAACTTTGAATATAATATAAATTAAATTTATTATAGTTATAAAATTTTACTTAGACATTGTTGGAGCATTTTAATATTAATTAATTAATTAAAATGGATTTATATTACAACATAAATGTAAAGATGTGGGAGTTGATATGGAAGATGAGGAGTTAGTGAAAATGTTTAATCCCACATTGAAAATGAGAGAAACTATTTTATTCTTTTTAATTGTGGTGATTAATAGACTAATATGAATTGATTCAAGTATTAGGGTAGATACATGCACAAAAAGAATGTGAAGGGAGGAGGAGTGTTGTGTATTTATTTTTTCTTCAAATTTAATAATATTCGGAAGTATTATTCCGTTTCTTTTTATATCATTTTTATTATTATTGTGTTTGTACCAACATATAATAATCCTTGCCTATGATATGGTTATTATGACAATTTAACCTTTTTATTTTTACTTCCTTAGAGCATCTGCAATAGAGGAGCTATATTGCTATAATATATAGCAATATAGCTCTTCAAGCTCAAAAACTTATAGCAATATAGCTCCTCAAGCCCAAAAACACAGCTCCAGCAGTGGAGCTAAAACCTTAAATTTTAGCTCCACGTGAACAGTGCACATTTATAAATAAATGTGCACTGTTCATCAAAGCTAAAAAAAAAAAAATTATTTTATTAACCCTCTCTCTCCTCTTTTATTTAAAAAATATTTCTCTCTCTCTCTCTCTCTCTCTCTCTCTCTCTCTCTCTCCGGCTTCTCTTCTTCTTCCTTCTTCCTCTCATTTTTTTTTTCTCTCCCTCATCTACTCTCTGCTTCGCCATCGTCCCACGCCGGCCCACGTCCCCATCACAAGCCGCCGTCCCACGCCTCTGCTGGCCTCATCATCACCGGCCCAAGCCGACGACGATCTGTTCTCTTTTTTTTTTTTTTTTTTCTGCTATGGTGGCCGGTCCCAAGCCGACCCACCGATGTACAAACCCACCACCACACACCACCCACCACACACCCCAACCATCAACCCACTACCACCAATTGCCAAATCCATCTCAAAAATAGAAAGAAAAAAAAAAAAAAAAAAAAACCCATCAATCTACACAGGGCAAGGTTTGAGAGACAGCGGAGGCGTGGGACGGCATGGGATGGCGGGGCCGGCGACGATCGTCCAAGGCTTGGGCCGGTGACGATGATCTGAGAGAGGGAGAAAGAGAAAGAGTTGAGACCGGCTGAGAGAGAGAGAGAGAAGATAGAATAGAAGGAAAAAAGAATAGGTTTTTTTTTTTTTTATTTATTTAGGGAGAGAGAGAATAAAATATTAATATTTTATTGTGATGTTTATATTATTTTATTGTATTGAAAGCTAAAATAGATCCACTGCTGCAGCACGTGTGTAGTTAAAATAGATAAAGTAACTTTTAGTGGAGCTAAATTACTAAAAATTTAGCTCCACTGCTGTGGATGCTCTTGTGAACTCCCACGATATTGGCTATATATAACAGACAAAGAAAGCCGACGTTACCTTGCATTGTTCTTATAATGTTTACATAAGCAATGATGTCAACGGATTTGTTCTTTCACAATGATTATAGAGGACAAAAAGGAGTGTGGTTACAGTACTGAATGTCATCATCAAGGGCTATCTCTGGAGGGTGGTCGTGTGATTTCATCTCAAAATCATTTGGTGACGAGGAAGACAAATTCAAATTTTTTATGACATTTGACACCATATTCACTGTCCTGTTTTTAGAGTAGTTGTAGGGAATTCAAATTGTGGTTCCCCTAATACTTTCTCCCTCACAATAACACTTTCGCGACTCAAACCTATAACCTTAGCTTTGATACTATTTGTCGGATTGTGAACTGTGTCACTCCACCTCAAACCAATTTATGATGAGGAGGACTCACTCAAATCTTTTATGGCATTTAATATCATGCCGGAAGACCTGTTTTTAGGGTGGTTATAGGAAGTTAAATTATATTCCCTCAACAGGTATGAACTATAAACATGTGTGATATTCATATTTCACGAAAGGGAGGTTAATTACATAAAAAAGTTTGGTGCAGTAAAAAATTCTCCACAATCATCACTCTAGAGCACATCTTATTATTTGAAACTTATTCAACCAAAGTATTATTTCATTGGACTCAATCTCATAAATATTTCTAAACATTCTTATTTGTTTCTATAACCCATTTCTATACAATTTAATTTGTATTAATTGTATGTATTGTGGTTATTCGATCTTTTTCAAAAGAAGACTTTGGTTCAACTTCTCATTCTCCACGCTTGTTGAAATTTTTTTTTTAATTAAAAAACAAATTGTGCACGTATTCTTCTTTTATATCCAAGATCAAAACATAATTTAGGTATTGATTTTGACCCAAAAATGATAATTTTATCTATAAACTTTTACCCGTCTTTATAACATTAACATGACATGCTCAAACCGTATGTCAATCCCAAAAACTTATAGTTTAGAACGTCAAATATTTTGTACCTATTTAATTAAATACAGAATTCCTTTATCTATAATTTTGAATTTGTGAGAGCTTCTGCCTGTTATGCACATAAAGAAAGAATGAAAGGAGATGAAAAAATAGACAAGAAGAAACCACGATTGTAGGTGAACCTGAATGATAGTCCCAGGTTAGGCCAACAAATTTGAAGGCCTAAGGTGATAGGTAGCCTCAAATGGACCTTTTTATTATCACTTAAATAATATTTAACTAATAGTTTTATATTATAATTTTTTTTATAAAAAAAAAAAATTCATTCTTCTTACTTTTTAATATGACTTTTAAAAAAAAAAAAAATACTAAAATTATTACAAATTTTACTTGAATAATTACAAATTGATGTAGTAATAAACATGATAGTAACATTTCAAGAATATAATAAATAAATAATGCTAAAAATACTATAAATTTACAACATAAGGCTTCCAAAAATGTATTAACACTCACCAACCAGAAAAAGTAATTTTAATCAGCATTTAATAAGTTGTTATAGTCCACAAATTATCCATAGGTGAACATAAGCTAGGTTGTACTCTGAGTTCTGACATAGAAACAGTGAGCTTATAAGTTTTAACTTTTGTGTTTTTGCGAAGTATATATGAATGGTTAATCCCAGCACATTACCATTTGGTTTTAACTTTCTGTTTTTGAAGGCATGCACGTTGGGATGAGTACTTTGGGATTGAGTGTAAAGGCAGATATAAATAACAATATAAGAGTGCCAACTGGGGCAATTTGTTGATTACCCAGTACCCACCGATTTAATCTTACGAAAAATATTGTTATCTTTTTGAATCAGTACTGATTTATTACTTTACTAGTATGACTAATAAACCCAAAAAAATAAAAAATTGTAACAGAGCGAGTACGTTTCCCCAGTTAGGTTTTTTTTATTTTTAAATTTTTTATTGAGAAGCGCTCTATCACGTGAGTTTTGTGTGTCAGTAGATTCTGTGCACCGTACATAAGACCTACTACCTCTTTTATTGCAAAATTTTCATAGAAATTACTCTGTTTAATAGATTGGTGTACTGTTCAAGTGACTCATAAATCTTTTTTTTCACTAAAATTTTTATTAAAAGTGAGTCTCACAATACTATTCACATATTTAAAAATTATTTTATTAAAATATTTTTAATTTTTAACTTTTAACAAAATAAACGGTATTCCAACCTAACCTAAAAATCTACATCCTCGTCATTTCTAATTTTAATAAAACCAAGAAATTGACATGAATTTGAATTAGCTTTATTAAAAAAATCACTTTTTTTAAAAAAAAGAGTGATGTTAGTGACATGTACATGTATAATAAAAATAATGGCAGAGAAAAGCCACAGAACGAATCAGAGCCCACATCCTTGTCATTTCTACTTTTAATAAAGCCAAGAAATTGACAGGCATTTCAAGCTTTGAAAAATAAAAAAATAATCAGAGTTTTTTTTTTTTTTTTGAAAAAAAAAACAAGTGATGTTACTAACATGTATATAATAAAAATTATGATAGTGATAAGTTTATGTGTTGTATTAATTATAATTTATCAATCTTGATAAATATTAAAAACTAATTTTTTCAATATTTTATTTTGTTTAGGAAATTTGATAATAAGTTATTAATAGGCATTTATTATCATTATGTTTGTATATTAAATATTAAAGGGTCAGGTTAACGAATACCCTTAGGACATTGATTAACAATTTATTTTAGAAAAATTTTAATACTACTTTTAAGGGAAATGAAAAAGCTGTCAAAACATTAATTGCTTTATTTCCTTTTTCTATAAAAACTTTCTTTAAATGGATTATTAACCAATGCCCTTAGGGCATTCATTAGCATTTTCCAATATTAAATATGAATTTTGTTATTTATGATAGTTATTAATGAGTATTATTACACTACCCAATAACTTATTATTAAATTTATATTTTAAAATTTTCACTATGTTCTATATGTTAAAACATGCATGTTTCATGTCACACAGTTGTTATTCATTTTTCGATCTATAAACTCATCTTTTATTCATTTTTTTTAAGTACAAAAACTTGAATGATGACATGACCATTAATATTTAATTATATTGAAATTTTGCTAGCATTCACAATTATTTAAAAAATATTAAATGATGTAATACTGTTTAAAGTTACACTAGATATAACTTAAACCCAATCCTATAATTATAGCAATTATTAGTTGATAATTATTCTAATTATTTTTGTGGGGACTATTTTTGCCGGTCCTCGGCAAGGCTCTGGGCACAGTACCGAGGAGGCTCAGATATCCCACATCGAAGAGAGCTTCTCCCACTTTCAACCTTATAAGCTGTGAAGCGAAAGAAGTAGTGTACCATCATATTTCCGTATTCGAATACCGGAATACGATGGTACACTACTTCCTTCGCTTCACAGCTTATAAGGTTGAAAGTGGGGGAAGCTCTCTTCGATGTGGGACACGCATAAGTTTCCTCGGTACTGTGCCCAGAGCCTTGCCGAGGAGTACAAAAGCAGCTATAAGTTTCCTTGGTACTGTACCCAGAGCCTTGCTGAGGAGTACAAAAAGCAGCGCCCACAATTTTTATATATGGAGATATTTAATTCATTGTGTAAAGAAAATATGGCAAGACTCTAATTGATGGTTTAAATTCATAGAACAAAATAAACTCAATAGTCAGATTTTTAAATTAAAATGTAAATTCTAAAAAATGGACGCGTAACACTTTTTTTTTTTTTTTTTTTTCAGAAACAAAACAAAAGGAAACTGAAACGGAAAGGGTTTCTAACACAAAGGCACACCACAACTCCACTCAACCGTGTAACACTCTTAACCTTATATATACAGACATTATCTCTTTGAAACCTTGCTCATCCATCTGATTGAGTGAGCGAGAGCAAATTGCAAGAAAATGGAGAGGAAAACTCATACTCTAGTGATTCCTTACCCTGTACAAGGTCACATAAATCCTATGCTCCAGTTCTCCAAGCGCTTAGCCACAAAGGGTGCTAGAGTGACTTTAGTCGCTACCAGCACCATTAGAAACTCCATGCAAGCCTTGCAAGGTGCTAGCTCTGTCAACATTGAGATAATCTCTGATGGCTCTGAGGGAGGCGAAACCGTAGAAAGCTTAATAGCAACTGTGGATCGTTTCAAAGATGTAGTTTCACAAAGCTTAGCAGAGTATATTGAGAAACTAAACAGCTCCAAATACCCACCAAAGTTTATTGTGTATGACTGTGCTCTACCATGGGCTCTAGACGTGGCTAGAAAATATGGCATAGATGGAGCCCCATTTTACACTCAATCTTGCGCAGTCAATGTCGTCTATTATCACTTCAAGAAAGGAACAGTAAGGTTGCCTCTCGAAGAACCAACAGTATCACTACCCTCGATGCCAAAACTAGCAATCAATGATCTATCTTCGCTCCTTTCTAATCCAGGCTCATACCCACCTCTACTGAACCTTTTTCTGGATCAATTTTCCAACTTCCTAGAAGCAAAGTGGATCTTTTTCAGCTCTTTCAAGGAGTTAGAACTCGAGGTAAGTTCACAATCTCTCTAAATATTTACCTTACTTTAACTTTTGACTTAGGATAGGTGTTACACTTTTTTTTCAATAAGACTGTCTTGCAAATTGATAGTTAACAATTTTTATTTTTATTTTTATTTATTTTTTTATTAAAAATATATGATAATTATTTGTTATATTGTTGATGGTATTCTAATTATCTTTATTGTCACGTCAATTTTTAAAACTTATGAAGTTAAATTGATATTAATTTAATATTTTATGCTTATTTAGAGTTAAAATTGTCAAGAATTCTGTAATTAAGTGAGCATAATCCTATTTTCTTCATGAGAACAAAGTTTATAACAAAGATTTGAATTTTATTCCGAATTAATGTTGGTTATAAGAACGAAATATTTCGGTACTGCAGTTGTACTTATCTTATCATAAAGCTTAATAATTTAAAATAATTAATTTAATATAGTTTTTCTTAAAAAATAAATTCCTTATAGAAGGTTTAGATTGATTGTTAAAAAAAGATCAAAGGTAATTACAGATTTACACTATATTAGTAATATAAATCTTACATTGTTAGTACCATGTAAATTAAAAATTTTCCAAAATTCAAATATAGTAGGATTTCTATAAATAAACAAGTATGTAGGGGTACTATGAAGACTATAGAACCAAGATATTAGGGTACTGTGAAGTCTATTTCAACTAGTTCTCAGGTAACCTTGAATTTTTTTTTTATTATTTTTTTTATTGTCATACATTTTTCCTATATCCAATTATTTTTAAATATTTCCTTCCTCATCTAACTTTACCTTCTCGAACCTTATTTGCATATTTAATTTTTTATAATTCTAAATAATTATATGAGTTACAAACTTTCGTTCACAAAAACGAACCCTAAATGAGATAACTCTTTCTAGGTAACTCTTTCTAGGGTAAAATGCAAAACTAACCCTCTAAATTTTTTTAGATTTTATTTCAGTCTTCTAAATTTCAAGTTTATTCAATTAAAACTGTGAGTACACGAGTGTAGACTCATTAAGATTTATCCTCTTTGGGGAGCCAGGCCCGCAAGGATTATCCCGTGTACCGCGAAGGAAGGAAGGAGCAAGTGCTGGACTTGGACTCGCAGTCCCACATCGGGTAGTTAGGCGCTCCCACACATGCTTATAAGCCTCTGGAGCACACATGTGTGTACGTTTACTCGCGTATGCGATCGCATATGCGAGTAAACGTACACACATGTGTGCTTCAGAGGCTTATAAGCATGTGTGGGAGCGCCTAACTACCCGATGTGGGACTGCGAGTCCAAGTCCAGCACTTGCTCCTTCCTTCCTTCGCGGTACACGGGATAATCCTTGCGGGCCTGGCTCCCCAAAGAGGATAAATCTTAATGAGTCTACACTCGTGTACTCACATTAAAACGCTTTTTGGTTGTAGAGGGGCGAACCTTGACTAGTCCCAAAGAGTTTATCCGCTTTGGGGAGTCAGGCCCTCACGGTTTATCCCTCAACCAATGGATGGGAAGTGGCAAGCACGGAGCCTGGACCAGTAGTCCCACATCGGGTAGAGGGCGTTCCCACTCATGGTTCATAAGGCTCTGGACCTCCCATGAGTGTACGTTTACTCTCGTATGCGATCGTATACGTGAGTAAACGTACACACATGTGTGCTCCAGAGGCTTATAAGCATGTGTGGGAGCGCCTAACTACCCGATGTGGGACTGCGAGTCCAAGTCCAGCACTTGCTCCTTCCTTCCTTCGCGGTACACGGGATAATCCTTGCGGGCCTAGCTCCCCAAAGAGGATAAATCTTAATGAGTCTACACTCGTGTACTCACAAAAACTTTTCCATCCACTTTTGTTATATGTTGTGGTTAATTTATCAATTTTATAAAATTTTCTTCAATATTTTTAAATTAAAAAAAAAATCAATTAATGATTGAAAAATATTTACCATATTAAAAAAAAAAATTTAAAAAAATTAACGAAAATGCCTTAATTGAATAAATCTAAAACTTAAAAGACTGAAATGAACGAAAGCAAAATTAGATGATTAAAATGAAATCTAAAGAAAGTTAGAAAGCCAATTTTACATTTTAGCATTCTTTCTATTTTTTGACCATTTGGCAGTCCAATTATAAAAGTAGACCCAAAATTTGAAATACGTGTAAAATTTTAAGCGGGAAAGCAATAAGTTTAACCAAAAAGTGGTCATTCAAAAAAATGTTAAGAATCAGTCAACGATTGGTTTGAAGAGAAAGGATAAAAAGGAAGAAAATTTACCATTTAAAGTCTGGTTTATAAAAAAAAAAAAAAAAACCATTAAAAGAGTGTTTTTTGTGATATGAAGTTTATTTTTGGTAAGTATGTTGAGGGTGTAATGGTTCAGAAAACTTTCTTTGCTCTCAATAGGTTAAAACGTATTGAGAGCTAAATCCATTAACTCTCAATAGGTTAAAACGTATTGAGAGTTAAAACTTTCTTTTTTTTTTTATCCTGAACTTGTTTTTTTTGAAGTCAATCTCACCATCTTTTTTTTTTTTTAATTTCAAATTCGTTATATGAAGATCAGATATGGCTTGAATCTGCCAAACCGACTCTATAGCAATTTTTAAATTTTTTTATAATGAATTTTATTGATATCATTCTGAAACTATATATTGGACATAAATACAATACTTTTATAATAAGAGGCACTGCCGGAAATTTTCAAAGCGAAAAGAAGGCAAAGCAACCTAGCAAAATGATGCTAAATCCATTGACTCCACCTTAATTTTAAGGTAATTGGCATGCGAAATGTGTGTATATATATATATATATATATACACACACACACATATAAACCATTACAAATACTTCTATAATATATATGCTACAACCCAAATAACTCGAACTGTCTCTAACCCATATACACATTACTCCTCCAAGCACTAATGCTTAGAAAGGTACCAACTTGCTCAACCGGGTAGTGATATGAGAAATTGTGAACATGGGACATACGGGCATAAAAAGTTATAGTTTACATTTCAAAACACAGCAAGTCCTCAACTTCACATAATTTACATAGCATGACAATAATTTTCAATAGGAAAAACTTAGTTAAGATGCTATTCCTTAAGTACCTCTCTTAAGATTCAATCATATTGTTACATAACTAAAAAATACACTTCCATCTCATGGAAAAAAATAATACACATTACAAAATCTTAAGAGGAGAACTTAAGGAATAACGTTTAAATACTGTACCTAAGTCTTGCTCATTTTCAATATACATATGATGTTATAAATGGTTATTGAAACAATACTTTCACTCATAATATTTATAGGCTTTAGTTATATACTTAGAAACGTTTGGTTCTATATGAACTTGGTAGCCCTCTCGAGGCTCTCATTGCAAAACACTAATGTAACTCATTAGAGTTCATGATTAAAAGCAACTTATTGTGTGTGTATATATATATATATATATATATATATATATAAACATAATTTCAAATTATGAAGCTAATACGTTTTCTCTATTTGTTTAGTACAATTTTAGAATTCAACCTATACTTTGGTATCTTCTTTTTTGTTTTACCAAGCCTTTCTTCTTTTTAATTGTTGAACATTGTTCTTCTTCTTCTTCTTCTTCTTCTTCTTCTTCTTCTTCTTCTTCTTATTATTATTATTATTATTATTATTATTATTATTATTATTATTATTATTATCATTATTGTTAATCTGTTTTTCAAAATTCTATTATTCCATTAGGTTGTGAATTGGATGGCAAGCCAGAAATGGCCTATAAAAACAATTGGACCAACTATTCCATCGATATACTTAGACAGGCGGTTGAAGGATGACAAAGAGTATGGCCTTCATTTATTCAAGCCTGATATTGATGCTTGCATAAAGTGGCTAGATACAAAAGAAACTAACTCTGTCATTTACACATCATTTGGAAGCTTAGCATCTCTAGGAGAAGAACAAATGCAAGAGCTAACATGGGGCCTAAAGAATGGCAATTGCTACTATTTATGGGTTGTTAGAGAAACCGAACAAAAAATGCTTCCCACTAATTTTTTACAGGAAACAGCGGAGAAGGGATTGGTTGTAAGTTGGTGTAGTCAATTAGAAGTATTGGCTCATAAGGCCATTGGGTGCTTCATGACTCATTGTGGATGGAACTCAACCCTTGAGGCATTGAGCTTGGGAGTGCCAATGGTTGCAGTGCCACAATGGACGGATCAACCAACGAATGCAAAGTTCATTGCTGATGTGTGGAAGGTTGGGGTTAGAATTAAATTGGATGAAAGAGGTATTGCTACTAAAGAAGAAATAGAGTTTTGTATAAGGGAAGTAATAGAGGGAGAAAGAGGGAAAGAGATGAGAATGAATTCGGTAAAATGGAAAGAATTGGCAAAAGAGGCAATGGATGAAGGTGGAAGTTCGGATAAAAACATACAGGAGTTTGTGGCAGAACTTGCACGCTTGTGAAGTTAATTTAAGCAACAACTTTTCATTTGAATAATGATCAAGAAAACAAAAGATGATTTCACTATAGAAGAATTTGTTTTAGTGATTACAAGCACCACCAAGTTTGAGGAATTTTATTTTTATCAAAACACCTTAATTATGATACAACCTTAACAGTTATTGTTTTTAATAATTTTGAATGGTATTAGAGTAGTTTGTCCAAAGTTTAAGCCATTATTTTTGCTTTACCCCCTGCAACACACGTGAGGGAATGTAAGAATAATAGTTAAATAATTAAGTTTGCTAAGACAATTGGTAATTGACCAATTGTTATCAAAAATCTTTTTTATTAAAATATAAATTAAACATTTAATTGCAATAAAATTTTACCTAAACGTAATAACTTAAATAACAGTGTTATATATATATATATATATATATATATATATATATATATATATATTTCATTCTCTTTTCTTCGTATCTTGTCCCTCTGGATTTTTTTTTATCCAAAAAGGAAAAAGTTATGCTTTAAGCATATTTGGAACTTTGGGCTAAGTTTTTTTATAGAAAGATGACATGTGTTTTTGTTATGTATGATACTTGTTGACTCATTTGGTTGGTTGGATACTTAGATCAAGTATAATTAAGATTAAGTAAGTCATGTTCATTGCTCATAACAGAAACACATATATTCTTTCTAATGCAGGTTGAAGCCCAAGGTTTTAAATATGTTTGGAGCCAAACTTTGTCTATTCAAAAATAAAATTAAGCAATTTAATTATGTAAATGAAAAAAAAACTAATTAATTATAATAAAAAATTACTTTAATTACATAGATCATTAGCTTGAAATTACATTACGCTTAATGAAATGAAACTATGGACACTATTTTTCTTTCTTTTTTTAATAAGTATTAACACATTTTCAATTAAGTGGTTTTCTTAATAAGATGTTAAAACCGTTCTTTCATATATGTCAAGTGTTGCTAGCAAAATAAACCTTTTTTTTTTTTTTTTTGAGGAAAGCTGGCACTATAAACTTGAATGAATGGAATAATAAGATTTTTCATGTGCTAACCTATGTACCTTAATAAAGACTGATTGTATGTGACGTGCTTTATTATAACAGGTGTTGGCCCAGTTTTAACAATTGGGCCAACAGTTCCATCGAAGTAGCTTGAGAACCAGGTCAAGAATGATAATGATTATGGGCTTAACTTTTTCACATTAGAATCCTCTATTATAGTATCATCAATAGGCTTGAATAGGGTCTGTTATTTATATGTCATTTGGTAGCATGGCCAATTTAAGCAACAAGCAAACGGAAGAACTAGTTATGGCTCTTAAGGGAAGCACATACTACATTTTGTGGGTTGTTAAGACTTGTTGGTGAATTGGAATCCACAAATGGAAGTGTTATTGGGTGTTTTTTTAACACATTGTTGGTAGAATTCTACTATTGAGGCATTGAGCTTGGAAGTGCCAATGGTGGAGATGCCACAATGGAACGACGAAACAACAAAAGCCAAATTTGTTCAGGATGCGGGGAAGGTGGGAATCAGGGTTAAGGTTGATGAGAATGAGATTGTGAGAAGATAAGAGATTGAGTTTTGCATTAGGGAAGTAATGGAGGGTAAGAGAGGAAGAGAAATGAAAGAGGATGCTACGAAATGGTGGCGTTTGGCTCTAGAGGCAGTTAGTGAGGGAGGTACTTCGGACAAGAACATTGATGAACTTGTATCTAAATTGATAAACTAGTTTCCATCTTGTAAGTAATTAATAATGATGTATTACTGTTATAATAATTAACTTTATCAGAATGCTAAGAAATGGAGAGGCGTGGCTCTAGATCGAGGCAATTAGAGAGAGAGGGACTACGAACAAGAATATTGATTAACTTGTATCTAAATTGAAAAACTAATTTTCATCTCATAACTAATTAATAAATGATGTATTTTTGTTAGAATAATGGTTAAATATTTCAATTTATCATTTCTTAGCCTTATAACTTTAGTAAATTATCATGGTATTAGAGAGAGTAGCTTGTTCAGAGTTTAAACTACTTGTTTTGCTCTACCTCCTCTTTAAAAATTAAAAAAAAAAAAAAATCATGTTAGATTCCTCTTATTAAAGGAGAGACTGGACTCATGTGAGGGGGTAAGAATAATAGTTGAATAATTAAATTCACCAAGGCAATTTAAAATTTATCAATTACAATAAAAATTCATTTTTATTGTATTTTTATTGTAGTATAAATTAAAAAATTTATTGTAATAAAATTTTACTGGAATGTAATAAATTAATTAGCTCATGATATAGTCATGAGAATGACAATATCATTGTTAATTTCTTTAAAACCTTCTCTCTTCTCCTCTTGTGTGTGTGTGTCAAAATACTTAGCATTCTAAAAAAAAAAAAAAAAAGAGAATGACAATATTATATATTTATTTTTTATTCTCTTATTCTCAAATTTCACATTGGCTACATCCCACGTCTTCTGCCTCTAAGGTGGGATGGTACCTCTCTAAGGCTTAGAGTTTGGGGTTCAAGGGGGTCTCGAGTTCTACTTCGGGAGTGTTAAAATAATAGTTAAATAATTAAATTTATTTGTTAAAACTTTTTAAAAAATTAATAATTGATCGATTATAATAAAAAAAATTAACTTTGAATATAATATAAATTAAACTTATTGTTGTTATAAAATTTTACCTAGACATTGTTAGAGCATTTTAATATTAATTAATTAAAATGGATTTATATTACAACATAAATATAAAGATGTGGAAGTTGATATAGAAGATGAGGAATTAGTGAAAATGTTTAATCCCACGTTAAAAATGAGAAAGACTATTTTATTCTTTTTAATTGTGGTGATTAATGGACTAATATGAATTGATTCTGATATTAAACTAGATACATGCATAAGGGGAATGCGAAGGGAGGAGGAGTGTTGTGTTTTTTTTTTTTTTTTTCCCTTCAAATTTAATAATATTTAAAAGTATTATTTAGTTTCTCTTTATGTTATTTCTATTATTATTGTGTTTGCGTTTGCGCCAAGATATAATAATCTTTGCTCATGATATGGTTATTACGACAATTTAGGGGCCGTTTGGATTTCTAGTTTCCATAACTCATAACTCTGTTTCCATAACTCATAATTCAAAAATGGTGGGATCGATAACTCAAAGTCCGTTTGGGAGCACTATAACTCTGTTTCCATAACTCTGTTTTCATCACTCAATTCTCTGATTTTTGAGTTATGAGTTATGGAAACTGAAAACATATTTTGGCTGTTTTCAGTTTCCAAAACTTTGTTTTCAATGGCATTTTTGTAAATAACCTTACAATTTTTACTGTGCAGCCACACTTGTTGACTTTTTGTTTTGCTTTTTTTTTTTTTTTAACCAATCCCAGCCGCTTTTTAAAAAAAAAAAACTAATCCCAGCCGCATGATAGAAATTGGTTAGCCGCACTTGTTGACTTCCGGTTTTTTTTTTTTTTTTTTGAAACAAAAAGTAAAGGCATAACTGAGTGATGAGTGTTAAAAAGATGTGTTTGGAAAAATTGGGGTATTTTAAGTGATAAGTGATGAGTGACGACAAAAAAAAATCCAAACAAGGCCTTAACCTTTTTATTTTTACTTCCTTCTGAACTCTCACAATAGTGGCCATATATAACAGACAAAGAAAGCCGACATGACCTTGCATTGTTCTTATAATGTTTACATAAGCAATGGTGTCAACGGATTTGTTTTTTCATAGGGATTATAGAGGACAAAAAGGACTGTGGCTATAGTACTGAATATCATCATAAGGCTATCACTGGAGGGTGGTTGTCCCATTTCATCTCAAATTATTTGGTGATGAGAAAGGCGTATTCAAATTTTTTATGACATTTGACATCATATTTATTGTCCGGTTTTTAGAGTGATTGTAGAGAATTCAAATTGTGGTTCCCCACTTCCCCTAATAATTCCTCCTTACAATAACACTTTCGTGACGCAAACCTATGACCTTAGCTTTGATACCATTTGTCAAATTGTGAGTTGTGTCATTCTACCTCAAACTAATTTGTGATAAGGAAAACACACTCAAATCTTTTATGGCATTCGATATCATGACGGCAGACCTGTTTTTAGAGTGGTTATAGGAAGTTAAATTGTGGTCCCTCAGTAGGTATGAACTATAAACATGTGTGATATTCATATTTCATGAAAGGGAGGTTAATTACATAAAACAGTTTGATGCAGTAAAAAATTCTCCACAATCATCACTCTAGAGCACATCTTATTATTTGAAACTTATTAAACCAAAGTATTGTTTCATTCGACTCAATCTCATAAATATTTCTAAACATTCTTATTTGTTTCTATAACCCATTTCTATACAATTTAATTTGTATTGTATGTATTGTGGTTATTCGATCTTTTTCAAAAGACTTTGGTTCAACTTCTCATTCTCCGCGCTTGTTGATTTTTTTTTTTTTAATTAAAAAAAAAATTGTGCACGTATTCTTCTTTTATATCCAAGATCAAAACATAATTTAGGTTTCGATTTTGACCCAAAAATAATAATTTTATCTATAAACTTTTACCCGTCTTTATAACATTAACATGACATGCTCAAACCGTATGTCAATCCCAAAAACTTATAGTTTAGAACGTCAAATATTTTGTACTTGTTTAATTAAATACAGAATTCCTTTATCTATAATTTTGAATTTGTGAGAGCTTTTACCTGTTACACACATAAAGAAAGAATGAAAGGATATGAAAAAATAGACAAGAAGAAACCACGGTTGTAGGTGAACCTGAATGATAGTCCCAGGTTAGCTCAACAGATTTGAAGGCCTAAGGTGATAGCCAGCCTCAAATGGACATTTTTATTATCACTTAAATAATATTTAACTAATAATTTTATATTATAATTTTTTTATAAAAAAATTCATTCTTCTTACTTTTTAATATGACTATTTTTTTTTTTAAAAAATACTAATATTATTACAAATTTTACTTAAATAATTACAAATTGACGTAGTAATAAACATGACAGTGACATTTTAAGCATATAATAAATGAATAATGCTAATAATACTATAAATTTACAACATAAAGCTTCCAAAAATGTATTACCATTCACCAATCAGCATTTAATAGGTTTATAGTCCACAAATTGTCCATAGGTGAACATTGGAGCTAGGTTGTATAGTGAGTTCTGACATGAAAACAGTGAACCTAGGTTGCGTTTGGTTCGATGTAGATCGAATTCCGAGTGTAAAATGAATGTAGGAGAAAATGAATTCCCGTAAGGAAATTAAAATCCGGGCGTTTAGATATGCAATGAAAAATAGTCCAAAAAATGATTTTCAGTGTTTGGTAATATTTTGAAAAATGCTATTTTCTTACAATTTTTTTCACATTTTCTCAACCATTTTCTTGGTTTCCAAACAAATTTTATATCAGAAAATCTACCACCACCCAGATACTAGCATCCACTGAAAATCCACCACTATCCAGACAAAACCATCACCACACAACACAAAAAGCACCAAAACACCACCACCCACACCACCACAACAACAACAACAAAAATCAGAAATCAAAGAGAGAAAGCAGATCGGCGTGTAGCAGACGACGAGATCGGCGGGACGATCTGACCTAGAGGGCGGCGGCAACGAGATCGAGAGGTGATCTAGAGGGTGGCAGCAACGGACTGCAGGCGGCGGTGACGATCAGACCCGGTTTAAAAATCAAAACAAAAATCAAAACTGAGAGAGGGAGGAGGAAGAGAGAGTGATCGCAAATTGAGGGAAAGGGAGAGGGACACGATGTTGACAACGCGAACTCGACAGGATGATCTTGGCGGCGCAAACTCGATGGGACGATCGGCGGGACAATCTTGGCGGCACGAACTCGACGGTGCGACGTTGACGACGTGATCTAGGGTTGGGGCGCGATCTCAGTCTCTCTACTCTCTCTTCTTGCTCTTTCTCTCTCTCTGTGCGTCTATGGTGTCTGTGAGGAGTGCGTGTGAGAAGCTTTGAGAGAGTGCGTGAGAGGTGAAATTCATTTGAAGGTAAAATAGGTATTGAAATGGTTTTACTCCCAAAAGGCCTTATTTTACAGTTAACGCAGAATACCAATTACGTTTGACCAAATTTTCAGTATTTACCAAACACACACGCGGATGTAAAAGCATTTCCGAAAAACTTTTGAAGCTAAAACAAATGTAGCCCTAGTTTTAACTTTTGTGTTTTGCAAAGTATATATGAATGGTTAATCCCAGCAGATTACCATTTGGTTTTAACTTTCTGTTTTTGAAGGCATGCACGTTAGGATGAGTACATTAGGATTGAATGTAAAGGCAGATATAAATAACAATATAAGAGCATTTACATCAGTCCATGTCTTGTAAAATACAAAAAGTAGCTCTTTTTACACATTTTAACAAAAAAACTCCCACATCAGTCCGTGTAAAATGGTGCAAAATATACACCCGGTTGTGTAAATGAACGGTAACCGTGCATATTTCCACGGTCACTGTAGCTCGTGTATGGATTATTTTAATCATTTCTGTTCGCTCGTTTTTTTTTCTCTCTTCTCCTTGCTCAACAAACTCAGTAACTGCTCAACAAACTCACTTGCTCAAAAAAAAAAAAAAAAAAAAAAAAAAAAAACACACAGAGACAGTGGATCGGAGCTAGGGAGATGTGGATCGGAGCGTGGATTGGAGCTTGTAGATCGGAGTGGATCGGAGCTAGGGAGATGTGGATCGGAGCGTGGATTGGAGCTTGTAGATCGGAGTGGATCGGAGCTAGGGAGATGTGGATTGGAGTGGATCGATGCTTGATCGGAGTGGATCGGAGCGGATCAGAGCTAGGGAAAGAGACGGGTATAGAGAGAGAGCAAAAATCAGAAATGGGTAGGGAGAGAGAGGCGCGAGCATATATAGAGAAATAATAAAAAATTTGAGAAAATTGATTATTTAATTAAAAGAAGTGATAGAATAAATGAACTGATGTGGGTGTTTTGTAAAAGTAAACGTGTAAAATAGAAAAAAGTAGGTTTTTAGTGTAAAAATAGATGTGTAAAATGGAAGAACTGGTGTAAATGCTCTAAGAGTGCCAACTGGGGAAATTTGTTGATTACCCAGTACCCACCAGAGGTTGTTAGGTAAGTGTTTTTAAATAGCAATTTTTAGTTTTTAAACAGTATTTCACGTATTTTCATACACTTTTTCACCCACACATATTTCAAAAAACAATAAACAACCATTTTCAAACTACTTCACCAAACACCCCCTGAATCTTACGAAAAATATTGTTTTCTTTTTGAATTAGTATTGATTTATTACTTTACTAGTATGTTTGATAAAAAATTGTAACAGGGCGTGTACGTTTGATAGCGTTTTGCGCATCCAAACGTCGTGCAGCGTTTCCCCAGTTGGTTTTTTTTTTTTGTTTTTTTGTTTGTTTGTTTGTTTTTTTTTTTTTTAAGAAACACTCTATCATGTGAGTTTTGTCTGTAAGTGGAACTCGTGTACTATGCATAACACCTCTTTTACTGCAAAATTTTCATTGAAATTGTACTGTTTAGTGAATTTGCACCCGATTCATAAACTTTTTTTCCTTCATCAAAATTTGTGTTAAAAGTGTATCTCACAGTACTATTTATACATTTAAAAATTATTTTATCATAATATTTTTAATTTTTAATTTTAACTTTCAACAAAATAAGCGATATTTAAATACATTCTTAAATTTCACATTCTTATCATTTTTTATTTTAATAAAGCCAAGAAATTGACAGAGATTTGAATTAGCTTTATAAAAAAATCACATTTTTTTTAAATGAGTGATGTTACTGACATGTACATATATATAATAAAAACAATGGCAGACAAAAGCCACAGAGTGAATCAGAGCCCACATCCTTGTCATTTCTACTTTTTATAAAACCAAGAAATTGACAGGCATTTGAAGTTTCGTAAAAATAAAAAAATAATCACATATTTTTTTTTATGAAAAAAAAACCCAGTGATGTTACTAACACGTATATAATAAAAATTATGTGTTGTATTAATTATAATTTATAACCTTAATAAATATTAAAAATTATTTTTTTATCTTTTATTTTGTTTAAGAAATTTAATAATAAGTTGTTAATAGATATTAATTATTATTATGTTTATATATTAAATATTAAATATGAATTTTGTTAATTATGATAATTATTAACAAGTATTATTACACTATCTAATAACTTATTATTAAATTTATATTATGTTCTATATGTTAAAACATGCATATTTCATGTCACTCAATTGTTATTTACTTTTTTTTATTATTTATAAACTCATTTTTTATTCATTATTTTAAAATACAAAAACTTGAATTTAGAAAATTGATTGATGACATAACTATTGATAATATAACTATTGATATTTAATTATATTGAAATTTTGCAAGCATTCACAATTAATTAAAAAATATTGAATGATGTAATACTGTTAAAATTATACTATTTATAACTTGAACCTAATTCTATAATTATAGTAATTATTTTTTTTGATAGAAAATTATAATAATTATTAGTCGATAATTATTATAATTATTTTAATATATAGAGATATTTAATTTACTGTGTAAAGAAAATATGGCAAGACTTTAATTGATGGTTTAAATATATAGAACAAAATAAGCTCAATAGTCAAGTTTTTAAAATGTAAATTCTAAAAAAGTTATGGACGAATAACACTCTTAACCTTATATATTCATATATCATGACATTATCTCTTTGAATCCTTGCTGATCCATCTAATAGAGTGAGGGAGAGCAAATTGCAAGAAAATGGAGAGGAAAACTCATATTCTAGTGATTTCTTACCCTGTACAAGGTCACATAAATCCTATGCTCCAGTTCTCCAAGCGCTTAGCCACAAAGGGTGCTAGAGTGACTTTAGTTGCTACCAGCACCATTAGAAACTCCATGCAAGCCTTCCAAGGTGCTAGCTCTGTCAACGTTGAGATAATCTCTGATGGCTCTGAGGAAGACGAAACCGTAGAAAGCATAAAAGCAACTGTAGATCGTTTCAAAGATGTAGTTTCACAAAGCTTAGCAGAGTATATTGAGAAACTAAACAGCTCCAAATACCCACCAAAGTTTATTGTGTATGACTGTGCTCTACCATGGGCTCTAGACGTGGCTAGAAAATATGGCATAGATGGAGCCCCATTTTACACTCAATCTTGCGCAGTCAATGTCGTCTATTATCACTTCAAGAAAGGAACAGTAAGGTTGCCTCTCGAAGAGCCAACAGTATCACTACCCTCGATGCCAAAACTAGCAATCAATGACCTATCTTCGCTCCTTTCTAATCCAGGCTCATACCCACCTCTACTGAACCTTTTTTTGGATCAATTTTCGAACTTCCTAGAAGCAAAGTGGATCTTTTTCAGCTCTTTCAAGGAGTTAGAACTCGAGGTAAGTTTACAATCTCTGTAAATATTTACCTTACTTTAACTTTTGACTTAGGATAGGTATTACACTTTTTTTTTCAATAAGACTGTCTTGCAAATTTATAGTTAACAATATATTTTTTTTTATAAAAAATAATAAATATTTGTTTTATTGTTGATGGGATTCTAATTATCTTTATTGTTACGTCAATTTTTAAGAATTATGAAGTTAAATTAATATTAATTTAATATTTTATGTTTATTTAGAGTTAAAATTATCAAGAATCTTGTAATTAAGTGAACGCAACTCTATTTTTTGAATGAGAACAAAGTTGATAATAAAGTTTTGAATTCTATTCCGAATTAATGTTGGTTATAAGAACAAAATATTTTGGTACTGCAGTTGTACTTATTTTATCATAAAAATTAATAATTTAAAATAATTAATTTAATATAGTTTTTCTTAAAAAAAAATTCCTTATAGAAGGTTTAAAAAAAGATTGATTGTTAAAAAAAGATCAAAGGTAATTACAGATTTACACTATATTAGTAATATAAATCATACATTGTTAGTACCATGTAAATTAAAAATTTTCCAAAATTCAAATATAGTAGGATTTCTATGAAGACTATAGAACCAAGATATTGGGGTACTGTGAAGTCTATTTCAACTTGTTCTCAGGTAACCTTGAATTTTTTTATTTTTTATTTTTTTATTGTCATACATTTTTCCTATATCCAATTATTTTTATGTATTTCCTTCCTCATCTAACTTTACCTTCTTGGACCTTATTTGCATATTTAATTTTTTATAATTCTAAATAATTATATGAGTTACAAACCTTCGTTCACAAAAACAAACCCTAAATGAGATAACTCTTTCTAGGATAAAATGCAAAACTGACCCTCTAAGTTTTTTCAAATTTCATTTCAGTCCTCTAACTTTTTCAAGTTTATTTAATAAGACTTTCCATTCACTTTTGTTATATGTTATGGTTAATTTATCAATTTTATAAAAAAATTTTCAATATTTTTAAATTAAAAAAAATCAATTAATGATTGAAAAATATTTACCAGATTAAAAAAAAAAATTTAACAAAAGTTAACAGAAATGTCTTAATTGAATAAATCTAAAACTTAAAAGATTGAAATGAATGAAAGTAAAGTTAGAGGACTAAAATAAAATCTAAAAAAAGTTAGAGAGCCAATTTTGCAATTTAGCCTTCTTTCTATTTTTTGACCATTTGGCAGTCCAATTATAAAAGTAGACCCAAAATTTGAAATACGTGTGAAATTTTAAGTGGGAAAGCAATAAGTTTAACCAAAAAATGGTCATTCAAAAAAATGTTAACAATCAGTCAACGATTGGTTTGAAGAGAAAGGATAAAAAGGCAGAAAATTAACCATTTAAAGTCTGGTTTATAAAAAAAAAAAACCATTAAAAGAGTGTTTTTTGTGATATGAAGTTTATTTTTGGTAAGTATGTTGAGTATGTAATGGTTCAGAAAACTTTCTTTGCTCTCAAAAGGTTAAAAAGTTTTTTTTTTATCCTGAACTTGTTTTTTTGAAGTCAATCTCACCATCTTTTTATTTTTTTTTTTTAAAAAAAAATTCAAATTCGTTATTTGAAGATCAGATACGGATTGAGAAAATCTCACCATGTTTTAATTTTTTTTATAATGAATTTTATTGATATCATTCTGAAACTATATATTGGACACAAATACAATACTTTTATAATAAGAGGCACTGCCGGAAATTTTCAAAGCGAAAACAAGACAAAGCAACCTAACAAAATGATGCTAAATCCATCGACTCTGCCTTAATTTTAAGGTAATTGGCTTGCGAAATATATATATAAACCATTACAAATACTTCTATAATATATATGCTACAACCCAAATAAATCGAACTGTCTCTAACCCATATACGCTTTACTCCGAGCACTAATGCTTAGAAAGGTACCAACTTGCTCAACCGGGTAGTGATATGAGAAATTGTGAATGTCAGTTCGTTTAGACCCCTTAAACCCAACAGATTAACCTAGTGAATTAGCCAAGTGATTAACTTAGGTAATTTAATTAAATCTAGGTTAACACAAATAAGTAAAAAATAACAAAGCAGCGGAAAATAAACAACACAAAGATCTGATGACCCAGGAAACCACACCGGTAAAAACCTGGGGAGGATTTGACCTAGCTATCCTCAAGGTAAACTGAATCCACTATGAAAGAATCGAAGTTTACACAATAGACTTAGACCACTAACATCTTATTGCTATCCGAGTGTAGGAAACTTACTACCATGACCCCATGATAGCTCCGAGATCTACGGACTCCTTCTTTCCGGAATTCTTCAGCAAATCCACAAGCGCACCTGCTTGTATATCTTTGTGCTCTATTGATTCTGCAACTGTAACGATCTACATAACTCTTGACATAAATCTCAAGTTTGTAAACCCTAAGTGTATGTGAAGGTAAACACCTCTAGATCTCACAATGAGATTCACAAACACAGCAAAACAGAACTCTAAAAACGTGGCTAGGGTTTTCCCTTTTATACTTAGGGCAAAACATAAAACCCTATACATTAAAACGGGCTTGGGCTGAGTTGGAATTTTCTGCAGAAAAACGTTCTGCACGATTTTCAATCGATCGAGTCTAATTTTCGATCGATCGAGTCATACAGAAAGTGAACAGTACTTCTGCATAAAAACTCGATTCCAACTTTACAATAAGACCCATACTTTGAGCAAGTCTAACACACGACTAAACATTGTTTTGATCATGGTTTGCCAACATACAAATTGAAGTTCTAAATACATTAGTTCCTAATCTTTAAAACCTAACAAACTCCCCCTTTGGCAATCCGTGACGAAACACAGACTTAACAAAAAGCTCAAAGTTACAAATTGAAATAGCCCATTACAATAAAAATAGCCACTTAACAATTCAACCTAAACTACTATCTAACAGTTGCAAAGTAGACAGCAGCTCGACTGAAAACAACCTGTATATTCCTGTAACACTTAACAAACACATAAACGCATGTGTGGAAGAAAAAAACAAGGAATATAAAAAAGAACTTCTTGATTTCACATAACACAAAATAAAGACATATATCATGAATAACATCATAAATATAAATCAATAAGCAATAAAGTATAGTGAAACAAGAAACATATCAGTAACCAATGTATCACAAAACATATATCTCCTAATCAAGAGCTAAAAATGAGAATACACAGTAAAGCATCTAGATACAATCTAATAACTCCACCAGCTCCGCAGTATCACTACCAAGTAAACAAAAACTCCCCCTAAAATGTAAATCTCCACAAAAAAAAATCTCCTAAATACAATGAACTATGTACTCCCCCTTTTTGTGACGAATTGCCAAAGGGCACTCACTCATCATCAAAAGGTGGTGGAGGAGATCGACGAGAGCTCGCCAAATCCGCTCGTAACGCACGTAGCTCATCAAGGATGTCCACCAAAAGCTGACCATGAGCTGCCTGAACGGTCACGACAGTATCTAGAGTCCGACGAAGGTCAGAAACCTCATCAAACGGTGGAGGAACATCAGCAGCAGCAGCAACAGCAGGATCAGAAGAAGTCCCAGCTGCAGGAGTATCTATAGAAGAAGGAGGGGGTGGAGTGACATCGGAAAGCTCTACCCTTGGACGCTTAGAGCTAGCTCGAAGTTGAGCAGCCCTTTGTCTCAAAAAGATAGCACCGATAGGAGCGACAACATGTACAGGCTCAGAAGCAGGATACTCACCAAAACCAAGAAAAAGGAGAATCCTATGAATAAAAACAGGAAAAAACAAAGCATGAGCCGTAGAACTAGACCGATGAACCTCGTTCAAAGAACGAAGGAACAGATGCGGAAAACTGATAGGAGCATCAGTGACCAAGGCATACAAAAAGACACACCTCTCAAGAGGAATGGTGTGGACATGCGAAATAGGCCACAAAGAATGACATGCTACCCTAAAGAAAAGATAGTGCAGCTCAGACAGCTCAGCAGAAGTGATCCGAGGATCAGAACCCCACTGGATAGAAGACCCAGTGATGTAGGACAAGACGTCATCAAGGGGAGGAGACTCATTGTAAGGAAAAACGGGATGGTCCACAATGGGCACCCCAAGAGCATCAGACACTACCGAAGGGGTAATGCGATACTCCACACCACGTAACCACACCTTTACTAAGGTGTCGTTATCGTAGACATGAATAGAGAGGTTCGAATAGAACTCTCTAATCAAGGTGGCAGGAGGAGGAAAATGCTCATACTCGAGCAAAGGTAACCAACCCCGACGCTCAAAGTTACGTCGCACCTCAGGATCCAACTCATCTAAGATAACCCTACGCTCAGCCCAAATCTGACGCCTAAGGTTCAGAGTCTCATAGGTGACTTGGTTTGACTCACTAGGGAACCTCTCAGTG
Organism: Lithocarpus polystachyus; assembly: GCA_033629205.1. Lineage (NCBI taxonomy): Eukaryota > Viridiplantae > Streptophyta > Magnoliopsida > Fagales > Fagaceae > Lithocarpus > Lithocarpus polystachyus. Next base: position 61,200,946 of record CM066171.1, read on the forward strand.
TCAAAAGAAGGAGAAGGATCAGAAGTCCTATGGGCTCTAGTTTTCCTAGGCATAGCTAAGGAAAAGATAGACACAGAAAGAAAAGAGCAAAAACAATACCAAGGGCAGACTGCAAGTTAGCACAGCAAAAAAATATAGAAAAAATATCAATTCTATATGATGCATGAGCATAAACAGTAAATGATGCATGTACTAATGCAGTGATATGTTCAATTGTGATCCAAATTAACAAAATCGGCTTGAGCAAGCAATATTTATCAAAAATACCCAATTTGAAAAACCCTAGTTTTCAAAACACAACAAATTGATAAATTGATCAATACAATAGTTAATTAACACAATATAATGATCAAATTAATTAATTTAACAAGCCAATTTCATCAATTTCAATCAAAGTGAACAAAACCCCCAATTTGCTCAATTTCAAGCCCTAGAATTTCAAATTTCCTTCAAAACACCACAATACTCAAATTAAACCACATGATGTCCTTAGGTAAGGTGTCCCCACAAAAACCCATAAAGAATTTGAGAAAGAAACATTCAAAAACAATCCCAAAAATAGAAAATTCCTAAATGCCGAAAATACCCAAATATGCATGAAAATAATGCATGAAATTTGAAAATAAATGCAAAGGAAAGGGTATAAAGGACTTACCACACTTGGGAGAGAGAGATTGTGCAAAAGAATCGGAGGAAAACGACAAAAACTCCAAGAGAATCGTTGACCGGTTGGTAGGAAACCAAAAGAAGTTTTGAAAAGTTTGGAAAAAGTGAAAAGACACTAGAGAAACTCCTTTTAAAAAAATACCCGGCCCGATTTTCGATCGATTGAATATTACATTCGATCGGTCGAAAACTTATTCGATTGATCCAAAAACAGCTTGGATCGATCGATTCAACCAGAGAGTTTTCTGAGCATTTTAAAACATTTTCGATCGGTCGAAAATCAGTTTCGATCGATCGAAATTCTGGAAAAATCATATTTTTGAAAAACCAAACATTTTAGATCAAAAACTCCTCAAAGCAACAGATTTTAAAAATCAAATGCATGAGTATGAGATGAGATGTTTTCCAAAAACACAGGTATTCAACCCAGATTTCCCAAAGCAAAATTTTCTCTCAATATACCCAAAAAACAACAAACAAGCAAACATGTTTTGCATCAAATTCCCAAAATTCTCAAACATGGTTGGTCAGGCCAAAAACACACACAATATCATGTACACAATTCTAGCAAAGAATAGCTTGTGTAGTGTGTGCAACTAGCATAAGCTTGAGAAACATGTGAGGTGATATACACATAGAGATCAATCACAATTTCTACAAAATTCATCACATGAATTTGAAAGAGACTATCACTTAAAGAGTTACATCCTATAACTCCCACATCTCCTAGAATAAAAGCTTGCAATCATGTAAGTTTCTTGATTTGCCTCAATATTCAAATTTATTGATTAGAAACTTAATAAAAGCCGGGATAATGTACATACCAATTTTATTTAGAATTTGTGAGATTATTATAGCCCAATAATGTACACACCAATTTTAATTAGAGGCTACACCTTATGTTCTTTTTGTGCATGTGCTACACTTTCTCGAGCACAAAATCTTACGATATGCACTAAGGTGTTCATGATTGGCTAATAAACAGTGGTGAGATGGTTATTTATGCCTTTCTCAATAAGTTCAAGTCCAACAATCAAAGACATAAGACTTCAAGATCAAGATCATGTGATCAACAAATATAGCATCTTCCCACACAACATGCACAACAAGACTTTAGCTAGTAAAGTGCAATAGAAATAAGTGCATCAAAGCTAAACAAGGTACATACATATGACATGTAAATTTTGATTGACCAACCTTGTCTTCAAATTCAAGGAAAAACAGCAAAACACAATTTGCAAATTTTTTTTTTTAATTTTTATTAAACAAAAAAAAAATCCTAGAATGAAATGCATGAATGTAATGCAATGCAAATCCTAGAAACAAAGGTCACAAAAGATTGAGCAATGAAGCACAAGGACCATGAAGTCAAGAAAGACTAGGGACAAAGAATCACACCAATGACTTGACGAAGAGTTTCAAACTTTCCTCTATCAAGCGGTTTGGTGAAAATATCAGCATTCTGACGTTCAGTTGGAATATATTCAAGAGCAACAATTTTCCTTTCAACAAGATCCCTAATGAAGTGATATCTAATCTCAATGTGTTTGGTCTTAGAGTGTTGAACAGGATTCTTAGATATATCTATGGCACTAGAGTTATCACAATAAACAACCATGGTGTCCTGAGATATACCATAATCACTCAAAAGTTTCTTCATCCATAGAAGCTGGGAACAACAACTTCCAGCAGCAATATATTCTGCCTCAGCAGTAGATAAAGAAACAGAATTTTGCTTCTTACTCATCCAAGCAATCAAATTAGCACCAACATAAAAACAACCACCAGTTGTACTTTTTCTATCATCAGCATTACCAGCCCAATCAGAATCAGAAAAACCAGCAAGAGAAAGATTTGACTCTTTACTGTAAAATAGACCATAATCACAAGTTCCAGCAACATATTTTATGATCCTCTTAACAGCATTTAAGTGAGAGACCTTAGGATTAGACTGAAATCTAGAGCAAACACCCACACTAAACGCAATATCAGGTCTGCTAGCAGTTAAGTACAAAAGACAACCAATCATGCTTCTATATAGAGTAACATCAATAGACTCACCTGATGGATCATTTGTTAATTTCACATTAGCAGCCATTGGTGTCCTAGCATGTGCAGCCTTGTCAAGACCAAATCGCTTGACCAAATTTCGTGCGTACTTTGCTTGATTGATGTAGATTCCATCATCCGTTTGCTTTACCTGCAATCCCAAGAAATAAGTTAGTTCGCCAACCATACTCATCTCAAACATGGCCTTCATTTCATCTGCAAAAGATTGAGCAAGAGAATCATTAGTAGCACCAAAAACAATATCATCAACATAAATTTGAGCAACTACAAAATGATTCTTATCCTTTCGTATAAACAGAGTGGTGTCAGAAAAACCTCTCTTGAAGCCATGATCCGTGAGATATGCAGTTAATCTATCATGCCAAGCCCGTGGAGCTTGTTTCAATCCATAGAGAGCTCTCTTCAACTTGTAGACATCATTTGGCCTGTGAGGATCAATGAAACCTTTCGGTTGTTCAACATATACCTCTTCTTGTATCATGCCATTTAAGAATGCACTCTTAACATCCATTTGATACAACCTGAAGTTCATGTGACATGCAATAGCCAAAAGAATGCGAATGGATTCCAATCTTGCTACGGGTGCAAAAGTCTCATCAAAATCAATTCCTTCTACTTGTGTGTATCCTTGAGCAACAAGCCTAGATTTATTTCTGATAACAGTTCCGTGTTCATCTGACTTATTCTTGAAGATCCACTTAGTTCCAATAACATTGACTCCCTCAGGTCTAGGAACTAATTCCCACACATCATTTCGAACGAACTGATAAAGTTCTTCATGCATAGAATTGACCCAATCAGCATCTTGGAGAGCTTCATCCACCTTCTTTGGTTCGAATTGGGATAGGTAGCATGAGTGAGTAATCACATTCAGGGCTTTGGATCTCAATCTCATGTTATCATTTAAACTTCCCAAAATATTAGTAGCAGGATGATTCAACCTGACTCTTGATGATGGACCTTTGACCAATGAAGTAGTGGTACCTTTCTGATCTGATGGACTTTGTTCTTCTCTCTGTTCTTGTGAAACTCCATGAACTGGTGTTGAAGGTTCTGAACTTGATGGCACAGATGCTGTATCATTCAAAACCATTAACTCTTCCTCTGTAGGCTTTCCCACATAGCCTTCAGGTAGAGAATCATCAACTTCCATCATCTTTTCTTGAACTTGAGGTGCATGTTCTGAATGGCCTTCTGAGTTTAATTCGTCATTGATCACCACATTTGAGGATTCCATGACTATTTTAGTTCTCAGATTGTACACTCTGTATGCTCTACTGGTGGAAGGATATCCCAGAAAATAACCTTTATCACTCTTAGCATCAAACTTCTCCAGGTTCTCTCTATCACGCAGAATGTAACAGTCACTGCCAAATATTCTGAAGTACTTCACTACAGGCTTCTTTCCACTCCAGAGTTCATAGGGAGTTTGCTTGGAATTTGGTCTGAAATACACCCGATTGAGAGTGTGACATGCAGTATTAACAGCTTCTCCCCAAAAAGATTTAGGCATCTTTTTATTATGGAGCATGACACGAGCCATTTCTTGTACAACTCTATTTTTCCTTTCCACAATTCCATTTTGTTGTGGTATTTTGGGTGAAGAGAATTCCTGACGGGTGCCTTGATTATCGCAAAACGTAGCCAATTTGGTGTTCTCAAACTCTTTTCCATGGTCACTTCTTATTCTGGCTATCACCGTTCCTTTTTCTACTTGCAATTTCTTGCACAGATGAATCATTTTTTCAGGAGCCTCAGCTTTATCTTTCAAAAGTACAACCCATGTGAATCTTGTAAAGTCATCCACAACAACTAGAATGTATTTCTTTCCACCTAAACTCTGAACTCTGGCAGGACCCATGAGATCAATGTGCAGCAACTCCAAAGGTCTCGTAGTTTGAACATCAGCTACAGACGGATGTTTGGACTTCACTTGTTTACCCATCTGACATGGTCCACAGATGCATTTTTCAACCTTCTCAAACTTGGGCAACCCAATTACTGCATCACATTTTGAAATCTTCTCTAATTGCTTGAGGCTGGCGTGTCCCAACCTTTGATGCCATAAGTTAACTTGATTGATCTTAGCACTGAAGCATTTGTTGCTTATACTTGGGGTGATACCATAACAGTTGTCAGCAGTCCTCACACCAACACACATACAATCACCCCCTTCATCAAGTATTTCACAATCTTGCTTTGTGAAGAATACATTAAGTCCGTTGTCACAAATCTGGCTTATGCTGAGTAAGTTTGCCTTCAACCCATCAACATACCACACATCTTCAAAAACTGGTAGTCCTGGAATGTCCACAGTACCAATGCCTCTAATCACAGATTTACTTCCGTCTCCAAAGGTAACTGTACCAATCTTTCCTTCGAAGAGTGTCTTGAACAAAGCTTTATTTCCTGTCATGTGCCTGGAACAACCACTATCCAAATACCAAAGACAAGAATCACGTGCCTTTAAGGCGGTTAAAGCAGTATAGCACATGTGATTATTTTCATATGTGATTATATTAAGACACTCAAGAAAAACTTTAACAAAGATTGTAAAGGACAAGCACACCAAGTAGATAATGTGACAAACTAAAGAGAAGATTTTAGAGAAATCCATAACAACAGGGGTCAAGGATCAGCTTAAAGATCAAAGGATCAAACACAAAAGCTACCCGCTCTGATACCACTTGTCAGTTCGTTTAGACCCCTTAAACCCAACAGATTAACCTAGTGAATTAGCCAAGTGATTAACTTAGGTAATTTAATTAAATCTAGGTTAACACAAATAAGCAAAAAATAACAAAGCAGCGGAAAATAAACAACACAAAGATCTGATGACCCAAGAAACCACACCGGTAAAAACCTGGGGAGGATTTGACCTAGCTATCCTCAAGGTAAACTGAATCCACTATGAAAGAATCGAAGTTTACACAATAGACTTAGACCACTAACATCTTATTGCTACCCGAGTGTAGGAAACTTACTACCATGACCCCATGATAGCTCCGAGATCCACGGACTCCTTCTTTCCGGAATTCTTCAGCAAATCCACAAGCGCACCTGCTTGTATATCTTTGTGCTCTATTGATTCTGCAACTGTAACGATCTACACAACTCTTGACATAAATCTCAAGTTTGTAAACCCTAAGTGTATGTGAAGGTAAACACCTCTATATCTCACAATGAGATTCACAAACACAGCAAAACAGAACTCTAAAAACGTGGCTAGGGTTTTTCCTTTTATACTTAGGGCAAAACATAACACTCTATACATTAAAACGGGCTTGGGCTGAGTTGGAATTTTCTGCAGAAAAACGTTCTGCACGATTTTCGATCGATCGAGTCTAATTTTCGATCGATCGAGTCATACAGAAAGTGAACAGTACTTCTGCATAAAAACTCGATTCCAACTTTACAATAAGACCCATACTTTGAGCAAGTCTAACACACGACTAAACATTGTTTTGATCATGGTTTGCTAACATACAAATTGAAGTTCTAAATATATTAGTTCCTAATCTTTAGAACCTAACAGTGAACATAGAACATACGAGCATAAAAAGTTATAGTTTACATTTCAAACCACAGCAAGTCCTCAACTTCACATAATTTACATAGCATGACAATAATTTTCAATAGGAAAAACTTAGGTAAGGTGCTATTCCTTAAGTTCCTCTTTTAAGATTCAGTCATGTGGTTATTTAACTAAAAAATACACTTTTATCTTATGGGAAAAAATAATACACATTGCAAAATTTTAAGAAGAGAATTTAAGAAATAACGTCTAAATACGGTACCTAAGTCTTGCTCATTTTTAATATACATATGATGTTATAAATGGTTATTGAAACAATACTTTCACTCATAATATTTATAGGCTTTAGTTATATACTTAGAAACGTTTGGTTCTATATGAACTTGGTAGGCCCTCTCGAGGCTCTTATTGCAAAACACTAATGTAACTCAATAGAGTTCATGATTAAAAGCAACTTATTGAGTATAGTAGATTTGATCTTATACTTTATATATATATATATATATATAAACATAATTTCAAATTATGAAGCAAATACGTTTTCTCTATTTGTTTAGTACAATTTTAGAATTCAACCTATACTTTGGTATTTTCTTTTTTGTTTTAACAATCCTTTCTTCTTTTTAATTGTTGAACATTGTTATTATTATTATTATTATTATTATTATTATTATTATTAGTTTTTCAAAATTCTATTATTCCATTAGGTTGTGAATTGGATGGCAAGCCAGAAATGGCCTATAAAAACAATTGGACCAACTATTCCATCGATGTACTTAGACAAGCGGTTGAAGGATGACAAAGAGTATGGCCTTCATTTATTCAAGCCTGATATTGATGCTTGCATAAAGTGGCTAGACACAAAAGAAACTAACTCAGTCATTTACACATCATTTGGAAGCTTAGCATCTCTAGGAGAAGAACAAATGCAAGAGCTAACATGGGGCCTAAAGAATAGCAATTGCTACTATTTATGGGTTGTTAGAGAAACCGAACAAAAAAAGCTTCCCACTAATTTTTTACAGGAAACAGCGGAGAAGGGATTGGTTGTAAGTTGGTGTAGTCAATTAGAAGTATTGGCTCATAAGGCCATTGGGTGCTTCATGACTCATTGTGGATGGAACTCAACCCTTGAGGCATTGAGCTTGGGAGTGCCAATGGTTGCAGTGCCACAATGGACGGATCAACCAACGAATGCAAAGTTCATTGCTGATGTGTGGAAGGTTGGGGTTAGAATTAAATTGGATGAAAGAGGTATTGCTACTAAAGAAGAAATAGAGTTTTTTATAAGGGAAGTAATAGAGGGAGAAAGAGGGAAAGAGATGAGAATGAATTCAGTAAAATGGAAAGAATTGGCAAAAGAGGCAATGGATGAAGGTGGAAGTTCGGATAAAAACATACAGGAGTTTGTGGCAGAACTTGCGCGCTTGTGAAGTTAATTTAAGCAACAACTTTTTCATTTGAATAATGATCAAGAAAACAAAAGATGATTTCACTATAGAAGAATTTGTTTTAGTGATTACAATCACCACTAAGTTTGAGGAATTTTATTTTTATCAAAACACCTTAATTATGATACAACCTTAACAGTTATTATTTTTAATAATTTTGAATGGTATTAGAGTACGTAGTTTGTCCAAAGTTTAAGCCATTATTTTTGCTTTACCTCCTCCAACACAGGTGAGGGAATGTAAGAATAATTGTTAAATAATTAAGTTTGCTAAGACAATTGGTAATTGACCAATTGTTATCAAAAATCATTTTTATTAAAATATAAATTAAACATTTAATTGCAATAAAATTTTACCCAAACGTGATAACTTATTAGCTCATGATATAGTCATGAGAATAACAGTGTTATATATATATATATATATGTATGTATGTATATGTATTTCATTCTCTTTTGTCTCAAATCTCACCTTATTTATTTATTTTAAAAGAACCTCTCAAATCTCACAATGGCTATGACAGACAAAGAAAACCGACATGATCTTAGACCACCTTATGATTACAATCTCTTGCACTGTCCTATGATGTTTACATAAGCAATGATGTCTAGGTTTTGTTATTTTACATAGTACCTCCCCAAGCCTTGAGTTTGAGTTTTTACAAAGTACCTCCCCAAGCCTTGAGTTTGAGTTTGAAGGATTTCTAATCAGTTCAAAAAAGAAAAAGAAAGAAGAAGAAAAAGAAGTGCAAGGGGTCTGAAACCATAAGGAGAATTTAAAAACAATAATTAAATAATTAAATTTATCCGTTAAACTTTTTAACTATAGGTAATTTATTGATTATACTAAAATTCACTTTTATTATAATATAAGTTTAATTTTTTTATTGTAATAAAATTTTACCTGAATATAATAATCCTAGCTCATGAATATAATAAAACTCACTTTTTATTAGTATAGCAATTTAGCCTATTTATTCCTTCTTTCTGTCTCGACTCTCACATTGACCATATATAACAGAGAAAGAAAGCTGACATGATATTAACAGCTCATTATAATATCTTGAATTGTTCTTATAACGTTTACGTAAGCAATGAAGTCAAAGGTTTTGTTTTTTTCCATGATCATAGTGTCTCCCCAAGATTTAAGAGGACAAAGATGTGTAGTGATAGAACATGAGGGCTATCTCTTTACAGCAATTGAATGAATAATGAACTGTCGTAGTATCAGTGTAGTGTGGTATCCAAATCGAGCACGACATGTTATTATGTGAAGCTTATTAATCTCAACGAAAGAGACATGAATATGACAATGTGACCGACTGGGTACCCAACTTTAAACAAAAGTATTATTTCATTCGACTCCCATAAAAATTTTAAAACATTCTTATTTGTTTTTATAAGTATATTATATCTTATTGGATGGTATAAACTAATATTTTTACACTAAATCTTAATAGAATTCAAAATATTTTGAAAATTTAACAAATAAATTAGAAAAAAAAATAATTGGAGGGTGAAAACTAATATTTTTACATCAAATCCTAATAGAATTCAAAATCTTTTGAAAATTTAACAAATAAATTGGGGAAAAATAATTAGAGGGTGAAAACTAATATTTTTATGCCAAATCCTAATTGAATCCAAATTCTTTTGAAAATTTAACAAATAAATTGAAATATTAATTAATTTATAGAAGAAATTGAAATATTACCCATAAATCATACTTTATGGTAAATATGGTATTTTCACCTATATCCAAATACAAATTTAATATCTTATTTCACAACATATTTTATAATTTTTTTCTTTAGAATCTATAAAGTGTAAATCATTAACTTGTTATTAATTTTACTTAGACCTATCACAGTATCACTAACACCAATACACTGCTTTATTGTCTACACCATTCATAATATATATATATATATATATATATATATAAAACCAAAGCTTCTGACTTTTAGTTGACCTCTCTACAATTTTATACATCAGCATTATTTATAATTAATTGTAATTTAGAAATAAAAACACACCTGGTGAGGAAAGCAAGAGTTTGAACGAAGCACCAAAAAGAAACCAATTAGAAATAGAACACTTAGGTAGATAGAAACCAATTAGAAATTGTTAGGTTCTAAGACTTTAGAAACTAAGTGCATTAGAATCTCATTTTGTATATGTTGGCAAACCATGATCAAAACAATGAGTCTAGGTTTAGGCTTGCTCAAAGTTTGGTTAAGTGTAATTTGGAATCGAGTAATTGTAAAAATTTAGAGTGCAAATCTGCAAGGCTCGATCGATCGAAAATCGTGGATCAGCAATATTATGCAGTATTTTTAAACCAGCCTAAGCCCATATGACGTGTAGGGTTAAGTGTTTCACTTGAAGTATAAAGGAAAAACCCTAGCCACATTTTCAAGGTCTTTTTGAGTGGACTCCATCCCTGTTGATGAACTTGTAGGATCTCTTCAATCTTATGAGTTAGACTTACCCAAGGCTAACAAATCCAAATCAATGGCTCTTAAGTCAGTTGATGATGTTGATGATAATGGATTTGATGATGATCTCTCTTCTACAGAGATAGCCTATCTTGTTAAGAACTTTAGAAATTTTCTCAGGAATAACAATAGGAGGGCAAGAAGTAAAAACAATGTTGACCCTAAGAACTTTAAGAAAAATGAACCAGCTAAAAATAATAATTATGAAAAATCAAAAGAAAAAGTTGGTCAATCTTCTAGTAATTCTTTAGGTCAACAATGTTTTAGTTGTCAATGGTATGGTCATGTCAAATCAGAATGTCCAACTTTCTTGAGAACAAAGGGTAAAACTATGGTTGTAACCCTTGTGATGGTGAAGTTTCTAATTACGAGTCTGGTAGTGATGAAGATGGAAACTTCTTTGCTTTCACAGCTACTGCTATAGTTAATGAAAGTGATTTAGTTGATGAGAACCTTTCTGATGGGGAACTCTCTAAGTGTGCTGACTTTCAAGAAGCTTAGAACAAGCTATGCAAGGTTGCTACAAAGGATGCAATGAGTGAGGATTTAGGGCTAAAGAAGATAGCCATTCTTGAACATGAAAAGAAAAACTTGTTGCTAAATTTGTTTGATGCTAATTAATTGGTAAATAAGGTGAAGGCTGAAAATATCAAGTTGGTTGAAAAAATTATAAGAACCTAGAACTAGAATTGTCTGTGGCTAGAGAACAGTCAAATAAGTCTGCGTTTGGATGTGAATTATTTCAAATCTGCGTGCGTTTGTGTCTGCCTGGCCTGGGACCGGCTGCTACAGTGGCACGAAAGTAGACGTGCAAATTATTTCCAGTTGAAACGCAAAATGAAAGGCGATACGCACCGTTTCATTACACGCAAAGCGTATGCAGGTACTCCCCAGCATAAACACAACACGTTGCTGATTTTTTGACCGTTGCAGGTACTCTCTAACCCACAAGCAGAAACCCAAAACGCACCAATGGCTACCCTTTCTTCCTCTCAACTACCGTGCAGAGATGTCTTCAATTTTCATCAATGCTCCGTCCTCTTCCTCTTCAATGAAAAGTACTTACCCACCAACCAATAAACCATCAAAACAAGAGTTGAAACCCAGTAATTGCAAACCCACACGGAACAAACGAACTCACCCCTTCGTGCTTTGCTCGAGCTCACCTTCTCCCCGCTTGGGACGTCGTTGCCGCCACTGTAGGTCTCTGCATTCACAGGTATGTTGTGTCTAACTTTTCATACTCTCTGATCTGTTGGTGTATGATTATATTGTTTTCCATAAGGCTTCAATCTGTGGTTTTCTGTGCAACGTATATTGTTTTCCATGAGGCTTCAATCTATGATTTTGTGTTCAACGTATTTTTCTGTGTGGTTTTGTGTTTTCCATGACACTAGTATGTGGGTTTCTCTCCTTCGTGTAATTTTGTGCGTTTCTCTTCCTATCTATGTTGTATATGTGAGTTTATTTGCATTTTTCATGTGGACATGTGTAACTGATTATGATATGCATACAAACTGCTTGTTGAAATGCCTCAATGAGTATAGAAGGAAGTTGTAGCAAAAATGAGTATGGAGAAATCGCAGGCCGAAGTTAATGAAGTGAGAACTGGTAGAAAGAACTTAAGGAACTAAGAGCTTTTTGTGATTTGAGTGTTACCCAAGTCCTAGATGGTAAAAGGAATGGAGGATTTTTGAGAAAGGAAGGGGTTGATGCAGTGATTGAGCAATTGGGTGAAATGGGAAAAGTGGTGGCTCATTCACAGTTTAAAAATAAATGGGATCATTTGAGGTATAGAGTTGCATCGTCTAGAGGGGAGATTTAATTATCTCCATTCCTCACTTCATTCGGTCATAGAACAAACTTTTGGAGTTTGGAAGAATAGATGGAAAATTTTGAGAAGTATGCCAGCCTTTCATATACGCACTCAAAATTACATCATTGTTGCTACAATGGTTCTTCACATTTTATTAGAGCACATGACCAAAATGACATTGAACATAGGCGTTCTACACGGGGCAAAAATGGAAGTAGTGAGGAGGCCATTACGATGGAGTGGCAAATGTGGTCTCTTACTTGGACGAAACTGAGATGAAAGAGATTCGAAACAATATCACAGCATCGATATGTATGGACCATAATTGATGGTTCACAAACTTCAATGTAAAACCGTTTTGTATTATGGTTAGTTTTTGTTGGTAAGCAGAACTAATGGCTCACAAAACTTGATTGTAATACCTACTTGATTTATGAAGTTGTATATATCATTACATGTGAAACTTATCAGTATTGCAACAGTAGATTTCAAACTTACAAGGGACTTGTGAATAGAGTCCAATATAATCTGAATATTTACAGTTAACTCAATGGATTTTCCCTAATGCAGCAGTAAACTCCGAGGAAGGAAAGCCAAAAAAAAAAAAAAAAAAAAAACACAAGTGCTCTCAATTCTTTTTAAAGACACCAAGAACCCAATCTCTCATTTGCTGGCAAAGTGTGTGTGTGTATATATATATAGACACATATATAACAACAAAACAAAACTTTTAATCTCCATCAACTTGGCCATTAACATTATATCCAACTGCGGTGACCACATTGTTTTAAAACGTACAACTACGTACATATCATAAGCTGACTTGCAATAGTATGATTAACATACAAAACAAATGTAATACTACAACTTACAGTCATTTCATATATACACATCCCATTATGGCAAACACATTTGCTTGATTTTGACTTCCCCAAGCCTAGTAGACAAGATAAGCAATACAATAAACATGACCCCCAAGACTACTACAGTTATTGTCAACTTTTTCGTTTTCTCTTTAGAAATCGTTCGTGTAGCCTTGGTTCTATCATACTTTTGTTTTGTAACTCGCTCCTTTTCCAATGCTGTGGCTGCCAGGGCATGTGCTTGCTTCAACTCTTCATTGGCAACTTCCACCACATGCTCCAATCGGTTGAATTTGGCAATAACTATAGGTGTTGTTGTTGTGCCACGCGTACAACAGATGCTGGTGTCTAACCACTTGAAGAACTTGCATGCACAGTCATCATCTTGCATAATACAAGACAACACATAAACAGGAATATAACAAATTGGTTCTTTAACGTACAACACAAATATTTTGCCAATACTTGGATATGGTACTTATTGGTGACCAATAGCGACAACTATAAAACCTCCTACCAAATGTATGAAGTTTCAGGGACGTCCTAATTTTGCAGTTCTCAACATCACAAAAATGGCCATCAGAACTGGAGAGATAGTTACTTGTTTCCGACGTTTGTAGGAACTGGCAGTAGATATTAATGTTGGCTTGGAATAGTGAATAGTACACCGTACTCACTCTACACCATCATGTAAACAGGCCTACATGACCCCTAAGAATTACACATTAGATAATTATCATAAGTTGAGCATGTTTACATAGTACCGACCTATGAAATGCACAATAAGTCTTTACCAATCTATAAAGATTAGAAAACATTACAATTCTATGTTACTATAGCACAACCATTCTTAACAACTATGTGTACTAAAACCTGTTTTTTGTTCTTACAATGTACTTCATCTTTGTCCACAATTGATCAAGCTTTGAACTAATTGAACACACCAGTGTCAAAGTCAATTCACAACATTGGCAAAGAAAAATTAAGGGGTGCTATTTGCCACATCGGCAGAGTTTATATTCTAAAATAAAAGCACAAGGGCATTTAATACAAAATGTTTAGTGATTGATCATTACTGATCGTTAAGACAAACACACCTATATATATAAATGTTTTTCTTTTATAAATCTATCTATACATATAAAAAAAACTTATTAAAATGCTAGTGTATGTTCTCTGCGAAACTTGTTTCAGTAGTACACTTGTTGAACTGAGAAGTCAAAACTTTAATGGGCTAGGTCTCACCATAGAAAAATTACAGTCACATTAAAGAAATAGGGGGAACAAAAAATAATTTACCAATGGCACAATCAAATTCTCCCTACGGCACAATGAAATGAACTTAAGAAAAGTGAGTCATATCACCCCAAAAATGGAGTCACTCCCTGCAAGGGAGAATCTAATGGAGAGGGAAAAAAAAAATTATAATGCCAAATATCTACGAACATAAAAGAATTCAAACATAAGTCCAGTATCTGGTATGTTTGTGAAACCATCCACTGAATGCCCGTCATGCATCACACATGGGCCTTGTTTAGGCTAATATTCATACATTACCAAGAACTGAAATTCCAATGAACCCATTACCAAGAACTGAAATTCTAGCAAGAACTGAAATTCCAGCAAATGAATAGAGAGGACTAAAAAACTTGCACTCTATTAAATCAAATGAAGTAAATTCCAGCAAATGAAAAGAAACCCATTAACAAGAACTGAAATTCGAACAAGACAGGAAAGAAATAAGGAAAAAATTTGAGAACACTCATCTTAGGGAAGTGGGATTCGTTTGTGTTTTGCTTATGGTTTTCGAGCTCAGGCTAATTAGCTTCAAGTTTCAAGGAGTACTGTCCTGGGTGGGAGAGGAGTGAAATTAGGGAAGAGGGTGAAATGGGTTTCTAAAAGGAGTGGGTTGTCTTCACTGGCAACGGACTGGGTGACGTTCCTCGTGGATTTCTCTGCTGAGCTCTTCGTCGGCGTTGGACCTCGTTGATTTCTCTGGTGGGCGCAGAACTCTCTTCTCTAGTGGGTGAGGAGTGAATCGCAGGGAAAAAAAAAAGTGTTTTCAGCTGAGCTACAATAAAACGCGGCCCTTACGTATTTTCAGCCTAGCTACAGTGCACGCGTTTTGCTACAGTATTTTTCAGTTTTCAGTTTCAGCAAAATCAGCGGTATCCAAACGGACCCTAAGTCTGCTAGTTCTGAACTTGATCACATGTTGAACATTCAGAAGTCTTCGATTTAGGTTTTTTTGATAGCATCTTTGTGTCTGAATCTTGTTCCACAAAATTTGTTTCTTCTTCTGAACCATCTAAGATTAAAGTTGTTAAGCCAAAAGAAGAAGTTTCTGCTCCTAGGAAGATTAGGGTTGATCTTAAAGTGTCTAAACCTAAGAATCCTAACTTACCTAAGGGTAAGAAGCATGAGAGACCTTTGTGGGTTTGTCATTTTTGTGGAAAAGCTAGGCATACTCTCCTAAACTGTTTCAAGCTATTGAGCAAGCAACTAAGCAAGAAGTACCTGTGCCTCAAGCACATGATTCTATGGTACTTATTGGTGAATTGGTAAAGGCTTTAAACTTTTATTCCATTGCTGGAGTTGCTTATCATTCTAATTTGAATAATAACTCCAAAGCCAAAGTTGTTTCTAAGAAGTTTTGGATGCAAAAGGCTCAATCTAATTGAGTCTTTTTGACATGGTCCTTTTGCTTCTTTTCAAAATTCTTTGAGACCATCTTTTTTTTGTTCATTGGTTTTCCTTTGCTTTTAGGATTTGCATTGCATTACATTCATGCATTTCATATTAGGTTTTTTTTTTTTTTTTTTTAATTTTAAAAAAAGGGGAAAAAGAAGAAAGTGGAAGGATATGTTTTGTAGTACACATCATGGATTTGTACTTAAGGTTGGCCTATTTTCTTTGCATAACATGCCTGTGTACCTTATTTAGCTTAGATGAGCTTATTTTTCTGCACTTTGCTAGTTTTAGCTATATAGTGCATGTTTTGTGTGAGTTGTTTATAGTTTTTGATCGCATGCTCTTGATTTTGAAGTCACATACTTTTGATTATAAGGGCTAAAAAATCCTAAAAGAAAGGCATAAATAACCATTTCACCATTGTTTACTAGCTAATCATGAACACCTTAGTGCATCTAAAAAGTTTTCATGCTCGAGAACGTGTAGCATTTGCACATAAAAAATCTTAAGGTGTTGCCTTTAAAATAATAATAATAAAAATATGCAGAAAAAAAAAATGATAAGGCAAAAAAAAAAAAAAAAAAAAAAGCATGATTGTAAGCTTGTTTTTTAGGAGATGTGAGAGTTATATGATGTAACTCTTTAGGTGATAGTCACTTTCAAATTTATGTAATGAATAATATAGAAATTGTGGTTGATTACTATCTACAAATTACCTTACATGTATCTTTTGCTGTTACTAGTTATACATACTACACAAGTTATTCTTTGCTAAACTTCGTGCATAAAATTGTGTGTAAATTTGGTTTCCTTCCAAGACTATATATTCCATGATTTTGATACAAAATATGTTCAAGGATTGAAGATTTTGGAGTAAAAAGTGTAAAAAATCTTGTTTTGGAATTCTGGGTTGCAAACTTGTGTTTTTGAAAAAATTTTAAACTCATTCTCATGCATTTCATTCATGAAATCACTAAGGTTGAGTAGTTTCTGCATAAACCTATGCTATTTTTCAAAAAATTATGTTTTCCAGAATATCGATTGATTGAATGGGATTTTCGACCGATCGAAAATTTAAGTTTTTGACAAAGAACCTTTCTGTCTGGCTCAATCGGTACCCAATTGGTACTCGATCGATCGAATTTTGATCAGAGGGAAAAATAAAAAGGGTTTTTGACTCACGTGTTCTTCAAAAGTTCAAATATTTTTCTTCCCTTTTTGTCTTCTTCTTTCTCGTCCGATCCAATCCAAGGCTCCTTGTCGTTTTCCTCCTCAAATCTTCTAAGGTTTTTGTCCTCATGCATTTTATTCACATTTTTCATGCATTTTTCATGAAATTCTTTGAAAATTTGAACCAAGAGATTTTTGAATTTGTGGCTTTTTGAGTTGTTTTTGTTCAAATATTCTCATTGGGTTTTTGTTCCTAGATGCTATATACATGATTCTGATGCATTAATTTGAATAATATTGTGTTTTGAGAAGAATTGGAATTTCTAGGGCTTGAAATTTTTTAAAATTAGGGTTTTTGTTCAATTGAGCTTTAATTGATTAAAATTAGCTTTTTTATTTTGGTTAATTTGTACATTATAACATGTTATTAAACTGATATAATGTTTAATTGATCGATTTGTAGTGATTTTGAAAAGTGTTTTCTTTCAAAATTTGGGGTTTTTGTTTAAAACTCTTGTATTTTAGTCAATTGGTGATAAATTTGGTAAGATTGAACAAGTTTTTTTTTGCGTTAGAGCATGCATCATATGTGCATTCATTCCATGCATCATATAGTTGATTAATTTCTTGATATTTTTGTGCTCTAACCCATTCTAATGTAGTTTGCCCTTGGTATTTGTGTGTGTGTGTGTGTGTGTTTTTTTTTTTTTTTTTTTTTTTTAATTCCTATTCTTAGAATCATGATTAGGAAAACTAGAGCCAAGAAAAACATTTCCTCTTTTTCTGCCTCTAATGTAGATAGTACTAGGTTTCTATCTAAGTCGTGTCAAGATACCTATGAGAAGTTAAACATCTTTAGGTCTGTTTGGGCTAAGAGAAAAGTCATCCTAGATGAGGTTAATCCTGAAATTCATAGGAACTTTAGGAGTCGAGGTTGGTTACCTCTTCTAGATGTTGAACATCCTCCTCTAGTAGCTTTGATTAGAGAGTTTACTCAAACCTCTCTATTCACACCAATGACTCCAATATTCACTTTGTGAAGACTTGGATATGGGGTAAAGATTTTGTCATTACTCTTAAGGTAGTGGCTTCAGTTCTCAATGTACCTTTGGTACGGTAGCTTGTGTATCCTTACACTGAGTTTCCTCCCATCGATAACATTACGTCGCTTCTTACTGGTACTACCATTAGTTGGGATACTAATCCTAGGATTACTACTTATGAGCTTACTAAGCCCAATTATTTGTTCTTTAGGATTTTTTGTCATAGTATCTGACTTATCTCTCACATCCATACTATTCCTATTGAGAGATGTTCATTTTTGTACGCTCTCATCACTGATGCTCCTATGAGTTTTCATTCTTCTATTATCCGTTCTCTTGTAGAGGTTTATCAGAGTAGTGCAAAATCACATGGTTTGTTCTTTCTGGTTTTTATTCATAGGATTCTTCTTGATTTAGGTTTAAAGGGCTATCCAGCTTCTAAGCCTGTCCATATCATCGCTCCTATAGGTTCCGCATTTCTTAGGCAAAGAGTTGCTTAGTTAAAAGCTAGCTCTTAACACCCTAGAGTCGAGTCTTCTACAGGTGATGCATCTAGAGGTCTTTCTAGTGATCCTCCAACTGAGGAGTATGTGGATCCCACTGCTATTGTGGATCCTAAGCCACCCTCATCTACCTCTTCTACTAGATCTATGTTGGAGATCGTGCTTATAGTCCAGTTGGCACATGGATAGTCGCTGTTGGATTTGCTTCTTGAGGTTGCTACCTTATGAGCTGATCTTGCCGCTTCTAGAGATACTTCTCCATCCCTGGATCAGTCATGATTGCCCTTTAGCAATTCATCACAAAAAGGGGGAGTGCATAGAGACAGGGGGAGTAGTGAGATATGATAAGGGGAGTTTTTATTGGTTTTTGTTTTTTGGAAGTAGTTTTTTTGATTTTTTTTTGTTTTGAGATGTATTGGTCTTGTTTTACAAACTTTGATACATTATGCTTGGTCTATATATTATGATGTTTATTCATTATATGATGGTTATTCATTATAATATGTTTTATTTTATGTTTTTGTGAAATCAAGAGTTCTATTTTGGTTTACTTGTATTTTCCACACATGTGTTTATGGTTTGTTTAGTGTTTGAGGAATTTATAGGTTAATTTATTCGTTATTGATGTCTACTCTTGCAACTGATAGGTAGTAGTTAGTTTGAATTGTATAGGATGGACAATAATGTGTATTTTGGGCTTTTACACTTTAAGCAATTTATGTTTTATGAATTGTGTTTTGTCACAGATTGCCAAAGGTAGAGATTGTTAGGTTCTAAGACTCTAGGAATTAGAACTTTATTTTGTATATGTTGGCAAACCATGATTAAAACAATGAGTCTAGGTTAGGCTTGCTCAAAATTTAGTTAAGTGTAATTTGGAATCGAGTAATTGCAGAAATTTAGAGTGCAAATCTGCAAGGCTCAATTGATCGAGAATCGTGGATCAGCAATATTTTGCAGTAATTTTAAACCAGCCTAAGCCCATATGACGTGTAGGGTTAAGTATTTCACTTGAAGTATAAAAGGAAAAACCCTAGCCACGTTTTCATGGTCTTTTTGAATGGTGTGTTGAATCTTTTGTGAGATTTGAGAGGTGTTTACCTTCATATACACACATAGAGCTATCAAGATCAAGATTTGCATCAAGAACTTGATGGTGATTTCAGTTGCTGTATTGTATGTATTGTGGTTATTCTATCTTTTTTAATTGAAGACTTTGGATCAACTTCTCATTCTCCATGCTTGTTAAAAAAAAATTTAATTAAAAAAAAAGGTGTATGTATTCTTCTTTTATATCCAAGATCAAAACATAATTTAGGTATTGATATTGACTCAAAAATAATAATTTTATCTATAAACTTTTACCCGTCTTTATAACATTAACATGACATGCTCAAACCGTATGTCAGTCCCAAAAACTTATAGTTTAGAACGTCAAATATTTTGTACTCGTTTAATTAAATACAAAATTCCCTTATCTATAATTTTGAATTTGTGAGAGCTTCTGCCTATTACTCACATAAAGAAAGAACGAAAGGAGATACATAAAAAAAAAAAAAAGACAAGAAGAAACAACTAATTTGAAGGCCTAAGACAATAGCCTCAAATAGACTTTTTTGTTATCACTTAAATATTATTTAACTAACAGTTTTATATTATAATTTTCTTATTAAAAAAAATCACTACTCTTACTTTTAATATTACTTTTTTTTTCTCAAAAAAATAGTAATATTAAACTATTACAAATTTTGCTTAAAAAATTACAAATTGATGTAATAATAAACATGATGGTAATATTTCAAAAACATAATAAACATGATTTTGAATGAATAATGTTAAGAATACTATAAATTTACAATATAACACTTACAAAAATGTATTACCATTAAATTTTAACAAGCATTTAGTAGGCTGTTATAGTGCACAAATGGTCCATAGGTGAACATGAGCTAGGCTGTACTCTGAGTTCTGACATAGAAATAGTGAGCTTATAAGTTTTTACTTTTGTGTTTTTAAAGTATGAATGGTTAATCCCAGTATATTAACATTTAGTCTTAACTTTCTGTTTTTGAAGGCATGCACATTAAGATGAGTACTTTGGGATTGAATTTTGTTAGGTTCTAAGACTTTAGGAACTAAATGTATTAGAACTTCAATGTGTAATGTGTTGGCAAACTATGATAAAAAATTAGAGTCTAGATTTAGGCTGCTCAAAGTGTGTTTAATTGTAAAGTTGGAATCGAGTGATTGTAGAATTTACTGGACTAAATCTGCAAGGCTCGATCGATTGAGCCTCGTGCAGATTGTTTTTTCTGCAGAATTTTCAACTCAGCCCAAGCCCATATGACGTGTAGGGTTTTATGTTTTGCTTCAAGTATAAAAGGAAAAACCTTAGCCACGTTTTAGAGGTTGTTGATATGCTGTGTGTGTAAATCTTCTGTGAGATCTAGAAGTGTTTACCTTCATACACACTTAGAGTTATTAAGATCAAGATTGATGTCAAGAACTTGGTGATCTCTTCGGTTGCTGTTTCAAGAGATTAAAGAAAAACAGAAGTAGGAGAACTTATGGTTGCTATGGATCAAGGAAAGAAGTAGTCCGTGGACTCGGAGCTATTACGTGGTCATGGTAGTAAGTTTTCTACACAAGGTAGCAATAGGATGTTAGTGGTCTAAGTCTTATGGTAAAAACTTCAATTATTTCATAGTGGATCTGTTTTACCTTGAGGATTGCTAGGTTAAATCCTCCCTAGGTTTTTTACCGGTTTGATTTTCCTAGTTTATCATATCGTTGTGTTATTTATTTTTTTGCACTATTCACATGATATGATTGTTTTGTTTTAACCTAGATCTGAATAATAAACCTAAGTATTCACTTGGTTAATTAATTAGGTTAAACAACTTGTGTTTAAGGAGTCTAAAAACTATACAAATGTAAAGGCAGATATAAATAACAAAAAGAGTGCCAACTAGGGCAATTTGTTGACTAACCGGCTGCTCGGCTGGTCAGTTCTCACCGATTCAATCTAACAAAAACTATTGTTATCTTATTGAATCAGTTTGATTTGTTACTTTACTAGTATGACTAATAAACCCAAAAAAAAAAAAAAATTGTAACAGGGCGACAAAGATGAAAAGGTTAAAAGCCACGAAATAAATTAAAGTCCACATCCTCACCATTTCTAATTTTAATAAAACCAAGAAATTGACAGGCATTGAATTAACTTAATAAAAAAAATCACATTTTTTTTAAATGAGTGATGTTACTGACATGTATGTACATAACAAAAATAATGGCAGAGAAAAGCCACAGGACGAATCAGAGCCCAAATCCTCAACATTTCTTCTTTTAATAGAACCAAGAAATAGATAGGCATTTGAGCTTTGTAAAAATAAACATAAAAAACACAGTTTTTTCTTAAAAAAAAAAAACAAGTAATGTTACTAACAAGTATATTATAAAAATTATGAATGTGATGAGTTTATGTATTGTATTAATTATAATTTATGACCTTAAGAAACATTAAAAAAATGCATTGCAAAATATGATTTTATCTCAAAAATTAATTTTTGCTATCTTTCATTTTGTTAAGAAATTTGATAATAATGATAGTTATTAATAGACCTTTTTTTTTTTTTTTTTTTTGAGAACTGATTAGAAACTTTCATTAAACGTGAAACCAAAAGAATACAAAAAAGAAAAAACAAAAAAAGTATGCTCACTTCGGCCACACCGAAAGCAGAGTCCATATAACCTCTCATATTTGAATGCCACCAACGTTTGATCACCTTACGGATTAACCACCGAACCACCCCTACAAACAGGTTTATCTAAAGGTATTTCAACACGAACACGGAGGAACCGTGCCTGGTCCGAAGCAAAGGCCTTACAGTCAACTTCAACCACCATCTCAAGTCCTGCTTCTTCATTGATAAGATTGAAGGGTAAGCCCCAAATCTGTACCCATATCAGTAATGAGGAAAAAGTAATCGACCGCACCATCATCCCTCTCTCCCATCGTCGGAGCACTGGAACTCGGTTTTCGAAACTCCATGGCCCATTCTTCTCATTATGTTTAAAATAGTTATTAATGAGTATTTATTATAAATATTTTTTCAATGAAACTATTAAATATATAATTATGGGTTGGGTTTAAGTTACACATAGTGTAACTCTAAGTAATATTACACTACCCAATAACTTATTATTAAATATATATTTTAAAAATTTCATTGTTAAATTATATATTCTATATGTTAAAACATGCACGCTTCATGTCACCTAGTCGTTATTTACTATTCGATCTATAAATTCATCTTTTATTCATTATTTTAAACTACAAAAACTTGAATTTAAACAATTGATTGATGACATGACCATTGGTGTTTAATTATATTGAAAATTTTCAAGCATTTGCAATCAATTAAAAAATATTGAATAATGTAATATTGTTTAAAGGGGTAATTATTGGGCACTCTCAGAGTACCATAAATGCGTACTCCCCCCTTCTACATCACTGTGAGTCCCACTAATTAAATTTATGGTGGGACCCACAATTCATGTAAGAGGGGGGAGTACGTATTTGTAATACTTCCAGAGTATTCAATAATTTTCCATATTTAAAGTTACATCAGGAATAATTTGAACCCAATCTTATAATTATAGTAATTATTAGTTGATAATTATTATAATTATTTTTATATATGGAGATATTTAATTCACTGTGTAAAGAAAATATGGCAAGACTCTAATTGATTTTTTTTTTTTGGAGATCGGTAAGACTTTTATTGATAGTTTAAATATATAGAACAAAATAAACTCAATAGTAAGATTTTTAAAAAATAAATTGTAAAAAAGTTATGTATGTGTAAGTATGTTTTAAAACCAGATTGGACCAGCCGGTTCAACTGGAAACTAGACACCAATCCAGTTTGATTATCATTAAAAAACGAAAATAAAAGAAAAACCGAGAAAAACCGAAAAAAGCCAGTTCAACTGAAAAAACTAGGAACCTCTATGGTTAAACCGGTTCTTGAATCTGAAGAAGAGTCTAAAGAAGAATAAGAAGAAAAACTAGAATAAAATGGAACAAACTTCTTAGATTTGCACTAAAGTAAATTTGGGGAAAATTTTTAGATTTGTGGTGAAAATAAAATAAAAGAAATACCTCTACTGGATGATATGTATAAAAAATCAGTGTTTTGAGCTTTAACTGGAATAAAATTTCAAGAAAGACCATCAAAAACTTATCTTGAGAAAGAGAAAGACTTGAGATTTGAGAGGGAGTTGCTGAGATGAAGTCAAAGTGACCAGTTGGATCACGTCCACGTTTCCACATTTTGCTTTTCAATCTTTTTTTTTTTTTTTTTGGGACCAACACTTGGTTTATAGTTCATGCATATGAACAGTGTTTTTTAGTGTGAACAGTAATTGGAATTTTTTTTTTATTGTTTTCAATTTTCAGTTTCTAGCAAAATAAGCGGTATATAAACGTACCCTAAGACTCTACTGCATTATCGAAAAAGTGTGGAAAGAAAACTGAGGAGGAGTAAAATTTAAAAAGGAGTTTGAATTTGATTTGAGGCCTTGAGGTTCATGGTAGGTGGTAATGTGTGGTTATAGACATAAGGGAAAAAAAAAAGAAGGAAAAAAAAAAAAAAAAACCAAGAGTAAACTTGTGTGAGTCGGTGAGTTTGACAATTGCTATGAAAGTAAGAAAGGTAATGAATAACTTGTCTAGTCATTCTGACCTTAAGAACTTTGGATTTTTGTTTTTTTTTTTTAATAAATAGTTAAAAGTTGAAAGTTAAATATCAAAATATTATTTATATAATTCAGCAAAAAAATATATTTATTATATATATATGTACACGTGGAACTTAAACAGCAAATTATACTTTTTGAACAATTATTAATTAGGAAAAAAATGAAGAATAAAGAAAATCTTTCATTTTTTAATAAATATTTTCTTAATATAATTTGTTAGGTTCTAAAAGTTTAGAACAATTGGCAAATCGTGAGCACACAAGAACATACAAGCTGCAGAAAGAAGATTTCAGAATCTGCCTGGTTCGATCGATCAAAAAACAGGCTCGATCGATCGAGATTCGTATCTGCAGAATTTTAATTAAGCCCAAACAGCAGATCTAGCCCATTAAGGATTAGGGTTTCAAATCTACTTCTCCCACTATATAAAGGAAATCCTAAGCACGTTTTTTATAAGGTTTTTTAGAGAGAGAAGAGTGTGCCTCTTTGTTATTTAGGGTTTTGTTCCTAAAACCTCTCTTATAACTTCTACCGGTGTTGTTCCTTGAAGAATCTCAAGATCTGGTATTGCTGAAGTTGCTGCCTTCTCTAGTCATCAAAGGAGCTGATGATCTAAACCTTCAAGGGTGGTTTTGGAGTCACAAACAGGTGAGTTTGTGTTGCTAAACCTTTGAGTGGAGTCTCAAAGTCACAAACGGTGGTGTTTGTGTTTTGCAAAGATTAAAGAAAGAAGGAGTCCGTGGATCTCGGAGCTATCATGGAGTCGTGGTAGTAAGTTTCCTACACTTGGGTAGCAATAGGATGTTAGTGGTCTAAGTCGCTATTGTGTAAACTTCAATTCTTTCTAGTGGATTTGCTATTTTACCTTGAGGATAGCTAGGTTAAATCCTCCCCAGGTTTTTTACCGGTTTGGTTTTCCTGGGTCATCATATCGTTGTGTTATTTATTTTCCTGCTGCTTTACTTGATATGATTGTTATTGTTTTAACCTAGATCTGAATAATAAACCTAAGTATTCACTTGGTTAATTAATTAGGTTAAACAATCTAAGTTTACAGGGGTCTAAACGAACTGATAAGTGGTATCAGAGCGGGTAGCTCTTTTGTGTTAGATCTTTTGATCTAAGAGTTGATCCTTGATCCCTGTTATCATGGATAATTTTAAGTGTCTTACTGTTTTTGATTGTGATGATGGGAATAAAAAGGACACTGTTGTTTCTGTTGATCTTTTTGATGCCTGTGAAACTCTTCGTAAGGAATTATTGAAAACTATGAGAATTGCTAAAAAATTCAAGGAAAAGTTAAAATTGGCTAATCTTGAAAAAGAGGAATTGATTGTTAGATTAGATGAATCTAATAAAAAGAATGAATTTTTGAGAAATCAAATTTCCTCTCAAGATGAAAAGATGAGAAGTTTGGAACAAGAGTTAGTTGAATCTAAAGCTAAGATTGAAAATTTGACTTGTACCAAGCCTGCTGTTGATAACAGAAGTGTTTCTATTTCTTTTAAGCCTAAAGCTGAAAAACTTTATATCCCTCCTTTCAAGAGGAATAATAAAGACAAGGTTTATTTTGCTAGGTTAGACAAAGGTAAAAGTTCTGATAGAGACGCTGAAGTTTCTAAACCTATATCTAAACCTACTGTTAGAGAGCATAAGAAATCTGTTTTTGTGCCTACTTGTCACCTTTGTGGTGTTGTTGGTCATATTAGACCAAATTGTTCTTTGTTGAGGCAAAAACCAAAATCTGAGACTAGATTTGCTGTTAGGAATACTGATGTTCCTAAATTTGTTCCTGTTTGTCACTTTTGTGGTGTCTCCGGTCACATTCGTCCTACTTGTCATAAATTGAAATTTAAGCATTCTGTGTTTCAGTCTAGGACATGTGATGATATTTCTCCTGCCATGAGTCCAAATAAATTGTTTCATATTCTTTTGAAAAATTTAAGCTTGTTGGCTTGTGAAAGGAAATTGCAGGATTTTAGTCTTTCTCAGAAGATTGGTGTAATCCCTCAAATACACTCTGCTTCACATGGATTTTCACCTACAAAGCTGAAGACTCGTGCTATATGGGTGAGAAAAGATTCTCTAAGGTGAGTGTTGTTGACTTGTCCCTGATTTAATTCTTTTAATTATTTGTGGACATGTTTTGTTTTTGTTTTTGGTTGTTTTGTTTTTTAGTTTTTTTTATTATAAAAAAAAATCCAAAAACATTGAAAAATTTCAAAAAGACAAAAATATTTTATTTTGTGTCTTGTTTTATTTTCTCTTGAGGATTACATGAATTATGATATCTCTCTTGATTTAGAACATGCTTGACATTGTGGAGAAACTTGAATAGCATGTGTTCTATAAGTCCTAAGCTATTTTTTGATTTTGTTTGAGTATGTACTAGTTTGTACATGTACTTAAGGGTTAATTAAGAAATTGATATTTCTTGTTTGTATACCCTCTATAGCTTAGTTAAGCACTGTCATGCATTGCATTTGCATTGTTCATTTAGCATAACGTGTGCTTTTAGTTTTTGGTCATAAAATTTTTTTTTAACCAAAAAGATTTTTATATGTTTTGTATTATATATCTTGGATTTATAATCAAGGTTGGTTATATTATCTTTACATAACATGTTTATGTACTTTGTTTATCTTAGATGAGCTTATTTATTGCACTTTACTAGCTGAAGTCTTGTTGTGCATGTTGTGTGGGAAGATGTTTATAGTTTTTGATCACTTTGTCTTGATCTTGAAGTCACATGCCTTTATCTGTCGGACTTGAACTTAATGAGAAAGGCATAAATAACCATCTCACCACTGTTTACTAGCCAATCATGAACACCTTAGTGCATATCGTAAGATTTTGTGCTCGAGAAAGTCTAGCACATGCACGAAAAGAACATAAGGTGTAGCCTCTATTAAAATTGGTGTGTACATTATTGGGCTATAATAATTTCACAATTCATAAAATTGGTGTGTACATTATCCCGGCTTTTATTAAGTTTCTAATCAATTAAATTGAATAATGAGGCAAATCAAGAAACTTACATGATTGCAAGCTTTTATTCTAGGAGATGTGAGAGTTATATGATGTAACTCTTTAGGTGATAGTCTCTTTCAAATTTATGTGATGAATTTTGTAGACTTTGTGATTGATTACTATTCACATATCACCTCACATGTCTCTCAAGCTTTTGCTAGTTGCACACACTACACAAGTTACTCTTTGCTAAACTTTGTACATGTTATTGTGTGTGATTTTGTTGTGGCCATCCAAGATTATATGTTCCTTGATTTTGATGCAAAATTTGAGTTTTAAGGAAAAATTGATTGAAAATCTTAATTTTGAAAGATCTAGGCTGTATTCATGTTTTTTTGAAAAAACTTTCAGTCTCATACTCATGCATTTCATTCATGAAATACTATGCTTTGAGGAGTTTCTGCATAAAATTGCTCTGTTTTTCAAAAATTTAAGTTTTCCAGATTTTCGATCGATCGAAGCTGTTTCTCGACCGATCGAAATTGCGATAAAAATTTTGGTTTGAATCTGTCTGACTCGATTGGTTTTCGATCGATGCTCGATCGATCGAAACTGAAAAATTTTCAGTTTTTAGAGTTTTTGACCAAATTTTTTTTCATGCATCATTTATGTTTAGGATTCACATGAATTGCATTATTTTCTATATCCATCTTGCAGTTTTGCAGTCATATCTCTCATTGTTTTCACACATAACATGCATACACTTTGCTAAATTGGGTACTCAACTTGATTTAAAAAATTGATTAATTAATTTTTGAGTCCTTTGTACATTTTAGTATATGCTATATTTTTTATGTGTGAACTAAAGAAAATATTTTTCTTAAGAGATATGATGAATAATCAATGTGCAAATATTTTCTCTACTCATGCAACTATTTATGGGTCACATAGTGTCAAGTTTGCATTTATTGAAAGAGAGAATATTTTTCTTCATGTATATCTTCAACTTTATTTTTTTTGGTTTGTGTGTTTTTTTTTATCCCCACCTCCTAAATTTTCCCCAAAACTGTTTTTCCCAAAACTTGTTTTGTTTTTCCTATTTTTATAGGGGGAGAAAAGTTTTTTTTACCTGTGTTGTTCATAGGGGGCGTTGTCTCTATTTTCTATAGAGCTAAATTGTTTGTGTTCCCTTAATTCTCTATTTTCTCCGGTTCTCTGTTGAGTTGTTACTCTTTGTTTGAGTTGTATTTGTCAATACGTGACAAAAAGGGGGAGAAATAGATGAAATGTGGGAATCTTGTTTGTCTTGTTTAGGGGGAGACAAAATTGTTTTTGAAAGGGGGAGAATATAAAAACTTTTTGTTGTATCTAACTTAGGGGGAGAGTTAGTTTATTTTTGTTTTTATATTCTGTTTCATATTATTGTTTATATGTCTTTCTTTCCACACATGCGTTGATGTGTTTGTTGAGTGTTTCAGGAAAGACAAGTGCATTCTGATCAAGACCTTCTACCTCTTCTTGGCAACTTCTAGGTTAAGAGTCTTAGATTGAGATTTGTGATGTAATTGGGCATTTTATTGTATTGGGTTGTTCTTGTATTTTAACATTTTATTTTGTATGAAAGTTTTGTCACGAATTGCCAAAGGGGGAGATTGTTAGGTTCTAAAAGTTTAGAACAATTGGCAAATCGTGAGCACACAAGAACATACAAGCTGCAGAAAGAAGATTTCAGAATCTGCCTGGTTCGATCGATCGAAAAACAGGCTCGATCGATCGAGATTCGTATCTGCAGAATTTTAATTAAGCCCAAACAGCAGTTCTAGCCCATTAAGGATTAGGGTTTCAAATCTAATTCTCCCACTATATAAAGGAAACCCTAAACACGTTTTTCATAAGGTTTTTTAGAGAGAGAAGAGTGTGCCTCTTTGTTATTTAGGGTTTTGTTCCTAAAACCTCTCTTATAACTTCTACCGGTGTTGTTCCTTGAAGAATCTCAAGATCCGGTATTGCTGAAGTTGCTGCCTTCTCTAGTCATCAAAGGAGCTGATGATCTAAACCTTCAAGGGTGGTCTTGGAGTCACAAACAGGTGAGTTTGTGTTGCTAAACCTTTGAGTGGAGTCTCAAAGTCACAAACGGTGGTGTTTGTGTTTTGCAAAGATTAAAGAAAGAAGGAGTCCGTGGATCTCGGAGCTATCATGGGGTCGTGGTAGTAAGTTTCCTACACTTGGGTAGCAATAGGATGTTAGTGGTCTAAGTCGCTATTGTGTAAACTTCAATTCTTTCTAGTGGATTTGCTATTTTACCTTGAGGATAGCTAGGTTAAATCCTCCCCAGGTTTTTTACCGGTTTGGTTTTCCTAGGTCATCATATCGTTGTGTTATTTATTTTCCCGCTGCTTTACTTGATATGATTGTTATTGTTTTAACCTAGATCTGAATAATAAACCTAAGTATTCACTTGGTTAATTAATTAGGTTAAACAATCTAAGTTTACAGGGGTCTAAACGAACTGACATAATTTATGAAAAATAAAAATTCATATAAATTTATTTAAATATTTTAAATTAAATTATTTATGACATCATCGGTTCGACCATCGGTTCGACTTTAGTTTGACCATAAAATCGGTAACTAATCCCTTTACCGGTTCTTTGACCATACCGGTTTTTAAACCAAGGTAACAATTTTAAGCTTATATATACATATATCATGACATTATCTCTTTGAATCCTTGCTCATCCATCTAATAGAGTAAGCGAGAGCAAATTGCAAGAAAATGGAGAGGAAAACTCATATTCTAGTGATTCCTTACCCTGTTCAAGGTCACATAAATCCTATGCTCCAATTCTCCAAGTGCTTAGCCATAAAGGGTGCTAGAGTGACTTTAGTCGCTACCGGCACCATTAGAAACTCCATGCAAGGTGCTAGTTCTATCAACATTGAGATAATCTCTGATGGCTCTAAGGGAGACAAAACTGTAGAAAGCATAAAAGCAACTGTTGATCATTTCAAAGATGTAGTTTTACATAGCTTAGCAGAGTATATTGAGAAACTAAACAGCTCCAAATACCGACCAAAGTTTATTGTGTATGACTGTGCTCTACCATGGGCTTTAGACGTAGCTAGAAAATATGGCATAGATGGAGCTCCATTTTACACTCAATCTTGTGCAGTCAATGTTGTCTATTATCACTTCAAGAAAGGAACAGTAAGGTTGCCTCTTGAAGAACCAACAATATTGTTAGGTTCTAAGACTTTAGGAACTAACTGCATTAGAACTTCAATTTGTAATATGTTGGTAAATCGTGATCAAAACTTATAGTCTAGATTTAGGTTACTTAAAGTGTGTTTATTTATAAAGTTGGAATCGAGTAAATTGTAGGATTTATTGGCTAAATCTGCAAGGCTCGATTGATTGAAAATTAGGCTCAATCGATTGAGCCTCGTGCAGATTATTTTTCTGCAGAATTTTCCAACTCAGCTCAAGCCCGGTTTGACGTATAGGGTTTTATATTTTACTCCAAGTATAAAAGGAAAAACCCTAGCTACGTTTTAGTTGTTGTTGATGTGCTGTGTGTTGAATCTCTTGTGAGATCTAGAGGTGTTTACCTCCAAACACACTTAGGGTTTTCAAGATTCATGTCAAGAATTTGATGATCACTTCAGTTGCTACATAAAGAACTTAAAGAAGATTTGAAACCTTTGAGTGGAATTTCAAAGTCACAAGTAGGAGAACTTATGGTTGCAGTAGATCAAGGAAAGAAATAGTTTGTGGACTCGGAGCTGTCACATGGTCGTAGTAGTAAGTTTTCTACATGAGGTAGCAATAGGATGTTAGTGGTCTAAGACTTATTGTACAAACTTTAATTCTTTCATAGTGGATTTGTTTTACCTTGAGGATAGCTAGGTTAAATCCTCCCTAGGTTTTTTACCGATTTGGTTTTCCTGGGTTATCATATCGTGTGTTATTTACTTTTCCGCATTATTTATATGATATGATTTTCTTATGTTAACCTGGATTTGAATAATTTATCTAAGAAATCACTTGGCTAAATAACTAGGTTAAACAACTTGTGTTTTAAGGGGTCTAAGAGTTTATCCTTGACCCCCGTTGTCATGGATTCTTTGAAGTTCTTATTGCTAAAATTCCAACTTGTCTATTTTTGGTTTGTGTCTCTTGTTGCATGTGTTAAGTCTTTCCTTGAGTATCTTGGTATAATTACATGTGATGAAAATTATGTGTGTTATACTACTTTAACGGCCTTAAAGGCACGTGATTCTTGTCTTTGGTATTTGGATAGTGGTTGTTCCAGGCTTATGACAGGAAATAAAGCTTTATTCAAGACACTTTATGAAGAAAAGATTGGGACAGTCACATTTGGAGATGGAAGCAAATCTGTGATCAGAGGCATTGGAGCTGTGGACATTCCAGGGTTGCCTGTTTTTGAAGATGTATGGTATGTTGATGGTCTGAAGGCTAACTTACTCAGCATTAGTGAGATTTGTGACAATGGACTGAATGTTCTCTTTACCAAGTATGAATGTGAAACACTTGATGGAGGAGGTGACTGCATGTGTATTGGTGTTAGGACAGCTGATAACTATTGTGGTATAATACCAAGTATAAGCAACAAGTGTTTTAGTGCAAAGATCAATCAAGTAGACTTATGGAATCAACGGTTGGGACACACAAGTCACAAGCAATTAGAGAAGATTTCCAAGTGTGATACAGTTATTGGTTTGCCTAAGTTTGAAAAGATAGAAAAGTACATATATGGGCTACGTCAGATGGGTAAACAAGTGAAGTCCAAGCATTTGTTTGTAACTAAAATTCAAACCTCAAGACCTGTAGAGTTGTTACGCATTGATCTCATGGGTCCTACTAGAGTTCAGAGTTTAGGTGGAAAGAAATATATTCTACTTGTAATGAATGATTTCACTAGATATACTAGGATTGCACTTTTGAGAGATGAGGCTGAGGCACCTGAAAAGATGATACATTGGTGCAAGAAATTGCAAGTTGAAAAAGGTACTGTGATAGCCAGAATTAGAAGTGATCATGGAAGAGAATTTGAAATCACAAAACTAGCTACTTTCTGCTATGATTAAGGCACACATCAAGAGTTCTCATCACCCAAGACTCCATAACAGAATGGATAGTGGAACAGAAGAATATGGTTATTCAAGAGATTGTTCATGTCATGCTACATAACAAGAAGATGCCTAAGTTCTTCTGGGGAGAAGCAATTAACATTGCTTGTCATACACTCAACCGAGTGTATTTCAAACCTGATTCCAAAAAAACTCCTTATGAACTGTGGAGAGGGAAGAAGCCTGTAGTAAATACTTCAAGATATTTGGCAGTGACTGTTATATTCTGCGAGATAGGGAGAACCTGGAAAAGTTTGATGCAAAGAGCGATAAAGGATACTTTCTGGGATACTTTCTAGGATACTTTTCCACCAGTAGAGCATATAGAGTGTACAATCTGAGAACTAAAACAGTTATGGAGTCTTCAAATGTGGTGATCAATGATAAATTAGGTTCAGAATCTCATTCAGAAGACACTCCTCTAATTCAAGAAAAACTATGGAGGTTGATGATTCTCTTCCGAAAGATTATGTTGGTAAGCATAGTGATGAAGAACTACAGTTGTTGAATGATGTTGTTTCAGGACCATCGAGTTCAGAACCATCCACACCTGTTTGTGAAATTCAACAAGAACAAAGTGAGCCTAGTTCTTCATCTGAACAAAAAAGTACCTCCACATCTCTGGTTAAAGTTCCATCTTCTAAAGTAAAGTTAAATCACCCTATCATAAACATTTTGGGTAGTCTGAATGATAACATGAGATTTAGGTCCAAAGCCTTGAATGTAATTACTCACACAAGCTATCTATCCCAATTTGAACCAAAGAAAGTGGATGAAGCACTTTAAGATGCTGATTGGGTTAGTTCTATGCATGAAGAACTTCATGCTAGAACACCAATGGCTGCTAATGCAAAGTTAACCAATGATCCTTCGGGTGAGTTTGTTGATGTTACATCATATAGAAGCATGATTAATTGTCTTTTGTATTTAACTGCAAGTCTTCCTGATATTGCTTTCAGTGTTGGTATATGTTCTAGGTTTCAATCTAATCCTAAGGTTTTACATTTAAATGCTGTTAAAAGAATCATAAAATATGTTAGTGGAACTTGTGATTATGGATTGTTTTATAGCAAAGAGTCAAATTTGTCTCTTGCTAGATTCTCTAATTCATATTGGGCCAGCAATGCTGATGATAAAGAAAGCACCACTGGTGGGTGTTTTTATATAAGAGCCAATTTTGTTGCTTGGACGAGTAAAAAGAAAAATTTTTGTCTCTCTATCTACTGCAGAAGTAGAATATATTGCTGCTGGAAGTTGCTGTCCACAGCTTCTTCGGATGAAAAAGCTTTTGAGTGATTATGGGATATCACAAGACACCATGGTTGTCTATTGTGATAATTCTAGTGCTATCGATATCTCTAAAAAACCCTGTTCAACACTTTAAGACTAAGCATATAGAGATTATATATCACTTTATTAGGGATTTGGTTGAAAGAAAGATTGTGGCTCTTGAATATATCCCTACTAAATGTCAAAATGCTAACATCTTCACCAAACCTCTTGATCGAAGTGAGTTTGAGACACTTCGTCAAGTAATTGGTGTGCTTAATGTTTGAGTTTTTGAGGAAAAATTGATTGAAAAACTTGTTTTTGAAAAATCTGGGTTGAATCCAAGTGTTTTTGAAAAACTCTTAATCTCATATTCATGCATTTCATTCATAAAACACTGTGCTTTGGGAGTTTCTGCATTGAATTGCTCTGTTTTTCAAAATTTTGAGTTTTCTAAATTTTCGACCGATCGAAGCTGTTGCCCGATCGATCGAAAATGTGATAAAAATTTTGGTCACAATTTGCCTGGCTCGATTAGTCCTTGATTGATGCTGGATCGATCGAATATGCTTTTCGATTGATCGAAGCTAATTTTCAACTGATCAAAAATTGGTCAATGAGTGTTTTAAAAATAGTTTTCTCACGTGTTCTTCACACTTTTTAAAACTTTTCATACACTCTTTTGACTGTTCTTCTTCGACCGATCCAATCTGAGCCAAATTTTTCGTTTTCTTCCTCAATTTTCTCAAGGGTTTTTGTTAGGTTCTAGGACTTTAGGTTAAATGTATTAGAACTTTAATTTGTAATGTTAGCAAACCATGATCAAAACGTTTTAGTCTTGTTTTAGACTTGCTCAAAGTATTTGTTTTATGTAAAGTTGGAATCGAGTTACTGTAGGATTTACTGTGTAAACCTGTCTGGCTCGATCGATCGAAAATTAGACTCGATTGATCGAAAGTTGTGCAGATTGTTTTTCTGCAGAATTTTCCAACTCAGCCCAAGCCCGTTTAACGTGTAGGGTTTTATGTTTTGCCCTAGGTATAAAAGGGAAAACCCTAGGCACGTTTTGAGATTGCTCTTTATGCTGCGTGTGAATCTTGTGTGAGATCTAGAGATGTTTGCCTTCACATACACTTAGGGTTTCAAATCTCATGATTGATGTCAAGAGTTTGGTGATCAATTCAGTTGTTGTTTCAAGAGCTTAAAGACATACAAGCGGGAGTGCTTGTGCTTGTTGTGAATCTAAGAAAGAAATAGTCCGTGGACTCGGAGCTGTCACGTGGTCGTGGTTTAAGTCGCTATTGTGTAAAATTCAATTCTTTCATATTGTATTCGTTTTACCTTGAGGATAGCTAGGTTAAATTCTCCCCAAGTTTTTTACCGGTTTGGTTTTCCTGAGTTATCATATTGTTATATTCTTTATTTTTCCGCACTTTGCAATGATATGATTTATCTGTGTTAACCTAGATCTGCATAATTTACCTAAGTTAATCACTTGACTAAATAACTAGGCTAATCTGGTTGTGTTTTAAGGGGTCTAAAACTTAACAAGTGGTATCATAGCAGGTAGCTCTTTTGTTCTAGATCCTTAGATCTAAGAGCTGATCCCTGACCCCTATTGTCATGGAACACGGTCACTCTCTTGCTATCCCACCTCACTTTGATGTGAATAATTTTGCATACTAGAAAGTAAGGATAAAAGTAATCCTGAAATCCATTGATGAGAGAGTTTGGAATTCCGTTGAATACGGATGGGAGACGCCCACTACTCCTGTGACTGAATGGCAAACTTCTCAAAAAGAAGCAACCGTTTTTAATAGCAAAAATATGAATGCTATCTTTAATGTTGTTTCTATGGAGGAATTTAAGAGAATCTCTAATGTTGGGGTTGCTCATACTCCTTGGAATATCTTCTAGACTTGCATGAAGGCACAAAGGCAGTTAAAATCAACAAGTTGCAGCAATTAACTACTAGATTTGAAAGCATTAGGATGTCTAATGATGAATCTTTTAATGAATTTTTTGCTAAACTTAATGATATTGTTAATTCTACATATAATTTTTGTGAAATCTATGATCAACCTAAAATTTTTAGGAAGATTCTTAGATCTTTAACTGAGGATTTTAGACCCAAAGTGACTGCTATCACTGAAAGCAAGGATGTGGATTCCGTCCCTGTTGATGAACTTGTAGGATCTCTTTAGTCCTATGAGTTGGCTCTACCTAAGACTAACAAATTCAAATTAATGGCTCTTAAGTCTGTTGATGTGAGGATTTAATGATGAACTCTCTCCTATAGAGATTGCTTATCTTGCCAAGAACTTTAGAAACTTTCTTAGGAACAACAACAGATTAGTGAGAGATAAGAACAATGCTGAACCTAAAAATTTTAGGAGGAATGATCCTACTAAAGTGAATAACGCTGAAAAACCTAAAAAGAGAAAGTAGATAAACCTTCTAATAATTCTATGGGTCAACAATGTTTTGGTTTTCAAGGGTATGATCATGTGAAATCAAAATGTCCTACATTCTTGAGGTCTAAGGGTAAGGCTATGGCTGTAACTCTTAGTGATGATGAAGTTTTTAACAATGAGTCTGGAAGTGATGAAGATGGAAATTTCATTACTTTCACAGCTACTGCTGTTGTTGATGAAATTGTTGCTGTTAAGGAGAAACCTTCTAATGAGGAACTCTTTGAGGATGCAGATTTGCAAGAATCATATAATAAACTTTGTAAAGTTGTTGCAAAGGATGTTATAAGTGTTGAACTAGGCTTAAAAAAAATTGCATCTCTTGAACTTGATAAGAAAAATTTGCTTGTGAAACTGTTTGATGCTAATGAACTGTTGAATAATGTGAAGACTGAGAACATGCTTTTGCTTGATAAAGTTAAAAATTTGGAACTTGAATTATCTATTGCTAGAGAACAAACTAATAGGTCTGCAAATTCCAAATTTGATTACATGCTGAGTGTTCAAAAGTTTCACTCTGACAAAATGGATTTAGGTTTTGTAGAAAGCATTTATGTGCCTGAACCTTGTTCCACAAATTTTGTTCCTTCTTCTAAGCCCCCTGTGAGTGAGGTTGTCAAACCTGTAGAAGTCATACCTCCTAGGCACATTCATCCAAACTGTTTCAAATTGCAAGCTGCTAAGCGAGCAAACAAGCCAAAAGTACTTGTGTCTTAAGTAAAAGATCCTATGGTATATTGGTGAGTTGGTAAAGGCTTTAAACCTTTATTCCAATCCTGAAGTTGTTTAGAATTCTAATGTGAATAATAACTCCAATGCAAGAGTTGCATCCAAAAAGTTTTGGATGCAAAAGGCTCAATATATTTTAGTTTTTCTGACGTGGTCCCTGTGCTTCATCGCTCTACTCTTTGTGACCATTCTTCTTTGTGTTTTTGTTTTCTTTACTTTTTTAGGATTTGCATTGCATAACATTCATGCATTTCATTCTAGGATTTTTTTATATATATATATAATAAAAAAAATAAAAAGAAGAAAAGGGAAGGAAAATGTATTTTGCGTTATTTTTTCTTGGATTTGATATCAAGGTTGACCACTTTATCTTTACATAACATGTTTATGTACCTTGTTTAGTTTGTATGAACTTATTTTATTACACTTTACTAGCTGAAGTTTTGTAGTGCATGTTGTGTGGGAAGATGTTTATAGTTTTTGATCGCATGATCTTGATATTGAATCACATGCCTTTGATTGTCGAACTTGAACCTATTGAGAAAGGCATAGATAACCATCTCACCACTGTTTACTAGCCAATCATGAACACCTAAGTACATATCATATGATTTTGTGCTCAAGAAAGTATAGCACATGCACAAATAGAACATAAGGTGTAGCCTCGGTTAAATGCTAAACTTTTTGTGTACATTATTGGATTATAACAACTTCACATTCAAATAAAATTGGTGTGTACATTATCCTGGCTATTATTAATAAGTTTTTGATAAAATAAAATTGGTGTGTACATTATGAGGCAAATCAAGAAACTTACATGATTGTAAGCTTTTATTCTAGGAGATGTGAGAGTTATATGATGTAACTCTTTAGGTGATTGTCTCTTTCAAATTTATGTGATGAATTTTGTAGACGTTGTGCTTGATTTTTATTTATATATCACCTCACATGTATCTCAAATTTTTGCTAGTTGCACACACTACACAAGTTACTCTTTGTTAAACTTTGTACATGTTATTGTGTGTGATTTTGTTGTGGCCATCAAAAAATTGAAAATTTCTTGTTTTTTAATGCAAAATGCGTTTGAAGCTTGAGAATTAAGGAAAATTGTTTTGAAAATATCATTTTTGGGAAAACTGGGTTCAATTCAAGTGTTTTTGAAAAGCATTTCATCTTATACTCATGCATTCTATTCACAAAATACTGTGCTTTGAGGAGTTTCTGTATAAAACTATTCTGTTTTTCTAAAAATTGATTTTTTCAGATTTTCGATTGATCGATCTTGTTTTTGGACCGATTGAAATTGCAATTAAAATTTTAGTCAGCCTCTGTCTGTTTCGATCAGTGGATTGATGTTGGATCAATCGAAGTATTTTCGATCAATCGAACCTAATTTTCAATCAATTGAAAGTTGTATAGAGAATTTTTTTTAAAACCTTGTTTTTCACGTGTTCAAACACTTTTCGCTTTATTCGATCGGTCAAGGCTACCAATCAAGATTTTTGTCGTTTTCCTCCGATTTTTTTGCATGGTTTTTCTCTCCTAAGGCCAGTAAGACCATATTACCCTTCCTTTTTTCATTTATTTTCAAGTTTCATGTATTTTTGTCATGCATTTTTGGGGAAATTTTGAACCTATGCAAATTTGCGATTTTTGTTGATTCAAGCCTTTTCTTTCACAATTGGTCAATGAGTTTTTGTTGTGGGATGTTATAAACATGATCCTTGCGGTTTAATTTGATCAATTTGGTGAATTGTAAAAAATTGGAATTTCTAAGGCTTAAAACTACCCGAAGTGGGGATTTTGTTCAATTTTGCTGAATTTGATGAAATTGACTTGTTAGATTGATTAATTTCATCATTCTTTTGTGTTATCTATCTTGTGTGATGATCAATTTGATTAATTTGTTGGTTTTTTGAAAGTGGGTTTTCAAAATTTGGGGTTTTTGGTATAAACTCTATGCTCAAGCCAATTTTGTGTTTTTTAAGTAAAATTGAACTACTTCTCACTGCATTAGAGCATGCATCATGTGTTGAAATTGTTCATGCATCATATAGATTGTTATTTCTATATATTTATGTGCTAACTTGCAGTCTGCCCTTGGTTTTATTTTTTTTCTCTCTCTGTCTCTTTTGTGTCTGTCCTTTTAATCCTTAGCATCATGGTTAGGAAGACTAGAGCTCATAGGGTGTCCTCCTTCTCTTCTTCTCCTACTTTTGATAGCTCTAGGTTTCTGAGTGAGAAAAACCAGGAAACTTATGAGAAGTTAAACATTCGTAGGAATGTCTAGGTTGAGAGGAAAGTTTTGTTAGATGAGCTAGATGATGAGATTAGGAGAAATTTTGAGCGTCGGGGATGGTTACCTCTGTTAGATGTAGATCATCCTCCTCTGGTTACCTTGATAAGAGAGTTCTATTCGAACCTTTTTGTCTACATCTATGATTCCAACACTCAAGTGAAGAGTTGGATACGAGGTGAAGGGTTCATCATTACTCCTTCAGTAGTGGCTGATGCTCTTAGGGTGCCGCTGGTCCAGCATCCTATCTATCCGTATGATGAGTCTTCTCCGCTTAATGATATCATGTCATACATCACTGGTACTTCTATCTAGTGGGATTCTAATCCTCGGATCACTTCTACTGTGTTGACTGAGATTCATTATCTTTTCTTTCGGATTGCTTGTCATTCTTTGTGGTCTATCTCTTATCTGCACACCATCTCTTTCGAGCGTTGTGCATTTTTGTATACCCTTGTTACGGACACTCCTATGAGTTTTCCTCATCTTTTCACTCGTTCTTTAATTGAGGTTCATAGGAGTAGTTCTATTGCTCATGCACTTTTCTTTCAGGTTTTCATTCTTCGGATTCTTTTGCATTTAGGATTAGAGCAGTTTCCTACGTCTGAGTTCGTTGACATTATAGCTCTAATAGGTGCCACCTTTCTTTAGCAGAGGGCTATTCAGACGAGAGCAAGCTCTAAACGCCCTAGAGTTGAGTCGTCTGGTAGTGTTCCTCCTCCTCCTCCTTCTACTATAGGTGCTACTTCAGCTGAGGCGTTTGATGATCTTGCTGCTGCTGCTACTGTTCGTCCACCTTCTACTTCGGATGATTCAGACATTCGTCATATGTTGGAGACTGTCATGACTGTTCAGGCGGCTCATGGTCAGCTTTTGGTGGACATGCTTGATAAGCTTCATGCTTTGCAAGCGGATTTGGATAGTTTTAGATGATCACCTCCACCACCTCCTTTTGATGATGAGTGAGTGCCCTTTCGCAATTCGTCACAAAAAGGGAGAGTACACTTGTAGAGGAGATTTTGTTGTTAGGGGGAGATTTTTTGGTTTTGGAGCTATGGAGTTTTAAATTGTATCTAGGTGCTTCATTGTGTATCTATTTTTTTTTGGCTCATGATGTAGTTTTGTTTTTGTTTTGTTTTGTTTTTTTGTTTTTGTTTTTGTTTTTGTTTTGGGAGATACTATGTTGTATTTATCTATGTTTCTAGTTTCACATTGTGCTACATTGATTATTGATTTATATTTATGAGGTTATTCATGATATATGTCATGTAGTTTATGTTATGTGAAATCAAGAAGTTATTTTGTTTTACTTGTATTTTCCACACATGTGTTTATGTGTATGTTAAGTGTTACAGGAATATACAGGTTGATTCAGTCGTGCTGCTGTCTACACTTGTAATTGATAGATAGTGGTTAGGTTGAATTTGTTGTGTTGGGCAATGACTTTGTATCGGGCTGTTTTTTTTTTTTTTTAAAAAAAACTTTGAGCAATTTGTTTTGGTTTGTGTTTTGTCACGGATTGCCAAAGGGGGAGTTTGTTAGGCTTTAAGACTTTAGGTTAAACGTATTAGAACTTCAATTTGTAATGTTGGTAAACCATGATCAAAACGTTTTAGTCTTGTGTTAGACTTGCTCAAAGTGTATGTTTTATGTGAAGTTGGAATTGAGTTATTGCAAGATTTATTGTGTAAATCTGTCTGGCTTGATCGTTCAAAAATTAGACTCGATCGATCGAAAGTCGTGCAGATTATTTTTCTGCAGAATTTTTCAACTTAGCTCAAGTCTGTTTAACGTGTAGGGTTTTATGTTTCGCCTAGGTATAAAAAGGAAAACCCTAGCCACGTTTTGAAGTTGCTCTTTATGCTATGTGTGTGAATCTTGTGTGAAATCTAGAGGTGTTTGCCTTCACATACACTTAGGGTTTCCAATCTCAAGATTGATGTCAAGAGCTTAGTGATCAATTCAGTTGCTGTTTCAAGAGCTTAAAGATATACAAGTGGGAGTACTTGTGCTTGCTGTGAATCCAAGAAAGAAGTAGTCCGTGGACTCGGAGCTGTCACGTGGTCGTGGTAGTAAGTTTCTTACTCGAGGTAGCAATAGGATGTTAGTGGTCTAAGTCGCTATTACGTAAACTTCAATTCTTTCATAGTGGATTCGTTTTACCTTGAGGATAACTAGGTTAAATTCTTCCTAGGTTTTTTACCGGTTTGGTTTTCCTAGGTTATCATATTGTTGTATTCTTTATTTTTTCACACTTTGCAATGATATGATTTATCTGTGTTAGCCTAGATCTACATAATTTACCTAATTTAATCACTTGGCTAAATAACTAGGTTAATCTGGTTAAGGGGTCTAAAACTTAGCAGTTTTTGTCTTCTTTCGCTTGTAAGTCACTTTTATCCTTTCTTTTTCAATTTATTCACATTTTCATGCATTTTTTAAAAATATTTCGAACCTAGGGATTTTGGGATTTTTGTTCAAATTAGTTATTTTTAATCAATTTTGTTTAATGGGTTTTTTTTCCTTGGATGTTATCAACATGATTCCTATGCATTAATTTGATTAATTTGTGATTTTGGAAAAAACTGAAATTCTAGGGCTTGAAAGTTTAAGAAATTGGGGATTTTGTTCAATTGGGCTAAAATGGATGAAATTTACTTGTGTTATTGATTGATTAAGTCATTATATGATATTATCTAACTAGTGTAATGATAAATTGATCAATTTGGTGGGATTTTTGAAATTGGGTTTTTCAAAATTTTGGGTTTTGGTTTAAAACCCTGTGTTCAAGTCAATTGATGGTTTATGAAGAAAATATGAATAAATGTCAATGCATTAGAGCATGCATTATATGTGCATTCATTACATGCATCATATAGATTGTTATTTATTGAGATCTTTGTGCTCTAACCCTACCTAGTGTAGTCTGCCCTTGTGTTTCTTTCTTCGCTTCTGTTTTCCTTTCATTCCTGTTTCTTAGCATCATGGTTAGGAAAACTAGAGCAAATATGAAAACCTCCTCTTCCTCTAACCCTGTTTTTGAGAGTGATAGGTTCCAGTTCGAGAAAAACCAAGAGAACTATAAGAAACTCTATATCTATAGATCTGTGTGGGCTGAGAGGGAAGTTATCCTAGATGAGTTAGACCCTAAGATTCGTAGGAATTTTGAGAGTTGGAGTTCGTTACCTCTTATGGACATTGAGCATCCTCCTCCTGCTGCCTTGATTAGAGAGTTCTATTCGAACCTCTCTGTTCACTTGGATGATTCCAACACTCAATATGTGATGAGTTAGATAAGAGGTGAAGAGTATGTCATTACACCTCAGGTAGTGGTCTCTGCTTTTGGTATACCTTTGGTATGACAGTTTGTCTATCCTTACTCTGAGGTCCTTTACCATTAGATGGGTTTCCGATCCTCGTATCACTACTCATGAGCTTATTGAGCTTAATTATCTGTTTTTTCAGATTGCTTGTCATTTGATCTAGCCTATCTCTCACTTGCACACCATTCCTATTGAGAGATGGGCATTTTTGTACGCCCTTGTGATTGATGCTCCTATGAGTTTTCTTACTATTTTCATTTGATCTCTAGTTGAGGTTCATAGGAGTAGTTCTAAATCACATGGTTTTTTCTTTCCGGTGTTTAACCATAGGGTTTTAGTACACTTAGGTTTAGAGGACTTTCCTGCATCTGAGCCTGTTCATATCATTGCTCCTATAGGTGCCACATTTCTTAGGCAAAGAGTAGCTCAGATGAAAGCTAGCTCTAAATGCCCTAGAGTCGAGTCTTCCATAGGTGATGCATCTCAGCCTCCTCCATTTGGTGATTCATCTACTGAGGAGTTTGTCAATCCCACCGTCGCTGTTGATCCTCCACCGTCTTCTTCGAGCGATGCTTCTCTACGGAGTATGCTGGACATTGTCATGATCGTTCAGGTGGTGCTTAGACAGATTTTGGTGGATGTGCTTGTGGAGCTTCAGGCTCTACGTGCTGATTTGGTGAGTATTTGACAGTCTCCTCCACCACCTCCTTTTGATGATGAGCATTGATTGCCCTTTGGCAATTCGTCACAAAAAGGGGGAATACATATTGTGCATGGAGATAGGAGTAGTTTTGGGAATTTTGGTTTTATAGATTGTATCTAGGAGATTCTTGATGCATTTCTTTTATTTGGCTGGCTTATTTTGTATTTATTTTTATGGGTTGTATGTGTTAGGAGGAGACACTATGCTTTATGTTTCTTTTATTTTTTCTTGTTTCACATATGATACATTTGTTATTTATTTATATTATGCGGTTAGTCATGGTATATGTCTTTTATTTTATGTTTTGTGAAATCAAGAATTTATTTTGTTTTACTTGTATTTTCCTCACATGCGTTTATATGTTTGTTGAGTGTTTAAGGAATATACAAGTTTATTCATTCATGCTGCTGTCTACACTAGCAACTGATAGATAGTATTTAGGTTGAATTGTTTTTTAGGCATGTTAATTTTTAATGGGCTGTTTGTAACTTTGAGCATTTCAGTTTTGTGATGTGTTTTGTCACAGATTGACAAAGGAGGAGTTTGTTAGATTCTAAGACTTTGGGAACTAAATGTATTAGAACTTCAATTTGTAATGTGTTGGCAAACCATGATAAAAAATTATAGTTTGGATTTAGGCTTTTCAAAGTGTGTTTATTTGTAAAGTTGGAATTGAGTAAATTGCAGGATTTACTTGCTAAATCTGCAATGCTCAATCGATCGAAAATTATGCTCGATTGATCGAACCTCGTGCAAATTATTTTTCTGTAGAATTTTCTAGCTTAGCCTAAGCTCGGTTTGACGTGTAAAGTTTTATATTTTACTCCAAGTATAAAAGGAAAAATCCTAGCTACGTTTTAGTTGTTGTTGATATGCTGTGTTTTGAATATCTTGTGAGATCTAGAGGTGTTTACCTTTAAACACACTTAGGGTTATCAAGATTCATGTTAAGAACTTGGTGATCACTTTAGTTACTACGTAAAGAACTTAAAGAAGATTTGAAATCTTTGAGTGGAGTCTCAAAGTCACAAGTAGGAGAACTTATGGTTACAGTAGATCAAGGAAAGAAGTAGTCTGTGGACTTTGAGCTGTCACATGGTCTTGGTAGTAAGTTTTCTACATGAGGTAGCAATAGGATGTTAATGGTCTAAGTCTTATTGTAAAAACTTCAATTCTTTCATAGTGGATCTGTTTTACCTTGAGGATAGTTAGGTTAAATCATCTCTAGGTTTTTTATCGGTTTGGTTTTCCTAGGTTATCATATCGTGTATTATTTACTTTTTCGCATTATTTACATGATATGATTTTCTTGTGTTAACCTAGATCTGAATAATTTATCTAAAAAATCACTTGGCTAAATAACTAGGTTGAACAACTTGTGTTTTAAAGGATCTAAAAATGAACAAGTATCACTACCCTCGATACCAAAACTAGCAATCAATGATCTATCTTCACTCCTTTCTAATCCAAGCTCTTACCCACCTCTATTGAACCTTTTTCTGGATCAATTTTCCAACTTCCAAGAAGCAAAGCACATCTTTTTCAGCTCTTTCAAGGAGTTGGAAATCCAGGTAAGTTCACAATCTCTCTAAATATTTTGGTATTTTTTAGGGTTTAGGTTTTATTTTGGACATTTTTTGGGTTTTGGGAGTATTTTTGTAATTTCTAGGATTCGGGGATATTTTGGTCATTTTATGGTTTTGGGAGTATTTTGGTAATTTTAGAGATGCATCATAGGTGACCTATCCTGGCGCTTTTAAAAGCGCCGGGATAGGTTGAACCTATACCAGCGCTTCAAAAAGCGCTGGCATAGGACGCTTTCCATAAGA
Source organism: Lithocarpus polystachyus (assembly GCA_033629205.1). Taxonomy (NCBI): domain Eukaryota; kingdom Viridiplantae; phylum Streptophyta; class Magnoliopsida; order Fagales; family Fagaceae; genus Lithocarpus; species Lithocarpus polystachyus. The sequence goes on from CM066171.1 coordinate 61,245,758, forward strand.
GAATGGGAAGGCCTATCCCAACGCTTTAAAAAGCGCCGGGATAGGCCATTCATTCCCTTATGGAATTCGCCCAATGCCTGCGCTTTTCAAAGCGCTGGGATAGGGTTAACCTACCCGGCGCTTTTAAAAGCGCTGGGATAGGCCATTCATTCCCTTATGGAATTCGACCTATCCCAGCGCTTTGAAAAGCGCTGGGATAGGCCATTCATTCCGTAATAGAAAGCAGCTTATCTCGGCACTTTTAAAAGCGCCGGGATAGGTTAACCCTATCCCCGCGCTTCAAAAAGCGCCAGGATAGGTCTTCCCAGAAGAGAATTCAGTCTCCATATTCCAGCGCAATATAGCTTCCTGTACCGGCGTTTTCGAAAAACACAGTTATAGAGTTTCCTATGCCAGCGCTTTTTAAAAGCGCTGGCATAGGCTTATATATTACGGCGTTTTTAAAAAACGCTGGGAAAAAAACGCTGGGACAGGACGATTTTTTTGTAATGGATTGATTGTTAAAAAAATATTAAAGGTTTTGAGTGGAGTTGTGGTGTGCCTTTGTGTTAGAACCGCTTTCCCTCTCCCTTGTGTGTGTGTGTATGTCTGTTTGTTTCTCAAAAAAAAAAAAAAAAAAAAATTAAGAACTTTGCAAAATTGAAATATAGTAGGATTTCTATAAATAAATAAGTATGTAGGGGTACTATGAAGACTATAGAACCAACATATTGGGATACTGTGAAGACCATTTCAACTTGTTCTTAGGTAACCTTGAATTTTTTATTTTTTTTATTGTCATACATTTCCCCTATATCCAATTATTTTTATGTATTTCCTTCCTCATCTAACTTTACCTTCTTGGACCTTATTTGCATATTTAATTTTTTTTTATAATTCTAAATAATTATATGAGTTACAAACCTTCGTTCACAAAAACAAATCTAAATGAGATAACCCTTTTTAGGATAAAATGCAAAACTGACCCTTTAAGTTTCTTCAGTTTTCACTTCAGTCCTCTAACTTTGTTTTTGTTCAATTCAGTCCTGGCTTTTGTTCAATTCAGTCCTCTAACTTTCAAGTTTATTCAATTAAGGCTTTTCTATCAACTTTTGTTATATGTTGTGGTTAATTTTTCAATTTTATAAATTTTTCTTCAAAATTTTTAAATTAAAAAAAATTCAATTAATGATTGAAAAATATTTCCAGATTTTTTTAAAAAAAATTTTAACAAAAATTAATGAAAATGCGTTAATTGAATAAATTTGAAACTTAGAGGATTGAAATAAACGAAAGTAAAATTAAGGGACTAAAATGAAATCTGAAGAAAGTTAGAGAGCAAATTTTGCATTTTAGCATTCTTTCTATTTTTTGACCATTTGGCAGTCCAATTATAAAAGTAGACCCAACATTTGAAATACATGTGAAATTTTAAGTGGGAAAGTGATAAGTTTAACCAAAAAATGGTCATTCAAAAAAATGTTAACAATCAATCAACGATTGGTTTGAAGACAAAGGATAAAAAGGAAGATAATAACCATTGAAAGAGTGGTTTATCAAAAAAAAAAAAAAAAAAAAAAACCATTAAAAGAGTGTTTTTTGTGATGTGAAGTTTATTTTTGGTAAGTATGTTGAGTATATAATGGTTCAGAAAACTTTCTTTGCTCTTAAAAGGTTAAAACGTTTTTTTGTTCCTGAACTTGTTTTTTTGAAGTCAATCTCACCATCTTTTTATTAAAAAAAAAAAATCAAATTCGTTATATGAAGATCAGATATGGATTCAATCTGCCAAACCGACAGCAATTTTTTTACTTTTATGAATTTTATTGATATCGTTCTGAAACTATATATTGGACATAAATACAATACTTTTATAATAAGAGGCACTGCCGGAAATTTTCAAAACGAAAAGAAGACAAAGCAACCTAGCAAGATGATGCTAAATCCATTTGACTCCAGCTTAATTTTAAGGTAATTGGCTTGCGAAGTGTAAATATATATATATATATATATATATATATATATATAAACATTACAAATACTTCAATAATATATATGCTACAACCCCAATAACTCGAACTGTCTCGAACCCATCTACCCTTTACTCCTCTGAGCACTAATGCTTAGAAAGGTACCAACTTGCTTAACCGGGTAGTGATATGGACAAAAGTTAGATTAGGTGCTGTTCCTTAAATTTTCTTCTTAAAATTCAGTCATGTTGTTACTTAACTAAAAAATACACTTCTATCCTATGAGAAAAAATAATACACATGGCAGAATTTTAAGAGGAGAACTTAATGAACATTGTAAGTATTATACCTAAGTCTTTCTAATTTTCAACATACATGTGATGTTATAAGTGGTTATTGAAACAATACTTTCACTCATAATATTTATGGGCTTTAGTTATATACTTAGAAACGTTCAGGCCTATATGAACTTGGTAGGCCCTCTTGAGGCCCTCATTGCAAAACACTAATGTAACTCAACAGAGTTCATGATTAAAAGCAACTTATTGAGTGTAGTAGATTTGATCTTATACTTTATATATATATATATATATATATATATATAAAATATTAACATAATTTCAAATTATGAAGCTAATACTTATTCTCTATTTTATTAGTTCAATTTTAGAATTCAACCTATACTTTGGTATCTTCTTTTTTGTTTTAAAAAGCCTTGCTGCTTTTGAGCGAGTTTCAACTTATAGCGTTCGCTCCTGATGATATCTCTTTATCTTCTGTCCAAGACACCAATCAGTTTTTAGTGTAGGCGGGGATTGAACTACAGATCTCTTATACAACCATCAGAGACTTTACTAATTGAGCTAACTAGAACCCATCAAGTCCTTCCTCTTTGTACACCAATCAGTTTTTGGTGTAGGCGGGGATTGAACTACAGATCTCTTATACAACCATCAGAGATTTTACTAATTGAGCTAACTAGAACCTATCAAGTCCTTCCTCTTTGTACACCAATCAGTTTTTGGTGTAGGCGGGGATTGAACTACAGATCTCTTATACAACCATCAGAGACTTTACTAGTTGAGCTAACTAGAACCAATCAAGCCCTTCCTCTTTTTAATTGTGGAACACTGTTTATTATTATTATTATTAGTTCAAAATTCTATTATTCCATTAGGTTGTGAATTGGATGGCAAGCCAAAAATGGCCTATAAAAACAATTGGACCAACTATTCCATCGATGTGTTTCTCAAAAAAAAAAAAGAAAAAGAAAAAACTATTCCATCGATGCACTTAGACAAGTTGTTGAAGGATGACAAAGAGTATGGCCTTCATTTATTCAAGCCTGATGTGGATACTTGCATAAAGTGGCTAGACACAAAAGAAACTAACTCAGTCATTTACACATCATTTGGAAGCTTAGCATCCCTAAGAGAAGAACAAATGCAAGAGCTAACATGGGACCTAAAGAATAGCAATTGCTACTTCTTATGGTTTGTTAGAGAAATTGAACAAAAAAAGCTTCCTACTAATTTTCTACAAGACACAGTAGAGAAGGGATTGGTTGTAAGTTGGTGTAGTCAATTACAAGTATTGGCTCATAAGGCCATTGGGTGCTTCATGACTCATTGTGGATGGAACTCAACCCTTGAGGCATTGAGCTTGGGACTGCCAATGGTTGCAGTGCCACAATGGACGGATCAACCAACGAATGCAAAGTTCATTGCTGATGTGTGGAAGGTTGGGGTTAAAATTAAATTGGATGAAAGAAGTATTGCTACTAGAGAAGAAATAGAGTTTTGTATAAGGGAAGTAATAGAGGAAGAAGAGGGAAAGAGATGACAATGAATTTAGTAAAATGGAAAGAATTGGCAAAAGAGGCAATGGATGAAGGTGGAAGTTTGGATAAAAACATAGAGGAGTTTGTGGCAGAACTTGTACGCTTGTGAAGTTAATGTAAGCAACAACTTTTCATTTGAATAATGATCAAGAAAACAAAATATGATTTCATTGTAGAAGAATTTGTTTTAGTGATTACAAGCACCACCAAGTTTGAGGTATCTTATTTTTATCAAAACACCTTAATTATGATACAACCTTAGCAGTTATTATTTTTAATAATTTTTCATGGTATTAGAGTAGTTTGTCCAAAGTTTAGGCCATTATTTTTGCTTTACCTCCTCATTTATAAAAACTTGAAGCATTGCACGTGTTAAGTCTCATTCATTAAGGAAGAGTTTGGACATATACGACGGAATGTAAGAATAATAGTTAAATAATTAAGTTCAATGAGACAATTGGTAATCACCCAATTGTTATAAAAAATCATTTTTATTAAAATATAAATCAAACATTTAATTGCAATAAAATTTTACCCAAACGTAATAACTTATTAGCTCATGATATAGTCATGAGAATTAAAATATTATATATATATATATATATAAATATATATTTTTCATTCTCTTTTTTCTCAAATCTCACCTTATTTATTTTATAATAACCTCTCAAATCTCACATTGGCTATGACAGACAAAAAACGAAGACATGATCTGCTATGACAGACAAAGAAAGCAGACATGATCTCAGACCACATTATGATTCCAATCTCCTGCACCATCCTATGATGTTAACATAAGCACTGAAGTCAAGGTTTTATTATTTTACACAATACCTTCCAAAGCCTTGAGTTTGAGGTTGAGTAGGGATGGCAATTTATATCTGATTCGCGGATACAAGGCCCGGCCCGACCCTAATGGGCCGGATTTTACCCGGTTCGATAAAAAATAGGGTTGGGTTCGGGTTTTATTAAAACCTGGTCTGAAACCCGACCCGGATATGACCCGGTTAGTAGTTACCCTAAAATTACAAAAAAACCCCCTATATATATAAAGTTGTAAACCCTAAATCCTCACCCATCTGCCTCTCATTCTCTCCTATCTGATCTCATTTCAATTCAGCACTCATCCCAGCAGTCACTCACGTCTCACGCCCTCAGCAGTCACTCACGCAGCCCCTTAGCCTCACGCCTTCAGCAGTCAGCCCCTCAACCTCTCGCCCTCAGCCCCTTAGCCTCGCGCCTTCAACCCCTCTGCACTCACGTAGCCACACACTCACTCAGCCATGCACTCACACAACCATGCACTCTGCACTGCCAGTTTATTCCAAGTTCAAAATTTTTTTTTTTTCTGAGCTACTTTGTGCTATAGCTGCTTCCATTACTAGGGTTTGTTATAAAGATTTTTTAGTTTTTTTTTTTTTTTTTGCTGGACAGGGCTCGCGGGTCCCGTGGAGACCTGACGGGCAGGGTTTGGGTCTAAAAAAAAGACCCGTTTATTAAACGGGCTGGGTCCGGGTAATAGGAGAGGACCCGCGGGTCGGGTCTGAGTATCAAAAAACCCGGTCCGAACCCGACCTGTTTCCATTCCTAAGGTTGAGAGGGTATCGCGTTCTGCCTTTAAAAGAGCAATTTAGGATGTATTAGAATAGATTTCTTATCAGTTCAAAAAAGAAAAAGAAAAAGAAGATAAAGAAGATTGATAAGGGTCTGAATTCATAAGGAGAGTTTAAGAACAATAATTAAACAATTAAATTTACAAGTTGAACTTTTTAACCACAGTTAATTTATTGATTATAATAAAAATTCACTTATTATAATAAAAAGCTAATTTTTTTCTTGTAATAAAATTTACCTGAATATAATAATCCTAGCTTATGAATATAATAAAACTCTCTTTTATTTAGTATAACAATTTAACCTATTTATTTCTTCCCTCTGTCTCAACTCTCACTTTATATTCTTAACATGGTATTAGAGCCAATGCTCTGACTTTCTGGCACTTGTGGTCTTCTCCGGCATCTTTCCGCTGCCCTTGCCTTTGTCTAGTACCCACTATCAAAAGCAAGTTACTGCTGTTAGACCCCAACACCAAAAACTCTCGGATCCAGTCCTTCTATCCATCACCCTGCCAACCTGAGAGCATAGATTGATAGATCACACAATTCTATGAAAAACCCAACCCAAATTAACTCCATCCCGCATCACATGTGCTCCCACAGCCACTAGAAGGTTCGGTCTCGCAGTAACATGCGCCCACGCGCCTACATGCGCTACCACTCTTTCTCACTCGCTTTCACACCCCAGAGAGGTCGTCACGCACCCCACGCGCCATCCACTACCATGTTGCCACATCAGCCCTAGTGACGTCAGCACACGTCAGCCCTATGATGTCAGCATTCGTTGACCGTTGATTGTTGACTTTGTCGCCATCGTTGACCAAGGTCAAAATTTTTCAAAGGGGATTATCTTGCTTAGTTTTTCGCATAGATTCCAATTTTGGATTTAGTTTCTTCGTTTGAGGTCCCTAAATCTCTCTTTTTGGTCATTTTCTTCATTATGGCTCAACAAAATGAACGATATCATACATTTTATCACCATTATGTTTGATGGTCCTACTAGCTATCATGCATGGTTTTAGAATATGACTGTATTTCTCAAGAGTCGTAAACTGCAGAGATATGTGACTGGTTCAATTCCTAAGCCAATACCAAAACCTACGTCTAAAGCCACAACTGCTGAAGATGCCTCCAAGACTGCTGTTACAATGGATGATTATGAAGAACGCCTAGAGGAATGGGAGAGTATTCGGAGTAAGATTCGTAAATTGTGGAGATATGTTACTGGTTCAATTCCTAGGCCAGTACCAAAACCTATGTCTAAAGCCACAGCTGCTGAAGATGCCTCCAAGACTGCTGTTACAGCGGATGATTATGAATAACGCCTAGAGGAATGGGAGAGTATTCAGAGTAAGATCTTGTCTTGGTTTATCAATACCTTTGTTCCCTCTATTCATAATCTTCTTCCTCGTCTTGAGAATGTTGAGGTTACTTGGAAATTTCTGGGCGATCGCTATAATTGCACTAATGATTCAAGGTTGGAGATCCACATTGAATCATTCATAAACTTCTGATTTTTATTCTTAGACTTCTACTATGTGGGAACAAATCTTTGTTGCAGATCCTCAACTAGTGTGTTCTAAGGACATTGAGCCCTTTGTCAAAAATCGGGATCACCATAAATTTATGCACTTTATGATGGGTTTACATGAGGATTTTGAGCCTACTAGGGTTTCTTTGTTTAGCCAGTCTCTTACTCCTTCTCTTGATGTTACAGTCAAGAAGCTCATTTCTAAGGAGAACCGTCATCTTACTCATCACATATCATCATTTGATCATGTATTGGCTATACCATCTCCACAGCCTCCCATTGCTGCATTCACTGCTCCTCCACGAATAAACTCTAGGCATCCTACCACTCAGTCTTCCAAAGGTACTCGCTGTGAGTTTTGTTGTGCCAAAGGCAATGAAATCTCAGTTTCTCGCAAACTGCAAAATTTTATACAAGAGCAGAATAAAGCATCTCTTTCTTGGGTAGCTGCTATATGTCCTTTAGATCCATCAGTTCCTACAGGTCCATCTTTGGCTTCCTCACTTACTACGGCTGATATTGAGGCAGTTATTCAACAGTTTTTATCTTGAACTTCTAGTGCCCTTTCTGTCACCTCAAGTAAACAATCTTGGTTTTTTGATATTGCATGTTGTAATCGTATGACTCCTGACGAATCCCAATTTTCTGATAAGGCACCCTTAGAACACCCCATCACCATTTACATTACTGATGGAACTCCTATGCCTGTTAGTCATAAAGGAACAATCTCTTCTCCTTGTTTATCCCTTAGTGACACTTTCATATCCCAAAGTTTTCCCTCAATTTGCTTTTTGTTGGTCAACTTTGTGAATTAGGCATAGATCTTCTATTTACTAATCATAGTGTGGATATGCAGGATCCCTAGACAGGTCAAGTGCTTGGGACAGGCCGTAAGGTTGGTCACATGTTTGAGGTTCATGACTTGAAGATTCCTTTAAAAGTTATTTCTGCAGCTGCTACCACTGCCATCCCCCTAGACGGGTCAAGTGCTTGGGACAGGCCGTAAGGTTGGTCGCATGTTTGAGGTTCATGACTTAAAGATTCCTTTAAAAGTTTTTTCTGCAGCTGCTACCACTGCCATCCCCTCACCTGATCTATAGCTTGCTAGTCTTGGTCATCCATCTCTATCTCGTCTTCAGTTGTTAGCTTTTCAAGGTCATTTTGGTTCAGTTTAGTTTTAAAAATTTGATTGTACTTCTTGATCTTTTCCTCCCTTCTATCATGAACTTTTGGAGGATTCTTCGACATCGGCTGCCTCTTCAGATGACTCATCTCTAGTTCTGTCCTCGGCATATGACTCACCTATCTTGGATCCTGTGGCACCACCCTCTCCTGAGTCTCCTGTTGGTCCTGAACTTTGTCGTTCCACTCGGGTAAGCATTCCTCCCCCTTATCTCATTGAATATCACTACTCTTTTGCTTTTGCCACCCTTTATGAACATCACACCTATCGTGAGGCCCATGTTGACCCCTTTTTGGCAGCAAGCTATGAATGAAGAACTAGATGCCCTTGATAAGAATCACACTAGGGATATGGTTAATTTACCTACTGGTCAGTCTATAGTAGGTTGTAGGTGGGTTTACAAAATCAAGACCAAGGCTGATGGATCTATTGAACGATATAAGGCTCGTCTAGTTGCCAAGAGCTTTACTCAGGAGTATGGCATTAACTATGAGAAAACATTTTCTCCTGTTACTCACCTAACATTTGTCAGATGTCTCATTGTTGTGACTACTATTCACCGTTGGCCTCTTTATTAAATGGATGTGAAGAATGCTTTTCTCAATAGAGACCTCCAAGAAGAATTGTACATGCAACCACCCCCTGGCTATCCATACTTGTGTAGTACAATTTGTCGCCTTTGCTGTGCTCTTTATGGCCTTAAGCAGGCTTCTTGAGCTTGGTTTGAAAAGCTTAGCTCAGTTGTTGCTCAGCAGGGTTTCACTTCGAGTCCTCATAACACAGCTCTCTTTGTCCGAAGATCCTCTGCTGGTATCACTCTTATTATTTTTTATGTTAATGATATGATTATTACTAGAGATGATTCTGCAGATATCCACTCTCTTCAGCACTTCCTTAGTCAGCATTTTGAGATGAAAGATCTGGGCACTCTTAGCTATTTTCTTGGGCTTGAGGTTACCTCATCCTCTGATGAATACTATTTTTCCCAAGCTAAATATGCTCCTGATCTTCTCTCCAAAGCCATTATCACTAACAACAAGACTATTTCCACTCCCTTGGAATACAATGCAAAGCTCACATCCTTAGATGGTGAACCTATATTCGATATATGCTACTCGCTATCGTTAGTTGGTTGGTAGTCAGATCTATCTCACTGTTACTCGTTTGGATATTTCACGTGCCATGGGTATGGTTAGTAAGTTGATGGATGCCCCTTATTCTGTCCACTATACTGCCATTCTTCAGATTCTCGGATATGTTAAGGACACATTTTATCATGGTCTCCACTACTCCTCTCGGTCTTCTCTAGAGCTTCATGCTTATTCAGATGCGAATTGGGCAGGTGATCCAACTGATCAATGTCTTATCACAGGTTTCTGTTTCTTGTTGGGTACTTCTCTTTTCTCATGGCATAGCAAGAAGTAGGATGTGGTTTCCCATTCTAGTATTGAGGCTAAGTATCGTGCCCTTGTCGACACCACCTTCGAGCTTGTTTAGCTTCACTGGTTCTTGGCCGACATGGATGCTCCACAGCCCATTGCCACTCCTCTTTATTGTGAAAATCGTAGTGCTATCTACATTGCTCATAATGATGTCTTCCATGAACGCACCAGGCACATTGAGATTGACTGCCACATCACTCGCCAACATCTCAAGAAAGGAAATCTTAAATTTTTCATCATCTCCTCTGCTGACTAGCCTATTGATATCTTCACAAAGACTCACCCGCCTGGTTGTCTTCGAGATCTTATATCCAAACTTCAGTTGGCCCCCTCCTTGCCACCTTGAGTTTGAGGGAGGATGTTAATGTATAGCTTAGACTAGATTAGCCCATTAGGATTAGCCCAATATACTGTACTTGTAATTTACTTATATTACTTGTTCTGCACACATATCTATGTGGTTGAGTGCAATGGGGTTTATGTTTACTCATAGTGTTTGTATACTTATATACATGACGGTATATACAATACGGGATAAGTATGAGATAAGCAAAAGCTGTGACATGGAAGCGCTTGAGAAATAACTTCATCCTCTCGGATCATGCTCAGTAGCATCTTTGATAGGGCTAAATGCACAACAATGACTCATTTAGATCCCTTGCTCTTGTAGACTCGAGTCCAACAGTTAGAGTGTCACTATAGTGGCAGTAGGTGGAAGATGCCAACTTAGGTCGGCCCTCTACCAAATTTTTTTTTTCATAAAAAAAAGCAAGCAAAATTTGTGACGCAATGCAACGAGATTTGAGAACTGATTGAAAAATGAAAGAATAAAAGGAGATTAAATAAAAAGACAAGAAGAAAGTACCATTGTAGCTAGGTGAACCTGAGTGACATGCTATACAGTTGAACAAGAGCTAGGTTAACTTTTTGCATGTAACGTATGGATATAAATAACAATTTAAGATTGCCAACTGGGGCAATTTGTCGACTACCCACCGGTTCAGTCTCTTATGAAAAAAGATTCTTATCTTTTTGGACTAGTTTGATTCATTATTGGTATGACTAGAGAAAAAAATGTAAACCAGTGGGCGGAGCCTGGATCTGACTTGAAGGGGGAAGGGGAGGGAAAAAATTACATTTGATGTCACATTTACGCAAGTGCAAGTGTGTATGTATATATATATATATATACATATATATATATATATGTATATATATAAAATATTTGTGATCGATTTGCAAAATAACAATTCATTCATGTGTATATTAAGCAATATTTGAATGTAAGAAAATTCAAAATAAAATAACATATTTAGTATATTATTTATCTATTAGGGGTTTATTTACATTAAAAATCATTTTGAAATTGTAATTATAAAAATTTTATATAGGAGGGTTTTGGTTTTGGTTTAAAAAACCATCCTATTTATTAACCATTAATTTATATAATTTTTAAATGTATTTATTGTATTATATAAAATAATAGAAGAAATATTAATAGATTTTTTGGGTGGGGCTGGGGGGAAGTGCCCCCCTCAACCCCCCTGAATCCGCCACCATGGGTGACAAAGATGAAAATGTTAAAAAGCTACCCAAAGAAATGGAGCCCACATTCTCCTCATTTCTCACATTTTGGATCAAGAAATTGACAGGCATGTGAAGTGTGAACCTTTATAAAGTAGATTCTCAAAAAAAAAAAAAAATTTATAAAGTAGTAATAATAATAATAATAATAATAATAATAATAATAATAATAATAATAATAATAATAACTCATTGTTATTTTTAAAATGATTAATATAATGATTTCCTTATAATAATAAAAAGATTGACGTTACATATTGTAGTTAGTATTCAATAAAAATAATGGTAGTAATGAGTTTATGTGTTGTGTTAGTTATAATTTATCACCTTAACAAACATTAGGGAAAAAAAAAAGCTTTATAGAATATGATTTTATCTCAAATTTATCTCTATTTTTTAATATTGTATATGAAAATTTATAATAATGATAATATTAATTGAAATTTATTATACTTATCTTTATGTATAAAATATTAAACATGAAATTTGTGAATAATGGTAGTTATTAATAGGTAATTATAATGACAAAATAGTAGATAATTATGGTAATTATTAATGACAAAATGCTAAGTGATAAATTATTAAGGGTAGGTGAAAAAAGAAGAAAAAAGAAATATTAGCTGTGAGCTTAAATGAGAAACCCTACTAACATAAAATTTAGCTTGCATATTAAGAGCAACAAAAGCATATAATCCAATTGTCATAATTCTAAAATATTATTTTTTCAAAAGTTATGGAACGATGTAACACTTCAATTTTCCGTGAATCCTTGCTTTTCCATCCAATCGAGAGAGAGAACATTGCAAGAAAATGGAGAGGGAAACTCATATTCTAATGATTTCCTTATAATAATAAAAAGATTGACGTACATATTGTAGTTAGTATTCAATAAAAATAATGGTAGTAATGAGTTTATGTGTTGTGTTAGTTATAATTTATCACCTTAACAAACATTAGAAAAAAAAAAGAAGCATTTTAGAATATGATTTTATATCAAATTTATCTCTATTTTTTAATATTGTATATGAAAATTTATAATAATGATAATATTAATTGAAATTTATTATACTTATGTTTATGTATAAAATATTAAACATGAAATTTGTGAATAATGGTAGTTATTAATAGGTAATTATAATGACAAAATAGTAGATAATTATGGTAATTATTAATGACAAAATGCCAAGTGATAAATTATTAAGGGTAGGTGAAAAAAAAAGAAAAAAGAAATATTAGCTATGAGCTTAAATGAGAAACCCTACTAACATAAAATTTAGCTTGCATATTAAGAGCAATAAAAACATATAATCCAATTGTCATATTTCTAAAATATTATTTTTTCAAAAGTTATGGAACGATGTAACACTTCAATTTTTATTTATAAATATCATGGCATGCATTATCTCCTTGACCGTGAATCCTTGCTTTTCCATCTGATCGAGAGAGAGAACATTGCAAGAAAATGGAGAGGGAAACTCATATTCTAGTGATTCCTTACCCTGTACAAGGTCACATAAATCCTATGCTCCAATTCTCCAAGCGTTTAGCCACAAAGGGTGCTAGAGTGACTTTAGTCGCTACCAGCACCATTAGAAACTCCATGCAAGCCTTGCAAGGTGCTAGCTCTGTCAACATTGAGATAATCTCTGATGGCTCTGAGGGAGACGAAAACTTAGAAAACTTAATAGCAACTCTGGATCGTTTCAAAGTGATAGTTTCACAAAGCTTATCAGAGTATATTGAGAAACTAAACAGCTCCAAATACCCACCAAAGTTTATTGTGTATGACTGTGTTCTGCCATGGGCTCTAGACGTGGCTAAAAAATATGGCCTTGATGGAGCTCCATTTTTCACACAGTCTTGTGCAGTCAATGTCATCTATTATCACTTGAAACAAGGAACAATAAGGTTGCCCATAGAAGGGCCAACAGTATCACTACCCTCGTTGCCAAAACTAACAATCAATGATATATCTTCATTCCTTTCTAATCCAAGCTCGTACCCAGCTCTACTAAACCTTGTAATGGATCAATTTTCCAACTTCCTAGAAGCGAAGTGGCTCTTTTTCAGCTCTTTCATGGACTTGGAAGTCGAGGTAAGTTCACAATCTTTACGTATATTTACCATGCTCTTAACTTTTGACTCATGATAGTGTTATTACATAATTTTTCTATTTTTATAAGGCTGTTTTACCAATTGATATGACATCAGTTAAAAAAAAAACAAAAAAACAAAAAACAAGAACGTATGATATTTATTTATATTATATAGTTGAGATTACCAATTCTATGAGTAATTTTTAGATATTCTAGGAGTATGGAGAATGATACTTATTCATCTCACATTTACGATAGGATCTACTTATCAAATTTATAGCAGGGTCCACCATGAATGTGAAAAAAGAGAGTACCATTTCTCCATGCTCCTAGAATATTTAAGAATTTTCTCAATTTCACATATACTTTATGAATTTAATAAATAAAACACACTATAAATACAAGAAGAAAAAATATCATTATATGTACTTTGGAATTTGGAAATACTTAAAAAGCACTCTTTTTTGCCTCATACTCTCTTAGAGGTTTGAATAGCAGGTGACTGTCTCTGTTAGTCTTTCCTTCTTCCAATAAAGATAGAACTTAAAAAGAAAAGAAAAAAAGGTACTCCTTTTTCTGCCCAATCGGTCCCTGCATCTTTATAGTTGGATGCTTTGTCCGGTTCAGAGAAGCGAATTTAATAATTGTACAATTTGGAGTAACTTGACAAAAGGTACACATATGCTCAAACTCAATCATAGGTGCTCAAATTTTCTTTTTCTGGTAGATTTTCATATCTATCCAAGGCACGGAAAAATCTCTCATGCGCCAGGCACATGAGACCTGCCTCTCACAGGCAGGTGGGCCCCACACGTGTAGGGCCCACCTGCCTGTGAGAGGCTGGTCTCATGCGCCTGGCGCATGAGATACCAGCTCCCAAGGCACATCTAATCTAAGCTACATGCCAATTTGCCAATGATTAAAACATTTTATGTGTTTGACACCAATAATATCGGCCAATGCCACAAACAAATGAATCATTTTATATTCATCATCCCTAAAAATAACTATGTTGAAGATATAAAGCCCTCATATAGTGAATCATTTTATATATTAAACATATTGATTAGTTAAGACGCTTTAATAAAAAGAGAAAGTTTGTCCTTTGACATGATCATTATAAAAAAAAAAAAAAAATACTTGAGTATCACCTCATGCATATATATTCATATTAAAATTTTAATATATGCATATTAAAATTTCTACCTAAAAACATATGCATATTTAAAAATAAAAACATATATGAGTATCTATAAAAAAGACTTAATTTGAATTGTTTTCTCTCTCTGTGTCCAATTTCAATTACTTTGACTTGGTTTTTAAAGTAAAGGTGTCTACGGAAGACATATTAGTATAAAAAAAAAGAAAAAAAAGAAAAAAGAAAATTTAGCACAACTTATCTCACAACTTCTTTGCAAATGTGGAGAGCGTGAGTGCTAGAGAAAAAAATGAAAAGTTTATATGTAAGTGATAAGTAACTACTCAGTCTTTCATATTAAAGTTATAATAAAAAATTATCAAATATTATATAATCTTAAAACAACTCAAAAAAATATTTTTCTTTTCGTTTCACTTTCTAAGAAGAAAATACATAGTGTTTCGGATACATACATCTTCTCTCTCACATAAAGGTAGACCTCACACTTGTGATGTTCACCCTCATATGAGAGGGAGGATACATGTACCGGAAATACCATATACCACCTCCTTTCCAAGAGACCGGTGAACTTACATTTCTAGTAAAAACTCTTGTACCATTTGCTCCACTTTCCAAAGGTCACCACAAGTGTAAGGTTAAAAAACCACACACTTATTTCTACCCAAAAAAAGAAAACCCATAGAGCTAAAAATCAAAAATTGATAATTTAATATCGGTTTACACCTTAACTATGGCGCCTTTTCTTTAACTGTTAGTTTTTTTTAATTAAATTGATAAATATATACTATTATATAACATATGAACATAATATATATTATTAATTTAAAAAAATGATTGGTTATATGATTATATTATTTTATGCAAATGATTGTTGTATTGTATTTATAATTTTATTTTAGACTATGAAAGAGTTTATAGACACAACTTTTGTGTCACAACTCTTACATACAATCTTGATATATTTGACTGTGAATTATAAGTAAAAAATTGTAGATTCATATACAAGTAATGGTTAACGAATAATAATCACACAAATCATCAAATTCTGACAAAAATTGTGAAAAAAGTGTGTGGTTGTAGAAAAATTGTTAGATTATTGCTGATTGTCAGAGAAAAAAAAAGTTTTTTTTTTTCTTTTTTTAAGAATCAAGAATAAAAAAAAGCTGATTAATTGTTTCATTTTTATGCGCCCCCAAGACAAATTCCAGGCCCCACCCCTGTTTAAAAGCAATTAAAATGTAATTTGAATTATTGATTGAGCCACTATGCTTTCTCATTCACTTCATTTTCATTCCCATAGTTCTAGTGGTTTCTACTTTCTAACTTTCTATCTACACTAATTACCTGCCTATCCTTAGGGAAAAAAAAAAGAATGAAAATTACATTTTAAACCTCATAGTTTAGGGAGTGTACCAAATAAATTAAATCACATAGTTTCAAAAGCATTAGATTTAGTCCTATGTTTTTTAAATTAACAAATTTAATCGTATGGTTTCAAAAATTACAAATCTAACATTGATGTTTTTTAAAGTAACAAATTAAATCTCAACCATTTAATTGTGTTCGGGGTTTAATTTAGGATGTGGGTTAAATTTGCAACTTAAAAAAGAAAAAGCAAAAATATGTTCCAACTACAAGTCATCAATAGCCCCCTTGAATTGTTGGGTTCATGCATCCTTCTTCAAATCACTATCAACACGTTTGACGAGTTGGAACACGGGGTAGGTTAATTAAGCAATCCATTCATGTCATATGTTTAGAAATTTGTGCGTCTTGAGTGTGATAATAATAATAATTATCTCATTAATTTATCACCTGGTAGTATAATATGTGGATTTTGCATGGTTGTGTGGTCTACATGATGTGAAAGGAACTATGCATATATAAAGCATAGATTACCTCCAACTTATATACTTTTGAGGCAATGTGAAACAAACTCTATGATACAAACAAAATAACTCTAAATTCAACCTCTCTATACCTTAGAGAAGCCTGGTCTAATTTACAACCACTAGGAATGTTTTTTTTTTTTTTTGGGTACAACCGTACAACTCAACTAGTCTATTCTTTTAACATCGTTTAGTACGTAATAGCAACCAGTCAAGATGGGGATGGGAAAAGCTTCCTCAAACACAAATGTCTAAACTATTTAATATCTTAGACCCATCCCAAGTCATTATTAAATTTAGGAATTTGTATTAAAAAAATTCAATTTGAGTTGAAAAGAAAAGTTCCAAACCTATTTGTTTACTTACCATTGATCGGCTTTAACAGGTCAGGTTGGATATATATGGTTTAATTAAAATTTGTTAGGTTCTAAAAGTTAGAACAATTGGCAAATCGTGAGCACACAAGAACATACAAGCTGCAGAAAGAAGATTTCAGAATCTGCCTGGTTCGACCGATCGAAAAACAGGCTCGATTGATCGAAAGTCGTATTTGCAGAATTTTAAGTTGGCCCAAACAGCAGTTCTAGCCCATTAAGGATTAGGGTTTCAGATCTACTTCTCCCACTATATAAGGGAAACCCTAAGCACGTTTTTTATAAGGTTTTTTAGAGAGAAAAGAGTGTGCCTCTTTTGTATTTAGGGTTTTGTTCCTAAAACCTCTCTTATTACTTCTACCGGTGTTGTTCCTTGAAGAATCTCAAGATCCGGTATTGCTGAAGTTGCTGCCTTCTCTAGTCATCAAAGGAGCTGATGATCTAAACCTTCAAGGGTGGTCTTGGAGTCACAAACAGGAGAGTTTGTGTTGCTAAACCTTTGAGTGGAGTCTCAAAGTCACAAACGGTGGTGTTTGTGTTTTGCAAAGATTAGAGAAAGAAGGAGTCCGTGGATCTCGGAGCTATCATGGGGTCATGGTAGTAAGTTTCCTACACTCGGGTAGCAATAAGATGTTAGTGGTCTAAGTCTATTGTGTAAACTTCGATTCTTTCTAGTGGATTTGCTATTTTACCTTGAGGATAGCTAGGTTAAATCCTCCCCAGGTTTTTTACCGGTTTGGTTTTCCTGGGTCATCATATCGTTGTGTTCTTTATTTTTCCGCTGCTTTACTTGATATGATTGTTATTGTTTTAACCTAGATCTGAATAATAAACCTAAGTATTCACTTGGTTAATTAATTAGGTTAAACAATCTAAGTTTACAGGGGTCTAAACGAACTGACAAAATTAAACTTCCAAAATATTTTAAACTAATTAAGTTTGACTAACCATTGAACCTCCAAGCACTAATCCTTAGAAAGGTACCGACTCAGTCAACTGGGCAGTGAAATTAGAAATTGGGAACAAGGGACATACATGCACAAAAAGTTATAGTTTACATTTCACATCAAACCAACATAGACAGCAAGTCCTGAACTTCAGATATTTTATATAGCATGACGCAAAAATTTGCAATATACATATGACTTTATAAATGGTTATTGAAACAATACTTTCACTCTTAATATTGATGGGCTTTGGTTATATACTCGGTAGGCCCTCTAGAGGCTCTCATTGCAAAACACTAACGTTACTCAATAGAATTCATGGCAATAAGCAACTTATTGAGTATAGTAGATTTGATCTTATACCTTTCTATAAATATTAACGTATATTGTAAAATTATTAAGCTAATATGATTGCACAAGACATCCCTACGTTTCCTCTGTTTGTTTAGTAAAATTTTAGATTTCAATCAATTTTTGGTATCTTCTTCTCTTCTGTTTTAACTTTTAACCAGCCTTTCTTCTTTTTTATTGTTGAACAATATTGTTTATTATTATTTTATTACCTATGTTTCAAAATTCCATTATTCTATATTAGGTTGTGAATTGGATGGGAAGCCAGCAATGGCCTATAAAAACAATTGGACCAACTATTCCATCGATGTACTTAGACAAGAGGTTGGAGGATGACAAAGAGTATGGCCTTCATTTATTCAAGCCTGATGTGGAGGCTTGTATAAAGTGGCTAGACACAAAGGAAACTCACTCAGTCGTTTACACATCGTTTGGAAGCTTAGCATCCTTGGGAGAAGAGCAGATGCAAGAGCTAACATGGGGCCTAAAGAATAGCAATTGCTACTTCTTGTGGATTGTTAGAGAAACTGAACAAAAAAAGCTTCCTACTAATTTTCTACAAGAAACAGCGGGGAAGGGACTTGTTGTGAGTTGGTGCGCTCAGTTGGAAGTATTGGCTCATAAGGCCATTGGGTGCTTCATGACTCATTGTGGATGGAACTCGACTCTTGAGGCATTGAGCTTGGGGGTGCCAATGGTTGCAATGCCACAATGGACGGATCAACTGACTAATGCAAAGTTCATTGTGGATGTGTGGAAGGTAGGGGTTAGAATTAAATTTGATGAAAGGGGCATAGCTACCAAAGAAGAAATAGAGTTGTGTATAAGGGAAGTGATAGGGGGAGAACGAGGGAAAGAGATGAGAAGGAATTCAATAAGATGGAAAGAATTGGCTAAAGACGCAATGAATGAAGGTGGAAGTTCAGATAAAAACATAGAGGACTTTGTGGCAAAACTTGTTTGCTCGTGAAGTTAATGCAAGCGGCAACTCTTCATTTGAATAATGATCAAGAACATGATTTCATTTTAGGAGGATTTGTTTTAGTGATGGCAAGCATCACCAAGTTTGAGGAATTTTTTTTTTTATCGAAACATTACTTATGTCTTTTCACTATAAGGAATGCAACATTATTTTTTTAATAGGTAATAGCAAATTTAATTTTAACTAGGAGACTCTTCTTGTACAGCAAGAAAAAAAAAATAGAGTGCAAAAATTAGTTTTAAATGAATATTGTAGAATAGTTTTAAATAGATTCGAAATATTACACATTCCTAGTGTTATAAAAAAAATTTAATTGTTTTTTTATATTACGTATAACGAATTCAATAAAAAAAAATGTTTAGATTCATGAATTTATATGTAAATACATTTTACACAAAATTAAAGATAAAATGACTCTGGGCACAATTTTATTTTATTATTATTTTTTTAGATAAGGAAGGATGTCTTATTCTTTAATCAAACTATGCTACTTCATACCTATGAGACACCACAAAAATTTCATTGACATACAATTGTGGTGCCTTGAACCTAGGATCTTTGAGTTTATATCAGGCCTCAAACTAATGAGCTCACTATTTGGGTAACTCCGTGGTAGTGTTGCCACAAATTGAAGTGCATTTAGAGTATAAAGATACATGGCATTAAATTAGAAGAAAAATTAGGACATTTGGCACAAAATTGTGATACGATTAAAATCTAATTTGAATTTTTGATTGAGCCATTATGGTTCTACGTTGACTTCAATTACCTACTTGTAGTGGTTTCTATCAGAATTAGTACCTGCATGTCTTTGGGGTAGTGGAAAAAAAGAAGCATAAAATTACATTTTAAGTAACAAATTAAACCATATAATTTCAAAAGTAATAACTTTAGTCCTAAGGTTTTAAAAAGTAACAAATTAAATCAAACCATATAGTTTTTAAAACAACATATCAAATCCCGATTTTTTAAAATATTAAATAAAAGTTAAACATTTATATAAGTAGAATAACATTGTATTTGAGGTCAATATAGGATAAGGATTAAATTTGCAACTTTGTAGTAACTTAAAAAAGAAAAAGAAAAAGAAAAAGAAAAAAAAAGGTATGGTCAAAGTACAACTACAAGTCTGCAAAACCCCCTTGAATTGTTGTGTTTTTGCATCCTTCTCCTTCCAATCACCATCAATTATTTATCTTCAAAGAGAGCAATCGTACTAAAGATAAGAACTTCTAAATAACAGAGCCCACAGTTGTCATTACTTTTAAGGAACTGACTAGTGTCGAAAATCTTTATCAGGTTGAATTGAATAAAATCAGTAAAAGCTCCCCTGTAATTTTAGTTCACGAAGTATTCACCTTCCTACTTCCATAGAGAGAAAGCATGGAAAGAAAATGGAGGGACTAGATTAGATTAGAAATTGTGATATACAATGCTAAAGAAACAACATTTTTCACAACTTCATAAGATGTCAAGTAACTATTGGAGTAACATTATTTTTTTGTAAGACAATTACTGATAGAACTTTTATTCTGCATTAATCATAACAATATTTTATATGGAAAAAATAAGTGAAAAATGTCACCAAATTTATTATATACAAAACCCTAAGATCTTTTTAAAGAGAAAGAAATGGCTCACGTACTTTTATATAATTTTTATTTTTTAAAATAAAATAAATAAAAATGTTATTTTAATAATTCAAATACAAAAGTCATGTTTGTATACCAAAAATTGATCTTTTTCTTAAATAAAAAAAAAAATTTCCTTTTACATGCTTAAATGATGTCGCGAAAACTTAGAAAAAGCACACACGATGCTCTTTTGATGGAGTAGAAACTATATTATTAGCTTTTGGTAGTATACCTCGAATCCACGGAGGATTTCCATGAATTCATAAGGAGAAAAAAAAAAAAAAAAAACTGGAATTCCCTAGAGAAAGAATTTGATAAAAGTCCGTATTTATTAAAAATAATCTAATTTACCTCTAACAGCTACAAAATTTATAAATGCTGAGAAAAAATGTCTGAAACTTTAATTCGCACTAATTACGCAATTAAGTGACAAAATACCGAAATTTACCAAAAATGGCAAAATTAAGTTAAATGTAGAATCATAGACTACTGACCTTAAGGGTCATCCCAAAACAAGCGGGACCTTATTCTGACTTTTGAACAAAAAGTTATTAAGAGAACAAATATTACTATAAATGGCAAATCACAGTTTTTAGGGCCTCAATGAAGGAATTCGTCATTTTCAAGGGGTACTTCGTGGCGTAGTGATGACTATTGCTCAGCAGGCCGTTTCGCTTCAAGTTGCCAAATTTCATGCGATTTCGACTCCAAGATCCATAATTTCTACTAGTGCATTTTTGCCTTAGCATTAATCTCAAGCACGCGTGAGAGTACAAGAAAGCAATGATGGTCTATTCTACATCATTAAATATTTCCATCTATTATGCTTCTTCATTTACTTCAATTCCATACTTTTAGTGGTTTCAATTATCGGGAATTGTCTGCTATCTTTAGGGTATAAAAAAGTGTATAACATATTTTCAAAATTATTCAAATTATAAGTAAGAGATATTATAAATACTACAATTTTTTACTAATACATTTTATGGTTTCTTTGATAACTACTTACATGTTGTGATTGATGTATAATAACTAATGAACGTAACGTTGCTTTAATCACAACATATCAAGTCAAACTAAAAAAAAGCACATCAAGTTAAACTGTTCTTCTAATAAAAAGTCAAGCTATTATTTTAAATAGAAAAGGTTGGATTCTTAGCATTTTTACTAAAAACCCAAAAGTATGGTCCAAATACTCTGTAACACCACTTGAATTGTAGTATTCATGCGTCCCTTGATCCTTTCCCTTCGCAGCCGTAGTGAAGATAAGCACAACAAACAAAATTAGTTGCCCACATTTATCATTACCACTTTCTCTTAGGAAACTGACAGTCGCGGAAAATCTTTTCCACTTGAAATTGAAATCAATATATAAATTCATATCCCCTGTAATTTTAGTTCATGAATTATTCACCCCCCAGCTTCCGTAGAGAGAAAGCTTTGAAAGAACGTGGAGGGAGAAACTCACATCCTAGTATTTCCTTACTCTGTACGTACAGGTCACATAAACCCAATGCTACAATTCTCAAAGCGCTTGGCGTCAGAGGGTGTTAGAGTAACATTTGTCATTACCACCTCTAGTAGCAGATCTAGTAGCAAATCCGTACAAGTCCATACCGACCAGTCTATCAATGTTGAGATAATCTCTGATGGCTCTGAGGAACCCGAAAATTCGAAGGCATAGAAGCACATCTCGAGCATTTCAAGCTAAATGTCTCACAAAGCTTAGCAAAGCTTATTGAGAAACATAATATATACCTCCAAATACCCTCCAAAGATTCTTGTGTATGACTCAGTTTTGCCATGGGCTTTGAACATAGCTCGGGCAACTTGGACTTGATGGAGCTACATTTAGGGGCAGTTTTAGAAATTTTTTTTAGGGTGGTCACTAAGAAGATTAAATTATACAAAATTTAATAAAGAGACAACTTGAATATATCAACGTCACAAAAAAAAAAAAAAAAAACATGCAAAAACATGAAATATTATAATTTTTTGTACTAGCAAAGAGAGAGAGAGAGAGAGAGAGAGAGAAAAAGACTAATAAGTGATAAAGTGAAAATTGAAAATACTGATATGAGAATAATAAAGTGACCACAATAATTTCATAACAAATCTTATGCAACAAGTTGTCATTGGTGGGCAAAGCATGTCAATATTGAGCCAAAATTAGAATTAATAACAGCTTACCACATAAGATTTGTAATGACCAGATTTGGTTCCCTAGCCCACAAGATGGATGGATTCAGGCCCAAAAAGTCTAAAACAATGAATTTGTAAGGAGTGGGTTTGAAAACTGTAGTGAATCAGACGACAAATAATGTAGTTTTGGATGACAAGAGAATGAAGATAAACAACTTTATATTGAAGAAAATCGTCATTGGCACCATCTGAGGAATTTAATTCTTATATATTTCGCTTGAGTTTGGTTAAAAAGGCAATTTTTGGTTGCTACAGTCTTTTTCTTTTAATTTCCCGGTCCCCTTCTCTCATTGCCCCCTTCTTCCTTTATACTACCTTCTCCTTTCATCTCCACCCTCTACATGCAGACTAGATGGTCAGTGTTGATACTTGTCCCATCAGAACCTTCTCGAAATCTTTGTGTAGTAGTTGTAAGGCTAAAAATTACTGTTTAGGTATCACTTCCACATTAATACGGCCAGAGAGTTAGTTGAAGAGCATTTAATGCGGTGGTAGCAGCTTTCCCCGTTGATATTTTAGAACTCTTCCCTGCCACATGTTTTTGCAATGCTTATTCAAACCAACAAAACTTCCTAGAGCATTCTTCTGAATGGTAGACCACTTGTCCAGACTTCGGCTTTGGTTAGCTGAGGTGGCATTCATCCTTGGCTCATCCTCCTGGGCCATTATGACCAAAACTAACTTCTTCATCTACTAACACGGACTCCCTTGACAAAGTTTATTCATCATCGGATGACTTTTAGTCCTCGTCTTGGGCCTGAGGCCCAATATGTATATGGATAATGAGCTCCTGGGCCCAACGCTCCTACAAGATTTATTGTGAAAATATTGTTGATGTAGCATTACTATTATTTTTGTTGAATTCAAATTCTTGTGATTCTTAGGTCGTGTTATTTAACATTTTTATTAGGTGGTTAAAATAAGTTAATATAGTATATAATATATTTTTTTGTAAGTGTGTGTGTGTGTATATATATATATATATTCAAGTTAGGGTGGTCACTGAACAAATTAATTTAAACCAATTATTTATATATATTTTATGCTAAGTATAAAAAAAAAAAAAAAGGCTAGTGAGGGTGGTCCTGACCACCCTCACGTACAAGTGGAGCCACCACTGGCAGCATTTTTCACAGTCTTGTGTGGTTAAGACCATCTATTATCATGCACGTCAAGGAACAATTCAGATGCCCTTGGAAGAAGGGTCTTCAATTTCGTTGCCCTCGATGCCATCACTAGGGATCAATGATCCGCCTTCCTTTCTTAGTGATAAGGGCATGTACCCAGCAGTTTTGCTAAACTTCGTATTGAATCAATTCTCAAATTTCCGGGAAGCAAAGTGGATATTGTGCAACAATTTTGATAAATTGGAATATAAGGTAGGTAATTAAGCAGTCCATTTATGTTATGTTTCTTGTGTGTGACAATAATAATTATCTCATACATTTCATCTACCACACACAGCATTTGAATTCCACATGACTGTGGGGTTCACATGAAAAAAAGAGAGAAAATGATACATATATTTGGTATATATGACATATGAAATACCCCTAACTTATCTGCGTGCAAAGCAATCTGAACCTTTCTTAGATGGAAACAAAATAATACTAGTTTTCACCTAACTATATACCTTAGAGAAGTTGTATGGTCAAATTTTACAACCACTTGCATAGTTGCGTTTTTTTTTGGGACCAGATGCATTGTTCTTTTTGTGCAACTAGTCTATTGAAAGAATATAGTTTAATAATAGCTACCAGTCAAGATGGGGATATGTAAACTTTTATATTTTTTTATAAGTAATTAGTTTTATTGATGTCAAAAATGGAACACCCTCTTACACAAGACGTGTAAAAGAGGTTAACAATTTAAGTACAAAAATTACAAGAATAAAGGAAATCAAGAAAAGAAAAGAATGATTGGTTTCACATAGCAGCCAACTAATCCAATAAAATTTGAAAGACAAATAACTTGAGGTCTAGTATAGATCTCTCGTTATCTTTAAAACACTTACTATTTCTCTCCTTCCAAAGTCACCACATTAAGCAATGGGAAACAATTAACCAAATATGACCATTTTAATGACGAGCAAGGGATGTGTGAACTATTTTATATCCCAAACCAATCCCAAATCACATTAAAATTTAGGAATTTCATATTAAAATAATACCATTTGTTTTATGAAAATAAGAGTTCAAAAGCTGTTGTTTACTAACCATGGATTGTCTTGAACAGGTCAGGTTGGATATGGTTCAACTAAAATTAAAAATCTAAAATATTTTAAACTAAGTACAAGTATTACTAAGTATTAGCACTTTAACATTAATTGAATCAAATTTAATTATACGTAATCTATAATATAATCAACACTTAATTCATATATTCCCCTAGCATTTTAACAGCAAAATAATAGAGGTTGTGATTTGGTACATGTGTGAAGTTTAGTGGGTGAACTGGCCAAAATAAAAGTTCAGGGAGTGTAGTGATCAATACCTTAAAGTTCAAGGGTGTGTGCATTTTTCCTAAAACTATATATATCACTTACTACAAAGAACTCTATTGTGTTACATACATGCACTGGTGTTTTGCAATGAGCACCTGTAGAGGGCCTACTAATCCCAAAATTCTCAGCACAACCAACTTCATATGAGACCCAACAATCAACATGTTTCCAAGTAAATAACGGAAGCCCAACATGTTTCCTCTATTTTTTTTTTAAAGGTTTTTTGTTGTTGTTATTGTTGTTATCTTTTGTTTTAAAAGGTCTTCTTTTTTCAATCACTGCTTTTTTTTTTTTGTTATAATAATTATTATAATGTTACATATGTTTCAAAAGTATATATTTTTCAAACATTGAACATTGTTTTGTTGGAATAATTATTATTATGTTCATATGTTTCAAAATTTCATTAGGTTGTGAACTGGATGGCAAGCCAACAATGGCCTGTTAAAAAAGTTGGACTAGCTATTCCATCGATGTACTTAGACAATCGGCTGGAGGATGACAAAGAGTAAGGCCTTCACCTATTCAACCCTAATGTGGATGCTTGGATAAAGTGCTTAGACACAAAGGAAACTCACTTAGTTGTTTACACATCATTTGGGAGCTTGGCATCCTTGGGAGAAGAGCAGATGTATGAGCTAACATGGGGCCTAAAGAAGAGCAATTCCTAGTTCTTGTGGGTTGTTAGAGAAACTGAACAAAAAAAAGCTTCCGACTACTTTTTTTACAAGAAACAGCAGAGAGAGGACTGGTTGTGGGCTGGTGCCCTCAGTTAGAACTTAGAAGTATTGGCTCATAAGGCCATTGGGTGCTTCATGACTCATTGTGGATGGAACTCAACTCTTGAGGCAATGAGCTTGGGGGTGCCATTGGTTGCAATGCCACAATGGACGGATCAAACAACCAATGCAAAGTTTAATGTGGATGTGTAGAAGGTAGGGGTCAGAGTTAAATTGGACGAAAGAGGCATTACTACCAAAGAAGAAATAGAAGGAGAAAGAGGGAAACAGATGAAAAAGAATTTAGTAAAATGGAAAGATTTGGCTAAAGAGGTAGTGGATGAAGGTGGAAGTTCTGATAAAAATATAAAGGAGCTTGTGGCAAAACTTGTATGCTCTTGAAGTTAATCTAAGCAATAACTCTTCGATTCATTTGAATAATGATCAAGAAAACGAAAACGATTTCAGCCAACTCTTTCAGTTTGCTTTCCATTCAAAGTGGAGAACATTTTTTGTTTGGAATCAAGATTTCATTGGCACAATTCTTGAACCAAATATTTTAGCAAAGAGATTGAATCGTTGGTATTGCAATCTAAATATAAAGAATTGTACTCACTTAGTTATCAATATAAAAATATATTTGTGAATAATTTCAATTTTTTGATTTACAATAATGAAAATTCGAAAAAAAAAAGTTGTTGTTGGACAATTAATGACAACCCCAAATGGAAATTGGTCTGTCTTGGCACTTTGAAATTTCCTATGCTACTTTTGTGATTGGAATTTGGAACAAAATCCGGATTTAAAATTTCTCAACACGGTTCCTATTGCTAGGCTTGCAGCTGCTCAAGTTGTTGTCTAAGAGGGTTAACCACTTCGACTCTTGACATGTATATATCTTATACCGAAATATTCAATAGTTACATTGGTGTAAAATACTAAGGCAAAGAAAAAGGGATGCCATCAACATTACGTAAGTGGGAAAAAAAATAATAATAATAAGGATAAGTCCTCCTAAACCTTATTTCTATAAGTGTGCGTTTGAAAACCGTTTATTTTGTTGAAAACTGAAAACAATAAAAAAATAATAATAAATTACTGTTCATGCTTGAAAGTATTGTTTATATGCCTGATTGCACTGTTCATGGACATGAACAGTGCAAGAGACGCTGGACTTAAAAAAAAAAAAAGAAATCAACTAGACGCAAACGTGGGAAGCGCATCAAACGCACCCTAAGAGTCTTATGTAAGTCACTTGTCTAAGCTTAAGTAAATTACTAAGAACTCCAATTTCACCAAATACCCCTTTATTTCTATAAGAGTCTTATGTGAGTCACTTGTCTACGCATAAGTCAATTAATAAGTCACAAGACCTCTCAAGTTTTGAGATACTTATTAAAATATAAATATATTTAACAGCTGAGATTGCATCTTTTGTATGGAAACCCCTTATATATATTTGGCTAAATTTCAAAACTCATCCTCTAAGTTTCACTACTTTTTATTTTAATTTTCTAAGTTTTCCATCTATCATTTAAGTCCTCTAAGTTTCAAAACACTAAAATTTAGATTTCCGTTATCTTGTCATCCACTTTTGTCATTAAATTACCAAAATTACGTCATTTTGCCCTTAAATAAAAATTTAATTTTTATTTTATTATTTATTTCCTAAAAAAATAAATTAAAAAAATCGAAAAATTAAAAACAAAAACCTATTCAGTAAACCCAACCTCCTCATAAAAAAAAAAAAAAAAAAAAAAAAAAAAAAAAAAAAAACCACCCCCATTCCCAATCTTTTGCCACTAAGAACCCATTAAGCACCGTGAGATAGTAACATATTTAAGAATTCAGTTCCATAAAAGACATGAACTTTGCTATCCCTTCACCAACGGCTTTCTTGTAGATAATGTCAGTGGAGTGAAACTCATTGCCAGACTCGTCATCATAGGCAAGTTTCTAGACACTTTCGTGAGTGGGAAAACTTCACCATGGATCCTATGGTAGCTGTCGTTTATGGAGGAGTTATATAACTCAATCTCAATCTCCTTCTCCCTCTCAATCTCGGTCTACTTCTCACTCTTCGTCTCTTAATTTTCGGGTTCGGGTATGATTTTGGGGGTGGGTTTTTTTATTTTTTTATTTATTTTTAATTTTACGGGGAGGGTGGGTTTACTGAATAGGTTTTGCTTTTAATTTCTGGATTTTTAAAATTAATTTTTTTAGGAGATAAATAATAAAATTTTAATTTTAATTTTAATTCAGGACAAAACGAAGTAGATTTGGTAATTTAACAGTGGGAGTGGATGACAAGATAACGGAAGTTTAAATTTGGGTATTTTGAAACTTAGAGGACTTAATGACAGATGGAAAACTTAGAGGACTGAAATGAAAGGTAGTAAAACTTATAAGGTGAGTTTTGAAATTTAGCCTAATATTAGTGAAACTTCTATGCCAACTAAAGATGGAGTAAATACTAAAAAAGAAGCTAGAGGTAATAGATGCCTCAAATTATTTAACATTATGGCATTGAATAAAATAGACACGATTAGCATTTGCTAATTATCAAGTGCATCACATGTGTTAGACTAAAACTGTAATACCGAAAAGAAAAAAAAATTAAAAGGAGGATATTTAAGTAATTTTCTTTGTGTGGTCAATTTTATAATTTATAATTATAAAGGAGTTTTTAGAAAATGAGGTTGAAACCCTAGCTATATATAAGTTTATTAAGTCAACGTACATGGAGAGATATTTTGAGAGAGATGACTACCCAAAGAATTGAAGTAGAGAAGGATTAACTACACCCTTGAGTAAGAGCTTAAGAAATCTTATTCTTTTGTCAAATTTAGAATTTATGTGGTATTAGTGTGTTGTTGTTGTTGTTGTTGTTGTTGTTGTTTTTTTTTTTTTTTTTTTTTTATGTGGGTATTTTGACCCAAAAGTGAAACTATTTAATATCTAATGAATTTTACGATCTAAACCGAAGAAGGGACTAAATTAGAGGTGTGCAGCCAACCGGCCAATATCGACCCGACCTGACCCAACTCGCCGGGTTGAGTTGGTTTTTAAGGCTTGGTGGGTTATTGATAAGATTTTGGTTCAGTGGAAGAAAGGAAAGAAGAATTGATATTTGGAACAAGGACAAAGTAGAGGGAAAGAATAAGGAAGGAACAATGGAATTCTAATCTGCATGCCTTTTACAATCCTCACATTCCCCTTATAAGCCTACCCACATAACCAACTAACTACCCACTTAACACCCTGGCCTAACCAACTAACAACCCACAATAGTAGTACAATCCATTCTGTAGTACAATCCAGCTACAGCACCCTTAGATGCACCCCTATGCAGCCACACGCGCACGCCTCTGCAGCAAAACACGCACCATTTGGGCACACACACGCACACTCCCTTGCAAACCCTTACACACACAGCTGTCACACCTACACATGCACACCCTTACAGTAGTATACGCACCCTTGTGCACACCTTTGCACTTCCTCACAAATATCTACAAATATCAAGCCTACAATTGTCACAATACCTTTTTACAAATATCTACAAATATCCACCTATGCATTTGCAATATCAGTACCTATCAATACCCCCCCCCCCCCCCCCAATCAAGCACCTTGCCCACAAGGTGAGGAATTGATGCTGTAATGCATAAAAAGACTCCCACGTAGCATGGACTAGATCTTGCCCTTGCCATTGGACCAAAACCTCAGTAATTGTGACAGGAACTCCCAGACAAGCATAAGCTCTCTTGCTTCTTGAGTGGCTTGAAAGAAGAGATTAGGCTTCTTGTGAAGATGTTCAACCCTCCAAATCTTGGTGCTGCCTTTGGATTAGCAAAAATTCAAGAAGAGTACCTCAATGCTAGCAAGAAAGGTACTAAATCATAGGGTGAAGCTCAGGTAGAAAGACCCTCAATACTTGGTTCTCCACCTTCCAAGATTGACTTCAAAACTTCTAAACCACCATTTCAGAAGATCCCAGCTGCTCAGATTGAAGAAAGAAGAAGGAAAGGATTATGCTTTTCTTGTGATGAGAAGTGGGTTGCTGGTCATAAGTGCAAGACTCCAAAGTTTTTTATGTTGGAAGGGGTGCAAACTTCTGTGTCTGAAGTAGAGGTCTGTTTCGAGGAAATGCAAGTGGAGCAAGTGGAGGAGTGCGTTGGTTTTGATGTGTCTTCTGATTTGATCAATTCTACTACTAAAATCACACTGTATGCCTTGTTAGGTAGTCCATCTCCAGGCACCATGAGAGTACTTGGAAGAATAAATCATCAAGATTTGGTGATCCTAATTGATACAAGGAGCACTCATAACTTCTTGGATACCTCCATTTGAATGTTGCTGAAACTTCCCATAGCTGTTGAGGATATCTTTAAGGTTAAGGTTGCCAATGGTGC
This sequence comes from Lithocarpus polystachyus, assembly GCA_033629205.1. Lineage (NCBI taxonomy): Eukaryota > Viridiplantae > Streptophyta > Magnoliopsida > Fagales > Fagaceae > Lithocarpus > Lithocarpus polystachyus. The sequence goes on from CM066171.1 coordinate 61,276,174, forward strand.
ATTGGTGCAGACCAGGGGAGCTTGTCATGCAGTCCAACTTAAGCTTCAAGGGCAAACATTCCTTATGGATCTCAATGTTTTGTCCCTGGGAGGGTGTGATGTTGTCTTAGGCACTCAATGGCCGTACACTTTGGGACAGATACAATGGGACTTCTAGCACCTCACTATGGAGTTTGTTCTAGATGGCAAGCGAGTTTTGCTCAAAGGTTTGCAGCCTTCTGGTCTTGATTTTCAGGACTCTAAGAGATTCTTCAAACCTGTTGTTAAGAAGGGGTTGTGTCTCCAAGTTTTCTTCCCAGTTCCTTCTTCAGTTCCATAACAAATTCAGCCTGAGATTGAAGACCTTTTAGCTGAATTTAGTGCAGTTTTTGCTGTTCCATCTGGTCTGCCACCCTTAAGAGGCCATGAGCATCAAATTTTGCTTAAGGAAGGGACTCAAGCCATCAGTGAAAGACCCTACAGGTACCCTTTTTACCAAAAATCTGAAATTGAGAAAATTGTGCATGAACTCCTAGAGGTTGGATCCATTAGGCCTAGTCAGAGTCCTTTCTCTTCACTAGTGTTGTTGGTGAGAAAGGCAGATGGTAGTTGGCGTATGTGTATAGATTATAGAGCCCTTAACAAGGCTACAATCAAGGGTAAATATCCTATTCCTGTGGTGGATGAGTTGTTGAATGAACTCCATGGTTGTTCCATTTTTTCTAAGTTGGACCTTAGATCAGGCTACCACCAAATTAGAATGAAGGATGGGGATATTGAGAAAACAGGCTTTAGAACCCATGAAGGCCATTATGAATTCTTGGTCATGCCATTTGGTTTGACAAATGCCCCTTCAACCTTTCAATCACTCATGGACCAGATTTTTAAACCCAACCTGAGGAAGTTTGTTCTTGTTTTTTTTTTTTTTTTTTTTTTATGATATTTTGGTGTTTAGTAAGGATTTAACATCTCACTTATCTCATTTGAGAGTGATGCTTACTATGTTGCTTGACAATAAGTTGTATGCAAAGAGAAGCAAGTGTGTTTTTGGTTGTGTGGAAGTGGAGTACCTTGGTCATTTGATTTCTGGTCAAGGGGTTAGAACAGACCCTAAGAAGACTGAAGCTATGTTGCAATGGCCTATCTCTACTTCTGTTAAGGCTATGAGAGGGTTCCTAAGGTTGACAGGCTATTATAGGAAATTTGTGAAGGATTATGGTTTGATTGCAGCCCCACTTACTGCCTTATTGAAGAAGGACTCCTTCCAATGGTTTGCTTAGGCTGAATTAGCTTTCAATACTCTTAAACAAGCTATGTCACAACCACCAGTGTTAGCCTTACCTGACTTTACTAAGCCTTTTATTGTTGAGTGTGATGCCTCAGGTACTGGTTTGGGGGCTGTCCTAATGCAGAATCATAGGCCATTGGCTTTTCATAGCCAAGCTCTTAAGGGTAGAAGCTTGCTTTTGTCAACTTATGAGAAGGAATTGTTGGCATTGGTCACTGCTGTGAAGAAATGGAGACCATACTTGGTGGGAGGGCCTTTTGTGATCAAGACTGATCAACAAAGTCTCAAATTTCTTTTAGAGCAACGAATTAGGACACCTGCTCAGCAAAAATGGTTCACCAAGTTGCTTGGTTACTCTTTCATTGTGAAGTACAAGAAAGGAAAGGAAAATAAGGCAGTTGATGCCTTGTCTAGAAAAGAAGAGAGCTCTGCTATGCAGCCAGGGGATGATTTTGTTTCTTCTTCAGTGGATGTTGGTTCCTTGTTCCTTATTTCTTTTCCTTGCCCTACCTGGTTGACAATTTTGAAAGATAGCTACAATGATGATGCTGAATATCAACAATTGCTCACTTCCCTTTCTGGCAGCTCTTCCAATTCCTCTAAATTTTCCTTGCAAAATGGTCTTCTTCTTTATAAGGATAAGGTGTTCTTGAGCTCTACCTCTCCATTGAAGTCTTTAATTCTTCAACATATTCATGACAGCCCCATTGGTGGTCATTCTGGTTATTTGAAAACCTTATATAGGGTCAAGCAAGATTTTTTTTGGAAGGGAATGAAGTCTGATGTTAAGAGGCATGTGAAGCATTGTGAGGTATGTCAAAGAATTAAGGTAGAGACTACCAAACCAGGGGGTTTGTTACAGCCTTTGCCAATTCCTTCCAAGCCTTGGACTGATATCAGCTTGGATTTTGTGGAGAGTCTTCCTAAGTCTCATGGATTTGAGGTCATTATGGTGGTAGTGGATAGATTGACTAAATTTGTGCATTTCATGCCCCTTTCTCATCCTTACACTTCTTCTAAGGTAGCTACTGTGTTTATGAAGGAGATTTTTAGGCTTCATGGCATGCCTCAGACCATTGTGAGTGACAGAGATGCAGTGTTTACTTCCAAATTTTGGCCGGAACTTTTCAGACTTCAAGGCAGTACCTTAACCATTTCTTCAGCATACCATCCTCAGACAGGTGGTCAGACTGAGGTGGTTAATAGGAGCCTAGAGCAGTATCATAGGGCCTTTGTATGTGACAAGCCTAACTCTTGGGTTAAGTAGTTGCATTTAGCAGAATTATAGTTCAACACTAACTACCACACCTCTACCAAATTCACTCCTTATGAAGCATTGTATGGCTGTCCTGCATTAGGGCAATTGAATTACATTCCTGGTACCACCAAGGTTGAGGCAGTGGATCACCTTCTTCGAACTAGGTCTGAAGTCTTGTCATTACTGAAACAAAACCTTTTGGTTGCTCAATCTAGAATGAAGCTCCAAGTTTATCAACATAGGCTTGACAGGTCATTTGAGGTTGGGGACTGGGTTTATTTGAGGCTTCAGCCTTATAGACAGTTGACCTTAAGGTCCAAGGGCTTCAATAAGTTTTGTCCAAGGTACTATAGGTCATTTCATGTTTCGTAGAGGCTAGGTTCTGTGGCTTGTAAGTTGGCTTTACCTTCAGATTGTTTCTTGAATCCAGTTTTCCATGTGTCCTACCTTAAGAAGCATTTGGGGGCTCAAGTCATTCCCATTCCTACTGTAAGGTTGAATTTTATCAACCATTGTGTTGGCTTTATTCCGTGCCAATTTGCTTGTATTTTCAACATTTAGAAACCATGTATTTAGGTGGGAATCATGTAAGGATAGTGTGTGAGAGAGTGTGAAGATTTGCTCAAGACTGTGCTGCAAAACAGAGACTCACGACTAGACTTCGCTGGTGTCTCGCGACTGGCAAGCCGCCAGATGCTGCACAAGAGAGAAGCGTGCAGAGGAGAACTCGCGACTGGATCTTGCGGGTGGCTCGCGACTGGAAACTGCTAGAATATGAACCGTCGTGCCAGCTGTTGCACTACAGGACAAAATTTCCAGTCTGGCCTTTTAGTTTCTTCGCGACTTGAACTCGCGACTCAGTCAAGCCGCAAGGACAAGCCGCCAGCCTACTCTGTTGTGAAAAATCTATCTTTTCTTATTCCAAACACCCACTAGTATATATACCCCTTATACCCACGAAATGTAGAGAGCTTCCAAAGAGAATATTGAGAGAGAAACCCTAGAGAAAAACAAGATTGATTCATCCACAATCTTAACCTTATGACTCTTCAAATTCCTCTACTCTCTTCCTCTCCATTGTAGATCCTTGAGAGGTACTTTAACCAAAACCTTTTCTCACCATACCCACATTTGTGAGAAGGCTCTTTGGTGTTTTAGGAAGCAGTTAGGAAGGAGCCAATTTATATTGGTAGATGCTATGGACTAGTAGCAGGATCCGGGAAGCTAAAGAAGAAATAGGTTCGGGTAACCTCATTGGAGCAAGAAGCTTGGAGGGCTTAGGTACTTGGGTAGATTAGGCTTGGAGGGTCTATTGCTGTCCTTGTATCCCAACTACATTCTTTAGTGGATCATTTTGACCACTTGGAGGGCGGCAGAGAGGTTTTTCACTGAGGGTCTTCGGTTTCCTCTTTGATAACACGTCTTGTGTTGTCCTTGTGTTTGCATCTCTCTTCCCTTTATCTTTGTCATTTAATTTCTGTTATGGATGTAATTTTATTTGACTAAGATGATTTATCAATTCTGTTTTAGGCTTTAGTTCATTTTCCGCATGTTAATCGTTTGTATTAAAGCTTGAATTGATAATTTGTAAACTGGGGGTCTAAACGTTCATAGTATTTTATACACTATTTGAACTTTCAATTGGTATCAGAGCGGGTGCACTTGCTGTGGTTTAACTACCTTTGTGCGATCCCTGACCCCATTTTGAGATGGATCGGTCTCAATCTTTGAATGCTCCACCGTATTTTGATGGTAGCAACTATGCTTTTTGGAAAGTCCGAATATGGGCATTTTTATGTTCTATTGATGAAAGTGTGTGGGATGCTGTTGATATTGGTTGGGTTAGGCCAGAGGCCGAAAAATCCACTTGGGATAAAGCAGCCCTTGCTGCGTCTAATGCTAACAATAAAGTTTTGAAAGCTATTTTCTGTGGTGTGTCTCCAGATGAGTTTCACAGGATATCCCATGTCTCAGTGGCTAAGGAGGCGTGGAAAATATTGGAGACCATGTATGAAGGAACCAAGAAAGTGAAAGATACCAAACTACAGATGCTAACCACTCGTTTTGAGGAGCTCAAGATGAATGAGGATGAGTCCTTTGACTCTTTCTATAGCAAGCTGAATGAAGTGGTGATCGGCAAGTTCAACTTGGTTGAGAAAACGGAGGATTCAAAGATTGTGAGAAAGATCCTTCGATCATTGCCGGAGAGCTTCCGTGCAAAAGTTACTACAATTGAGGAGAGCAAAGACCTGGACGAAATTAAGGTTCAAGAATTGGTTGGCTCACTGCAAACTTATTAGCTATCATTGCCATCGCAAAGGAGGAGCAAATCTCTTGCTCTTAAGACAATTGATGAAAGGGTGGAAGCTCATGACTCATCTGATGAAGATGTTGATGATAAAGATGTTGCATATCTTGTGAAGAACTTCAAAAAGTTCTTGAAGTTCAAGAAGAAAGGAAAGTTTGCAGAGAAAGGAATATTTCCAAGTATCGGAAAAGAGAAGAAGGATTTTAAAAGGAAAGATGGTAAGAAGTCTCAATCATCACAAGGAATTACATGCTTCGAGTGTAATGGACATGGACATATTAAGAAGGAATGTCCCAATTACTTGAAATCGAAGGGTAAAGCTTATGCCATAACTCTTAGTGATTCGGACTCATCCAACTCTGATTCTGAGGAAAGCTGTGACGAAAAAGGGAATTACTCTGCATTTATGACCATTGCTCATGTTGAGTCTTCGGAAGACTTGAATTTACTTGTGCAAGAACTTGGAGAGTATAATGATGAGGAATCAATGGGAATTGTTGAAGAATTAGAAGTTGAAGAGGATGAGTATAACAAAAGCCTTCAAGAGAACTACAACTTACTTCTTGAAAAGTCTGGAGACTATACACGTGTAGCCAAGGCAGCTGTGAAAAAGATGAAGAAAGCTGAAGAAGACTATAGAAGTCTTCTAGTGCGTCACAAGGAAGCTAAGTGTGAGATAGAGAAGTTTTATGGAGAGTTGTCAGAAGTCTATGAAAAGGTGAGATTTCTTGAGCTTGAAGTGATTCAAGAAAATGCCAAGATAGAAAGGGTCTCCACAAAGAAGTTAGATGATGTGATCTCCTCACAAAAACATTTCTTAGACAAATCTGGTTTGGGATACATTGAAGAAAGCAGTTCTGTTGTCATTATCTCTAAGGACGTGAAGTTTGTAAAAGTTAAGGAGCCCATGGTGAAAACTCCAGCTGTTGAGAAGGTGAACCTAGAAAAGAAGAAGAATGTAGCAGATCAACGGGTGTTCAACAAGTCTCGGAGTCAATCGGAGGTCATACCTGAAGCTAGAAGGAAAGGGTCTCTCCCAAGATCACAAAGAGGTCCGAAAACAAACCATTTCTGTCATCACTGTGGAATCCAAGGCCACACCAGACCAAACTGTCATAAGCTGAGAGCTTTGAAGAATGGAAGTGATCAAAGGCTAAGAGGACCAAGAAATGACAAGAAAATTTGGGCGGTTGAACAACCAAGAGATCGAAATGGTGACTCCGGAGTGATGGATGTGATGAAGATGATTGGTGCCTTCACTACTTGTTTGGAAAGCTTCACAAGAAGGTTAGAAAACTCTAACCCACGTACCCAATCCTATAAGGATATCACCCCAAACGCACGTGACGTGTGGGTGAAAAAGGGTACTCATGCACAAGCATTTAGTCATGTCCATGCATTAATTCTTCTTATCTTATGTGTCTTTGCTTGGGTGTTTGTTCGTGTGCAAACTTTATTGTGTTTTCATATTAAATGTTTTTACATTTTCTTTGGGTAAATTTCTTTGGTCAAAAATTTCAAAAACATATAAAAAGTACAAAATCCAAAAGGTTTGATTAACATTATTGAGTTTATGTCCTAATCTTGTTTTGCCTTGTACCTGTGTACTAATGGCTTTGTGCATTCTTGAGCACAACATGTTTTCATTGCACTCATATCAATGTGGAAAAAATCTTGAAACCTATATGATTGTTGTAAATAGATCTTCAAATTTGTCATGAATGATTAGTCAATGGTTTTGTTGATCTTGAGACATGCATAGACTTGTGTCTATATATCTTCCCACTCTTTATTTTTGTTTTTGCTTAAAGAGCTCAACCAATGTAAATCTCAAAATGAAAAGAGATAATGAGCTGCAAAAGCCTGTCACACAAACTAGTATTTGACTAGGAAAAAGGGAAAGCGACTTAAAATAAAGTATATGATGCCCAAAAAGCCAAAGGCTTGATCATCAAATTGAAATATCAAAAATTTCAGGCATCGATCTCTAAATGAGATGTATTGATTCAAAATGTCAAAATGTTGAGAATTGTAATGAAGCCAAATGAAAAGCTTCAAAAGTTATGTAATATTTTTCATGTGGGAGGTCATATATGCATATTTCTATAATTGAGATGGATCTCATGATCTCATGCTAATTGTGTATGCCTTGGTTGAATTGATCATTGAAGCTTCATATTAGACTAAGGACTATCTCATTGTTGATATCCACACACATCACACATGCTTATGTTTATTGAATGCCTTATTCATTTGTGTGATTGTACTTGACAAAATGTGTTTCACATGCTCAAGTTTTGTTGATCGAACACAAAAAGATTTTTGAGCATTTGTGTGTTTTTGAAAAAGTCTCTTTGTTTTTAGCAAAATGTCAAAAATTTCAAAAATTGTTGTGTTCTGTTTTGGCGACTCATTCGCGTGTCTGTCCAATCGCATGCCCCAGTCGCGAGCTCAACACAGAATGTTTTCCCGTCTCTGTGGCGGGTAAATACTCAAGTCGCGAAAAAAGACTTAGAAATTTTTTTCAAAAATCTGGAATTTTTGCTTCTCGCAGCTTGATGTGGCGACTATGTCGCGAATGGAGGTAAAGTCACTAGATTTACACAGAATGTTTTGCGGCTCGACTCGCGGTTATCTAGCGGTTTGAACCTCCAGTCGCGAAAAACACTTAGGAAATTTTTCAAAATTTTTCCCTATAGTGTTCTGGCGGCTGATCTTGGTGACTCTATGGCAACTTGTCTCAGTCGCAAAAATCACGTGTTTTTGCTCCCTTAAAGTCAATTTTTCAAAACTTTTCAGTTTTCCCTCGAATACTTGTGACTGTTTATTGTCCCAACCGTGTTCTTTCTCAAACTCACCGTGTTCTTCTCAAAGATCTCTTTGTTCTTCATCATTTCTTCACCAATCTTCAAGAAAAAGGTATGGGTTTTCATATTTTCATTATCTATTTCATGATTTTGAGCCTTTTTCTCTTGGATTTCGGGTTGTTTTGATTAGTAGAGATATTTTGTGTTTTGGGTATGGGTATGATTCTGTTTGTTGGGTTTGCTTGAATGGGTTGTGTTTATTTCACTGATCTTATGCATATTATTTCCCTTTATCATGCTTGTCTTCCCTCATTGTGCTCTTGTGTCATTTTGACCCTTGTTGTGCATTTTTCACTCATTGTGCTATGTCCTATCATCATGCGTTTGAGTTTTTGTGTCTATGTGGTGTCTCTATGTTTGTTTTGGTGCTTATGGAAATTCGCTTGTGAGTCTTGACTTGTATCTTTGATGTATGCCATATCTTTTACCATATTGCTCGTGTGTTTCTTCTATTTACTTGGTCTGGGCTTAGCTCATACTTTGAGTTAACTATTATATCATCTTTCTAAATACCTAGTATCTAATCAAGTTGATGTTTGTGTCTGGTGTTTGTTCTTGGTACTCTGCTGTGTGCCTAATCTTTTGCAGATGTCACGCCATTCATCTAAAGGAAAGGAAATAGTGAGTGATATTCCTACTCCTGTTGCTAAGCGAACTCGTTAATCAACTCAATCATCTTAAGTCCCGAAAAGTAAGAGATTCAGGACACCTGTTGATTCACAAACATACTCAGACATCTTTGTCGATGCTACCATTATCGTGGAAAGGATAGTGAATTTTGACACCTTGGGAACTACATTTATCCCTGGGATTTTTGAAAGAAGAGATTGGGATGCCCTATTTGGGAACTTTGAGGATCCATATGATGAGTTAGTGAGGTAGTTCTACTCAAATGCACGATTCATCGAGATTGAAATACAATGCTGGGTAAGAGAAAAAGAATTTGTTATTACTCCAGATTATCTTGCACAAGTTCTTCACATTACCCAACCAGAAAATGCAGACAAGACTCCATATGACGACAGAGTTCCTCAGGTGCAAAACATTCTTCAAGTTCTTGGATCTAATCATGAACTTAGAAGCAAAGGAATGCCTATAGGCACAGCAAAATTTTCATCGGAACTGACTACTCTGAAACTGATCATGTTCTCAAATCTTTACCCATTGACGAATACTAGTTACATAAATTTTGGAAGAGCCCAGTTTTTGTGTGATCTTATTACTGGTGCCCCAATTGACATCTGTGTCCATATTTTTCAAACAATTGGGAAAATTGCGGCTCAATTAGTAGCACGAGCTTGTCTTCCTTTCAGTAGTCTTCTTATGATAATCATGATCCAAGAAGGTATACATCCAATATCAGATGGAAGAATTGTGCCGCGTCCTTGACCGATTTCTATGTTCACCCTTCAAGCAAGCAAGAGTCATTCTTCTATGGCAACAAAGACTGAATCATTCACTCCTGGCAGTCCATCTGGTCAAGCTATTCCTATGCATACAGAGACACCTTCTACACGCACTCCAGAAATAAGGACGCTGAGAACTCAACCTAGTGATCCTGCTGACAGGCTGAGCAATCTCGTTGACGGTGTCAATCAGCGTATTTCCGGTCTAGAGAAACTTCTTGTCCAATACAACAACTTTGTTCACATGTGCTTCACCGGCATCGAGGCACAATTAGATGCTATCCAACAGAAGATTGAGGACAGTCTTTAGCTATTCGTGACAAAAAGGGGGAGAACAATGAAAGGGGGAGTGATCACAGTCTAGTAAAAGAAAAAGGGAAATTGTACAAGGGTGTTAGTTACATATTTATCTTTCGGCTAAACTCATTTGGTATAATCTGTTGGATATGGTACTTTGTTTTGGTACTCTGGTTTATATATATTTATTTTGTACCTTTGCTTATGTAGCCCTTTATTTTGTACATTTCGCTTTTGTGGCATGTTGGTTATCTTTTGTACCTAGCTTTGTGTAAGCATTCTGTCTTCATGCCTTGTGGCTTTCATACTTTATGTTTAAATGCCATGCTTTTATCCTTTAGTACATCACTTTTGTGCCCTATGTTGGATTTTTTTATCCTTAATGCAATTACGTAATGTTGTTGCATTGGTTGAGTGTTAGACATGCAAATAATACTTGTCATTGAGCTTATTTGATTGCATGTCTGGATGTTCATTCCTTGTGAGAATGAGCATTGTGATCACTATTTATAGTGATTGTTCATTTTTGGTCAAGCCATGCTCTATTGCTTTAATTCTTTTTGCTTGAACACATTGTGCTTGTTTTATATGCAATACAAGTTTTTCTTCAAACAATGAACTTATTGTGTGGTTGCTTTTTAGGAGATACTTGTACTTATGATTCAAGAGCTTCACAGATCCTAGAGTTAGGTGTGAGTGAGTTTTGTTCAACTGTTCCCAACTCACGCGTTAAGTCTAAAGTTTGTTGTAGGGTTTTGTCACGGAATAGCCAAAGGGGGAGATTGTAAGGTTGAATTTTATCAACCATTGTATTGGCTTTATCCCGTGCCAATTTTCTTGTATTTTCAGCATTTAGAAACCTTGGATTTAGGTGGGAATCATGTAAGGGTAGTGTATGAGAGAGTGTGAAGATTTGCTCAAGACTGTGCTGCAAAACAGAGACTCACGATTGGACTTCGCTGGTGTCTCGCAACTGGCAAGCCGCTAGATGCTGCACACGAGAGAAGCGCGCAGAGGAGAACTCGCGACTGGATCTCACGGGTGGCTCGCGATTGGAAGCTACCAAAATATGAACCGTTGTGCCAGCTATCGCACTGCAGGACAAAATTTTTAGTCTGGCCTTTTAGTTTCTTCGCGACTTGAACTCGCGACTCAGTCAAGCCGTGAGGACAAGCCGCCAACCTACTCTGTTGTGAAAAATCTGTCTCTTCGCATTCCAAACACCACCAGTATATATACCCCTTATACCCATGAAATGTAGAGAGCTTCCAGAGAAAATATTGAGAGAGAAACCCTAGAGAAAAACAAGATTGATTCATCCACAATCTTAACCTTATGACTCTTCAAATTTCTCTACTCTCTTCCTCTTCATTGTAGATCCTTGAGAGGTACTTTAGTCAAAACCTTTTCTCACCATACCCACATCTGTGAGAAGGCTCTTTGGTGTTTTGAGAAGTAGTTAGGAAGGAGCCAATTTATATTGGTAGATGCTATGGACTAGTAGCGGGATCCGAGAAGCTAAAGAAGAAATGGGTTTGGCGTAACCTCATTGGAGCAAGAAGATTGGAGGGCTTAGGTACTTGGGTAGATTAGGCTTGGAGGGTCTATTGCTGTCCTTGTATCCCAACTACATTCTTTAGTGGATCATTTTGACCGCTTGGAGAGCGGCGGAGAGGTTTTTCGCCGAGGGTCTTCAGTTTCCTCTTCGATAACACATCTTGTGTTGTCCTTGTGTTTGTATCTCTCTTCCCTTTATCTTTGTCATTTAATTTTTTTTATGGATGTGATTTTATTTGACTAAGATGGTTTATCAATTCTGTTTTAGGCTTTAGTTCATTTTTCGCACGTTAATCGTTTGTATTAAAGCTTGAATTGATAATTTGTAAACTGGGGGTCTAAACATTCATAGTGTTTTATACACTCTTTGAACTTTCACCTACTTTACCTCCTATGGATTTTGGTGGTTTTGTCCATCTTGAACCAGTTGCTGTTTTGCAGACCAGAACTAAGCAGCTTCGGTCCAGGACAATTACTGCAGTTTTGGTCTAGTGGCAAGGGCAAGATCTAGTCCATGCTACGTGAGAGTCTCTTTATGCATTGCAGCATCAATTCCCTCACCTTGTGGGCAAGGTGTTTGATTGGGGGGGTATTGATAGGTACTGATATTGCAGATGCATAAGTGGATATTTGTAGATATTTGTAAAAAGGTATTGTGACAATTGTAGGCTTGATATTTGTAGATATTTGTGAGGAAGTGTAAAGGTGTGCATAGGGGTGCGTATCCTGCTGTAAGGGTGTGCATGTGTAGGTGTGACAGTTGTGTGTGTAAGGGTGTGCAAGGGAGTGTGCAAGGGTGTGCAAGGGAGTGTGCGTGTGTGTGCCCAGGTGGTATGTGCTTTGCTGCAGAGGCGTGCGTGTGTGGCTGCATAGGGGTGCATCTAAGGGTGCCGTAGCTGGATTGTACTGCAGAATGGATTGTATTGCTATTGTGGGTTATTAGTTGGTTAGGCCAGGGTGTCAAGTGGGTAGTATATTTACGCACCACCTAGGCACACACACACACACTCCCTTGCACACCCTTGCACACCCTTACACACACAGCTGTCACACCTACACATGCACACCCTTACAGCAGTATACGCACCCCTGTGCACACCTTTACACTTCCTCACAAATATCTACAAATATCAAGCCTACAATTGTCACAATACCTTTTTACAAATATCTACAAATATCCACCTATGCATCTGCAATATCAGTACTTATTAGTTGGGTTGTGTTACAAAATTTTTTTTGATAGCGGGTTGGGTTAGGTTTGGGTCATAAAATTTCAAACCCGCCAAACCCGACCTAACCCACCCATATATTTAATATATATTTAAAATATATTATATAATTAATAATTTTTTTGTTCAAATAACCAACTCTTCCTATCCTATATAAAAGCTAATTAGTTCAAACAAATCTTAGTAAATTTCTATTGTAGTTTAGTCATTAGTGTTGTTTGCCTTTAAAGAGTTACATAGATACTAATCTTTAGATTTTTTAAATATATTTATATTTATATTTATATTTTTTATGCACAATTTAATAATAATTGTAATAAAAAAAAAATTATCTAATCCATGGGTTCAACCCGACTCAACTCGACCTATGTGGGTTGGGTTGAGTTGGGTTAGACTTATGTGATGGATTGGGTTGGGTCAAAAAGTCCCCTTAACCCAACCCAACCCGACCATTCACACCCCCCCCTAGACTAAATTATATTTTCAGTATCTGTATTGTTTCGATAATAGATATTCTTTTCCTAAGCCACTACTGCGTTAAGTATGGATGGATTAGCAGAAAATTAGGCATGGTCATGGTGGTTCGGTTCTACGTAGTTTTTAGCTTAAAGAGTTTTACTTTTGGTGAATAGGAAAGTCGATGCAGCAGTAGCAGCAGCAGCAGCAGCAGTATAGATGAGGGCTAAAACAAGAAACAAGCAGCCTTTAACTTCTTTTTATTATTATATTTTGTTTATTAGTTTTGGTAGGGGTTAATAAGGAGTCAATGAAGTCTGACAAGTCATAAATTATAGTGAAAAAAAAAAAAATAATGGCTGTTTTTACGTAAGACACATGGTCTAGCTTGTACTTGGAGTTGTCTTCATCTCAAAAGATGATAATGGTGGCAGGTGGCAGAAAAAAAAAAAGAAAAAAAAAAAAAGAAAAAAAGAAAAAAAAGTGTACCTAAAGAGGAGTCCACGTGTTGCTCTTTTTTTACAAGTGACTTTTACCTTTATGCATTCTATAGGTCTTATCCTAGGGTATTATTAGTGGTAGAAGGTAAAGAAAATATATACGATGAATATGTGGATTTTCGCATTGAGATAATAGTGGAAAATTATAGGATATTTTTAGTAGTCTCGCTTCTGATTAGGTACTGTTATAAATTTTTCTTAATTATTTGATTATTGAGTATAATATTTGAAAATTGTTCTAGGTGATATTTAAGGATTTTAGAAGAAATTTTAGGAAAAAGTCCATTTTGAAATAGCTTTTGAAGGTAAGTAACCTTATCCTAAGTGGGTTTTATTTTGCTTATATTAATGTATTTTTACTTACTAAAAATTGTTTATAATTGTTAGCACTTTTATTTCTATTGTGTTACTGATTTCAAGTAAAGGATTATTACAAATATATTTTAATACTGAGTATATGATTTTTATATACATGCTTGAATAAGATATATTTTTGTTAGAAACTATGATTTTATATATATAATTATGGACAATCTGACTATGAATTGATTTTGATAACTAAACTAATGGGGGCTATTCATTGGTACTTTGATACCCATTCATGGGGATATAGCATGACCATAGTCATAAGATTGTTAAGAATGTGAATTACGTTTTAATATTTGAATTATTTTGAGTCACTAAAACTGCTTATGTGTTTTTGAAACTTATTGTAAGTTATAGCTTTTGATATATGGAAAACTAACTATTTTCTAAACCATCTATGATATATTTGTAAGATTATAGTATGTGATCTATGTACAATTTGTTATTTTAATACTATGAAATTTCTTCAGTTATTTTGAAAACACATAGTATATCATAACTTTTGAAAACACATATTACATCTTATACTTTACAGATATATTGCTTGATAGAACTTATTATGAATTTGGTTACTTATTGAGTTGTCAACTCATCCCCCTCCCCCTCTTTTTTCCCTCCAGTTTCAGATTGTAAAGAATAGCAAGTTTTGGAAGTTTTGATATTGTGTTGTGAGCAGGAAAAAAAGCTTAGTGATTCTGAGATTGGATGGTCTTCTAATAATTTTATATATATTGTCCAATTGGCATTATGTACATGAGGTTTGGATTTTGTTCCTATTAAAATATTGCATATCTATTTATAAAGAAATTGTTGAGGTATTTCGGATTTATTTGATTTAATTTTTGAGGATAAATTTTAGTTTCCTAGAAGGCCTTGCACACTTGTAGAGTGTTTACTTTATAAGTGTGCGGTGGTTGTCATGTGCCTATCTTTATAGTTGGGTTCGAGGCATGACAAAAGCACCAAACCGTTTTTAGTGTATGCAAGGTCTAAATCACAAATATTTGATTTGACGATGAGATACTCTACTAATTAAGCAAGTGGCATAGTCACTTGAAGATCAAGGTGGGCTTGGGCCCCACAAAATTTTTGAAAAAAATAATTTTTTTTGAAAATATCCTAAATAATTTGAAAATTTTTAAATAACTTTATTATTTTGGCTCCATATATATTTATGAAAGTTTTAAAATAAACATAATTTTCATTTAATAAAATAGAATCTATAAATACATATGTCAACAAAATACAATAATTAAACATTTAGCATCTTTAAAATAAATGCATAGATATTTTAACAATTACCTCAACAATAAAAGGGAAAAAAATTATAATTTTCATCTTAACACATTTATAGCTTACTTGTACATGGCAGTAAAAAAATTGAAAAGTCAACAATACTTAATGACTTTAGATCTTTTAAAGAGCGTAAGTTACAATTTTGAAAAAAGATGTTTAACCTTTATGTTATTTCATAGTTGATTAAAGATATTAAATCATTGTGTCAAGTTTGTCTCATGATTGTTTAATTTTAATTAATACACTTTTGTTTATAGCAAATATGGAGCTATGAAGTATTCTACATTAATATTTTACATTTCATACACACACACACACACACACATACACACAAAAATTATATATGGCCCCTCAAAGATAAATTCCTGGTTCCGCCATTGAATTGAGCTAAACTAGAACCTACTAGTAATTAATATTATATATGAACAAAAACTACCTAACAAAAATGACCCAAATGAGAAAATTATTTTCAATTTCTTGGCCATTTGGGAGCCTCAAATGAATAAGTAAACCCCTATATTGAAATCTATGTGAAAATACGAGTGGGAAAGCAACTAGTTATTTTTTTGTAAATAAAAAAAAAAATCATTTGGGAGAAAGTCAATTATCACTTGTCAGTCAACGGCTACTACAGAGAAAGGAGGGGGGAAACGGGGGAGGGGTGATTGGGAGAAGAGAGAGAAGTTACCATTTGAAAGTGTTTTTTGAACGTTGAGTATATAACTTAAAAAAAAAAAAAAAATCACTTGTTGAAAAATGTTTTTATTTTTTATTTTTTTGCTTGCCTTTATTGTGTTACTCTTACTTCTCACTTTTTATAGAAAAGAATTTTCGGTGGAGAATCATTTCAGTTCGATGTTTTCTTTTCCTTCTTTATTTTTCTGCCCAATCAATCCCAACCTCGATCTTCATATTACAGTATACCGGTTAAGAACTCAAGATTATTAGTCATCCTTTCGGCAAGAGATTCAGCTATATCACTCAACTGTCCAAGAACAACATAGTAATTAGCTAGGTTAGGATGCTCAACAAACTACTGTAGAAGCTTTGCTCGGTTCAAAGAATTGAATTTAATTATTTTTCCACTTTGTAACAACTTCACAATAAGTACAGACATGATAAAACATAGGTATTCAACTTTTCTGTCTCTTTTCTGATAGATATTTTGACTAGCAATATGTCCAAATCACATCTAATCAACATTCAAATTGCCAATGTTAATTTTTTTTTTTTTTTTGATAAACAATTGCCAATGTTAATTAGGAGAACAATGATTTATGCAAGAGGTGGTGGTGTCATAAGGGGTAGTGCAGGAAATTCGATAAGGGGTTTTGCAAGATATATTGGCTCAACAACAAGCATCATAGCAACATTTTGGGCACTCAGGGATGGTTTGCAATTAGCTATTCAGCTTGGTGTGCAGAATTTGGAAGTCGAACTTGATGCGAAAGTCATTGTGGATTTAATTAATTCCAGCAACTCTTCCAATGCAGCGTGCTCATCCTTATTGTTTGATTGCAGATTATTGCTGGAAAAGATTCCTCATACCAAGGTGAAGCATGTGTTTCAGGAAGCAAATAAATGTGCAGATGCATTAGCTAGGAAAGGATGTAACTCTCAAGAGGAATTTGTAATTTTTGATGTTCCCCTAGCTATCTGATGATGTATCTGCCTTAGTGTATGCAGATGAGATTGGGGAAAGCTTTTGTAGGCAGGTTGCTGCTAACTTAGCCACTTTGGCTGCCTAGTTTAATATTAATTTCCGTTAAACCAAAAAAAAAAAAAAAAAAGCATTTTATGCTTTTGATATCAATATCATAAGTCAAAGCACACATCTAATCGACATGCCAATGCCACACACAACCAGCCGAATCTATTGAGGTGATAAGTGGCAAAGCTTAAATTGAATACCTATTGTGTAGCAATATTGAAAAGTGAAAGAGAGTTCAAGCCACGGCAATTTATGTTTGTGAAAGAGAGCCTTTTAGGTGTACATGAGATTTGAGTTTTGAGTTTTATGAGAACGTTTTTGTGCTACATTCTTAATCTCACTATTTTCGTACTGAAACTTTCTTTTAAACGCTGCCGGTGGGTGTAGGATTAAAGTAAAACTAAGTAAATTTTTGTGTTTTATGTGTGATAACTTTTTCTAGCTATTTCTAAAATTTACTATTACTTGGTTATTATTATATACCTAACAAATACGTACAAAAAATTAAGTTATCTCGTATTCCTTATGGTAGAGCAATTGGTAGCATGATGTATGCTATTATTTGTACCCATCCATATATATATTTCACACATATTAGTGTGGTTATTAGCAAATAAATGGCTAATATTGGTAAAGAAAATTGACAAGCTGTGGAATGGGTTCTTCAATATTTGACAACTATTGTAAAGGTTGATTTGGTGTATAGTAATTAGTGAAGCTTCTACTAATAGTAGTAGCGTTGTTCAATTTGTGCATTTGGAATATGCTCGTGATTTGGGTAAGAGGAGATCTCTAATAATTTATGTCTTCACATTATGTGATTATTATGCCATAAAAAAAATATATAAATATTCAAATTAGGTTAGAAGATGAGTCACTTTTCTTTGAAAACTGTGGCTATTCAAACTGTGTCAAGACAAAGGGCGGGGGGGGGGGGGGGGGGGGAACTCTTTGTACTTTACTTTTTTTTTTTTCCACAAAATTTCCCTTTTAACTAATGTGCTTACATATTTGCATCCATTATGCTTCCTCATCCTCAATTCCCTACTTCTAGTGGTTTCTATTGGCATTTACCACCCTATCTTTAGGATGGAAAAAAAAAATATATATTTTATACCCTATAATTTAGGGGTGTAACAATTTAAGCTATATAGTTTATACAGTAGCGAATTAATTATTAGGACTAAAAAGAAAAGAAAAAATAAAATTTTAAAAGTAATAAACCAAATAATATAGTTTTAAAATTAACAAATAAAACCTTAACAAAAAAAAAAAAAAAGTTAAATTCTACTCCAACTAAAAATCTATTATTAAAATTTTCAAAACTTATACTTATTTAGCTATGGTTTCTTGATATAATCTCTCTTAACTAATAATTCATCCCAATAATTAAATCCCACACAATATATGTCACGACCCAAATCCATGGAACATGAATTTAGATGCATGACTAACCTACTGAACTTATATAACTCAAAAAAACGTAATTAATCCAAAATAACTTAAAACTCCAAATAAACAAGTACTCTTAAATAACTCTTACAAAAATCTAAACTCTACAAATTGAAAATAATCTCCACTGTATAAAACATGAATTACAAAATAAATGTAACTGAAATTCTTTAAGTCTTCAAGTAATATTGAAATCGCCTACAACTTCCACGCTCTACCTTGCATCTTACAAAGTGATCCAAAGGTTCCCAACTACACTTTAATCTGAAAAATATTAATTGATGGGGTGAGCCACACATCTAGTAAGTAATTATACAGAATATACATCAGAATAGAGTCAAGCAAAGCACGACTTTTATTTCACAATTTCACTCAAAATATTCGATATAGTTTTCCAAACATATAAAAAACCACTTAATACATATAGAATCAAATCTTAGAGTTATTCGAAAATACACAGATAATTGATCAGAGCATAGTGTCACATATGCACATCACATATTCTCACATACAATCCTGTAAGCGGATACCAACATCTAACCCCTGTTGGTGAGGGATCAACACATATTCTCACATATAATCCTGTGAGCGAATTTACACATATATCTGATCAATTCAAAAAAAAAAAAAAAACACTTAATTTGAGTCACATATCACAAAACAACACATATACAAAATAGAATCATTTTCTTAATATTAACAATTATTCCAACAATAAAAGCATATCAAATATCACGATATCAAACTAAGACATAAATCAAAGGATGCTTGACTTCCTTAGGGAATAAATAGGAATCGAGGAATTATATAAATATTTTATAATTCTTGAGTAAATCTAGAAATTCAAATTGTTAAAAGAAACTTTTTAAATACAATTTGGAAAGTAGGAATATGAATTTGAAATCACTTTTAAAAAAAAAAAAATTTAAAGATCAAGAACCTTTTTAGAAAACTTATCTTGAAACTCAAATCTTTTCAAAAAATGGTTTAATTTAGAAATCATCTTTTAAAGGAGATTTGGATGTTCAAAACGTTATTTAAAATTCAAAGTTTCTCTTTAAAATATCATTTAAAATTCAAAATTTCTCTTTCAACGGTATAAAATATGCTTTTGATAAACTTTTAAAAAATGTAAGCTCAAAAACATAACTTTTGAAAACCTTTGACTTCTAGGAACCTAATGAACAAAATTGTGCATATTATGCATAATTACTTATAGCACTTGAATCAATTTGAAAGTTTAGCTAAAACACCCTCCAAATAATCTCAAATACTCTTAAATAGGACCTATAATCAATCACAGAAATATAGTTAATATCTTTCATAAAATATAAAGCGTATAGAACTATATAAATTGACACACTAAAATTATACTTTGTTGAATTAAAACATAATACTAATGCAAAGCATCTCTATCCAAGAATATGATTCCTTGAATTTACCAAAACTTAGAGCCAGCAACCAAAACCTTAGGATTTAATATATATCTCAATAAAATCGTGGGCCAAAACTAATATGACTTGTTCATGGACTTAATATTATTGACCCTAATGTATTTAATATCTAAGCATTTTTTTTAAGATGAAATTGGAATCTGGGTAGAAGAAACAAGATGTCATTATCCTATTAAAGAGTTGTAGACGTGTTGGACATGGCTTTGACAAAAAGTGAACTTGGAATTGGGAAATTGTCAATACCTAGTCTAGTAAAGCTATCAACCCATCCATCAGAGAACTTGGCCTGACAAAAAGCGAGAGTTTACTAGTGGCACATGGTGTAACGTCCCATCAGTTTAAAAAAAAAAAAAAAAAGAAGGAAAAGTCAGACCTTGTGGGTGTTCCCACGTGCCACCCAACTACCCCACCTGCCCCACCCATTCCCCACCACTCCTTTTCCTTTATCTCTTTTCTCTCTTTTGGCCGGCCTCTCTTCTCTCCCTTTCATTTTCTTTCTTCTCTTTTTACTGAAACACACGCACATACACACACTCACCGCCGGACTCCACTCCAAATCACACAATTTCACCATCATTTTTCCGGCAAGATCACCGGAAAATTTTTGTGAACCCATAAACTCCTTCATCTCCTTTATTTGAGGTAAAAATTTCTAATCTTTTTGATGGGTTTTACACTTTTACTTGAGGTTATTGTTATCTAAGTTTTAATAATGATACCCATGTGATTTATGAGCATTAGAAGTGATATTTATGTGTTTGTATGTATGGATTTTGTATTGGTGGAATTATTTGGTGAGTGGGTATATAATTTGTGCTAATGATGACTACATAAAGTTTATGTATGGTGGAAAATTTAGGGGTTTTGAGTTATATCATGTGATGGTGGGTAAATTAAAATTTTTCATTGCCATTGGGTTTATTTGGAGTTAGTTGAAGTTCTAAATATCTTGTCTTGGAGGATATTTTTGATTTAGCTTTCATGGGTCTCTTAATAATGTAGTGTAAATTTTATGGAAGCTAGTCATGATGTTGGAGATGATATTAAATGGGTTAATTTTATAAATTGGAGATTATGCCTTATGAATCAATTTGTTGAGAAACTTTGGAAGTGGGATATATTTTTATTGATGAGGTTAAATAATAGGCTTGCCTAATTAAGTGCTTTTTGGCAATTCCTAAATTGTAGCTAGATGCAATTTCAAGCTCTATGCTTATTGTGATAGGTTTACTTGATATTGTTTAGGTTCTAGCTAATCTCCTTGGAGCTTGGAGAATTAGGATTTTTGCAGTTGCGAGGTAAGTAGCTTCTTAATGAGATTTTTTGGAAAATAAGCATGTTTTATAAATGTTGTTTTTGGGACAAACACGTTTTAGAAAATTGTCGATGGATATATGTTTTTCTTAAAAGTATTGTATTGTGACCCTATTATATATTATTATATATGAAAAAGCATCATATTTGGTATTGCATTTGGGGAAATGTATAAATTGTTGATATGAAAAAATGAGCATCTTTAATTTAATCTTTGATAAGAAAGTCATTGATTTTATGGTACATTGAAATACTTAAAGATGCTTATCTTGTCTTGTATTATTTGAGAAATTGATAGAAAATCTCTTGATAAGAATGAAGTAGAAAACTTTAAAAACTTTATAGAAGTTAGATTATTTAAGGTTTTTCTGGAACTACTTGAATATGAATTATGTGTTTCAAAGTAATGTAACCTGTGAGCTTGTGTAGTCTTAACACCATGCCATGTGTGATTTCCCGGTGATCACCTGATTTGGTTGCCGTAGTCTTTGTGATAACGGAATCAAATTTAGGTCAGTGCTCTTTCACTTTGGATGACGCGTTCTTCCCTGCTGCCCATGGGGGGAAGAGGTTCCTTAATTGTGTGTGGGTGAGGCTGCTGTCCATGGAGCCAAGAGACCACATGCAAGAGAGGTCCTATTTGACGCGCTCTCTCTGCTGCCCATGGGGGGAGAGAAAAACCTTGAGGGTATGGGTGAGGCTGCTGTCCATGGGGCCAAGAGTCTGCATACCAGAGATGACAATATCATGCCAGTTGTGAATGGGTGGATCCCCTGACCAGTCTATGTGGTAGTGTAGAATATTTGTGATAAATTACGTTATGTTAGATTTTATGGCTATGGAAATTATATTGTTAGTGCTCACAGATTTTGGTAGTTTCATGGTATTTATTTTGAGGAACCTTGTGTTTCATTACTGAATCATTCTTGTCATATCATATTATCATTATTATTATTGAAAATGGAATTTGCATTTCCCCCACCCCCATTAATTATGCTACTTACTGGGCTTTGTCTCATCCCATTATTTTTTATAAACTTTTCAGAGTAAGCAACAATCTTTTGAGACAGCTTTTTGATGGCTAACGGTAGTTAGACTGACTACTAATGGAGGCTGAACTTTTGTAATAGAGATATTAGATGATGTATATCTTAGACTAGGCTTGACTCATTCTTTTGTATATTAGTGGTTGTGATGTTATTCCCACTAATGGGACAAGCTGATGATATGTAATTATATATTCAGACCTCTATTCTTTTGTGACCAATGGTCCCTGTAATTATTGCTTAGAGCTCTAACTTACTTTGGGAGCATATCCAATGGAATTATTGTGGTAATTTTTGATGTTGGTAATTGATATGATTTATGTAGATTGGATTGTCAAAAAGGAAAAATTTACAGGTACTTGAGACATCTTTCTCATGCCTTGGACCCTTTGGGGTTTGGGACGTGACAATTATGGTATCAGAGCTTAGGTTATGATTCTGTAGACTTTTGAAAATTGGAATTGATTTTGATCTAAGTCATAGCAATAGGGGTTTGATGAATTCTTTATTTTGCACCTTTGTTTCAGCTTCCACTTGCTATACCTTTTTCCTTATCTATCTTTTCTATGCTAACCTTCTATACTGCCTTGTGATTTACTTGCTTGTTTTTTTTTTGGGTATAGGTATAAGTACTTTAGTACACTATGCCTCCTAAAAAGAAAGCACGTAAAGTAAGGCATGTGGATGAGGTTACAGCTCTAGAGCATGGCCATAGGCAACGCCAAGAGCGTGAGAGATCTGTCACTCCTGATGGTGGTGAGATTGATGAGGTGGCGGACAGGATTTATGCTAGGATTGCTAGAGCAGTCTAGGGTGGTGAACGTAGGAGGGAGGGTTGCACATTTGGGGAGTTCCATAAGCAAAACCCTCCAACATTTGATGGAGAGCCTGATCCTATGGCAGCAGAGAATTGGCTGCTAAAGATGGAAAAGTTACTAAGAGCCCTTGAATGCACTGATGCTCAGAAAGTGAGGTATGCCACTTGTGCTCTTCAGGGTTCTGCTGAGAGATGGTGGTCAAGCACTGAGCAATTGTTGAGGATGGAGTTGGGAAGGGACACTCCCATTTCTTGGGAGAAGTTTAAGGAAGTTTTTAATGGGACATACTTCCCTGATGTGGTGAGGGACCGTAAGGCAAGAGAATTTTCTGATTTGGTTCAGGGGACTATGACAGTGGAGGAGTATGCTGCTAAGTTTGTTGAGCTTTCTCGCTTTACTCCTTACTTGATTCCGAATGAGTCCAAGAAAGTGAAGAAGTTTCGGGAAGGCCTTAATGGTAGGATTCGCCCTCTCATTATAGCCTCTGGAGTGGATACTTTTACTGAGGCTGTGAAGTGGGCAATGAGTCTTGAAGAAGACTTTAAGTATAACCTCAATTCCAAAGAGACTGAAAAGAAGCAAGGGCCCTCTAATTCTCTACATGGTAAGGGTCAAGGGCATAAGAAAGGATTCTTTAAAAACTCAGGTAATAGAGGACAATCTTCTAGGCATAGCAAGAGTGCCTATCCTCAGTCTGGTGATAAGAAGTCTTGCTCTCGTTGTGGTAAAATTCATGATGGACAAAATTGTGATGGGATCAAGATTTGCTTTACTTGTAAGCAACCCGGACACTTTGCTAGAGATTGCCCAAGTTCTAAGGGTTCGGGTTCTTCTTCCTCATCTCAAGTTGTAAAGGGTAATGACAATGGGAAGAAGGTGCAAGGTAGAGTGTATGCCTTGACTACTCAGGATGCTCAGGCCACAGATACAGTGGTGGCAGGTATACTTCCTTTGTTCTCCGCACATGCTAAAGTTCTTTTTGATCCTGGTTCTACGCATTCTTTTGTTTCTTGCGCATTTGCTAAGAATCATGATAAGAGCCCCGAATTACTTGATTTTGAGTTATCGGTTTCTACCCCTGTTGGTGATACTTTAATGACTAATCTTGTGCTTAAATCTTGTGCTATTTGTATTGAGGGTAGAGAGTTATTGGCTGATTTGGTGTTGTTAGATATGCATGATTTTGATGTCATTTTGGGCATGGATTGGTTGGCTTCTTACCATGCTAGTGTGCATTGTTTTGAGAAAGAGGTGGTGTTTAGGCCTCCAGGTGAACCAAAATTTTTATTTAAGGCTTCATGTTTGCCTTTTATGCCTCCTGTGATATCATGCATACAAGCAAAGCGCTTGCTTAAAAAGGGATGTCATGGATTCCTTGCTAGTGTAATGGACTTACATAGTAGAGAATTGGAGATAGGAGACATTCCTATTGTGAGGGAATTTTCGGATGTTTTTCCTGATGATTTACCTGGGTTGCCCCCAGATCGTGAGATTGAGTTCTTTATTGATCTCCTTCCTGGCACTGCACCTATTTCTAAGGCACCTTATAGAATGGCACCCACAGAGTTGAAAGAACTTAAGGAGCAATTGGTAGAATTGCTAGACAAAGGATTTATTCGCCCTAGTGCCTCGCCTTGGGGAGCTCCAGTTTTATTTGTTAAGAAAAAAGATGGGTCTATGAGGTTATGTATTGATTACCATGAGCTTAATAGAGTCACCATAAAGAATAAATATCCTTTGCCTCGTATTGATGACCTATTTGATCAGTTGCAAGGAGCACAAGTCTTTTCTAAGATTGATCTTTGTTCTGGTTACCACCAGTTGAAGATTAAGGGTGAGGATATACCAAAGACAGCCTTTCGGACTAGATATGGTCATTATGAATTTTTGGTAATGCCGTTTGGATTAACTAATGCCCCTGCTGCTTTTATGGATTTGATGAATAGGGTATTTCATGAGTATTTGGATTGATTTGTCATTGTATTCATTGATGATATTTTGATTTATTCTAAGAGTCAAGAAGAGCATGAAGAACACTTGAAGATTGTTTTACAGATTCTAAGAGAAAGGAAGTTGTATGCTAAGCTGAAGAAGTGTGAATTTTGGTTGAATCAAGTAGTATTCTTGGGTTATGTGATATCTAAGGATGGGATTACAGTGGATCCTAATAAGATAGAAGCGGTGGTTAATTGGAATAAGCCTACAAATGTGAGTGAGGTTAGAAGTTTCTTGGGCCTTGCTGGTTACTATAGAAGATTTGTAGAGGGGTTTTCTCGTATTGCAGCTCCTTTGACACAACTAACTCGGAAGAATGTTAAATTCGAGTGGAAGGATGAATGTGAGAAAAGCTTCCAAGAGCTAAAGAGGAGATTGGTCACAGCTCCAGTGTTAACTATCCCTTCAAGTATAGGAGGTTTTGTCATTTATAGTGATGCTTCTCATAAGGGACTTGGTTGTGTGTTGATGCAAAATGGGAAGGTTGTGGCTTATGCCTCTCGTTAGTTGAAAAATTATGAAAAAAATTACCCCACTCATGACTTGGAGTTGGCTGCAATTGTTTTTGCTTTGAAAATCTGGAGACATTACTTGTATGGGGAAAGATGCGAGATTTTCACTGATCATAAAAGTTTAAAGTATTTCTTTACCCAAAAGGAGTTAAATATGAGGCAAGGAAGATAGTTGGAATTGGTTAAAGATTATGATTGCTCTATTAACTATCATTCTGGTAAGGCTAATGTTGAAGCTGATGCTCTTAGTAGAAAGCCTTCAAGTTTTTCAGCTGCTTTGCTCACTACTCGAGAAGAAATTATTCGGGATCTTGAAAGGATGGAGGTTGAGGTTGTTATAGGCCATTCGGAAGCCTACTTGACTAGTTTGAGTGTTCAACCAACTTTGGTGGAAAGAATTAAATTGTCACAGGCCGATGACCCACATTTAAAGAAAATCATGGATGAGGTGCATAGTGGAAAGAAATCTGAATTTTCTATCTCTGAGGATGGTGCTTTGAGATTTGGCAGTAGACTTTGTGTGCCTAATGATCCATTGATTAAAAAGGAGATTCTAGAAGAGGCTCACTATTCCCCATATACAATACATCCGGGTAGTACAAAAATGTACCGTGATCTTCGTGAAAACTTTTGGTGGAATAATATGAAAAGGGAGATTGCTCACTTTGTAGAGCAATGTTTGACTTGTCAGCAAGTTAAGGTGTCACACCAACGACCCTCAGGTTTGTTGCAACCACTTCCTATTCCCCAATGGAAGTGGGAGAAAATCACTATGGATTTTGTTTCAGGATTGCCGAGATCTCCTAAGGGTCATGATGCTATTTGGGTGGTTGTTGATAGAATGACAAAATCAGCTCATTTTCTCCCTATTCGGATGAACTACTCCCTTGATCAGTTAGCTCAGCTCTATGTTGATGAGATTGTGAGACTTCATGGAGTACCTGCTTCTATTGTTTCAGATAGAGATCCAAGGTTTACTTCTCATTTTTGGGGTGGTGTGCAGAAGGCCTTGGGTACTAGATTGAATTTTAGCACAGCTTTCCACCCTCAGACAGACGGACTATCTAAAAGGACTATTCAAACTCTAGAAGATATGTTGAGAGCATGTGTTTTGGATTTTAAAGGGAGTTGGGCTAGTCACTTACCTTTGGTGGAGTTTGCTTACAATAATAGTTACCATTCAAGTATCGAAGCAGCACCTTATGAGGCTTTGTATGGGAGAAAGTGTAGATCCCCTATTTGTTGGGATGAGGTGGGAGAACGAAAAATCTTGGGGCCAGAGATTATTCAGAGGACTTGTGAAAAGGTAAATATGATTCGTGACCGACTACGAGCTGCCCAAAGTAGACAAAAGAGCTATTATGACATCAAAAGGAAGGCTTTAGAACTTGAAATTGGAGATAAAGTTTTCCTACGAGTTGCACCTATGAAAGGAGTAATGAAATTTGGCAAAAAGGGTAAGCAAAGCCCTAGGTTTGTAGGGCCTTTTGAGGTCTTGGAGAGAGTGGGTGAAGTTGCATATAGAATTGCCCTACCACCAGCCTTGTCAGGAATTCATAATGTTTTCTATGAGTCTATGTTGAGGGAATATATTCCTGACCCTTCATATGTTCTGAGCTATGAGCCTCTTCAGATCAGAGATGATTTATCATATGAAGAAGTTCCAGTAGAGATTTTGGATAGTAAGGAGCAGGTGCTACGTAAAAGAACAATATCTTGGGTTCAGGTGCTTTGGAAGAATCATTCGGTGAAAGAGGCATCTTGGGAGCGTGAGGATGATATATTGTCGAGATACCCAAGCCTTTTTCAAGATCAAGGTACGTAAAATTTCGAGGACGAAATTTTTTATAAGAGGGGAAGAATGTAACGTCCCATCAGTTTAAAAAAAAAAAAAAAGGGGAAAAGTCAGACCTTGTGGGTGTTCCCAC